>CM048745.1:638877183-640077183 GCA_026315105.1 Locusta migratoria | reverse complement strand
GGGGGGAATAAAAAGCATCTTTGACAGTTTCGTATGAGTATTGAGTATCTTTGAACACAAATGTAAATAGATGTACCAACTGTCAAAACCGAAACATAAGTTTTGCTGTCAAAATACATTTTCGCTTACTGTGGATTTATGATTTTTTAAGATGAATGTTTGCTATCAATATTATTGACTGTAATATTGTTTATACGCGAAATGTTGAAGTGGTTGCAATGTCATAATATTTATGTTACATGTATATTTCCATAAATTCTTTACCCGTTTTTTTTTTTACTCCGTAGTAATTTTTACTACTTTAGTACCGGTTTTGCTATAATCCAACGTTTATCTGAAGGGGTGTGTTAAGTCCGTATGATTTACATCATAGCTGTTTAAAAGCAATCTCGTATTCCATAATGACTTCGTTGTTTGACCAGTATGAACAAGCTTCTCAGAGGGTGAGAGGAACAACTGCACCAGTTATACGTCCAGAAATGGTAGAATTTATCAGAAGTCGTAAATCATTTTTTTTCTTTTTTATTGTGTACCAGATATAACTTTACACTCATTGGGTTTTCAGAGTACAACAGGTTTCATACATATGAAACTGGAAGAGGAGGCTCCAATATTTAGTAAACAGAAGGTCAATTTTTCACCCCCGGAGAGTATAACACATCTAGCTGTCAGTAATGATCATGTTGTACTAGCCATGGCAAATTATGTTCTCTTACGGATTAGTGTTCAGCCAACAGAGAAGACTGAAGGTAATAAATGAACCACTTGACAGTGAACTCACATTTTAACTTCTAGTAGATATATTTTAATTTGTATTTATAGATTATGTTAGTGTTTTTGATTGTAGTGCTTTTTATTCCATTCTCTATGGTTGGAACAAGGGACTGATAACCATAGTCGTTTAGTCCCTTTAAAAGTCAAACCACCCATCCATCCATGAGTATAACAACAAAGAGCTATTAAAAAGTGTAAATAACATTGCTACTGGATTATGAAGCATTAAAGTTGTTGATGGGAATAAATTTATTTAGTAGTAACTGAAAGACAAATATGTACCTATTTTTTTATAAGATTGATGTTTTCAAAGCTGGGGTGGAATGTCTGAGTGCTCTTAGGTGCCTTGCTGTAGTGTGCGCGGTTGGTTGCCATCAGAGGTTCAAGTCCTCCCTCGGCAGTGTGTGTGTGTGTGGGTGTGTGTCTGTGTGTGTGTGTGTGTGTGTGTGTGTGTGTGTGCGCGCGCGCGCGCGCGCGCACACACGAGCATGGTGTTGTTGTTATCATAAGTTAGTTTAAGTAGTTTATAAGCCTAGGGACTGATAACTGCAGCAGTTATGTACCTTAGATTTACACAAACATTTGGAATTTTGTTCGGCTTAATTTTACACTCTGTGTCGCGATGTGGTGTTTTGAAAGCAGATGTTGGCTACAGCCACTGCATGTGAAGTACAGTAGCCATGTTCTTTTTCTGAATATTTTGTTATGAATTTTTTCCAGTGATGATTACAGTTAATTTATTGAGCAGACAAGGGTACACCAAGAACCTGTCGACCATACACCATAAACAGTATTCATGATTGCTACGAAAAAGTAATCTCATCACTCTGTACTATTCTGTTTGCTCTGGCTGCTGCCAACATCTGAACACTCGACACTACAGTGCTATGCTAACTGTAAAATTTTACCTTTTCTTATGCGTTTTCAAATTATTAAGCTAAAGCCTGTAATTACTGTGTACTTAGAGGCAAGATATACCCTGCTACAATGAATCATTTATGAGCTGTCTTAATTAGCTACATTTTGACAATGGATAGATCAGGTTGTAATAACAATAATATAATGGGGATAGGTTGCAACTCGTCATAAAGATGGCAATTGATCTGGAGACACAAACAGAGAAAAGGCAATCACACTCACAAATTTGTGGCACAGCCTTCGCCAGAAGAGGAGGACGTACTAAAGCACACAGAGGCAGCTCACACATTAATCATTTCCATTTCTGGTTGCTTTGGCCTGAGTGCTGACTTGTAGCAGCTGGAGATGGCTGTCCTATTTGTGCAACTTGTGATGCTGTGAATGTTTGTGGAGTCTCCTTTCCTAATGAAGGCTGTGGCTGAAAATGTGTGAATGTGATTTGCTTTTAGCATGCCTATCTGAGACTGAGTGGTTGTCTTTACAGTTACTTCCAGCCTGTCCTATTACGTTATTAGCGAAATTTTAAATTCTGCTGAGTGTAATGTCTAATTTGGTTGCCATGAAGGGGAAGAGAGTCATAGGCACATGATTGTTTTAAGAAAATGTGAATACTAGCACAAGTGAAACATGTGAAGTTAAGATGTACAAAACATGAGACTGACTATCTCTTTTAAATAATGTGACAGATAATTCTACCATGATATATGATTCTGTTAGTGTTCTGTTTAGTGCAAAGTGTTCAATATTTGCATTAAATCATATTTCTGTAGCAATAGATGGACGTGTCCGAAAGAACGGACGTCACTTTTGATACTGCAATTATTATCTATTCATATTCATGGTATTTATGACATTAACTGTAAATGTTCTACTCAGCAGGGTAAAGTCGACAATTTGTGTCTGATGGGAGGCGTACTTGAGTAATTTCCTGCGGGTGCAGTGATTACTGTGTCCCCAGTGGTGTAGAGGTCAGCACAACTGCCTAGAAAGCAGGAGACCTGGTTTCAAGTCCAGGTTGGGTACACATTTTCAACTTTACCCTTTTGCAGTTCTGTGAAGATGGAAATATATTGCAATACACAATGAACTTTCCAAGGGAAGCAACAAGTGTGTCTAGTAGTAATTGTTGTTGTAGTGGTCTTCAATCGGCAGACTGGTTTGATGCAGTTCTCCACGCTACCCTGTCCTGTGCAAGTCTCTTCATCAGAGAATATGTTCGGCAACCTACATCCTTTTGAATCTGCTTACTATATTCTTCCCTCAGTCTCCCTCTATGATTTTTACCCCACACACTTGCTTCTAATGCTAAGTTGCCAATTCCTTGATGTCTCAGAATGTGTCCAACCAATCTATCCCTTCTCTTAGTCAGGATATGCCAGAAACTCCTTTTCTCCCCGATTTGGTTAAGCACCTTCTCATTACTTACGTGATCTACCCATTAATTTTCATCATTCGTCTGTAGCACCACATTTCAAAAGCTTCTATCATCTTTTTATCTGAACTCCTTGTTGTGCATGTTTCACTCCCATACAATGCTACACTCCAGACAAATGCTTTCAGCAAGGGCTTCCTAACATTTAAATTAATATTGGATGTTAAAAAAGTTTCGCTTCTTTAGAAACGCTTTTCTTCCCGTAGCCATTCTCCATTTTATATCTTCTTTACTTCAGCCATCAGAAGTTACCTTGCTACCCAAATACCAAAATTCATCTACTACTTTTATTGTCTCATTACTTAATCTTATTCCTTCAGCATTGCCTGATTTTCTGACATTGCATCTTGGAATCCAGGCAACTCCTTAGTCACTTTCATTGTGGACTGAAGTGATATCTCTCCACCTTTGATTACCTGGCCTTCTTGGAGGTGGTTATTCAACAGGCTTTCCTGTACTAGTATCACCTTGTGGGTGTATTTTTTTATATTGAGGCAGCTTACCATACTACCTGCTGGCAGCTTATCCTCAGGCAGCTCCACGAATGGGGGTTTTGTGGTTGTTTTTCAATTTTTATTCAGTCCTTCCTTTCTCCATGTCATTTTAGATATTGAGTCAGTGATGTCCTCTGATCTATGTGAGTGGGAGAATGATGTCCTTCGGGGTAGTGTTTTAAGTCTGATTTTGGTTGCCATAGCTATTAATAGTGTAACATTAGTCATTAAATGATCTTATCCATTGTTCTTTATTGTTAATGACTTCTCTGTATTTAATTTTTGCTCTTCTTCCAGCCTTGCAAAGACAAAACATTAATTGCAAATAATTATTAGACAGTTGGATGAATGGGCAGAGAAGACAGCTTTTAAATTTTCTACTAAGAAATCTGTATGTGTTGTTTTCAACAATTCCTATTTCCTTTTAAACTTACCTGAACTACAAGTGAATTTAAGTGCACCATGATGTTTCTGGGCCTCAAATTTGTCACCATACTTTCATGATTGTTACACCTAAAGGATTTGAAAAGACTGTCTCAAACACTGAGCATTTTAAAATGTCTTAGAAAGGACTAGTCTACTCTGGTTTCATAAGAGCCTTTGTTTGATCTTGGCTTGATTATGTGTCCACTCAAGAAAACACAGTTTGTCATAAACACAATGTTGCATGTTCCGTAATCACTTGTCAAATGTCTCAGCTGTCACGCTGGCCGTTTGACAGTGCGCCGCAAGCAGAGGGCGCACAGCTCGCGTCAGCTGTTTAGATGACCGTGCCCTCCTGTGGCTAGGCCGAGAACTATCACGGCCGGGCCCGCGCCTGCCACGGAACCCAATACAGGCGTGCACGATAGGAATGGCCTGCTAGGCCATAACATCCCTCCCCCCTTGGGGTGAGGAGCTGGAGTCCTGAACGGCGGTGCAGAAGTCTGGCTGCTGGGACTCTTCCACCTCCATCCGATCGTCTGGTCATCTGGCAGCTCCATCCACTCCCTAGCCGGAACCACCTCATACGGATGGAACCCCTTTGAGCGACGAGGGGTTCGCCATCGCGAGTGATGTCTTGCTGCTCCCAGCACTGGTGATGGCGGTGGGTCGTCCATTGCCCCCTCCTGTGGCACCTCCATTGGCAACTTGGGGCCTCCGTCGGCTGGCTGCAAGGTGCCCCCACTGCTGGTGATTGGAGCTGTCCACTCCTTGGAGCTGGCCGCTGGGACTGCGGTGGGGAAGTGGGCCCCAGATCCCGACAGTGGCGGGAAATCCCCTCGCCCCCCAGCCAAAGCTGGCGGGACTGAAGTTGGCAGAGAACTGTCCCCTGATGGCGCTCTCGACATAGGGGGTTGGACCTGGAAGAGGAGGAAGGGACCGTGGGTGTGGGAGGAGGGTGGCAGACCCGGAGCTGATCGTGGTGGCGGGTGAGAATCCCAGTAGGAGAACGGACCTCACAGAGATGACGGCCACGCTCCCGAATGACCACGGCCGGGACCTAACGAGGATGGCGGCCGTAGCCTCGAGCCCAGACAGCTGAGCTCGGTGGAAAACGTGACTGAGGACGAATAACGGGGTGCGGGAGGGCCCAGATGCAAGAGGGACAACAGCGTCCTGTGAGGGCGGTCGTGAAGGAGCTCCGAGGGGCTCTGATGACCTGCCGGAGTGGACTGATAAGATGACAGGAATCGAAGGAGGGCCTCCTCCACTGAAAGGTGCGCCAAATACTTGCACATTTGCGTCTTGAAAGTGCGGACGAACCTCTCCACTGCCCCATTTGACTGTGGGTGAAAAGGGGGGTCCAGGACATGGTGGATTCCATGGGTAGAACAAAAATCGTGAAAGTGTTGTGAAGTAAACTGTGTTCCATTATCTGTCACCCTCAATAGAAGATATCTTTAACAGGGAACGTGTGGTAATTTCCGCGGACGTAGAGGCCAGGCGAACAACTATCGGGAATTTGGAGTAAGCGTCAATGGCGCAAAGCCAGTAGCTATCTAAGAAGGGCCCCCGCAAAATCGACATGGAGTCGTTCCCAAGGTGCAGACAGAGTGGGCCATGGAGAAAGGGATGAGCAAGGAGCTGCTAGTTGGGATGCACAAGAAGAACATCCTGCAATGAGGCGAGTTATGTCCCCATCTATACCTGGCCAATATACATGTCGGCGGGCAAGCATCTTTGTGCAAGAGACGCCCCAGTGGTCCCGATGTAGAAGATCGAGAATCCGGCGGTGCAATGACAGTGGAACCACCACTCTATGGGAGCCGTCTTCCGTGGACAGAAGTAAAATACCCTCGTAGGTGCTAAGGCGGTGCCGAATGGCATAATAATTGAGAGGGTCTGATGCCCGACCCGGAGGATGCTCCGACCAGCCTTGCCACACCCGTTGAAGGACGACCCGGAGGACAGGGTCAGCAGCAGTAGCCTCCGCGATCTGAGAGCTATTGATAGGGAAACCAGAGACTACCTAGCCAACTCATCAACTGCAAAACACAAAAACTCTTCGGCATCAAAGACTGGGTCGGGGCATACCGAGAGGCGCAATAGGGCGTCGGCATTGGCGTGATGAGTCGTCGAGCGGTACTGTATCTCGTAATGGTAACGAGAGAGGTGCAAGGCCCAATGTTGAAGACGATGGGCTGCCTTGTCCCGAAGAGCCACTGACGGGTGGAACAAAGACAGTAATGGGCGGTGGTCTGTGTATAGCGTGAACTTTGCCCTTAGAGATAAACGTAAAATTTTTTTAGAGCAAAAACAATGGCTAGGGCCTCCTTGTCCACCTGGGAATACCGGCACTGCACATCCGTAAGAGTTTTAGATGCAAACGCCAATGGGCGCTCTGACCCATCGGGGAACCGATGTGCCAGCACAGCCCCCACACCATGCTGGGAGGCATCCACTGCCACCACAAGCGGGACCCCCGGGGTGTATGCAGTGAGGCATGGAGGCTCAAGGAGCTCCTTTTTCAGTGACTGAAAAGCCCGCTCGCATGCGGGAGACCAGTGGAACGGGACGCCTTTACGCAGCAGTTGATGCAGGGGGTGAGCCACTCTGGCTGCCTGCGGGAGGAAGCGGTGATAATAGGTGATCTTGCCAAGGAATACTTGAAGTTCATGAACGGAAGAAGGACGGGGAAGATCTGTGACCACATGCACATGCTCCACCACGGGACGCACCCCCAACCCAGATACCTCGCAGCCCAAGTACTCGATAGACGTTTGGAAAAAAGATGATTTCTGGAAATTACAGCGGAGGCCAGCCTGCTCCAGAACGGAAAACAAGGAACGGAGGTTGGCAATATGGTCAGCAGCTGTGGATCCTGTCACCACAATATCATGCATGTAGTTCACACAACAGGGAGCCAGTGCTAGCAACTGCTCCAAAAAACGCTAAAAGATTGTGGGGGCACTGGCCACCCCGAATGGCAATCTCTGATATTAATATAGGCCAAAAGATGTAGAAATTACCAGCGCCTGCTTGGAGGCATCATCTAAAGGCAACTGGAGATAAGCCTCTGCCAGATCTATCTTCGAAAAATACTGGCCCCCGGACAACAGATCTATTAGTTCCGCGGCTTGCGTATGACAACTAGAGGGGAGGCCCACTTACTTGCTGTGACTGGACACAAAATAGCCTCCGCCATCAGGCAATCTAATTCAGATTTAACAGCACTACGGAGGGCGATCGGGAGAGACCGAGCCCGACAGAAGACGTGGCGAGCCGTATTTTTAAGTGTAATAGTGGCTCAAAAATTCTTCAAGACCCGGCGCAAACAAGGACGAGTACTCTGCGCGAAGCTGCGTGAGACTCTCATATGGAATTTGATCGGAAACCAAGTGGACAGAATCGGTAATAGTAAAGCCAAACGCATGAAAAGCGTCGAGGCCGAAGATATTCGTAGCCAACGCACTGTTTACTACCACAAACGGTACCGCGTGGCTAACGTTCTGATATGTAGCTTCGGTGACAAACGACACCACTAGAGGAATAGGGTGGCCGTTGTAGCTAACCAACGCGTGAGGCGCCGGAATTAAAGTGGGGGAGCCTAATGCTTGATGAGTAGCCGAACTTAGAAGCGATGTCATCGTGTCAGTGTCCACTTGAAGCGTAACAGTTTTCCGCAGAATGCGGAGGTCTATAAACAATTTCAGCGGCTGTACGCCAATGGGAACAACCTTATTAATATCCATGGGTGCCAAAATTGCGAGGGTGAGAGATCCTTTATGGCCCCTAGCAGAAGAGCGGCACACTCGGGCGATGTGTCTGAATTTTCCACAACAATTACACATGGCCCGTCTGTGCAGGCACGATTCCCGAGAATGGGACACCCCGCACGAAATACAAGAAATCGGCTCGCTCTCTGAAGCAGGCGCCGCGCGCCGCCGTTCCCCCCGCCTATACGACACAGGCGAGCGCCACGGCGTCGGAAGGGAGGGAGGGGAGGGCGACGCAACATCTGCCACTGAAGAAACTGGTGCCACGGATGACTGGGCCGAATCGGCAACATAGGATACCTCCCCCCAAGCGGAAAGTTGACTCCCCACAGCCTCAGAAACTTCAAATGCGCACGCAATACGCAAAACCTCCGCCAGTGACGGATCGTCCGATTGAAGAGCCTGCTTGCGAATGTCCAGGTCGGGAGCAAAACAAATCAAAACATCGCGGACCGTAGAGTCCGCATACGAATCACCGAGCGGCTCGGACTGAAACAGACAATGATGGGCCAGTCCCTGCAGATCCGTGGCCCACGCGCAGTGCGACTGACCCGGCTGTTTCCGCGAACGGTAGAAAGATATGCGGGCTGACAACACGTGCAAGTGGCGGCGAAAATATGCCGCAAAGAGAGAACAGATATCCGAAAAGGACAGGGATGCCTGCGTCTGAAGCGGCGCCAAATCACCCAGCAAATGAAAAAGATAAGGCAAGAGCCACGAAAGGAAATAAGCTTTTTGCTTACCGTTATCGCACACCTGGAAGGCCTCGAAGTGTTGGCACAAACACTGTTCGTAGTCGGACCACTCCTCGGCATTGTCGTCAAAGGGAGGAAACGGAGGAAAGGGCACAGAAGACCGCAACCCAACCTGTTGTGTCACAGCCCTAGTCAAGGTGTCAATAGACGCCGCAAGAGAAGCATTCTGTTGAGCCAAAACCTCCGGTAACGACTGAAGATTCGTCAGCAATGCGCGAAGTTGCTCTGCCATGACTGCGGCAGAAAGACCATGCTACCATAAACCTCATCGCCACTGAAGAAAACACAGTTTGTCATAAATACAATGTTGCATGTTCCGTAATCACTCGTCGAATGCCTCGACTGTCACTCTGGCCGTTTGACAGTGCGCCGCCAGCAGAGGGCGCGCAGCTCGCATCAGCTGTTTAGACGACCGTGCCCTCCTGTGGCTAGGCCGGGAACTATCACAGCCGGGCCCGCGCCTGCCACGGAACCCAATACAGGCGCGCGCGATAGGAATGGCCCACTAGGCCATAACATCCACAGTGTATGGGTCTGCATCCTGCCATCCTATTTGAATATGTTGGACGTGATACACCATAAAAGGATTTGGTTGGCGTTTGGGGAATTCAGAAGCAGCCCCATATCATCTGTGCTGAGGCGCCAGAGTCGCCAGTATACACAAGGTCACAGCTATTCATGGTGTGCCAGGCAAACAAAATTCTGTCCACACCTTTCAACCTGCACACCTCAACATTGCTCAGCCTCCAATGGAAAGTTTTCTTCATAATCAGCAATGGGCAATAAGGCCCTACGGATCTGCAAAAGAGATTATGTTTTAGATATGGGAGTTGCTGAATTTAATGTTCTATGTTGAGGTTGGAGCTGATCATTACCCTGGCTTCTCCAGAGGCCCAGACATATTTTAGATCTGAAGACTTTTACAAAAGATGAAACATCAGGTTTTACCTTTACTCTGTGTTTCTTACCATTTTAGATGGCCATAATGATTTTACAGCATTGTACCGTGATGGTTCCAAACAAGGGGACTTCAGTGGCTGTTCCATAGTGTTCCCTGACCATATCCTAAGGGTTTACATTCCTCAGTGCACAGCAGTCATTGCAGCATCTGTACCCGGCTGAGACGCAGCGATGTATACAAGACAAAACTGTCCTTCCTTCAGTGACAGAGGAAGCAGGTGTTATTTTGTTGGGTACCAGGACATGTGAAAATTTGATGGAAATGAAGTAGCCTATCAAGTTATGAAAGAGGCCTTCAGAGAACATGATGTACCATAGTGCCATTGCCTCAGAGGATGTCACTTCTGTCTTGTGGCTGTGATCTCGGCAGTTGTAGGAGGAGAAATGGCTGTCAGTGACAAACAATGAGCCAAAGTTGATGAAACTAACTATCCGACCATGCCACTCCTCCTGCTGGCTTCTTAGATGGGATGAAGTAGCATTACCTGCCTCTGAATTGACTACTGTCCATATATCCATGGTTTCATAATCTGACAAGAGGAGCAAAAGACAAGAGTAGCTCCGGTTCTGTGATGTCTGCAGTGTGCAGATAACTGTATGCCACATTTTAACTGACAAGGAGACCACATGGGTGTTGGATTTTAGAATTTTTTCATATTTATGGTATGTGAAGTAATGAACTTAAATAACAATCAAGCAAAGCCATTCGACGCAACCCTCAAAAATTCTCGAGAAAATCGACTTTGAAGTTTTTCAGGTACATGTAAGTACCAATAACTGAAACACTTGCACCCATTGTTGGTTGTAGCTCAGGTGGTAGCATTCTGGGCTCACAATCATAGTCGGTGGTTCGATTCCTGCAGTAAGTGGTTTATATATATTTGTTTCATCGTGTTCAAATACCTGCACAATTTTAATATCTAATGGTAATTTTTATAAAAAATGCATGTATTTTTATTTATTCATAATTTTCTCTATTTTATAAAATAATGATGGTTTAAATGAGAAAACTTATGTTAATTATTTTCAGTATCAGCTTCACTATTAGGTGACGACGGTAGTCTTTGTTTGTCAAGTTTGTGAAGAGCTACGACAGTTTTTGAAAAGTCTTCTCCATAGTTACTAATGGCTTTTGAAGCAGCTACCCTACACAACCATCGTTTTAGGTGATGACGAGGTGTTCGGCTCGTCTACGCACACAAAAATTGACACAACACAAGGACTTAGAGATCCCTAAATGTTTTAGGTAACTGAATTCGAAAACGGTGGAAAAATAGCTCTTACAAACTTAACAATCAGAGACTACCATTGTCAACTAATGGTGAAGCCAATACTATGAACAATGTAACACATGTTTTTTGATTGAAATCATCATAATTTTATAAAATATAGAAAATTACAAATAAATAAAAATAAGTGCATTTTTCATAAAAATTACCATTACATATTAAAATTGTGTAGGTATTCGAACACAATGAAAAAATAAAAATATAAATCAGTTTCTGCAGGAATCGAACCACCGACTCTATGGTTGTGAGCCCAGAACACTACCACCTGAGCTACACCAACAGTGGGTTGCACACTTGCAAGCGTTTTAGTTATTGGTACTTACGTGTACCTACAAAACTTCAAAGTTGATTTTCTCGAGAATTTTTGAGAGTTGACTCAAATGGCTTTGCTTGATTGTTATTTAAGTTCTATACTTCACGTACCGTAAATATGAAAAAAATTCTATAATCGGACACCCATGTGGTCTCCTTGTGAGTGTATTTTATATCGGTGCTGAGAGGGCAGTGGTGAATCTTAGTGCTGTTCTGCCCTCTATTTTAGCTGATGATTAGGCAAGTGCAACCAAAGTTGAAAAATTTTGTGATATGTTTGGACACTGGCCTAAGCTTTAAAGGCTGGAGGTTTTAGTGTGTTGCAGAGTGATCAGCCAGCCATGGTCTTCTGCTAAGTTGTTTTAACTATTTCTACAACTATCTCCTTCAATTGGAAAAGTTATGTTGTGGACTTACAATATTTTTTTCTGCACTCAATTTTTAGCTAGTTTTTCTCCTTTTATTTCTGTAGGCCGGCCGTGGTGGCCGAGGGGACTGAGGTGTTTCAGTCACGGTCTGCACGGCCACTACGGTAGGGGGTTTGAATCTCCCCTCGGGCATGGATATTTGTGCCGTCCTTAGTTGTAGCTAGTTCATAAGTAGTTTGTAAGTTTAGGGAATGATGACCCCGTAGTTAAGTCCCATAAGCTTTACAAACATTTGAACATTTATTTCTGTTGTTTGGCTTCACTCATTTTCTGTTTAATTGGTTCACACTCATCACTCATTACATTTGTTTGGCCACTAAAGACCTTGTTGTTGTGCACTCTATAACCCATATCCATCTATCATCAATCCAGCCATCCATAAGATGCGTCAGTGGCTGCCTCATAATCCAGGCCATCTGGATCTTCCCCTCCACCACCAATTTTTCTAAACTGCTCAGATGACAGTTATCCTTGTAACACATTTTCCGGTCATAAAATTATTCTGGCCTCCACCTGTGGTAACATACTGTCATCCACCCAACAGCTTCAGCTCCCTCTGTTGTCATCTCCTCCCAGTTGATGACTCCTCATCCTCATGCTTTGCCATTAATTTTCTCTTCTCTGCTCTTCCTCTTTTCCTACCCTCCTCCTCTTCACCTATCTCCCATTTCACAGTATTCAAAAGCTGCATCTAACATCCTTGCCCCCTCCATCTGGCCCCTGCACACCCCCTCAGGCAGCGCTACTGTCTCTACCCCTCCTTTTCCCTACATCTTTTTCCCCTCCCCCTCCTGTTTCACCCTTTCCCTGCTACTCTTCTTCATGGCACATATGTTGGTAGCACCTTTGCTAGTTTGACAGTCATTTGGTAGCTGGAAAATCTGAAATAAAAAAATAATAAAATGTTATGGTAATAGGCTGAACTGTAGTTAAGCATAAGCTTGAGGGTAGGTTAGGAGGCAACAGTTTAGGTGTAAGTTGGCGAAGCCGGTGGGTGTGAAAGTAGAACAATCTGGTTGTGGTAGAGGATGTCATATTTAAGTCCAATATTTGAAACTGAATCATCATTGTTAATCACACAAATCAGCGCTTCCACCATCTTATTTTTCATCATTACTCGTGGCAGTCGTTACCAAAGTTCACTTTAAGGTAAGAATACAGATGAGTCTTTGTGAACTTTTGTCCTGTATTATCTGCTGTATGAATATAAAATGTGTGTGTCTTCTCTTCTTGATGGAGGCTGTTGCCAAAAGCTATAATATAATTGTGATTGTCTTTTCTTCATGCCTGTATATAGCCTGTCTAGGATTATCTTTGTTGTCAGTTGCAATCTGTCTTTCTATTGTTTATGGCCCACTCCCTTTCAACAACTGTCTTCACTTCACACTGTCATACTTCACAACAACTTTCAACAATCCTACAACTTTGGATTTATTAACTTTTCACTTAAAAAAGTGATACCTTTTATTAAAACACTTCTTCACTAATACAGAAAACATTTAAGTTCAAATTAACAGTATAAAAAAGACAGTTTACAACTGAATGCAAAGACAAGCTATGACTGGCACATAAAACGACACACACATACAACGCTTATGCTATCAGCCTAGGCCATTTTCAGAATACAGAGCATTCATGGAGACACACTTCAGAGTCACACAACTGTCATCTCTGGCTGTTGCACACCGAGTCACACTCTGTGATGAGGGTATATTGGAGGAGATGGGAGGTGGGATAGGAAGGTTGCATCACGGAGGCGGGGGACGAGTACTGCATGGCTTTTTAAAGCATGTATGTATTAGATGGGTGGAACAAGGTGCAGCTGAGGAGCCCACCTGTGTAGTACAGAAAAGCTGGTGGTGATGAGGAGGATCCATTTGCCAACCTGTTCATGACCCATCAGGAAGAATCCTTCCTAGCAACCCAAAAGCCCAAACCTGTGGCCTAGTTCAGGTTTATTGATGATAATTTCATGATCTGGATTCAGAGCCAGGACACCTTACCCCCCTTCCTTCAAAGCCTTCTCCTTCCCCCCCTGCGGGTTCGGGGGTAAGAATAGGCCCGCGGTATTCCTGCCTGTCGTAAGAGGCAACTAAAAGGAGTCCTTGTATCTTTCGGCTTTACATCTGTGGTCCCCTATGTGGGTTTGACCTTCCATTACTCAAAATTATTCAGAAGAGCGAACCGTTTGGGGAAGGATACCTTACGTGGTGCAACATGTAATTCTCGTGCCACCCATCATGGAATGGACTTACGACTGCGGCTTCTATTCTGCCATTAGGCATGCCCTTTCTTTTTCCGTGCAAGTTGCGTCCATTGTGCACTGATATCCCAGCACACATTTATGATGGTTCACGCTGCATCAGAAAGCCAGCACGGTAGCCAGTCTGTTGTGGTGGGGTCGACATGTACTCTCTAGGCTGTAGCCCCCTGACAACACAGAGATCGCTCTACCGATGCCAGAGCTGAATACTCCTCATGCAAGCCAAGGAGTATATGCTTGTCTCTGTGGGGCATCAGGACTCCCGGCAATGGTCATCAACAGTCAACAGTCTGTTGTGGTGGGGTCGATGTGTACCCTCTTGGCTGTAGCCCCTTGATAACACAGTGATCGCTCTACTGATGCCAGAGCTGAATACTCCTCATGGAAGCCAAGGAGTATATGCTTGTCTCTGTGGGGCATCAGGACTCCCGGCAATGGTCATCAACAGTCAACAGTCTGTTGTGGTGGGGTCGACGTGTACCCTCTTGGCTGTAGCCCCTTGATAACACAGTGATCCCTCTACCGATGCCAGAGCTGAATACTCCTCATGGAAGCCAAGGAGTATATGCTTGTCTCTGTGGGGCATCAGGACTCCCGGCAATGGTCATCCCGCCAGGTGACGTTGCTGTGGTTGGGTGGCATCCATGAGAAGAGCCCCTGATTGGAGTGGGTGGCGTCGGGGCGGATTACCGGCAATGAAGAGACAAAAATCGGGTGATGCTGGCGCACGTACAACCACCGTCTCCAAGAAAGGAAAGTTCAATGCCTCTATGTATGACCCCCAAACGTTCCCCTCCCTGACCGCACCTTGGCAGGAACGTCGGGGCACAAAACAGACTGAAGAATATGCTCTGAGATATCTCGTTTGCAGCAGGACTGATGGGGACTCATTTTCAGCGACCAAGCCTCAGTTCTTTGTGGACCATCTGGAAGACAGGTTTGGGGAATTGGAGTCACTATCTAAAATGCGCAACAGTTCTGTTCTCATCCACACAGCATCCCCTCCCCAGTCACGGGGAGTACTTGCTTGTGACAAGCTGGGTGACGTTGTGGTGACCATTACTCCCCACAAGTCCCTGAATATCTTTCAGGGTGTAATTTTCTACAGGGATTTGTTGCTCCAGACGGACGACGAGCTATGGGCGAACCTTGAACTACGAGGAGTTCATTTTATCCAGTGCGTCCATAGGGGCCCAAAGGATAATAGGCTCGCTACTGGTGCCTTCATCTTGGCCTTTGAGGGTGATGCATTGCCCGAAAAGGTCAAGGTGATGATCTACAGTTGTAACATGCAGCCTTATATTCCTCCCCCTTTGAGGTCCTTTCAATGCTGGAAGTTCGGCTACATGTCTTCCCGTTGCACGTCCGGTGCTACATGTAGGTACTGTGGGTGTCCAGCACATCCGGGCGCCCCATGTACACCGTCTCCCATCTGTATCAACTGTGGTCAGAACCATCCTCCCTGCTTGTCGCAATGTCCAGCACTTCATCGGGAGCGGAAAATTACGGAGTATAAAACCCTGGACCGTACATCGTATAATGAGGCGAAGAAAATATTTGACCGTCTGCATCCTGTTACTATGAACAGTTCGTTCACAGCAGTAACATCGTCGCCACTCAACTTGGCGGTGGCTTTATTTCCTACTTCTTCTGTTTCTGTGGGCCCCCAGGGCCGCCAACCTAAGCCTGCCCCCATGGTGGTTGAGGTCATCCTACTAGAGCTCCCCAAGGCAAAATCCTTGGGGTCAGCTACCACCTCTCCGCCGGAGAAAGATCAATCTTCTCTGGCTTCCCTCACACAGAAGGGGTCACTTGGGGCACTCCCTTCCACCAGTGTCGATATCGACACTAACCAGCAGCAGGCGCGCTCGCAGACTGCTGGTCACAGGGCTTCACGCTCCTCCTCAGTCCCTGTGGCTGAGTCAGACAAACACCTACCACTGGCGAAGCCCCTGATGGAACGGAGGGGTAAACAAGGCCAAATAAGGGCACAACACAGGCTACCATGGTGGCTTCTGTGCCACCACTCCCCTCCGCCTCCACCTCTACTTCTGAGGATGAGGTGGAGATTCTTGCATCACCCGAGGACCTCGCTCTTGGGGACACTCTCAACAAAACGGACAGTCTCACTGACAAACCTCCACCAGTGGATGCAAGTGATGCTGAGTTATAACCCACCGACTCGTCTGATTCATGTCTTCCCAGCACACAACCAATGTCATCCTCCAGTGAAACTGCGGCGGTTTCTTCCCCCACCTGACTGAGCTGCGGCAGCTACTGAGCACGACACCTGCTTTCTGCATTGCTCTCCAGGAAACCTGGTTTCCAGCAATGTGGACCCCTGCCCTTCGTGGCTACAGGGGATTTTACAGCAATTGTAGCATATATAACAGGGTCTCAGGTGGAGTGAGTGTGTATGTCCTCACCTCTGTGTATAGTTAACCTGTGCCTCTTCGAACACCATTAGAAGCAGTGGCTGTCAGGGTGAAGACCACACAGGAGTTAACTGTCTGCAGTATCTACTTGCTGCCAGATGGTGACATATCTCTGAACGTTTTGGCTGCACTCGTAGCTCAACTACCCCCCCCCCCCTCTTTCTTACTGTTGGGCGACTTTAATGCCCATAGTCCCTTGTGGGGTGGTTCTATGATCTCTGGTCATGGCAGGGTTATCGAGGATTTACTAACTCAACTTGACCTCTGCCTCTCAAATACAGGTGCCCCCACACATTTTAGTGTGGCACATGGCACATTTTCGGCCATTGATCTCTCCATTTGCAGCCACAGCCTTCCACCATCTGTTCATAGGAGAGCCCATGATGACTTGTGTGGCAGTGACCATTTCCCCGTTTTTTTTTGTCACTCCCACAACGGGAGTCCCCAGCTCGCCCACCCAGGTGGGTTCTGCACAAGGCTAACTGGGAAGACTACGCTTCTTCTACCATTTTTGGCCCTCCCCCACCTGAGAACATCAATGTGGTAGTTGAGAGCGCCACACGTTTATTATTTCTGCTGTGGACACTACCGTTCCGCGTACATCAGGGTGCCCACGGCGTAAGACAGTGCCGTGGTGGTCGCCGCAGGTCGCTGAGGCCATTAAAGACCATAGGCGGGCCTTACAGTGCTCTAAGCATCACCCCTCTCAGGAACATCTCATCAATTTTAAACGGCTCCTCACTTGTGCTCGCCAGCTAATCAAAAGACAGAAACAGGAGTGCTGGGAGAGATACGTTTCCATTATTGGCACGGGTACCTCAGCCTCACAGGTCTGGAGTAGGATCTGGCGGCTACAGGGATTAAAGACGCCAGCGGAAATCCCTGGGATCTCCACAAATCGAGTTATATGTACGGACCTGGCCATGCTTGCAGAGATATTTGCTGAGCGTTATGCTCGTGCCTCTGCCTCTGCAAATTATCCACCTGCCTTCTGTACATTGAAGGAGAGGGTATAACATCAGTCTCTATCCTTTACTACCCGCTGCTCTGAATCTTAATACACTCCTTTTACTGAGTGAGAGCTCCTCAGTGCTCTTCAACAATGTCCTGACACGGTGCCTGGGCCTGATAGCATCCATGGCCAAATGCTGAAGCATCTCTCAGCAGACAGTCGCCGTAATGTTCTTGCCATCTATAACCGTATTTGGTGTGATGGTGTTTTCCCATCACAATGGTGAGAGAGTATCATTATCCTGATGCTTAAACCCAACAAACATCCTCTTTCCTTGGATAGCTATCAGCTTATTAACCTGACTAATGTTCCATGCAAACTGTTGGAGCAGATGGTCAGTCAGCGGTTGTGTTGGATTCTTCAGACTCAGGGATTATTGGCTCCATGCCAGGGCGGTTTTCACTGGGGTCGATCTACACCGACAATCTAGTGTACCTTGAGTCTGCAATCCGCACAGCCTTTTCCCAGCACCACCACCTTGTTGCCATTTTCTTCAATATGCACAGAGCATATGATACAACTTGGCGACGACACATCCTCAACACTTTACATGGCTGGGGCCTCTGGGGCTCCCTACCAACTTTTATCCAGAATTTTTTAGCTGTCTGTACCTTTCGTGTCCAAATTGGTGCCTCCCTGAGCACCTCTCATATCCAGGAAAATGGGGTTCCTCAGGGCTCAGTTTTAAGCACTCCATTATTTTTAATTGCCATCAATGGTTGAGCAAAAGCGGTTGGATGATCGGTCTCCCCTTCTCTTTATGCTGACGACTTTTGTATCTCTTTTAGTTCCTGGAGCACCCAAGTTGCCGAGCGTAGGTTGCAAGGTGCTATTCGGAAGGCGCAGACCTGGGTGATAACCCATGGCTTTCAGTTTTCTGCCACCAAGACCAGAGTGATGCACTTCTGTCGGCATCGAACAGATCACCTTCTCCCTGAACTTTATCTTAATGATGAACTACTGACCGTAGTAGACACCCATCAGTTTTTAGGACTGGTCTTTGACGCCCGGCTGACGTGGCTCCCCCACATTCGTCATCTGAAACAGGAGTGCTGGCGCCGTCTCAACCTTCTCCAACACCTGGGTCATACGTCTGGGGTGCTGACCGCTCGATGCAGTCCCGGCTTGATTTTGGGTGCATTGTCTATGGGTCTGTGGCACCTTTGGCACTGTACCTACTGGACCCCATTCACAACTGTGGGGTTCGCATTGCGACGGGCGCTTTCTGCACCAGCCCAGTGAACAGCTTACTAGTGGAGGCTGGGGTCCCACCTTTGGGGATCTGCTGCCAACACCTGCTTGTGGCTAATGCAGCCAACGTATATTGCTCCCCAGGCCACCCGAACCGTCGTCTTCTATTTACGGATGTGATCATCCCCCGCCATCAGCGACGCTCCAGATCAGGTCGTACGATTGCCTATTGAGTTCAGTCCCTCCTCCTGGAGCTTGAGTCTTTGCCCCTTCCATCTCCCTATCAGGTCCATGTGCGTACACCTCCGTGGTGCTTGCCAAGGCCATCTAATCGGCTGGACTTGGCCCATGGGCCCAAAGACTCAGTTCCACTGGAGGCGCTCCGCCGTCAGTTCTCGGCTGTCATAGCAGAGTTCCCTGGTTATGACCTCATCTACACCGATGGTTCTCTGGTTGATGGCTGCAAGAGATTTGCCTATACTCATGGTGACCATGTGGAACAGCACTCTCTGCCGAATGGCTGCAGTGTTTACACTGCAGAGCTGGTGGCCATTCACAGAGCTCTCGTGAATATCCGGTCCTGCTCAGGCCAGTCTTTTGTTATTTGCAGCGACTCCCTGAGCAGCCTCAGAGCTCTGGACCAGTGTTACCCACGGTCTACGCTGGTGTTGGCTATACAAGAGACACTTTATGCCGTTAAACAGTCCGGGTGATCGGTGGTGTTCATCTGGTCTCCGGGTCATGTTGGTATCCCTGGCAATGAACGTGTTGACAGGCTTGCCAAGTGGGCTGTCAGTGTGTCCAGTCTAGAGATCGGCCTCCCGGCTTCTGATCTCCGTTCATTGTTGTGCCAATGGGTATGTCGGCTTTGGGATGCTGAGTGGCATAGCCTGAGCACGCCCAACAAGCTCCGGGTTTTGACTATGGTCGCATTGGTCGCATGGTGCTCCTCCATGTGTGGCTCTCGAGGGGACTCAGTGGTTTTGTGTCACCTCCGCATTGAGCATACCTGGCTCACCCATGGACATCTCCTTCATGGTGAGGACCCACCCCAATGTCGGTGTGGCTCCCGTCTGACAATAGTCCACATCTTGTTGGACTGCCCTGTTTTATCCGCCTTGCGGCAGGATTTTATCCTACCTGACATTTTATCAGATGTTTTAGGTGACGATGCTACAGTGGCAGATTCCGTTTTATGTTTTATTCTAGCAGTTTTTTTTATCATTCTCTCTAACTGGAGACTTCTTTGTGCTGCTGAGTGGTTCACTTTTCCTTTTTTATTCTTATTGTCAGTTAACAACAGACATTGGCTTCTTTGTTGTAAGGTTTCTTTGTGTGATTGTCTCTTTTCGTTTTGTGTCTTGTCATTTTTGATGATGTTTTATGGACTCAGTGGGACTCCCCTCCCACTTGGCGACCTTAAAGTCTGGGCGCATTTCTTTCACGTCCTCAGTTTTACTTTTGACACTTAGAGATGGAATGGGGGACTGATGACCATTGTAGTTTTGTCCCCCTTAAACAACACCAACAACCACCTTCTCTTTCTCCCTCATCCGATTCACCTGTTCTTCCTCAACCCATCATGTCTCATTCCTGGATATTAATTTCCACCTCACTGCTGGCTCGGTCCACACTTCTGTCCATATTAAACGTACCAATCACCAACAGTACCCACTCTTTGACAGCTGCCATCACTTCCACATAAGAAAATCCCTCCCTTACAGCCATGCCACCTGTGGACAGCATATATGCAGTGACAAGAAATCCCTTTATCAACATGCTGAATGTCTCAAAGACTCAATCCACAAAGAGATCTCCCAATGCCATATCCCCACACACAACAAATACTCTCTCTACCACCAGTAACCATCCAGTACTACCTTGGACTTTAACAACTAAATTCCATCCTTCTCCAAGGTTTTGATTTTCTGTTCTCATTCCCAGAAATGAGAGACATCCTGCCCAAGATCCTTCCCACCCCATGTAAAGTGGTGTCTCATCACCCTTCCAACCTCCTTAACATCCTAGTCCATCCCTTCTATATTGGCATGACCACTAACCAGCTGTCCATTAGGATGACTGCTGCTGCCAAACTGTGACCAAAAGCAAGGTAGACCATCTTGTAGCACAACATACAGTGGAGCAAATGCTTGATTTCAGTGGTTGCTTCACAACCCAGGCCATCCCACCCACCACCAGCAAAGTTCACCTGCACAGATTACACAAGTACATAACCTGTCCGACTCAAATTCTTATATGTCCTCCTATGTTGACCTTTGTAGTCCATTAGTAACAGGCACTGCAATCATCAGTTGTAATACACCACGTCCAGGTTTCATGCTTCTTCCAGTGCGGATGCACACAACAACCAGACACCTGACAGGAATACAGCTTTACCAGCAAGCCAGTGTACAATCTTCCATGTAGGAGGACCTACGAGAATTCGTGCTGTATTCATCCCCACCTACGTGATGCAACCTTCATATTTCTAACCTCCCCTCCCCAATTCCTTCACCACAGTGTGTGATTCGGCATTAGGCAGCTGGAGATGACTGTTGAGTGACTCTGAAGTGTACTTGTGTCATTGTGTGTATTCTCTTTATTATGAATAAGGGCAGCCAATAGCTTAAGCATAGTATGTGTGTGTCTTTTTTATGTGCCTGTCACAGCTCATCATTACGTCTTTATGGTGAGTTTTAAACTGTCCTTATCATACTATTGAATTCGATTACTAAGTCCAACTTAATTACACATATGCATAGTGTTCCATATCAAGAGTGCTATTCATTGAACTATATGTTTCATTTACAGAAATAGATCTGGGGAAGTATGCATCTCAGTTCAAGCTTGGTGGCCTCTTCCTTGACCCAACAGGGAACCATGTACTTCTGAGCATGATTTCACGACATACTGATCATGGTTCTGAACTATTTTATCTTTCAAAGAAATCTATCAAACCTAGTAAGGTAGGTTGACCTCAACAGAGATTAGAATTGCACTTCATTTAATAAATTATTAGGTGATATTCCAGTTGAGTAGCTCAGAATTGTAGACATATGTTTGTAGGTTTTTATAAAGCTTTCCACTGGTTTAATAAAAATCTGCCTTTAGTGAAAATAGCCTTTCTTGTGTTTTTTAGTGTGCTGCATCATAATGAAATCACAAAATGAAAAATCCATACCGGTTAACATTCAGTATTTAAAAAGGCATTTTAACTATTTTAATCATAGATATTTTTGAGAAGGCCTTACAAAGAGATGTCTCAATGAGCCACACAAGGCATATATGACGGTTTACAACTTCAAAGGGCTTTAGGCCATTGTTGCCTCTGTTAATCACAGAGAGAAACACACACACACACACACACACACACACACACACACACACACACAAACAAACACAACTACCATCTCCTGCCATTGTGACTAGTATGCATGACCCAGTGCAACCGACATTAAAGCAACCAATGGTGCAGGTGAGGAGGCAGCATGGGGAGGGAAGCAGGAAGGGGGGGGGGGGAGGATGCATGGCGGGGGAGGGGATACACCAGTGTTGTCTGATGGATAGATAGGAAGGGAAGGGGGAAACTGGATTGTATAGTGGAAAGGAAGAGGCTAGAGTGGGTAGTGAAGGGGTGGGGAGGGGAGGATCTAGTGAAGGTTTAGGTGTGGGAGATGTGGGAAGATAGGGTTTATTGTAGGGAGGGTTTCCACCTGCACATTTCACACAAGCTGGTGTTTTTTGGGCAGGATCAATATTGCACAGGCTGTATACCAGTCATTGAAGTAAGCCACATCATGCAGAGCTGCATACTATGTAACAGGATGGTTCAGCTGTCTCCTGGCCACAGTTTGACGATGGCCATTCATGTGGACAGGTAGCTTGTTGCTGGCCATGCCCTTGTAGAAAGCTGCACAGTGGTTGAAACTCAGTATTTAGATTATATGACTTTTTTCACAGGACGCCCTGCCTTTTATGGGATAGCAAATAGATGTGATGAGACTAGAGCAGGCGGTGGTGGGATGGTGGATAGGATAGATTTTGCATCATGATAAGTATGTAGGTGTGGGTCTCTTCACTAACATATTCAACAAGCCCTTTATAGGAGTAAAAGCTATGTTTTAAGAGTAAGATGGAAAAAGTGGAAAGAGAAATGAAACTTCAGTAAAATTTTAGTTCATAGTCAATAATTAAATTATCAAAATATCCATGGGTCTACTGCCGGTCTATAGTCTCCAACGGGCACAATATTACAGTGATCATACATGTTGCCATCATCAGGTGGACTGATGGACTGAGCTCGTGGAAGCGCACCGCCACAGAGATCCGCACTCTATGGCAGCTCAGAGGGAACTGGATTCTAGCCTGGTAGCAGGCGATTTAAATATCCTCAGCCCGCGGAGCAAACCCTCCGTGGTCCGCACCTCGCACCACGGTCGTGCAGTGGAACCGATTGCGATGGCGTCTGAGATGACGTTGATGTGAGGGCTCTGTCTGCCGTGGTCATCACTTTGTTATGTTTGATAGATTTACTCTTAATTAACCAAATCACTGGTTCCCAAGCTTTGCTAAGATTGTAGCCACAGTCACAGTTTATGAGGTCGTCACTTGTGCGAATTTCAATGGCCTCTCTAACGACGTGGTCCCAGTGTCTCGACATCTGTACCAGAATCCTAGTGCGTTCATACTCCATCGTGTGATTCTCCGACAAACAATGTTCAGCAACCGTTTACTTGCTCGGATCCATCAATCATGTGTGCCTTTGGTGTTCAACGCATCGATCCTCGACGGTATGCATCGTCTGTCCAATACATGACTTGCCACACTGACACGGAATCTGGTACACGCCGGCCTTCCTCAAACCAAGATCATCTTTACACAAATTTTATTCGGTGGACAAAAGACGGTTCCAACCTGGTGTTTCTTCAAAATGCGGGCGACCTTCCTCGAGAGTGCACCGGTATATGGAATGAACGCAGTGCCTACATCCTCCTTCGTGTTTTCATCAATTTCCACAGGTTGTGCTGTAGTAGTTGGGTAGAGGGGCCACTGAATCTGCCACTCTGAGTACCCATTTTTTTGGAATACAGTTCACAGGTGTTCCAATTCCTGGGGTAGATTCTCTGCGTCGGATATAGTGCGCGACCTATGTACTAGAATTTTAAGTATCCCATTCCTCTGTGAAGGGTAGTGACAGCTGTCTGTGTGCAAATACAGATCAGTATGCGTTGTCTTCCGATACATACCATGACCCAGGGTGCCATCAGCTCTTCTCTTGACAAAGATATCAAGGAACGGCAATTTACCCTCTGCTTCAGTCTCCGTAGTGAATTTGAAGTTGGGGTGTATGGGGTTCAGATGTGTAAGGAAGTCAAGGAGTTTATCCATACCATGTGGCCAGATGACGAAAGTGCCATCCACGTAACGGAAAAAGCAAGTAGGTTTCCATTCAGATGATGCCAGGGCTTCCTCCTTGAAATTCTCCATGTACAAATTTCTGACCACAGGGGAGAGTGGGCTACCCATGGCGACTTTCTCTGTTTGTTTGTAGTATTTGCCATTGGAAAGAAAATACATGGAGGTCAAGACATGCCTAAAAAGTTCAGTGGTCTTCTCGTCAAACTTCTGACCAATAAAATCTAGTGACTCGAAGACGCACCCTCGTAAACAATGAAACAACGTCAAAACTCACCATGAGATCTGACTCATCCAGCCTGAAGCTGTTAAGGCATTTAACAAAATCCATGGAATTATGGATGTGATGAGGGCATTTACCCACATAAGGACTTAATATTCCTGTCAAGTATTTGGCCAACAAATACGTAGGTGCTCTGATGTTACTGACAATGGGCATAACGGCATCCCATCTTTGTGAACCTTAGGGAGTCCATAAAGTCTTCGCGGTACCGGACCTTGAGGTAACACTTTCTTGGCGACACCCTCCGATAAATCCACATCCTTGAGAAGCTCCCTTGTCTTGTTCTCCATCTTCTTTGTGGGGTCAACGCTGATCTTCTGGTAGGAATCATCATTTAGCAGGCTCTGCATCTTTTCAGTGTAGTCCTTATGGGAGACAACAACTGTAGCATTGCCTTTGTCAGCTGGTAAGACAACAATTTCAGGGCGCTCCCTCAGGTCACGAATGGCTGCCCTCTCTTTACTAGTGATGTTCGACTTCATGGGCTTGGATTTCGTCAACGCACAACAAGTTTCATGACGTATTTCCTCAGCTGATTCAGGTGGAAGTCAAGCTGCAACCTGTTCAACAGCACTAATAATTTCTGCGACCAGTGTGAACTTGGGGGTTTCAGTCCTTTCTCCAAAACCGAGACCGCATCATAACTCAAGTCCATGCCACTCAGATTGATGACAGTCTTGCATGCAAGCTGCAGAGATGGTTTGTCAAGGAGGCATGAGAACTTAGCTGTTTGACGTCCCATTGCCTTCTTATGGGCGGAATCGGCTGCAACGCAGGTAACACCATCAATCCAATTCCAGGAAAAAGACGTTAAGTGACTAGCCATTTGCAAATGCAGTTTGAATAGTTCCAGTGAGATGAACTCAAGGCTATGGCTGGTGAAATGCACTCTCTCACGAAGTGATGTGAGGCTGGCCCGTTTCTTAATTCTCTTGGCTGCTGCAGAATCAATATGATGCATAGCCTTAGCAAAATTTGGAGCAACATTCTCGGAATGACATCTCTTTAGAAAGGCAAGAGTACTTAGCAAGCGACATTTATGGTGGCGCAACTTTTCAAATTTCTTCATGCTGTGGTACATCTCCTCCCCATAAAGGTGTATGATGTGAGTCTTGAGTTTCTCTTGGTGTATTTTATAATCATGATATCCATGGGTGTACTGCCGGGTGCCAACGAGCACAATATTTCGGTGATCATACATGTCGCCATCATCAGGTGAACTGACGGACTGAGCTCCTGGAAATGCGCCACCACGGAGATCCGTACTCTATGGTGGCTCGAAGGGAACTGGGTTCTAGTCCAGTAGCGGGCGATTTAAATACCCTCAGCCCATGGAGCGACCCCTCTGTGGTCCGTGCCTCGCGCTGCGGTTGCACAGTGGAACCGATTGCGACAGCATCTGAGATGACAACGATATGAGGGCTCTGTCCGCCGTGGTCATCACTACGTCAAGTTTGCTAGATTTAATTAACCCAATCGCTGGTTCCCAAGCTTTGCTAAGATTATAGCCACAGTCACGGTTTATGAGGTCGTCACTTGTGTGAATTTCAGTGGCCTCTCTAACGACGCAGTCGCACTATCTCGACGTCTTTACTAGAATCCTAGTGCGTTCATACTCCATCGCGTGATTCTCCAACAATCAATGTTCAGCGACTACTGACTTGCTCGGATACATCAATCATGTGTGGCTCTAGTGTTCAACGCATCGATCCTTGATGGTACGCATCGTCTGTCCAATACATGTCTTGCCACACTGACACGGAATCTGGTACACGCCGGCCTTCCTCAAACAAAGATCATCTTTGGCACTTCCCAACAGTGCACGAATTTTATTCGGCAGACAAAAGACAGTGCCAACGTGGTGTTTCTTCAAAATGTGGGCGACCTTCCCCGAGAGTGTGCCGATATATATGGAATCGCACGCTACCAGGCTAGAATGCACTTCCCTTCGAGCCGCCGTAGAGTGCGGATCTCTGTGCCGGCGCGTCTCCAGGAGCTCAGTCCATCAGTTCACCTGATGATGACAACATGTATGATCGCCGAAATGTTGTGCCCGTGGGACACTATAGACCGGCAGTACATCCGTGGATATTTTGATTGTCAAATACGCCGGGAGAAACTCAAGAATCACAATAATTAAATTCATTCCAATTGTGTGTTTTTGCTTATTTCGTAGTGTTTAACAAAATCACACAAGGTTAAATGTGTTTTTTTTAACTGTAATCTTATGTGGCTTTTGTGTCAAAAAGGGGGCGGGGGGGGGGGGCCACAAAATTAATTTATTATGTAAGTAGGTACTACATTTTTTCATTGCCAATTATTTTGTGAAGTCTATGTATAAGTGGCCTCTGAAATAGAATATTACATTATAATTTCCCCATCTCCATCTCGGTCCCAGGAAGAGATAGTTTCCATGATAAAAATCAGATAATGAATTGGCAAATGAAGAATAAGTAACTCAATAAAAATAATAATAGAATTTGAGGTATTAGACGCAATTCAGCTTCCTCTTAGTTAGGTCAATCAGACAATTGCTTTTCTCTAATATTTTATGAAAGGAGGAAATTAGCAAGAGTATGTTAGTTGCTATTTTTAAATATAAGAAAGAGAAGTAATACTTAACTAACAATCAAACAAATAAAAATCATAATTTTTTTATTATACGAATATTATAGAGGAAAAATATATGTAAAAAAATAGATGAAGTCTACTTACCAGGCGAAGGAGCACAGATAGTGATAGTAAGAAATAAAACACACACACAAACGCAAGCTTTCACAACCCAGTTGCAGGCAGAAGGGAAGGAGAGGGAAAAGGAAATGATAAGGGTTTTAAGGGAGGGGGTAAGGAGCCATTCCAATCTCGGGAGTGGAAAGACTTACCTTGGGGGAAGAAAAGGAAGGTGAACAAATACACACCCACTCACACATTTTCTTCCTCCAAGGTAAGGCTTTCCTCTCCCGGGATTGGAATGGCTCCTTACCCCCTCTCTTAAAACCCTCATCATTTCCTTTTCCCTGTCCTTCCCTTCTGCCTGAAGACGCAACTGGGTTGCAAAAGCTTGCGTTTGTGTGTGTGTGTGTGTGTGTGTGTGTGTGTGTGTGTGTGTGAGTGTTTTATTTGTTACTATCTCTACCTGTGCTCCTTTGCCTGGTAAGTAGACTTCATCTATTTTTTTCACAATTTTTTTAGTGTTAAATTATTGAAATATTGAAACGGTGGGACGTTGACACCATCCAGACCTCAAGGACTGGTTTGTGAGTTACCCTCCCCTTCTATGCTCTTTCTCCTCCCACCTCTCTCCTACTTGGCAGAAGGAAAAAATGCCAGATTATTCTTTCTAAGTTTATTTTCATCATTATTTTTGTCTTTTTTTATGTGACTATTGACAGTACTGATAAGGGAAATTCCCTATCACACCTTCTTCAGATTGTGATAGTATGGTACATTGGATAGCCTGTTAAAACTGATCACAGATCAAGCATGAAAACATAATGAAAGTGTATGGAACTGTGAAAAACTAATAAAAATAGAAATAGTTAACATCCCGAGTAGAAGACTAGGGGGAAACATCTACAGCAAGAGTGTCATGGTGAGAACTGTGTGTGTTTAGACATAGCATCCCCATACTTTGGTGCGGTTACCTTGTATCAGACTTATTGCTTCCAGTGGGGTCTGAACTACTTGTAGCTTTGTATCTGAAATCTTCTGTTTTCACCAGTACTTGAGATTGTGATTATGAGGCAGTGAGCCTTTATTTTGACATAGTTGCTATAGAGATGAAAAAAGAAGAATTTTAGATTTTTTTTCATTTATTAGCATCACTGATTTTTGTTAACAGCTTAGTAGAAACAAGAACCATGAAGTCACAGCTGTTGGGTGGAATCACGCTAATGAATCTGAGTCCGTAACAGGCCCAATACTCCTTGGAACATCAAAAGGATTAATCCTTGAAGCAGAAATGAGCTTTGATGGTGACAAAATATTTCAGACAGGACAGCAATATTGGAAACAGGTTTGTACATATGGTTAATATTGTTTAAAAAGTTAATGTTCATGACAGTGTTTGACTAATTTATTTCAGTTGTTTAAAACTGCATGTGTGATTTACTGTATTTATTCACTAAGCTATTGACGAAAAACCTCTCATTTTGCCCACTTGTTTAAAGTATACAAAGAGAAGTGCTCACAATACCTGAACAATACTATTAGTAATAAAATACCCAAATGCACATGTGCACACAATCATGCGAGCATGCGATTGGGTATGTGTGGGTATGCGCGCATGCACGCACATTCACTCACTCACTCACTCACTCACACACACACACACACACACACACACACACACACACACGCTCAAATTGACTTCTTGTATTAAATTTCTTGCTTCAGGAGTAATTTCTTAATCATTAACACAACTACTAAATATGTACATCTTAAGTAGAAACTAACGCGTACTGGCTAATCGGAGAATTTGTATTGTTAGAATTTAATTGCCCTTGACTGGTTTTTACAGTTTTCTTGCAAAACACACCTAGTCAGCTTTACTTAAAAGACACAACTATGTTTAATGCATAAACAAATTTGGTATATTTATCTTTCTTAATTGAGATTGAAATAATCATAATTCATTTACATGAGCAGTGAATATAATACATTTCAAGGCATCAAAAGCTGAATACTTTTAAGACAGCATGTAGAAAAAGTCAGCTTAGAATGTTCCAGTAAGAAATGGTAAGCATTTTATTGCAATTGCACAAAGTTGAGAATAACACAGTCTTTGTGCATTGTATTAGGAAAATATAAACATGTAACTGATTTAACTTTTTCCATGTATGTTTGTACATTAGTATTCAAGAGTTAGGTATAAAAAACAAAAACACAGATCTCTATTGAAATTAACTCCCTGTAGCCATAATTGCTGGAATAACATGCACATGTGAACCAGCTCTACAGCAGATATAATTGATGCTTCCTGGTTCTTAGTCTGGATTAGTGCTGCAGCAATCTGTAAAGTTCTGTCTGTTTTACCTGTCTATACTTATTTTGACACTGAACTCCATCAGGTGACAGGTTCAGTAACTTTGAATTAAATAGAGGTTGTGGCAAAGGCTCTGAAAAAAGTACCCAATGTGTCTAGTAAGAACTGATTATGAAATATCAGCTGTGTATCCACCAATTAAGTTGGTATACATCATTAACAATATCAAATCAAAGATAAATGTGTTATACATGCTAATTCCAGGAGCCTTCACCAAAGTCACTAACTAGAAATAATCAACATACTAGTGAGTTTGGCAAACTGGCAACCACAGTGCAATATCAAACTAAATGTGCTGCCCCACATTACTTTATTAGCAATATACTGGAATAGTTCTGATACTGCGTACTATCTAAACCCCTAAGATTCACAACTACTATTCAAATTCCACAAACACTCACAACAATAAAACTTTATCTACCACAAGACTAAGTACATACATAATAAGATATTAAACAAGACAGACTTTCTAATAATAAGGTGAGAGATGATGATGTAGTGCCACTCAAGCTTTGTCAATCTGATCTAATATTACTAATCTGTAGCCATTGTCACATGAAAAGTATAAGTTACTGAACATAATTATACTTCACAAATGTTATGGGAACTACAAAAAGTTTATTACATTGCCAAGGTTGAACTTCAACCATGTACAGGTCTCTTCTCAGCCAGCATCTGTCTCACATTTATAAATTATTATCCAACTGAGGAAAAAGACATGTCACTTTTACACATCTCACTCAAATGCTTTGATTGGCCATATTTGTTCCTCTTGTATAAACTCAATTGGAAACCTTTTGTAATAATTTTGTGATTCTGTTCGCCATAGATATGATTGTAAAATTCTTCCCAGTTCATTATTGTGGTGTGGTACAGCAACTGAATGAAGCCAAAATCATTGAATAAAAGACTGTCTTGGTTGTAGAAATCTGTTTTATTCAGATATGGCATGTTTCACCTGGTTAGGGCATCTTCAGATAACTTGAATTATGTCTCTCTAGCACAGACATGTGTCAGCTCTGGTATGCATCGGGCAGCATTCAAATATGTACTTACTTTAATATAAATATTCCATTTGCATTTTTGGCTCACCGAATTTGTTGGATTATTATTATTCATTTATTACTTATTTGGCATGCCCCATTACATAGTAATAATATAGGTTATAGAATTTGTTGGGTGTTAAGATTACATCATAAGATTAAGGTATTATATGAACAAAGAGAGTGATAATTATGTTGTTTATGAAAGGTATTTGTTTCATCCTTCACATAGCAATAATACACCTCTCAAATCAAAAACTTTTCTGCAGTGTTCCACCCAACTTTTCTGCATGAATGATTGTTTCTTGCTGGAAGCAGTTCACACATTATACTATAGTTATAAGTACTTTCATGTAAAAAAAAAAAAAAAAAAAAAAAAAAAAAAAAAAAAAAAAAAAAAAAAAAAAAAAAAAAATTTAGACTACAATTTAATTCTATATTTGAGAGCAAGTGTGTATTGCATGAAGTATATACAAAATAATTTTCCAATTTTTAAATGTCTAATTTAATAATTCTTTGTGTTGGACGCAGCTCCCAAGCTATTTGCCACTGTATGGAACTAGAGAAGTTGATGGTCTGGTAGGTTGAGTGTGTGTGAGCAGTGCATGTTCTCAGTACAGAATTTGTCACCTATTTTTTTAATTTTTATTATTTAAGAGAAATGGAATTAATTGCAAGGATTTCCATGTATTCCAGTAAATGTTATGAAATACTATCAAATGAACATATGACATTAAACCTCAGAGAGGTGGTATATCCTACAGAGGTTTGGTTTTTATTCTGCAAGTGGAAGAAAAATGACATTGCATGCTTTTATTATTATTTAAACCTTTGAAAAATGTAAAATATTTTTTTGGAATCTCAATGTGAGAATATCTTTTCTTTAAGAAGAACTGTTTGCTAAACTTACTGGTAAGTTCTCAGCTTTCATTTGTGCTGTTACATATGCTGTGGGCATTGTGTTGCATAGACAGAATCCTCACTAAAAGTTGTAGCAGGAGCAGCTGGACACAGGTGTGGCAAAACCAGCTGTTCAACAGTCTTCTATAACTGTAAGCTCTGTAAATTTTTTTTTTTCCTTGACCACTATCAAGAGAGAGAGAGAGAGAGAGAGAGAGAGAGAGAGAGAGAGAGAGAGAGAGAGAGAGGAGAAGAAGAATAAGTTGTATCATCCCATTGGCAGCATGGTAATTAGAATGGAGTACAAGCTTGGATTGTTCTGAGAAGGGTAAGGAAGGAAATGTGCTTTACCCTTTCAAAGGAAACATTCCAAAATTTGCTTTGAGTGGTTTAAGAAAAACCACTGAAAACCTGCATCTGGATGGCTGGAGGTAAATTTGAACCACTATCCTCCCAGATCTAAGTCCAGTGTGCTGACCACTGTGACACCTCACTCAGTGCAGGTAACTAAGGTTGCAATGTCATTCTAGTATGCACCTACTAGCAGGTCTCAACATGTGCTAAATTAAGATGGACTTTTTGAACCACGTTATCTCAAAAACAGATAAAGGTTACTCAATAATTACTTTATCCATTTATCTACCTTAGTGCAAGCTTGAGTCAATTTGTACAACTTTGAAGAAAAGAAGTGATGGGCTTCAAAAACCTCCCACAGAACAGGTTTTTACACTTAAAATTGAACAGGCATATAAAATAGTGCCATTATTGGAGCATTAATTTCAGCCTAATCAACCTCTTTTGAGAAAGGGAGTAACTGATTTGTATAGAAACTCCATGTCATTTATAGGATGCAATTTTACCCATCTACTTTGACCCATGACATCATCGCTGCACAGTAGTTTTGAGGTTCATGCATGTTTGTAGATGGCTTGAGTAATTATGTGGTGGCCGAGTTAAAAATGATAGTTTGTTTACAAGCAGAATATAGATTAAGATTTTGGGTTTAAAAAGTGATCTGTAGCTTCACTCAGATAGTAAGGTATAGGTTAACAGAGAAGTTGTTTTAATTGCAAGTAAGTGCTGAAGGTGCGATTTTTGCCTGAGTCCTGTGATCGATGGTACATTCTGTTGTTGTAATCTGTAATTTATGAGAATAACTACACATTATTATCTACAATATACAAGTATTAAGATATTATCCCATATATGGGTTTTCCAACATGTTGATGATGTCATAGGTTAAAGCAGACAGGTGGAATCACATCATAAAAAAATGCCAAAACTCCAGTGGAAGATGCTGCAAGAGAGGTGTTCAGTATTGTGGTACGGGCTTCTGTCATAGTTCAGAGAACATATATTTCACGAAGAGTCAGCCAATATATTGCTTCTTATGTACATCTCGCAAAGTGATCACAAGGATATACAGGTATTTAGAGAGATTTGAGCCCACACAAAGGCATATTGACAACCATTTTTCTTGTGAACCATATGCCACTGGATTGGGATGATGTTACAGTGGTACCCAAGGTGACCTTGAGGTGGTATGTGGAGGATGGATGTAGGTGCAATTTGTCTGGCCAAGAGCTCTGGATTGTTGTTCAATGGCAACGTGAAAAATGTAGCTCGACTTTAAACCATGATATATCAACAATTGATAATGATTATTGGAATTATTATCTTCTTTTTTGTACTTTTATCTGTTTATTCACCTTACTGCAAAGTTGGAACTGTTTTATACAAACTTAAGGGGTAGAAATGCTGCGCTTCAGTAACAACCAAGGAAAAAAAATTTTTTGTACGTAAAATCCGAATAAAATATGAGCACCTGGCATCTTTTGCAAAGGGAATTTATGGATTCACATAATTTGCATGGACACCAGGTCTGGTTTTTTTGTATAAACTTTGCTTATATACTGTAATTTAGCTGCAGTAAAACATATCTTGTAGTGGCCATACAAATGGGCATTGGTCTGAGATAAAGAAAAAACTCTTCACCCCACCATCCTAGTCTAAATAGGAGCTGAGCCACATCCCCCCCTCCCAAAAAGAAAAAAAAATCACAATTCTGCACTTGGCACTCACAAACATAATTTATTACAGCACTACTACACTGCAAGTGATGAATATCTTCAATTTATGTGCATGATAATTAATTACATTGAGTAGATGTTAGACAATATTTACTTCCAGAACAATTGTACCTAAGTGTAATGGTTCCATTGCATTTTATAAAAATATTCATGGTTCCAGCAGAGGTCCATATCTTTTCAGTGTCTTGTTGATAGACATTAGGCATACTATTTTCCCCAGTTCTTCTAGACAACCTGATGCAGTCTATTTTACTAAGATACTGACCATTAAATGACAGATTCTAGATATGTGCATTTGGAAGTGTGTATGATCTGTCCAACAATTTATTGTATTTTGATTGTTCCAAGAAAATATTGAAATCAATGAACTTCTGTAGTAGGGCTTATTTCTGTATTGTCACAAGAGATTTAAGTTAAAATGGTGTTTCTATTCTTAGTTTAATGAAATATTTTCAAATTATTCAATGCCATGTCTTGAAATCAAAATTGTTCTTCATGTCATAGGTATTTGATATTGGAAAGGGAGAAAATATACCAATAACAGGCTTGGAATTCCATCGGATACCTAGTACAGATACCTACTTCATACTTGTGACAACTCCTTGTCGTTTGTATCAATTTATTGGAAATGTCACCAATGGTGAAGAAAAGTTATTTTTCACACAGATATTTAGCAGTTATATATCAAACCCAGGTAATACAGATTTAATGATATCGTCTCATACTAACATAAAATAATTAATTTCTAAGATGAACAATGTGACTTTATTTCAGAAAGATTTCAAGAAATCCCAAGCAATTTGAAATATTCCAGGCTGGAATTTCATTATCAGTCACCTAGAGGACTTCCTAAAATCATTGCCTGGCTGACGGAGCCTGGAATATTTTATGGGCAGGTAACAAATAAATCATATTCAATAGTTATAAGTTATGTATCTTGTGAGATCAAATGAAGAGTACAAATAAGTGAAAAATATTCCTGAAATTATTTATCTTGATCATGTTGTGGCATGAACATAATTCTAAAAAAATAAATGAATAAAATAAAATTGTGTTTTTATGTGCCTTTGCTCAATGAGAAACACTGCCTTTGATACAAAAAATTGAGGTTAGAGCAATGATGGTGGCATCTTATTTGTCAGGATTAAGTTCACTGGAACCACAAATGGGAACTGACAGTGATATGGGTATTCCAAAAGAGTCCATCAAAATCAATGTGAAGGTGTTACCATTAACTGTTGGGGTGCAGCTAATTAGTAAAGCTTTGAGGGGGGGCTGCCTGATGCTCCTTGCATGCTGTGTATTGTGACCTCATATCCTCAATTGAGTGTCTGTGCCCTACCATGTACAGCAATATGTGTAAGTTACTTACTCAAACAATGTCCCAGTGTCCTCAGTGAAGCGGACACAAAATATCCCGCTGGAGGGTACATGTGACAACAATGGGGGCCTGATCATTTTCAAGGTGCAACAGGAAGACACCTCCCCCCATCCCCCCCCCCCCTCCGGGGCTCAGCATTAATTTGCTGAGCATGGGCTTGGCGAACCCGGGGTCCTGAGCAGTGGGCTGTGTCGTGCCAACAGTACGCTATGCCAGGAGTCTCCAATTTACTAGGCCACGAGGGCCACATTTCTAGTTCCGAATCACAGTGCAGGCTGGATAGCATATTTGGAAATTCTGAAGAACGTCTGACATCACTAGTTAGGCAGAAACCTCAATTTAATATATATATATATATATATATATATATATATATATATATATATATTCCTGGGATTGGAATGGCTCCTTTTCCACTTCCTTAAAACCCGTATCCTTCCCTTTCTCCTCTCCTTCCTCCCTCTTTTTCCCGAAGAAGCCACCACTGGTGGCGAAAGCTCGAATGGTTGTGTGTTTTTGTGTGTGTTTAGTGTTCCTATCGACCAGCCTGTAGAAGGAGACCTTCCAGGTAGGAAAATGGTATAAAATAAAGATTTTTGACTTACCTAAAGTACAGGCTGGTCGATAGGAACACTAAACACACACAAAAACACACAACCATTCGAGCTTTCGCCACCAGTGGTGGCTTCTTCGGGAAAAAGAGGGAGGAAGGAGAGGAGAAAGGGAAGGATACAGGTTTTAAGGAAGTGGAAAAGGAGCCATTCCAATCCCAGGAGTGGAAGGACTTACCTTAGGGGACAAAAAGGAAGGTAAACAAATACACACACACTCACACATATCCACATCCAAACACACTTAGGCAGACATTCCATTTTGTCCCCTAAGGTAAGTCCTTCCACTCCTGGGATTGGAATGGCTCCTTTTCCACTTCCTTAAAACCTGTATCCTTCCCTTTCTCCTCTCCTTCCTCCCTCTTTTTCCCGAAGAAGCCACCACTGGTGGCGAAAGCTCGAATGGTTGTGTGTTTTTGTGTGTGTTTAGTGTTCCTATCGACCAGCCTGTACTTTAGGTAAGTCAAAAATCTTTATTTTATACCATATATATATATATATATATATATATATATATATATATATATATATCACGATCATATCACTCTTTACACCCAGAAACAAATATCAGTAGCATATGAACTAGGTTAAAATGCATTTTAGGTGACGGCTGCTTCTGCTTAATATGTGTATATTGTTGGTGGCAAAAGTTCAGATCACTGGCAGCGCCAAACTACACTTACAGGACGATATCAGCAGTAGCTGTGCTGTACACAGGGACAGTTGTGCAGGTCATTGATGTTCATTGCAAAATATCAATATTTCAGATTCTTAATATTTTGTAATTGAAACATGGATGCTCGGTAAATAGAAGCATTAAGGTAAATTGATCAGTTTCTACTGTAAAATATAATGATACATGTGAAAAAAAAGGAAAAAAGGGCATTCCTCACTTTGCTCAGTTTTACTCATTTAATCGAATGGTCTGTCATTAAGCTGCTGTGAAAGTATAAGAGACACTCCCAAGAATAAACCAGACAGTCGCTTCAACTCCCTCGCTATAAATACATTCAGTTGATTCATGCCTGTCATTGGTTACATCGAAGTGGCACGCCAGTGGTTACCTATGTTGGCACTGGTCCGATGAAACATGGAAAGTGAAAACGGCCAATCAGGAATGGCGTTCAGACAGACAATAAGACTGTTTTTCTCTTTCATGGCTTGAATTAATCATGAAATTATCTATTGTTGCAAAGTTTGTAGATCTCTGTTTGGAATGCCACTAGAAATAGAAATATAACACAAAAAATAGCTATTACATGGATGTAACTGATTTTCTATTTAATGGAAACTGAGTACATCTACCTTTATTGGTAATTTAAAAAACTTGTTTCTACTCAAAGCTGCAAAATTAGTCACCCCCACGTAGTGACTGTTTTAGTGTATGTAACGACTTGCAAATGTAACGACTTTTCGCTTTGTTGTTAAGCAGGTACCTAATAGCACAACTTAATTTCTACTAGTGAAACAAGCAACAATACCATTTACAAGTAAATCTTCTAAAACAAAATATTTTCAACGTGTCTGTCATGATTTTGCTATGTTACTCATAAAAGATATGTCTGTCCTCAACCCCAAATTGTTTTCAAAGTGTAAGGACAGTCTTAACAGACTGAAAGCTACTCCTGATTAGCTGGCTTACTTCCTATCATTCATCACACCCCTACCAACATTACATCAACTAAAATCGGCTGTAACCAAGCCTACAAAATTATTAACTGTGAGTTATTTAATTCAACACAATACCTACGAACGCGACCTACAGAACAACTTTTTGTTAATCTCACATTTCTCAAAAGAAGAAAATAATGAAATTTTTTGGTTTTACAAATAACACAAGGATAGTTTTACCTCCAGCAGTGGTGGCATAGTATGCTGATGTTAGCAAAAACGACTGAATGTGCATTGAAAACTCAATCACATAGAATGATCTTTGTGTTGAAATTATTAATGTTCGTTGTGCTGTACAGTTAACAGGTTCGTTTATGTACCCTGTTTCAGTCAGTATATTAATTATCATTGCACATTGAACATTTAGTTGCCAACGTTAACATATTTGGTAAATGCTTCCATAAGTAAAATTTACCCAACACGAAATTCAGTAAATACAGCAGGTAAAATTTGTTACTTTCAGCACACTTAGTGTGAAGTGTAAAATTAGTTTTTTTTGTAAAAAATCTTTTAAAACTGTGACTCTAAATTTGTTGTATCAACAAAATGTTCACCCTGAGGTTATTCCTGTATTTAAATTTGGCAAATGTAAGCAGTGAAAAGATTGTTCGCATCTGAGTGAAGTGCGAAATACAGATAACTAACATAGTGAAAATTCTTTGATGAGGGGGTAGTTTTCTTTGTGAAGAAACTTATAAAACCAAAACTGCCATTCCTAAATTTGACCTTCATTGACTCATCTGCTTGTAGATATATTATTTCCATTTGCAAACTGCTGGACTATCTTCCACTTCACAAGAGAAGGGGTTATGTAAAATTTGTATTTCCTTCGAGTAAGCATCTAAATCGGAAATCCTGCAAGACAACTCTTTCTTCAGATGACCAAGAAATCCTCATGAAAAAGAGCACAGAAAACTTGAACTATGTTCAGTGAATAGCATTGAGGTAAATGCGAAATAATTTTCTGTTTGATATTACTTTTAAAAAGTATTAGCTTCTGTCGAAAAACTTTAATGTGTATGTAAAGATCTCAAATAATATTATCCTCTCGTTAAAGTTTTTTGTTCAATTCATTTAAATGGAGAGGAACAACAGCCAAGAGAGCTAATTTCTATAGCTACTCTTGGTCTGATAGATCTTCTAAGAGTATTTATTTATTTTAATTAATTAATTAATTAGCTTTTGTTTTCATTTACAAATATTTCTCTCTCTATTCTCTCAAGAAGAAAAAGGCTGACAGCATTTTACCACGCGATACTCACCTTACTGCCGTGTGGCATGTGGTTTGGGAGATCACTGGAGAAAGATTCAACTTTTTGTAGGAAACACTTGAACTGATGGTGTTTCTTTCATTGGCTTCAAATAAAGCTCACAGCTGAAATAACAGATCTGACTACACAAGACATATCCAAGGATTTTGCACTTCCTTCTCCCTGATCAGGAACACATTTCCTGTTAATGGTTTGGGAGTACCTTTTGGCTTCATAGTCTGCATTTGTTCTGCCAACAGAACCTGCAAATTTGCCACACATATTTCTCTCTTCATCAGTTGAGATACATTTCAGATGAGAAAGAGGAAGGTAGCACTCTGTGGCTGAAGTTAACTGTACCTATTTAAATATGTCATCACCCATTGTTATGCATATAGGGATATCAGTACTGCTAGTTCTTCGGTTACTTCAAAGTTTGAGCTAAAACCTCGAAAGAATAATAGAACTTTATTACTGATGCCAGTAGATTCGTCCAGGGCTATATAATAGGAAGCAAACTTGGGTGCTCTTTCTTGCAACTGACTTGTTAAATTGGAAGCAATGTCTTTAACTCGGCACGCCACAATATTTGCTGATAGAGAAAATAACTTTACATTGTTCCCCTTTGCCAGGGAACAATTCTTCAGGTGTAATCAGCATGCAGTTTTTTATGTATTCACAGTTTGTGGGTGGCTTTCCTCGTTTGGCGATTACATGGGCAATTCTTAAGCTGAATTTTGTAGCGTCTTCATGTTAATGAATACGTTTCGTAAAAATGTTTTGTTCCGAACACAGTCTACGTTTTAACATATCAAATTTGTGCTCACATATATTTGCTCTCAACGCATCAAACTGTGCACCATATTTTGTACCATACTTTGTTTCATAATGACGATGGATATGAGTCCTTGAGCAGAGGTATATTCATTACAGATTATAGACATGACTTTGTTGCTTCTCTATGACGAAGTATTTCACGCCACATGTTTTACTGAATTGTCGACACTAGGCATCGACTTTTCTTTTTTCGTTTCAAATGAAATACTTCACAATGTACAATTATTAGGTACAAAAATTGTATAGATTTCACAAACAAAGAAAACCTTATGTAACAGGGGACACGCTACAATGAAAGAACTAAACAAACAAGACGAAAGTAGAAAAGCAAAGTACAGCCAGAAACCCAATTGAAACTAGTGCGTGGGCCAGCTGACAGCTCTCCGCGAGTCGTATCCGGCCTGCGGGCCATATTTTGGAAACCCCTGCACTACACCATAAGCTCTGTGCGTGCTTCAACAACCATTGTTTGGCATGATGGTGGAACGTTGTACATTTCAGAGCCCGGGTATCTTGGCTTAATCGCAAGGACAGTACAAACCAATATAAAAAAAAAAAACCCAATCTCAAGGTGTGCTATGTGCTGAGGAGTTGCATGGCTGTTGAGACTGAACAGTCGTTAGCGAGCAACCTCTGAGGAACCTGCCACACTTCAGTTGTATAAGGCTTACCCGGGCAAGTAGGGCTCTGCCTGGGTGGACCTTCAGAGCCCTAGCTGCTCGTGGGAACACCATGAAAAGATCCCAGAGTAAAGCTGGTGGGTGTTTAGCCACCATCTCTAAGAAATGCAAGCTAGACATCAATGATGAGAAATATGACCCCCAATCGTTCCCCTTCTTGGCCATGCCATGGGAAGAATGCAGGGTTCGAAACCAAGGACAACAATATGCTCCGAGGTATTTAGTGTGCGCCAGGACAGATGGTGAATCCTTCACAAACACAAAGCGAGAACTTGGAAGACAAGTTCAGAGAAGTAGATGGCATGTTGAAGATGCAATTGGGATCGTTTTTAATAATGACATAAACCCCAGCTCAGTCAAAGGCATTGCTCACCTGTGACAAACTGGGTGATGTTCCCGTTACTATCACCCCACCTAAAAACTTGAAACTGGTACAGGGTATGATTTTTCATATGGACCTCCTTTTGTAGTCAGATGACGAACTCCACAAGAACTTGGAGCAGCGAGGAGTCCACTTTATACGGTGAGTCCATAGGGGTCCAAGGAACAACAGGGTCACCAGCGGTGCCTTCATCTTGGCCTTCGAGGGCGAATCATTGCCTGAGAAGGTGAAGGTGATGATTTACTGTTGTGACATGAAGCCCTACTCCCCCCTCCCCCCCATCCCCCTATGCGCTTTTTTAAATGCTGGAGATTTGGGCACATGTCCTCCAAGTGCACCACCAACTCAACCTGTTGAGAATGTGGCCATGTATAAGACCCTTGTACACTTCCTCCCATCTGTGTCAACTGTGGACAGCAGCACCCACCTTGCTCGCCTACCTGCCTAGTACTGCACAAAGAAAGGAAGATCATGCAATTTAAAACCATGAATCAACTGTCTTATTCCAAGGCTAAAAGAAAATATGAAAAACTCTACTCGATCAGCATCAAAAGGTCCTATGCAGCAGCCACAACACCATCTTCATTTCAGCAGACTCTTTTGCCACCTGTTCAGTCAGTCATAGTGGGCCCTGAAGACCAACTGTCACCATCTGCCCCTTGGTGGTAGGGGGCACCGCTCACTCTGTTGCTTCCAAAACCCCTGCCTTGGAAGCATAAAGCCCCCAATCAGTAGGGACATTGGTCCATACACGTGAGTCAGAGACACAACAGCCTGTTCTGGCTCCTCTTGCAAGGAAGCGATTGCTTGAATCCCTTTTCCCACTGGTACAGCGGATGCCAGTCAGCAGCCGAAAGAGACATGTATTGCTGATCGAAGGGCATCTAGGGCATCCTCAGTCCCTGAGACTGAGTCTGCCAAGCCCTCCCAGTGTGAGAAACCGAAGGACTAGTGAGACAAGAAAAGTAAGCGCAAGAAGAAAGACTCACAGGTAGCTACTGTGCCACCATAACATACCTCAGCTTCTGAGGACGAGGTGGAGATCCTCGCATCCCCTAAAGACTTGGCAATTGCCAGGACCTTGGAAGCCATGAACGTTGAGGCTCCTCCTCCACAGTCAGTGACGACAGATAGTTCTGCGGAATCAGCACTACCGTCCATTTAAATATGCCCTGTACCTCTGGAAGTAGTGTGATTGATTTGATTTGATTTGATTTTCTCAGGGAAGCCAAAACAGTCTTGGTCCAACCCGCCACTGCCCGCACCGAAACTAAGTTTATTGTGCGGTATTGCTCCGTGTATATCTAGTAAAGGTAACCAATGCCCTTGAACAGTGCAAGGAGTCCCTTTACCAGTTCTTTATTAGACACAATTTCTTTGGGTCTGGTTGTCCCAAATGTTCTGTGCCTCTTACTCTCCAATGCAATCATTCGAAGATTAGATGTGATGTAGTTTAATCACCATCATCACAGATCCTACATTTAGGGTTCTCTTCTGTTATTCCCATTGTATGTAGGTGATTTTTGAAATTCCCATGGCCTGTCAGCAATCCAACCATGAGTCTAATCTCTCTCCTGTTCAGGCCCAGGATTGCAAAGCTTCTTTTAAAACATGGCTTTGGCATCATTACCTTGCCATGTTTTTGTTGATAGACTTTGGTCCAATATTCTACATGCTGTCTTCTGAGCCAGTTACGTAGCTCCAATTTGATCATTGCCTTGGTGATTGCCAGGACAGGTTCCGGTCCAATAAATGGAGTCTCTGCCCCCATCCTGGTTAATGTCGGCATGTTTGTTGCCACTGATTTCCGAGTGGCCAGGGACCCACAATAGGTTTACTCTATTGCTTTCCCATGACTCCCCCAGAACCCTTTGACATTCTGCAACAATTTTAGACCTTGTTGCAGGAGCTGCCAGTGATCTCAGGGCTGCCTGGCTGTCTGAATAGATATTGATGCTACGGTCGTTGTAGCAACTACGCAAAGTCTCCTCCACACACACCCTGATGGCAGTGATTTCGGCCTGGAATACTGAGGCCAGTTTCCCTAGAGAGATGACACCCTCCAGTCTTGGCTGCACCCTGTATACCTGGCCCCAATGCCCTGGTCTGATTTTGACCCGTCAGTGAACCAGACAATATCCCCCGTACGGTGTCGAACTATTTTCTCCCACTGCTCCCTACTTCCAATTGTTATATTGAAAGGCTTGTTGAAGCAGTATGGGGTTATAATATAGTCGGCTGGCATTTCCCCAACCTTTCCTATATTTATCTCACTCACTATTTTAGTGTGTGATTCTGGATATCCCAAAGAGTTCCAGTTGTTGCCAGTTTTGAGTCTGTATGCACCAGCCGCTGCCTCCATCTTGACCCAAAGGTGTAATGGGGGCATATCCAACATGGTTTCCATCCCAGCAGTTGGTGTGCTGCTAATTCTACCTGTTATGGCTAAGCAGGCTAATCTCTGCACCTTACCAAGCTCCTTAGCAGCAATCTGCTGTTCTACCTTCTTCCACCACACGACCGCCCCGTAGGTGATCCTGGGTCTAATCACCGTGGTGTATATCCAGTGCATACCCTTGTGTCTCAGGCCCCAATTTTTGCCACAAGCTCTCCTGGTACTTACCAGAGTACCTTTTGCCTTGGAGCAAATATTCCTAATGTGAGTGGTCCATGTCAGTTTCTCATCTAAGGTAACCCCTAGATATTTTACTGTTCCCTTCACAGGTAGCGCTTCATTGAAAAGCTTTAGATTCCAACTTGAATGTTGTATATGCATCTTTGTGAATGGTACAACAACAGTATTCTTAGGTCTAACCCCCAGATCCTGTTTTCTGCACCAGTCTTGCACAATGTCCAGCGCACCTTGTGCCATATTCTTGACTGTGTCAGCAAATTTGCCAAGTATTACTATGACAAGATCATCTGTGTATCCCTGGCAAAAGTACTGCCTAGAGTTTAATTCTCCAATGTGATCATTCACCACTAGATTCCACAATAAAGGGGAAAGAACTCCTCCTTGCGGGTAACCCCTAGTGGTGTTGATTACCATTTTTTCATTCATCATGGTAGCCTCTACCTTTCTTCCACTGAGAATGGTCCTAGTCCACCTACATATAGTGGTCCTTAGGTCATGCACCTCTGCTGCCCTAACCATGGAATTGAAGGTCGTGTTGCTAAAAGCCCCCTCGATGTCCAGGAAGATACAGAGGGCTATTTCCCGAAAGTGTAGTGCTTTCTCCACCTTCCCAATGAGTTGGTGGAGAGCTGTCTCGCATGATTTACCTGGCTGATATGCATGTTGGTTTGAATGTAGAGGATCCCTACTTAACCTCCTTTCTCCAACATGCACATTAACCAGCTTTTCCAATGTCTTAAGAATGAAGGAGGTCAGGCTGATTGGTCTCATATCCTTGGTCTTGGTATGATCAATTCTCCCTGGCTTTGGAATGAAGACAACCTTCACTGCCCTCCAGGCATTGGGAATGATTCCTGCTGCTAGGCTAACCCTGAATAACCTGCATAGGAATCTAATAAGATTTTCTCCCGCTTGTTGCAGGAGAGCTGGATAGATTCCATTGGGGTCAGGTGACTTGAACTGTTGAAATGTTCCCACCACCCATCGGACCTTACTGAAATCAACACACTCCTTGGCCAAATCCCAGTCCTCTTTGCGAATTCCTGAGAACCGTTGTCTCTCAGGAATCACATTCTGGTCTGAGTTATCCACCAGAGTATATTGAGGAAAGTGAGTCTTGAGGAGCAGTTCCAGCGTTTCATGTGCTGTTCTTGTATACTCCCCATTCTCCTTCGTCAATGTTCCTCACTGGTACCCTAGTGAGGATTTTATGAAGTCTTGCTTGAGCAGCCATGCCCTTCACTTCCTCACAGAATACCTTCCAGGATGCCTTCTTTGCCCGTCTGATGGCAAGGTTGTAATTGACAAGGGCCTCACGATACTTTGCCCATTGTCCCTTGCGCCTCGCAAGGTTAAACAGTCTTCCTACCTGTTTCCTTTGCATTTCCAGGTTATTATTCCACCAAGTCACACTCCTATCTGTGCACTTCTTGGTGATTGAGCAGTTGTTCTGGTATGAGGTTACTATAGCAGAGGTTATGGCCTCTGCTACTTCCTCAAACACTGCTGGATTCCTTATCGAAGTTTTAATTTCCAATAGGCTGAAGTCAAGGTCTCTCCTATATGTCTCCCAGTCCATTTTCCTGGGATTCCTATAGGCCATGGTCTGTCTGGTTCCCATTTCAACCTTGAATTTAATATACATGTGATCTGATGAGGATGGCTCCAGGACCACATGCCACTGTTTGACGTAACTGCCCATCATCATGGAACCAAAAGTTATGTCAATTACTTCTTCCCTTCTACTATTCCTGAATGTAGGTTCATCACCCCTGTTCAGGATCTCCAAGTTGTTAGATAGGAGAAATTCAAGAAGGTGCTCACCTCTACTGTTGGTGTCCTTGCTACCCCACGATAGATTGTGGGCATTGGCATCACATCCCACCAACAGTTTGTCACCTTGCCGATGGCAGGCTTCTATCAGTCTCCTCACTTCCAAAGGAGGAGGAAAGCTGTCTTCGTAAGGAAGGTATGCTGAGGCTGAAACAATTTCCCTTGTGATACCTTCCTCACGTTGCTGCATCCTGATGGTCACCAGGTCCCTGGAACAAAAATCCATCATTGGTATGAAAGGGATTCCATTTCTAACATAAATGCATGTTCTGGAGATTTTTAGATTTCTAGCATAAATTAGCTTACCTCCAGTACCACCGAACCCCGATACACGGCCTTTGTATAAATAGGGTTCTTGTATCAGGGCCACATCCACCTCCTGTCTCCCCTGGCGATGGCTCAGGGCAGCAGTGGCCCCTTTACTGTGCTGCAGGTTTATCTGCAGCACTTATAGTCCCCATCTTGTTGCCATTATTGCCTTTAAGGTCTTTGATTACCCTGATGGCAACCTGCGAGGTCCCTAAAAACAGTTTCAGGCCTTGCTCTCGCATTGGCTTCAGGGACTTCTCTCCTACCTCCATCACCAGGGTTTGTCCCAGACAAAAATGAGGGCACCACAATCTAGATAGACCCTCCTGAATTTGGGTCCTGGACCAGCGTCCCCCCCAATCTCTTCAAAGAGGGCCATCTGCACGAGCTGCTCCTGCTGCGAGGTGATGCTCACCAGTGGGTACCCTTCTTGGACAACCGCCATTCTAAAGACCGAGACTGCAGTACTATAGGTCTGTTTCTTGCCTCAGCCCTTTAGGACCACATTTGTTCAGAGAGGAGGGAGTCTTAGATTCCTCCCTAACCCTCTTGCCACCTGACTTTGACGTCGAGGGGTCGGTGTATCCCTTTCGACCTGAGGCAGTTTCTTTTTGGGGGTCTTGGGGTCAAGCCCTTTTGATTCCCTCCACTTATGCTTAGGAAGTCATTCTTTTTCTTCCTTTTGCTTCTGTTCCTTGAGAAATTTCCTCCTCTGAGCCCAAGACAAGGCCTTAATCCTAATGTGGTTCAACTTCTCTGTTACAGTTCCCACTTCTTGCTCAGGTCTAGACCCTGATTCAGAAGTAGGAGTGCACTACATCAGTCCTGATCCCGATGTCTGAGTATCTGAGGTCTCAGATTGCTCCTCAGATTCTTTTAAAATAATTTATTTCTCTGTGTTCATCTTAGTCGCACGAGATTAGGGGATTTATATGGTCCACACCATGATAACCCCGCGCGGTGCAAGGCTACTTATTTAGGAAGGTCGCCCGGTATCCCAGAGGCTCCATTTGAGACACATCCATCCATGTGCCATGCACCCCTCGGCACGGGTCGCATCACACCTTGGGTTGGGAAAGAGCTGGGAGAGGATAAGGAAGATGGGATGTTGTGGGACACTCTTGGTCTGATCCATCAGCTGAGGCCTTTCCGGCAGTAGGTTCTTTACCTTCGGTATAGCCCTCAGCTTCCCACTGATGCACAAGCCTCTTAACCCACATGGACAGTGCTTCGTCACGGTGGTGTCCCCCGAAGAGGAAGTAGTGTGATACTCCAGTGGAACGTTGGTGGTTTCTTCTGCCACTTGGCCAAGTTGCAGCACTTACTGTGTCACTACTCAGCTCTCTCTGTAGCCCTACAGGAAACCTGGTTTCCTGTAGAGTGGACCCCTGCCCTTCATGGCTTTAGGGGCTACTACAAAAACCATGCTGCATATGATAGGGCATCTGGAGGTGTTTGTGTATACATCCTCACCACTGTCCCCAGTGCACCAGTGCCACTTCGCACAGCACTCGAGGCAGTGGCTGTGAGAATGTGTACGCAATGGGACATTACCATCTGTCCCATCTATCTTTCTCTGGACGAGACAGTATCTCCTGCAGATCTTGCAGCCTTGATAGATCAACTTTCCCTGCCATTCCTTTTTTTGGGGGATTGCAATGCCCACAACCCCTTATGGAGTGGCCCTCAGATATCAGGCCGTGGTACCGACATTGAATCTCTAACGGCACAGCTGGACTGCTGCCTACCCAATACAGGTGCTCCCACACATTTTGGTGTGGTGTATGGCATCTACTGGGCTATTGACCTCTCTCTCTGCAGCCCGAGCCTTCTCCTGCAACTCCATTGGGGGGACCATGATGACCTATGTGGCAGTGACCACTTCCCTGTCCACATTTCTCTTCTCCAGTATCAGCCTCCAGACCTCTTGCCTCGCTGGTCTCTCTGCAGGGCTGACTGGCCTGCTTACACTTCAGCTGCTAGGGTGTCTACTCCAGTCCCAAATGATGTTGATCAGGCTGCTCAACATATCGCTGGGGCCATCATTTCCACTGCTGAGGCAACTGTTCCGACCACCACTGGCTCAGTTCACCACAAGTAAGTACCGTGGTGGTCCCCCGAGATAGCTGAGGCCATCAGGGAACATCATCAGGCACTCCAGCACCACTGGTGCCATCCTTGTATAGACACCTGATTGCTTTTAAATGGCTTCGGGCACAAGCTCGGAGACTAATACGCCAGAGTAAGCAGGACCGTTGGTAGAGATATGTTGCTACCATCGTTTCTCACGCCGCTCCATCTCGGGTGTGGTCACAGGTTCGGCACCTTTTCGGTTACCAACCACAGGCAGGAATCCCCAGCTTGAACATTAAGGGTACTATCTGCATGGACCCAGCTGCTATTGCTGAGCACATGGCAGGCCATTATGCCAGTAACTCAGCGACTGCAGCTTACAGTGCAGACTTCCCCACCCACAAAGGACACATGGAGCCCCTTAGAGAGATGGCTGCCAAGGAGGGGGAGAAGGCCAATGTGTACTCGGTGTGCATACTGGATGGAGTCATTCCAGATGTGGAACGAGTCCTTCTGGATGCCATGAAGGGTACGGGGTGCAGCCAACTGCAGGTGCTGGCTCACATTGGTACCAATGATGTGTGTTGTTTCGGACCTGTTGAGATTCTCTCAGTTTTTGAGTGGTTATCTGAAGTGGTAAAGACTGCCAGTCTTGCTTGCAAGATGAAAGCAGAGCTCACCATCTGCAGCAGAGTTGACAGGACCGACTGTGGACCTATGGTACAGAGCCGAGTGGAGGGTCTGAATCATAGGCTCACATGGTTCTGCGACCATGTAGGCTGCAGATTCCTTGACTTGCGCCATCGGGTGGTGGGTTTCTGGGTTCCGCTGAATAGGTCAGGAGTTTACTATACGCAGAAAGCGGCTACACGGGTAGCGGGGACTGTGTGGCGCGGACTGGGCGATGTTTTAGGGTAGAGGGCTTCAGGGAAAAACAAAATGGGCAATCTCAAAGGGTGCAGGTGGATGACAGGAGAAATGTAGATATAGGAACTATCGGTATAACAGTTGTAAATTGTCGTAGCTATGTTGGGAAAGTACCAGAACTCCAAGCATTAATAGAAAGCACTGAAACAACACATAATTGTAGGCAGTGAAAGTTGGCTCAAGCCAAAAATAAGTTCAGCAGAAGTATTTGCAAAAGATCTAACTGTGTTCAGAAAGGATAGATTAAACGGAATAGTTGGAGACGTGTTTGTCGCCATCGAAAGTAGTCTTTTGTGTAGCGAAGTTGATAGTTCGTGTGAGCTATTATGGGTAAAGGTTGTACCTGAAAATCGTAAGAAGTTAATAATTGGTTCCTTTTACCAGCCTTCCGACTCTGACAATGTAGTTGCAGAAAGGTTCAAAGAAAACCTGAGGCTAATAAAAAAAATGCACCCGACTCACACAATAAGAGTAGGCAGTGATTTAAATTTACCCGAAATCTGTTGGCGAAATTATATTTTCAAATCAGGAGGTATGCATAAAACATCTTGTGAAATTGTAATCAACACATTCTCTGAGAATTACTTCGAACAATCAATTCATGAGCCAACTAGATTTGTAAATGGATGTCGAAACACACTTGATCTCTTAGCAACAAATAATCCTGAGCTCATAACGAGCATCAAAACAGATACAGGTATTACTGAACACAGAGCTGTTGTTGCGAGATTGATTATCGAAAGTCCCAAAGTTACCAAAATAAACGCACAGTATATTTGTTCAGGAAAACGGATAGAAATAAAATACATTGCTTCTTGAAAGAAAGCTTTCACTCACTTATAACACTAAATGTAGGCATAGACCAGATGTGGCTCAAATTCAGAGACGTGGTATCGACAGCAATTGACAGTTTTATACCAAATAAATTAATGAAAGGAGGAGGTGATACCCCCTGGTACACAAAACAGGTCAGGACACTGATGCAAAAGCAAAGGAAAAGGCATGCTAAATTTAAACGAACACAAAACCCTGAGGATTGGTGATCCTACACAGAAGCTCGAAATTTAGTGAGGATTTCAATGTGAGGTGCCTACAATACTTATCACAATGAAACTCTTTCTTGAAATTTGACTGAAACCCCAAAGAGCTTTTGATCATATGTTAAATATACTATGGGTAAAACACGAACAATACCATCACTATGTGATAGTAATGGTGGTCCTGCCGATGACAGCGCCATTAAAGCAGCATTACTAAACATAGCTTTTAGAAACTCATTCACCAAAGATGATGAAACCAATATTCCAGATTTTGAATTACAAACAGAGGCCGTAATGAGTAACATAGAAGTAGATATCATCAGAGTAGTGCAGAAACTAAAATCACTTAACAAGAACAAGTCTTCTGGTCCTGACTGTATACCCATTAGATTTCTATCTGATTATGCTGAAGCGATAGCTCCTTACTTGACTGCCATATACAACCGCTCTCTCAAAGACGAATCTGTACCAAAAGATTGGAAAGTTGCACAGGTCACACCTATATTCAAGAAAGGCAGTAGGAGTAACCCACTAAACTACAGGCCTATATCATTGACGTCAATTTGCAGCAGTGTTTTGGAACATATCCTGTATTCAAACATTATGAATTATCTCGAACAGAATGATCTATTGACCCAAGGTCAACACGGATTTACAAAATATCATTCATGTGAAACACAACTAGCTCTTTACTCACACGAAGTGATCGAGTGCTATTGACAAGGGTTCTCAAATTGATTCCTTATTTCTTGATTTCCAGAAGGCTTTTGATACCATACCTCATAAATGGCTTTTAATCAAATTGTGTGGTTATGGTATATCTCCCCAAACTCCACAAAATACCTAGAAATTACTATTACTTCATACTTAAATTGGAAAGAACATGTAGATAATGTCATGGGAAAGGTGAGCCAGAGACTGTGTTTTGTTGGCATAACTCCTAAAAGATGCTAGAGAACTGCTAAAGAGACTGCATACACTACACTTGTCCGTCCTTTTTTTGGAGTATTTGTGCACAGTGTGGGATCCTTATCCGGTGGGTTTGACGGAGGACATCGAAAGAACAGGTCAAGCGGAGGCAGTTATATTTTTGCTCATGTTGGTGGAAACTGTATAATGCCCCATTCAGTGAGTGGAGTTCCAGAGTGCTCTCACTGCATGCCCTGATACCACCCCAGGCCAGAATTGCATCCACAACCAGTTCCTTCGTCACCTGTCAGTGGACTTTCAACACCAACTTCTCACCCCGTTCAATCACCTCTGGGTTGATGGTGTTTTCCCATCTCAATGGTGGTACAGCATCATCATCCCAGTTATGAAACCTGGCGCCGATCTTCTGGGTGCTGATAGTTACCGCCCGATTAGCCTCACCAACGTTCTTTGCTAGCTCCTGCAACGTATGGTGAGTAGGCGGCTCATGTGGGTCTTTGAAGATCGTGGATTCCTGGCCCCATTGCAGGGGGGCTTCTGCCAACTTAGTGCCACTGGAGTTGGCTATTCGCACTGCTCTCACCAGACGTGAGCACCTGGTTGCGGTCTTTTTTAGTCTTCGAAAGGCTTATGATACTATCTGGCACTACCATGTTCTGGCTGCGCTGCTCGTTTTGGGCTGGAGAGGTCCACTTCCGCTGTTCATCCAGAACTTCCTCTCGCTTCTCACTTTTGGGGTTGGGGATGGTACCCAACTCAGCTCCCCTCACACTCAGGAGAATGGAGTCCCACAGGGCTCTGTTCTTAGTGTTCCATTATTTCTAATTGCCATCAACAGACTGCCTGAGGCAGTAGGTTCATAGGTTTCCTCTTCACTGTATGTCGATGACTTTTGTATGTATTACAGTTCCACTAGTATTGGTATCGCTGAAAGGTGACTGCAGGGAGCCATTCAAAAGGCGCAGTCCTGGGCCTTAAATCATGGGTTCCGGTTTTCTGTTTCCAAAACTCGTGCCATGCACTTTTGTCGCCAACGGGCAGTGCACCCGGACCCTGAACTGTATCTGAGTGATGAACTTCTCATTGAACAGTCGCATCACTTCTTGGGCATGCTGTTCGATGCCTGGCTCATGTGTTCCCACACCTACAACAGCTTTGACAAAAGTGCTGGCGGTACTTAAACAAACTGTGCTGCCTCAGCCACACTGCTTGGAGAGCCGCCCATCCAACCCTCTTAGAACTTTATAATGCCCTTATCCAGTCACGCCTGGACTATGGGAGCCAGGTGTATGATTCGGCAGCCCCTTCTGCGCTTCGGGTATTAGACCCCATCCTACATGCTGGTGTTCACTTAGCAACAGGGGCTTTGTGTATGAGCCCGGTGACGAGCCTACTCGCTGAGGCTGGGGTTCCCCCACTTCGGTTCCACCTCGTATATTTCCCGTGTCCACACCTCCATCCATTGTCCAAATCGCAGGCTCTTTTTTCCAACTGTTGCACTCCTGTCCTCTCAAAGACGGCCTCAGTTGGGGCTCCCGTTCACAGTCCGTGTCTGTTCACTTCTCTCCTCACTTGAATCCCTTGCCTTCCCTCCCACTTTTCACTACTCTTCCCATACCCCTCCTCAACTGCAGGTAAGGTTGGACTTGCCCCAGGTTTCGAAAGCCTCCATTTCAATGTCAATTCTCCATCGCCAGTTCCAGGAATTCCTTGAGTCATTCTGTGGTGCAGAGGTTGTCTACACTGATGGTTCCCTGGTAGATGGCCACACTGGGTATGCCTATCTCCATGGTGACCTTGTTGAACAGTGGCCCTTACCAAGTGGGAGTAGTGTTTTCACTGTGGAGCTGGTCACAATATCTAGAGCTCTGGAACATCCTGAGCGTTCGGCGTGGAGTTGTTTGTCATCTTTAGCGACTCCCTGAGTGTCTTGCATGCACGTGACCAGTGTTTTCCGAAACACCCATTGATGCAGGCCAACCATTACTCTGTCTCCACCATGGTCCAGTCAGGCCGCAGTCAGGACGTTCTGTGACCTTTGTTTGGACCCCCTGGCCATATTGGCACAAGGGAAGATGAACGTGTTGATCAGTTGGCCAAGCAGGCCACCACATCTTGGCCTTTGCAGATTGGCCTCTAGGACAGGGATCTCCAATGGGAGTTGAAGTGTAAGGTCCTAGGGCTTTGGAACACTGAAATGGCTGACTTGATTGCACCAAGGAAGCTCCGTGCAGTTAAACCCTCTACAGGTACATGAAAGTCTTCCCTGAGGGCCTCTCGTCGGGAATCTGTTACTCTTTGTCGACTGCGTATTGGCCATATGTGTTTAACATATGGCTATCTCATTCGCTGAGTGACATTGTGGTACTTTGCTGACAGTGGTCCACATTCTAATGGCCTGTTCGTTTTTAGCTGCCTTGAGGCACTCCTTTAATCTCTCATCTGCGCTTCTGTCAATTTTAGCTGATGCTGCCTTGATGGCTGACAGTATTTTAGGTTTTATTCGCACAGCTGGCTTTTACCGTTCTATTTAGTGGTGGGCTCATTTGCCTGATTTCTTTGGCCCCCTACCCTTACAGAACTTCTAATCTGTTGTCTTTTATTTAGTTACTACTCTGGTTTCCCTTCAAAACGAATAAATATTTAGTTACTGTCTTGCTCTTAACTGGAGGATTCAGTGTGTGCAGAGTGCCTGGCTCATCCTGTATTATCTTCGTGATCTGCCAGCCACACTCTTCTGCTGTAATATTTCAGTTTTGTTGCCTATTTGGTCAACAGCAACTGTGTCTTCTGTTTTAAATTGTCATTTTACCATCGATGGACCCTCTGTCCCCAGCGTATACCAAGTATAGAGTGCTATGTCATAAGTTGCTAAGTTTTGTGGATGTGAACTCTAAGCTGGGAAGAGGGGACTGTTAACTAAGCAGTTTAGTTCCCTTTAAACACACAACAACAACAACGAAGACACCTATGTGTACTGACACTGTGCCTTGGGCTTACACAAAATTACATAGTTGTAATTAGGTGAGAAAAAGGCCCAACAATGTAATTTCTGTGTCATTTTCAGCAGAGCTGGCTTGAATGCAATGAAAAGCAAAGTAACAATATAGTAATAAGGACAGTTTAGAACTCTCCGCAAATATATGGAGACAAGCTGTGACAGGCACATACAAGAGACACTTTCAGCTATTGGCCATGGCCTTCTTCAGAAAATAGAACATTCATGCAATTACACAGGCCCACAACACAGTCATACAACCGTCACCTCCAGCTGCCACACTTCGACTCACGCTCTGCGGTGTGTAAATTTAGGAGGGGCGGGGAGGGGACAGGGGATAGGAAGGTTGCATCACGGTGGTGGGGATGGGTACAGCATGGCCTAGATTAGAGTAACGAGATGCAGTGTAGGAATGGAGTGGGGAGGCAGGTGAGAGGAAAAAATAAAATAAAATAAACAAGATAAATATAGATATGAAAATAAAAATAAAACACGTACATGCCCCACGTACACACGTGCACATATATAAACAAAACACACACACACACACACACACACACACACACACACACACACACACCACACACACCACTCAAAATAGAAGAGTTTTAGGATAGAGGTACAAACTGTAAGGTGTGGAAAAAAAGGGAAGTTGTCATAGTTGAGGCCTGGATGATATCGTGATTGGAGAATGTGCTATGGGGATAACTCCCATTTGTGCAGTTCAGAAAAGTTGGTGGTGGGTGGGTGGATCCAGATGGCCCGGGTTGTGACGCAGCCATTTAAATCACGCATATGCTCAACAACATGCTCTGCAACAGGTTAGTCCAACCTTGTTTGTGGCCACAGTTTGGCAGTGGCCATTCATCATAATGGGCAGCTGGTTAGTGGTTATGCCAATATAGAAAGCTGCACAGTGATTACAGTGTAGTTGGTAAATTACATGGCTGCTTTTACAAGTGGTCCGGCCTCTGATAGGGTAGGATTAGTGTGTGACGGGACTGTAATAGCAAGTGATGGGTGGGTGGATTGGACAGGTCTTGCAGCGAGGTCATCCGCGGGGATATAATCGCTGTGGCAGTGTGCTGGGGTTTGGGGTGGCATGGAGATGGATTAGGGTGTTATGGAGGTTTTGGGTCGGTGACAGAACACCACTTTAGGAGGGGTGGGAAGGATCTTGGGCAGGATGTCTCTCATTTCTGGGCATGAGAACAGAAAATCAAAACCTTGGAGCAGCATGGAATTTAGTTGTTAAAGTCCAAGGTAGTAGTAGTAGTGGATGGTTGAGGGAGTATTTGTTGTGTGTGGGGATATGGCATGGAAGATCTCTTTGTGGATTAGGTCTTCGTGTACTTTGTCTGTGAAAGCCTTTGTGAAACCTTCAGCGTGTTGATAAAGGGATTTCTTGTCACTGCATATATGCTGTCCACAGGTGGCCAGGCTGTAAGGGGGGGGGGACTTCATGTGAAAGGGATGGCACTGTCAAAGAGTAGGTACTGTTGGAGGTTGATAGGTTTAATATGGACATACGTGTGGTAGGAGCCATCAGGAATGTGGCATGTGGTTTGAGGAAGCCCAGGTGATGGTGATAGGGGAGTTGAGGTTTTGAAGGAACGAAGATAGTATTTCCTGGCCCTTAGTCCAGATCATGAAAATATCATCAATAAACTGAAGCAGGCCAGAGGTTTGGGGTTTTGGGTAGCTAGGAAGAATTCCTCCAGACAGTCCATAAACAGGTTGGCATAAGAGGATGCCATGTAGGAACCCATGTCTGGGCCATGTATTTGATGGTAAACTCTTCCCTCAAAGAAAAAGTAGTTGATAGGATAAAATTGGTAAGGTTTATGAGGAATGAGGTATCAGGCTTGAATTCAGAGGGGTATGTGGAGAGGTATTGGTCAAGAGTGGCAAGGCCATGGGCATATGAGATGTTGGTGTATAGGGAGGTGGCATCCATGGTGACAACTAGGGATCCAAGAGGTAAAAGGGTGGGGATGGTGGAGAGTCAGTAGAGGTATTGGTTGGTATCCTTGATACAGACTATAGATTTTGGACAACTGGTTGAAGGTTTTGGTCCACATGGGTTGAAATTCTTTCAGAAGGAGCATAGTCTCGAGTCAGAATTGGGAGTCCAACATTATTTGGTTTTTGGATTTTGGGGGAGAATGTAGAAGGTGGGTATGTGGGTTGCTGTGGGAGTGAGGAAGGAGATGGATTCAGGGGAGAGCTCCTGGCAGGGGCTGTAGGATTTTAGTGAGGATTGGAGATCTTGTTGGACTTTTGGGATGGAGTCATTATGGGACAACTTGTAGATGGTATCGGGCACAGCATGCAGCGGAGTATAAGCTGGGTTTCAATGCCTACTTCACAACCGAGGCCCTCTGGATCCTCCCACCCACTACCAGCTTTCTTGAACTACACAGATGGGAGTTATCCATACAGTACATTCTCTGATCCTGAAATTATCCAGGCCTTAACCTACAATACTTCCAACAATTCCTACCTCTGTCCTAAACCTCACCTATTTTGAGTGGTATGTGTGTGTGTTTACGAAATGCCTACAATACTTTTCACAAAGAAACTGTTTCTCGAAATTTGACTGAAAACCCTTAGAGATTTTGGTCATGTGTTAAATATACTAGGGGCAAAACACAAACAATACCCTCACTATGTGATAGTAATGGCAATCCTGCCGATGATAGCACTACAAAAGCAGAGTTACTAAACATAGCTTTTAGAAACTCATTCACCAAAGAAGACGAAACCAATATTCCAGATTTTGAATTACAAACAGAAGCCAGAATGAGTAATGTTGAAGTAGATATTCTCGGAGTAGTGAAGCAACTTAAATCACTTAACAAGAACAAGTTTTCTGGTTTGGACTGTATACCCATTAGATTTCTATCTGATTATGCTGAAGAGATAGCTCCTTACTTAACAGCTATTTACAACCGCTCTCTCAAAGGAAGGATCTGTATCAAAAGATTGGAGAGTTGCACGGGTCACACCTATCTTCAAGAAAGGCAGTAGCAGTAACTTACTAAACTACAGGCCTATTTCATTGCCGTCAATTTGCAGCAGGGCTTTGGAACATATCCTGTATTCAAATATTATGAATTATCTTGAACAGAATGATCTATTGACCCAAGGTCAACACGGATTTAGAAAATATTGTTCATGCAAAACACAACTAGCTCTTTACTCACACGAAGTGATCGAGTGCTATTGACAAGGGTTCTCAAATTGATTCCGTATTTCTTGATTTCCAGAAGGCTTTTGATACCATACCTCATAAATGGCTTTTAATCAAATTGCGTGGTTATGGTATATCTCCCCAAATTTGCGACTGGATAGGGGATTTCCAGTCAGAGAGGACACAGTTTGTAGTAATTGATGGTAAGGCATCGACTAGAATGGAGGTGATATCGGATGTTCCATAGGGTAGTGTCATTGGTCCTCTACTGTTCCTTATTTACATAAACAATTTGGGAGAAAATCTAAGTAGCTCTCTTAGGTTGTTTGCAGATGATGCCATCAATTACCATCTGTTAAAATTATCAGAAGATGAAAACCACCTGCAGAACGATCTAAATAAGAGATCACTATTGTGTAAAAATTAGCAATTGACTCTAAACAATGCAAAGTGTGAAGTCATTCACATGAATACGAAAAGAAATCCGTTAAACTTGTTTACAGGATAAATCAATCAAATGTGAAGGCCGTAAACTCCACAAAATATCTAGGAATTACTATTACTTCAGACTTAAATTAGAAAGAACACATAGATAATGTCATGGGAAAGGTGAACCAGAGACTGCATTTTATTGGCAGAACCCTTAAAAGATGCAACAGAACTACTAAAGAGACTGCATACACTACGCTTGTCCGTCCTTTTTTGGAGTATTGCTGCCCAGTGTAGGATCCTTATCAGTTGGGTTTGACGGAGGACATCGAAAGAGTTCAAGGAAGGGCAGCTCGTTTTGTATTGTTACGATACAGAGGAGACAGTGTCACAGAAATGATACAGGAACTGGGATGGGAATCATTACAACAACGGCGCTTATTGCTAGAGCATGGTCTACTTACGAAACTCCAACCACCAACATTCTCTTCTGAATGTGAAAATATATTGTAGAAATTGTACCTACATAGGTAGAAATGATCATCAGAATGAAATACGAGAAATCAGAGCTCGAACCGAGAGATTCAGATGTTCTTTCTTCCCGCGCGCTATTTGAGAATGGATTGGGAGATGAAAAGTATAAAGGTGGTTCAATGAACCCTTGGCCAGGCACTTAAATGTGATTTGCAGCGTATCCCGTGTAGATTTAGATGTAGCTGTGCTTTATTTTATTTTGTTTTACTTTCCTTGCCTCACCCGCCTCCCCATTCCATTCCTAAGCTGCATCTCATTCCCCCCATCTAATATGTACATGCTCTACAAGGCTGTGCTGTATCCATCCCCACCACTGCAACACTACCTTTCTGTCCCCCCTCCCCTCACCTATTTCCACACCCCAGAGCATGATTCAGAGTGCGGAGCCAAAGATGACAGTTTTGTGACTGTGTTGTGTGCCTGTGTGATTGCGTGAATGTACTATTTTCTGAAGAAGGCCAAGACTGATAGCTGAAGTGTTGCATGTGTGTGACTTTTATAATTGCCTATTTCAGCTTGTCGTCATGTCTTTGCAGTATGTTGTAAACTGTCCTTATTATACTATTTAATTCCAACCTGGACATTCCATTATTATATATATGGACCTAAATTTTATAGAGTGAGAGAAATTAGTTTGTGTTGAATCAATTCATGTATAGTGGTGTCTTTACTGCACTGGTCTATTTTGTATGTTTCTGATCCTCACATTGTCAAAGATAATTTTGAATTAGGAGCTTGAAATCATTGATTGTGTACAGATAAAAGTTTTATTGTTTGTACCCGAAATTTGTAATATTCGATACCTAGTGTATGACACTTAATGAAATATACTATGCTGCTTATAAATGTTGTACATGTTTTGGAATAAATACCACCTTGGCTGCGTAGTATTTTATTAATCCTCAATTATGCATTTTGCCCTTACAGCAGAGCATTATCAGATTATAAGACACTCTCCTTGGTGTGAGTCAAGTAGTATGCTTTATGGCTTCTAACCATTAATAAGTTGTTTGCATTTCTTTATTTTTTGTAAAAATCCTTAAAAGGAGTGGTGCTACCTGTAGACACAAGCTGATGTTTACAATTTACAATCACAGGCAGTGGATGGGTGTGTTGTACTGCTGAGACTGCCTTATGATCTTATGAGGCCCTGCTGTAAGGGCAGAAAGTGTCATTAAAGTTTAATAAAATAATGTGAAACCAAGATGGTTTTTATTTAATAATATAATTTCACTGGTTGCTACACCGCATCATGGATTGGAAATCATTTTATTTCTGTTACATGTTGTATATCCTAGATGATCTCTTTACCATAGACATACAGAATGAAAACTGCATTTACATATTTACCCTAAGTGTAATTTCTCATAAAAGATGCTCAAAACTTACCAGTATTCTTCATGTTTTACATTTTTGGATATTATTACAGAAACAAAATGATTTACTGTGGTTACTTCATGGCTATTTCATATATACTGATATAAATGATGCATCAGTCTCTGATAGTCTTCATTAATGTGTGATACATAATTCTAGGACTGAGAGTACTCATTTATAATTGACTATCTCTTCTCTTTACAGCTTGACACTACCAATAGTGATTCTGTCCTCAGCAACAGCCAGCTGCTGCATTACCCTTCACCATCCGAAGGCGCTCCACTTGCATTTGTCATCACAGAATTTCATACACTGTTACTTTTTACAGACCACGTAAAGGGAGTTTCTTTGCTTAGTCATGAACTGATATTTGAAGACTACTTCAGTGAGGTGAGAGTTTTTCATATTAGATAACTTTAACTTTTTTCATTATTTCACTTTCAGCTATCAGACAATGAACAAAATGATTCAAATTGTAGTATTTAGTTAACAATCCAAACAAATTACATTCCTCTTTTATTTTTACTGTGTACTTTTCTTCACATCTGCTATATGAATACCTTACTTCTCTTAATTTTTGTTTACATCGTGCCTCTTACAATGTTTTAAATTAATTACCCTCCTGCATATAGCCTAATCTTGTGCCATTAATGTCCATATCAATTTGTTTGTTTATTTATTTAATAGTTTTCTCCCTCACTGACAGATTGTTGTCAATCACCCATCAAACTTTGTTACATTGTTCACACATATTTGATTATTTTCATTCTACTGTCAGTGGCACTTTTCAGTAACCTAAACCTATAACACTATTATCTTTGTTTATCAACCCATTTATTGTTAATTTTGAGCCATTGGTGATCTCTAGTGTGCCGCTGGTGATCTTTAATGGGTTGCTAATGATCTTTTATGTGCTGCTGGCAGTCTTTAATGTGCTGCCAAAGACCGTTTTTTGACCCTGGGTGATATTGTTTTGTATGGTGATCCATTTCCTGTATCTATCCACTTACGTTGGCACTCAGTTATAAATTCTAATCATAATCTAGGAGAAAACTTTTATTTTTGAAAAATTTTCATCAAAGTAATTGTCTAAATTTTCTCTCCTTTCTGATTCTCCTTATACACTAAAACCAAATCCCACCTCCAACCCGCCTCCCATTTTTCATACCTACACCTTAATTACCCAATGTATTCACCATGTATCCCAAATCTATACCACAGTACCTACAATCTTTCGACAGATGTGTTCACAATAGCCAAACTGCAATCCCATATTCTTTTTCTTCATGTATGTTTGACATTTGGAATGGCCCCTAAAGGAGTCACTCTAAAAGTTCCCATCTCTGGTTGTAATTCTTCTTTCCATCAATCTCTCCTTGAATTCCAAAATTGCCAATCCTTCGCTGTCCCCACCTTCTCCTTGTATAGCTTGTGCAAGACATTGTGTCCCTGCTTTCTCAACTTGTGCTCTGGGTGAGTCAATTACTTTGTTTTGGAGGGGCAGCCACCTCAGTTGCATGTTGCCTACTGGTCACAGGGTACATTTGATTGCCAGCTTAACAGATGAACTGTACGGCCCAGCAGGCAAAGTGCAACTGAGCTGGCCACCCCTCAGAAACAAAGGAATGGACTCACCCTTCGCACAACTGGAGAATGTGATTCTTTGGATGGGCCATAACTTCTTGTACGAGCTATACATCATGTTGTTTCTTGTAACCACCACTCCTAACAGCTCCTCCCCCTCTCTTTTTAAAGTTCTTCTCCTCTCAGCACCTTGCTCAATCAACACACTTGGAACTATAATAAAAAAAAAGCCTTCTCTAAACTTGAACTGTATGTCTCACAGCACCTGAGAAAACTATCCACCCTACTAGTCTACCATCTTAGAAGTGGTGTCCCTCTTCCCATCATCCATAACCACAAGCCATAACAATGCCCTCAACAAGTCCCTGCCATAGGCAACAAACTAAGCCTGGCTTCCTTACTGAATCTTCCAATCCCAGCACATGTTCAAACTAGAACCTATCACAACCATCACCACATGCACCAATCCCAGTTCAGTCCTTAACCTCTCATCCAAGTTCCTCTCCATGCAAGAGATATCTGTCCTGTCGAAAGGCTTATCCTTCAGGCGCACACCTAAATTCAATCAGATTTCCCTGGTCAAAGATCTCCTCTCATTCACTTGCATCCTCAACTAGAAATACCACTTTACCTCCCAGTCACAACCCTCAGGCAACAAAGCCAGTGTTGAACATTGACTCGAACAACTCTGAACGCCCTCACAAAGGGATCCTCCTGCTCTTCCCCAAAACCATTCCTTGCAGGCATTCTGGAAATTCCTCACAGCCAGTATTTCCTTCCAATCCTTCCTGAATAACATATCAACTACTCTCAACATCAGCCCAGCTGAATCCTGTGCCATCTGAGAGTTGAAAACAGACTGCTCCATTATGATTCTCAGAGCAGACAAGGGCTCCTCAACTGTAGTACTTGATCGAGAGGAGTATGTGCCAGAGGGACTGTGTCAACTCTTGGACACCTCTACCTACAAACCTCATGATCCCCTTTGCTCAGTCCAAGCTAAACTACAGAAAATCCTAAAAATCCTAGGTCCCTAACAAGGTCTCACCACTGCCTCCAAAGAACTTCTCTCTCTACTGAAGCAAGCATCTCAAACTTCTACCTACTCCCTTAAATTCATAAAGAAAATCATCGTGGCCATCCTATTGTAGTAGGCTTCAAAGTCTCAGCAGAATGCATCTCAGACCAACACCTCCAATCTATAACCCGAAGACTCCCGTTCTGCATCTGGAATGCCTCAAATCATCCCCTTGCCCCTCCCACCTGAAAGCTTCCTTGTCACCACAGATACCACATCCCTCTACACTGACATTCCCTACATCCATGGTTTTTCTGCCCTAGAACACTACCTATCCCAAAGCCCATCTGAAAGCTTCACAAAAACCTCATTCCTTGTCACTTGGCAATTTTGTTTTATTCCTGTGGTTGATTTTTTAAAATTTGATTTTTGATGGCTATTAATAAAAAATACGACCCTACCCATGAAAGGGGATGCCTTCAACATGGTAACATTTTAGTTCTTGTTGTAGAAATTATGATGTACATAACCAAATGCCTTGGAACTCTCACAGAAAATGACAGTAGGGTAATATTTATTTAGTTAACATTCCTAGTTAAGATCAGATATTGCTTTTTCTATTGTGAATCATGTACAGAATTTGTACTAGACATTTTTTAAAGGTTATTGTAAGAAATGTGTTTTTTTATTCCGTTATAACCTCCTTAAAATTTATTGATAATTAGACTTCATTTACCTCTTTCCACTTCTATGAATAGCTATTATTACTAAAATTGGTAGGAAGTTAATAAAACTGTTGAATTACTATGTTTAAAGTTGAAACAAGTTGTATAAGCTTGTAGACTATTTTATTCTTAAAATATAAAGCAGCAGACATACGAGGGATATTCCAAAAGTAAGTTCTGGTTAAAACAAAAACATCCATAATCAAACTTATTTCCAGCGTAATTTTTTTATTGACATCCTTTCTGTCTTTTCTCTATTTTTCTACGTAATCTCCATAATTATTTAGACATTTGTCATATCATTCAACAAGCTTTTGAATGCCTCAGTTGTAGAAATCGGCCACCTGCGCAGATAATCAGTCTTTAACAGCTTCTTTCAGTTCATCATCTGTGTCAAAGTGCTTTCCACCAAGAAACTCCTTTAGGTAGTGGAACATGTGGAAATTACTTGGTGCCAAGTCGTCAACCGCATGAACCAACTCATCTGAAATCACGGATGGTCGGCCAGAGTGTGGTGCATCATGCACTTTTACCTGTCCTTCATTAAAGGCTCACTCCCACTTATGCACTTTACTGTCACTCATTATGTTAGGACCGTACATTTCAGTAATCTGCCAATGGATTTCTGTCGCTGAAATGTTTCTTGCAGACAAAAACCGTATCACTGTCCTTACTTCACAATCGGCGGGCTGATTGATTGTCTTAAACATTGTGAACTAACACTATCAACAGCACTCAGCAACAGTAACAATGATACTGGTGGGGTGTAATGTGCAAGGTATGCCAGGAGTTGGCACGGATGCGTGTTTTGTCCTTGGCACCGCTTTCAAGTGAATTGGATCTTGCTCTTGGAGTAACCCTCGTATGTTTAGCAATATTTTATAATGCAGTTTAAACTAAATTTACAATTCTCTTACATGTATTTTCATGTTGATTATTGTTTCTCTGCAGACTTATGGAAAACTAGTCAGCATAACGAAGGATCGTATTAGAGGCACCATTTGGGTGTACACAGAGAAGGCAGTGTTTCGTTACAAAGTAACACAGGAAGAAAGAAATGTTTGGCAGGTTTGTAAACAAAACCCCAGTTCCTCATGCGTGTGTGCAAACAAAGCTTTATTTTATTTAATATTGGTTTTATTTGAAAAAAAAGTACTATATACTGTTAGATAAACTAAACCTATTTGTGAATTATTGGAACAGTTCAACCAAAGTTTTATAAAGGCAATGAGTTTGCTGAAGTCAGTAGGTCCTGATAGTCTGAAATCTATGGTTCCTTTACACAAACAGAACAGGACTCTTTCAGGAGAAGACAACCATAACACAGTCCACAGGATAAAAATTGTGTGCACTTGCCATTCCTTTCAGTTGCTCTTCCTCATTATTTGCCGTCGCTGATATAATTACTATGGTTTTTATATGAATTGAATATTCCATTCATTTTACCCCTGCTACCTTCAGAATTTGAAGTGTGTATTCAACTCAACATCATGAAAAGCTTTCTTCAAATCTATGAAGCTATAAATGTAGATTTGCCTTTCCTTAACCTTTCTTCTAAGATAAGTCCTTTAAAGAGTATTTCCTTGCATGTTCCTACATTTCTCGTAAATCCAAACTCATTTCCCTGCAGTCAGATTCTATCAGTTTTTCCATTCATCTGTAAATAATTTGTATTAGTATTTTGTAACCATGACTTACTGGAATTGGAATTACGAATTTCTTCTTGAAGTCTTGAGGGTATTATCCCTGTGTCATACATCTTGCACTCAAGGTGGGCCAGTTTCTTCATGACTAGCTCTTCCAATGATTCAGCAGTTCAGAGGGAATGTCATTTATTTTAGAGTTCTTGTTTCGACTCAAATCTTTCAGAGCTGTGAAAAATTCTTCTTGCAGTATTGTATCTCCTATGTCATCTTTATCTACCTCCAATTCTACAATACTGCTTCAAGTTCATTTCTCTTATATATGCCCTATATATATATTCCTTTCTGCTTTCACAAGCACCAATCAGGATTTTTAATATATTGCCACGAGAGACCACGAACACCAACTGCCGGCATGGCGCAGGGGATAGCGTCACGGACTGCGGTGCTGAAGGTCGCCGGTTCAATCCCGCCCACTGGCAAAAATTTATTTCTTTGTAATTAACAATTCCAGAATGTTCTACATCTTTCTTATGTTCACTTTGTAAATTGTACTTGTTTCTTATGTTAACTGTTCTTCTAATTTCTGGTAAATTCTGTCTGTGTATAAATAGCAAAGCACTCTGCCTGAGAGGCAGTCAGTTCTGCGTGTATGTTGTTGAGTTTGTAACAAACCTGCTTTCAGTGCTGTGTTCAGTTGCCTTCAAAGTCAAGCCTGCTTCCATTTCAACGTGACATTGTTTGGTGGAGGCGCCGGGTACCCTGTGCAACAGCTGTATCACCGTGGCTCCGATTAGGCAATGTAGAAGCCATCACTTACACGGACTAGAACCGGAATACAAGGGATATACTGAGTACATCCTTCCGAAAGTCTGTATCATTAGAAGAACCATGGACATGAAATCAACGGTAGGCCAGCTGCACATCAGACACCCGTCGGTGTTCTCTGGAGACGCTGGACAGGATCCCAATAAATGGCTAAAAGGATTCAACCGAGTTGCCAAGTACATCAGGTGGGATCATACAATGTGCTTGGACAACATTTATTTCTACCTGGACGGAACAGCCCAGCAATGGTTCGAGAACAACGAAGACAAACTGAATGACCGGGAAACGTTCCAGGTGGAACTTAAGGAGACGTTTGGGGACCGACAGTGACAAATCCGCTCGGCGGAAGAACAACTGAAGAAATGGGCCCAACGACATGGTGAGCTGACACAGTCTTACATACAGAATGTTTTGGCCTTGTGTAAAACTGTCAATCCGAACATGACTGAGCTCGACAAAATCACGCACCTGATGAAGGGTATAGCAGAAGACATGTACCAAGCCCTTCTAAGAAAAGACGTCACTACGACGGAAGAGTTCATCATGTGGTGCCAGTGTATTGAAGAGATTCAACAAAGGAGGGTTGGATGCAAGAAATATTACTGTCTCCCCAATGTATACGGCCATTGTGGAAGACCAGCATGACTTTGCTTCTCTCATACGACAAATTGTGAGAGAAGAATTACAACAGTGCATGGCAGCCGGGACTATTAGACCGAGCGAGCATCAGATTATGGCCATGGATGTAAGCCATGTAAGTCACGAGGGAGCCGATGCTGCTGAGGAAGAGATATTTCAGACATTAGCACCTGTCTGTCCCGCCAATTGCACCCGACGTGAAGAATGGCGTCGCCCTGCTATGACATACGCTGCAGCAGCCAAACTGCAGCCTATGAACCGGCCGACGCGGCCACAACCAACTACCCCAGCAACAATCACACCCCACATAAGAACAGACGTCTGGAGGACAAAAGACAACACACCACTGTGTTTCCACTGTGGGTGCCGTGGACATGTCGTACGCACTGCAGAGAGAGAAGGCGAGTATTCAACGATTATTTTGCCGCAAGACGTCAGCCATCAGAGCCATCAGAGCAATCACCTGCTGATGAGTTCAGTCGACCTATGGGAAGAAGCCCATCGCCATACCCTAGACGAGGTCGCTCCCCGACGCTCCACAGCCATTCACCATTGCCGTACAGAGGTACCAGCCGCTGCCCTAGCCGCCGCACCCAGGAAAACTAAGCGAGGCGACCATCTAAGGATGTGAGGCCGCTGCAGATGAAAATCCTCCATGGTTGACAGTCGCTAAGATGTTGGGAAATCTCATCAATGCCATAATCGATGGCCAACATGTCCGGGCACTTGTTGATTCAGGAGCGTCTTTTTCTGTATTGTCGGATAATTACCGCCACACACTAAAGAAGACAATGTTCTGTGATACGGGGGCAACTGTGCTGAAGATCGCGAATGGAAAGTACGTCCATCCACCAGGAACTTGTGCCGCAAGAATAAACATCAACAACAGGACCCAGCCGTTTGAATTTGTCGTGTTAACAGAATGTAGTCACAATGTCATCCTTCGATGGGACTTCCTTCAGGCATCCCAAGCTATCATTGACTGTGGAAGATCTGAGCTGCAAATTGAAGAAGTTGTTTCGCCGGATACACGTAATACAGAATTTTCTGGGAAGTTATTTCCTGTTGACAATGTGACTATCCCGCCGTTGACGATGAGAAGAGTTGCAGTCACAAACACAGATAAGCGATTAAACTGTGAGGTGCTTGTTAATAGTAAAAGGTTTATCAGACTCACCAAAGAAATTTAGATACCAGTGGCTATCATAAGCATTACCGGTGGTCAAGGAGAGATTTGGATCACAAATTGTCACGAGCAGTCACAACTTATCCCCAATGGAATGTGTATCGGGACAGCTGAACCAATCCAGGACGGTGAGCTCAACGTCATCAGTGAAGACCCATGCCCTGCTGTTAGTACAGACAACACGCTGGAGGAAACAAATGTGGAACTGCCAATAGGGCCTGGACTGGCCAAGGAACAACGCCAGTGGGTGTTAGGTATACTACGCCAAGTTTCGGGTGAATTCACACCTCAGCAGGGGAAAAGTCAGACGAAATGGCCCACAATAAAGCACTGTATCAATACTGGGGTTCATCCGCCAATTAGCCAGCATTCGTATAGTGTGTCACCAGCTGAAAGACGGATAATTCGGGAGGAAGTGGAGAAGATGTTGCGAGATGACATTATTCAACCTTCGGAGAGTCCTTGGTCGTCTCCGGTGGTCCTCGTAAAGAAGAAGGATGGCACGTGGCGATTCTGTGTCGACTATCGGCGGCTGAACAGAATCAGAAAGAAAGATGTCTACCCATTGCCGCGCATTGGCGACACCTTAGACTGCTTGAAAGGAGCTACATACTTCTCAACTATGGACATGCAGACAGGTTACTGGCAAATCGAGGTTGACGAAGCTGACAGGGACAAGACGGCTTTTATTACACCTGATGGCCTCTATGAATTTAAAATAATGCCATTTGGATTATATAATGCTCCAGCCGCATTTGAACGCATGATGGACAACTTGCTTTGACATCTTAAGTGGACGACGTGTTTCTGCTACTTAGATGACATTGTCGTTTTCTCGAAAACATTTGAAGAACATTTGAGTCACCTGTCAACTGTCTTGAAGTGTGTTCAGACTGCAAGTCTCCGCCTCAATCCAAAGAAGTGCCTCTTCGTTGCCAAAGAGATAAAAATCCTGGGGCACCTAGTCAACGGAGTTGGTGTCCGTCCTGATCCAGATAAAGTAAGAGCAGTCACAGAATTTCCAACTCCTCAGCACATTCGTGATGTGAGAAGTTTTCTTGGGCTGTGCTCATACTACCAACGTTTCATAAAAGGATTTTGTAACAAGGCACGTCCATTACAAGAACTTCTGCAGGGAGACACCAAGTTTTACTGGTATGAGACAAAAGAAAGAGCTTTCCGGGCACTTAAGGAGGCTCTAACTTCCGCACCAGTGCTAACCTTGTGCGACGAGAATGCAGAAACGGAACTTCACACAGACACCAGTGGTTACGGGATTGGTGCAGTGCTTGTACAAATTCAGGAAGGTGCTGAAAAAGTGATAGCCTATGCGTCAAGAGTATCTCAAAGTCCGAGATAAACTACTCTACAACTGAAAAAGAATGTCTCGCAGTTATCTAGGCTGTCAACAAGTTCCGGCCATATTTATTTGGCAAACCATTCACCGTCGTGACAGACCACCATTCTTTGTGTTGGCTGACTAGCTTGCAGGATCCATCAGGTCGACTAGCAAGATGGGCACTAAGACTCCAAGAGTATGATGTCACAGTGGTATTCAAGAACGGGCACAAACACAAGGATGCTGACTACCTTTTGAGGAATCCATTAGTGGAACACAACAGCATGAACGAAATTTCAGCCCTCACTGAATTAGATGACGTTACTGCTGAACAGAGGGAAGATCCAGCACTATTAAAAATGATACAGGCCTTGGAGAAAGGAGAACCGACCAATGGAGAGTTCCAACTTATAAACCGAACATTGTATAAGAGCAACTACGATCAAATGGGCCCCAAATGGCTCCTGGTTGTTCCAGCTCATCTCCAGCCAGCTATTCTCAAATATTTCCACGATGCTCCAATATCCGGTCATCTGGGATTCATGAAGACCCTGGACAGAATCAGACACAGATATTACTGGAAAGGTCTCTACTGATCTGTCAAGCACTATGTGAGTCACTGTGTAAGAGTGCCAGTGACGGGAGCATGTGCCGCAATTACCTCCAGGGCATCTTGTACCGATTCCGCCGGCAGCAGCTCCATTACACCGAGTTGGGATCGATCTTTTAGGGAGCTTCCCAAAGTCGACAGCCGGTAACCATTGGATAATAGTCTGCACTGACTACCTCACACGCTACGCTGTCACCAAACCTGTGCCAACTGCAGAAGCTCCAGAGATCACAAAATTCCTTGTAGAAGACATTATTTTGAAGCATGGAGCACCATGTGCCATGATACCTGATCGCGGAAAAGTATTTCAGTCAAAACTAGTATCAGAGGTAATGTCACGGTGCGACATTGTCCACAGAATGACAACTGCATACGATTGCATTTATTGATGAGAGCTGATTTGTATCGCAGCCAGTGACTCATATATGATACTTTTTCTTGTCTAATAATGTAAAGTCCATGTTGGAATTCAACAATGTAATGTGGATAGTTTTCAACTTACTGCAAAGACATACAAAAAGCTGTGACAGGCACATAAAAAAGACACTCATACAACATTTAAGCTATTGACCACTAGCCATTTTCAGAAAAATAGAGCATTCACCCAATCACACTGGCACACGTCGTCATCTCCAGCTGCCACACTCCAAATTGGTACTTTTTCTTGAATATAGTTGTGAAATTGTTCCTTTCAGTGCTTTCAGAATACATGCATTTGTATATGCAAGCAGAGCTTAGATCATAGACATCTCCACCTATAACTATTACAGAATCAAATGTAGATGGAATGCTTATTGCTGTTTGATTACACAGGTGTACAAAAACACCTTTTTTCAGTTACAAAAACACAACACACTGTTTCTGGAAGATAAGTCATCCTTGAATCCAGATTTAATTTAAGAATTTCTGTATCGGCCTAAGTTTACATGTAAAACTGGTTTCTGTAAATGTTGAAGTCAGCCAATGTACGTATAATAGTGTCATTTCTGACAAAATAGAAACACAGAAAACTGTATCAGTAGTTATTGAAAGAAATGAGCAATTTAAATAATAAGAAAAAATGAATAAACATACATAATGTTTTCAGCCTGATGTCCTGTGATATTTGGCCTTTGGGGCATATCTCTGTAAGGTCCAACGGTAGTTGGAAAACATCACTTTTGCTTAAGAAATAAGAAGAAAACTGCTTTCTTTAAATCTTGAAGCTAGAAGCTCAGTCTGTTGCTTTGACAAATTGAAATCACAAATACCTTGTTGAGATCCTCTTGAAGGAAAAAGAAAGTACGTGGTGCTCTTGAGCCACAGGAGTGCGAAATGTTGGGTCGGCATATATATCTCTCTTTCTTCTCTGTTTTCTAAATGTTTGTCTCCATATTCATTTTCACTCACCGGAAATTCTTCAGGCCTTAAAAGCAGATGGTAAATTTGTATAATGTCCAGTTTTTCTTGTTTTAGAGGTGATTCCAGCCATTTTTTTCATTTAGAAGTAAAGTCTGTTGTGTGATCCATTGGTCTGTCCAAATCATGGGGACACCAAAGGATGTGATCCTCTCAAACAACCTGTCAGGAGTGCAGCATGTTTCTAACAGTATATTTTGTGTTTGTGAGAGGGGGGGAGGGGGGCATTTATCATCTTTCATCTTGCTCGACAACCTTGTACCCAAAGTTGGTTTGTTTATACTGGTATGGGACATTTCTTCTTCTGAAATCACACAAAATACAAACCTGCAGAAGCATACAGGCATGCACTTCACAAGGTCGGGACTCTTTCGCTAATGAGGGTGATGCAGCAAACACAAAGTGACACAATGGCAATGCAACCTGTGTTACTCATCAGCCTCCTTTCTGAATGTTGGTACTGAGGATAATGTATAGAATTCTTTGTATATAATTAGATTGTTTTAAATCAAATATGTCCCCAATAAATAAATGAAAACAAATTAATGTAACCAATATGCAAAATTATCAAGAGTTTTTTTTTTATAATTACAGGCTGCTGTATGCAAAAACTGAGCCTGACAGGCAAAAATGGATTTCATTTTCGAATTCAGGAACCACAACTTTGCTAAGAACATTATTCACACTCTTTTATAACAAAAATGTGTGAGCATTGTTATTAGCACATTCACGTCTTGTGTAGCTAGCTCGAAAGTTTTCAGCCTCATATTTTGTTCTCAACATTGAAAAGATACAACTCTAGTTATCACTGTTGCACGGATATTTGTCTTGTGACATATTTGGAATCATATTTAAATTTTTCCAGTGATTTATGCTTTATGAAACCATGTTTGCGGTATGAATTTTGCCTTTCCAGTAGTATTCAAATTTCTTGACACTTTGTGTTTATTCAAACACATATTTCATGTTATGTTGTTTGCAGTATGCACCAATTTAACTCACGGTGCAGTGTCTGATGGGAGAATTGTGTAGGTTTTTCCCATTTACGATCACTCCCATCAGCCATTGTGCCAAATATAGCTTAGTTGGTGCTGTTAGTAATTTTAATTACTTAGCATGACTCTTTTAGTTAATTTATTCTTATTGTTACATGCAAATATTTATATAAGTGTTTCTTGTTACTGTTTTATAAATAGTGAGATTGATGGCTTGCTTGTGTGTGTTTTCCTGCACAATAGAGGGGGCACAGTGTGTTAAAACAAAATATGACCACAATGTGAGATCCAGACCCCATGCAAGTGTCACAAAAATACTTATTTATACATTTGCACTTGAGTATGTGAATAAATTCTCAAATATTGTCATATCAAAAAAGGAGAAAAAATGCAACTTGTGCAATGCTTCATTATTTAAATAATGACTGACACATTTAAAGGCTAGCTGACAACATCAACTATGATGTATCAAATTACACCAAAAGTGCCTTCTTGCTATAAAGTTACCAGATTTGGATAACTTTTGTTATATAGTTACTAAAACTCCCAGTGAGTATTTTGATGCCTAGTTTGTTCATATGTATCATACATAAACTGCAGAAATGCTATAAGAAAATTTTACCAGTTAAAATGTTATTTCCTGCTTTTTACATTTTCATGTATTTTACAAAAATTTTTGGCATCCCTTCAAGAACTGTAAGATCAAGAAAAGATTTAAAAATAAACAATTCGTTTTCAAAAATTTATAAAATTGAACTTCTCATTCTTAACCTAGATACTTCAAATGTATCTTTCCAACATACATTGCTTGTAATTGAAATGCTGTATGGTTTAAAAAAGGTATTCATTTCTGTTTGATTAATGATGAAAATTCTCCTCAGAGATGATAAATATTGATCAAACGAGATAGAATGGCTGGCCAGTACTTACCTTTGTGCTGTACTGCCCATAGTAACACAAATGAAGAAACAGAAAAAAAGGGGACAAAAAAGGACAAGCTTTCAGAACACAGTTCCTTCTTCAGGTGGGAGAGAAGGGAAGAAGAAAGAATAGGAGATACTGTCAGTATCTCTGACGTCCACACTCCTGAAACACCACCTTCATGACCTAGGTCGTGAATTACCTTTCCCTTCCGTTCCCATCCTTTCTTCTTCCCTTCTCTCCCACCTGATGAAGGAACTGTGTTCCGAAAGCTTGTCCTTTTTGTCCCCTTTTTTTTCTGTTTCTTCATTTGTGTTACTATCGGCGGTACAGCACAAAGGTAAGTACTGGCCAGCCATTCATTTCTGTTTGCACTTTATGTTGCTTTCACAAATACTGCTTTAATAACTAGGTTCAAAATATATGCCTTGAAATGAATCTCCTCATCCCAACCAAATTGTTTTACATTGCTATGAAGTCTGTAATATACAAAGAACTTTAGTTGTTTATTCACAAAAAGGAATAAACTTTTTGCTTTTTTAAAGATATTTGCAAAGAAAGGCGAATTTGAATTGGCAAAGCAGTATTGTAGAGACAATCCAGCACATTTGGATCAAGTACTCGTAAAGGAAGCTGAAATGTACTTCAATAAAAGAGAGTGAGTAACTTTTTGAAATCTGCATTAGTTATTAATTCCTAAATATATCAACACAAGTTATTCTTAATTGATAGATTAAAATTGATTGATTAAAATTTGTGGTGCGGCTGGGAATCAAACCCGGATCTCCATGCTTACTAGGCAGACGTCTTAACTGTTAGACTACCACACCACTAATGATTAAGGCGCCTCAGAATAGTCTATGTATGATTTCCCTCCACAACACAAACTTTAATTCAGCTACTTTGTTCCAAAGATAATTGCCCCTACTGCCAAGGCTCTCCATGCAGCGGAATAGCACCTCAGCAATGGACATGGTGGAACAATCCTGTTACGGTGATATAAATATCAATTAATACAAATAAGGAATCCCACTACTGCCAATTCCGAGGCGCCTTAATCGTTAGTGGTGTGGTAGTCTAACGGTTAAGATGTCTGCCTAGTAAGCATGGAGGTCGGGTTCGATTCCCGGCCGCACCACAAATTTTAATTCAATGCTTCAGATCTATCAATAATGTCTTTGACATATTTGAGACGTAAATCCGTCTCTGGGATTCCTTATTTGTACAAGTTATTCTGTTGTGTTGATTGTTACCTTAGTGATATCTTCTGAGATGCTACTTTCTTTTGCTGAATATAAGAGTTTTTGAGGCTGCAATTTTTTAATAATAATAATAATAATAATAATAATAATAATAATAATAATAATAAACATTTGGATTGATAAATGAGCCACTCAATTGAAGAAGGAAACAAAAAAAATGTGGTACTTAACTTCTCCTGTTCAGAGACAGGCATCTGCAAACTGTGTAACTGTTTCACCTACAAGTCCAAACCCTAGTTAGACCCCTAGGTCCTATATGCTCCCTGCTCCACTCACACCACCGAATATATTATTTTTGTTGGTTGTTATGCTTCCATGTGAAGGATCTCCACAATTGTTGGCCAAAAGATCCAACCACTGCTCTGACTCTCACTACCTGAATTAAAGACATCATGCAGTTCACTCACCATCTCTTGCTAACCCCCATCCCATCATCATTTAAATCTGTGCTTGTTATTTTTAACACTCCAAACCAAACATTTCATTACTGACCAGTAATATCTTTATTAATATCTTCTTCTTGATCAAGGAAAGATATACAACAAAATCAGCTGCACCCATACTTGTTTGCCAACCATTTTACAGGGCATCTAATGATTTTCTCCCTAGCCATTAAAGATCCAAAACCCTTGCTGTTGTGTGGTTTAGGTTCATTCAGCTTCATCTTGATGATCTATAACTATGCCCGAGACACTACTGTAACCTTGTAAAATAGCTGTGACACACACACACACACACACACACACACACACACACACACCTACCTCTCCCATTCCCCCCCCCCCCCCCCAATCCCCCAATCCAACTCACCGCACACCGCACATTACTTAGCAAAGTGTGCTTGCCACCTTCCTGGATGTTGACATCCACCTCTGATGACACTAGAAATTCCTGGTAATATCATTCCCACCACCAGTACCTCCACTTTCATAACTGTCATCTGTTCTGTACTAAACAGTCTCTTCCATATAATCTGCCCGTGATAAATGCCACTTTCCTCAATCAGCAGATTTAAAGGCTTTTCTTTCAGGCACTATCTTCCAAATGTTGACTCAAAATGAATGTCCTATGTCTTAGCCTCATGTAACCAAAAATCTCCAGTCACTCCATGAATAACTTAAAACCAGTATTACTTTATCCAATTATCCCCAGACAGATCCTTTTCCAAGTCTTTGACTACCTTTCATCATGCCTTGAAATGATGAACATCCTTCCTACAATCTTTTCTACATTTCCCAAAGTCCTTCTCCATGCCAAACCTATATGTAATTCCTTTTCATGTGACTTATATCAGTTTTCAAGACCCAGGTACAAAATATGTCCTATGCAATTACCCAACACATCATAGTCTAGTTTTGGCTTGTGCATCTACTGTACTGTCTATGACAGTTCCACTTCTGATAGCAGCCATGTGGTCTTGCCATTTGGATTATTTCCACTAACAACAGCTTTTCTAAATTGTGCAGGTGGGTACTCTCCTTGAAACATTTACTTCCATTCCTGTAAGTCCAGCTTCCTTTGTCCTCAGCCTTTACTAGTACCTGTCTTCCATCTGCCTCTTTTCTCTTGCCTGTTACTGCTCCAGCCTCACATAACTTTCTACCCCTCCCCCATCCTATTTCCCCACCCAAAGCATATTTGCACAGTCCTTTTCCCTTCCCCTCCAACCCGGAACAGCCACTCACTGATGCACCTGGCAGCCCAACATATTGTACCTGCTCAAGCCCTGGCTCCTTCTGTCTCCCTTTCTCATGCCTCATCTGTACCCTCAGAGTACAAAGTCCAGTTGAGGTAAGTGCCTACCATAAGTGGGCATCATCAACTGAATTCCTTTCCAGTTTATCTTAGCAAGTACGGAAGTAAGAACTGCAACATCCACAAGATGATCATTTATTTCTCCATTTGAAGGAGGACTCTGTCAGATAGCTGTATAATATGCATTTGAATATGCCTACCTGCTGCTCTGTGTCTCCTCAATGTGGCATAATTTAATAATTTTTTTGATACCTTTAATACACTGTCAAAAATAAAATTAGTATACCCTCTTACAATTTTCCAATTCACACAAGATTTAATGTTCATACAGTGCTTATGCATTACCATAAATGATAACAGGTTTTACAGATCAATAGCTGAAGCGATGCTGTGGTACCAGCTGTCAATCCTTGCTGAAACACATATTAGTACTATGTGTAGATTTCACATGTGGCATTGCAGATGCTGATTCTGGTATCCATTTGATTGTACAGGTGGCAAATACTGTCTTAGGGATACATTATTCCAAGCTTGCTAGACTTGTTCACCTTGTTCTGCACAAATTGTGGGTTGACGGATTGCACCTGTCAGCTGCTGTCCCATCATATCTCACGTGTGTTTGATTAGAGACGATTCTGTAAAGTTACTGCACATTTTCCAGATCACATTGATTTTCAGATCCAGTGTAGATGAGTATTATCCTTTTGAAACAACACATCACATATGTTGCAAGAATGTAAAAAAATGGTTCTCACAACATTAATAATAATAATAATAATAATAATAATAATAGTAATAATATTTATTCAACATCGAATAATACATCTACAGTCTCTTGTCATTGTACAGATTATTCTTCTGAATACGTCAGTTTCATAAATTATAAACTAATGATTACTGCTTCACAGAAACATTACATTTAGTGAATTATTTTTTATACAATTAAAAGTATTACATATTTTTTAAATCTTCATTTGACATTAAACATTTAACTAAAGTATATACTTGTCATGATTAAGAAACATTTTTCATATGGTCATAGAATTCATCTAGGGAATAGAATGGATTTTCAATTAGGATTTTTTCTAGTTGGTCTTTTAATTTGTTTTTAGGAAGGGCTGAGAGGCTTTTTGGTAGTGAACTGGTAAGCTTCAGGCCAACATGAAGTACATTTTTTTCATATAATGCTGTTTGTGGCTGTTTAAATGGCATCTTCGCTTTTGTCGTGTATTATGTTGATGTAGATCACAGTTTATATCTGGATTGATTGTTTTCACATACATTATTATTTTTAATATATATACAACAGTAAGTATACCCAATTTTGGAAAGAGATTCTGACATGATTCTCTTGGTTTGGCCCCACAGATAATGGTGACTGCTTTCTTCTGTAGTATTAACAAAGTGTTAATTAATTTGAATCCAAGTTTGTTCTGATGGACACTGGTGAGAGTTTTCATACTACTAGGACGTCCAGCGTGTCTTTAAAGTTTCTCTGATTCCTATTCTGGTGATTATTTCTGACATCTTGGTTCTGAGCTTGGTTTGTTGTGTTACTAGCTACAAGTTTTGGCTCTTCCATTTATGTTTTATTTGAATTTGGTGTAGCTGTGGTATTTTTGTTTTTTGCAGTGGTTTGTCAGATTGGGTGGTATGGGGCATTCCATGGAAATGCAGGTATTTATAACACTTTGCTGAGAATTTCATCTTATTTCATCGATAATTAATTTAATGACAGTCATTTTGTCTCTTTTATTCAAGTGCATTCTATGAGTTGTGTGCAGGTCCCTATCAAGATTAGTGATATTTACAAGAGAGACATTGTGAAATTTACTACATATTTTCTTTAGTCTATCATTAGTTTTGTGCACTTCCAAATTCACAACAGATTGTTCCATTAAATAGTATCTCCGTGGTATGTTGACAACAACTTTTGTGCTGATTAACTTACCAAGAGTTGTTTTCACGTGCCTGATAGCGTCATTTGCCTGGTTTTTGGCTACTTCATTTGTTCCTCCAATGATTATGACACTATTACTTACTGAGAAAGATTCACTGTCTCGCACACACGGCATCGCCACAGCAGACAGAGGTGCTCCAGGTTGAATGTAAGCCACAGCTTCGAATTCGTTCTGTGTATTCACTATGTTTTGCGCTATTCCACGACCGTGACTGTCTCCATATATTAGGATGCTGCCCTTCTTGCGCTTCTGCTTCTCGCTTCTTCGTTTGATCTCTTTGGGTGCTTTCTTATAAGTAATTTGACATTTTGCACGTACCAAGCACTGGCTAGCATATCTTTCAGAAACATTTAGTGATGTGGTGCACTGGTAACACATTGGACTTGCATTCAGAAGGACAGTGGTTCAAATCCACCTCCGGTCATCCAGATTTAGGTTTTCCGTAGTTTTCCTAAATCATTCCTGGCAAAGGCTGGTATGGTTCCTTTGAAAGGGCACAGCTGATTTCCTTCCCCATCTTACCCAAAAATCTGACCCTGCTGTTAATTAAACTCCAATCTTCCTTCCTTCACAAACACCAAAGGCAAACAAAAGTCATTGCTTATCACACTCCTGACTATAAGGCCTGGGTAGCAACCTATGTATCTTGAACAAATGCTCTCTATGAGACAGCACTCACCAGGTCTATGTTGATCTTGTTGAGACTTCTGGGCTCACTAACTCCCTTGTCTTTGCTGTGGTAGTTGTACAATCTTCCACTGCTGCCTTTACATTACAATGTTCTTGGTGGACTTCTGTGCTGTGTGGACATCCAGAAGCTCGTCTATGGGTGAGAATGTTCACGTGACCATTGCAGGAAGCATTGTCACACAACTGACGCAACATGTCCAACTTGAGTGGCAATTCTTGGGAATTTGACCCAATTCATAGTCGCTCAGTTGTCTTAGGAAGCATGACTGTGGTTCTTTGACATGGTGCATTTTGTTTCACACATTGATATCACACTTAGTTTTATGGCTGTAAACCTTCTCTATTAAAGGGTACACACAGATGGCACTCAGGCAGATATGTCACTTCACTATCTGTTGGAAGATGAGGTTGAAACCATTATCAGTACAACTACTATCCTCCAGGCGGCATTTGCCATTGTCAGATCAAAATTGACATCAACCTTCCAGGTGTACTAATATTTTTGTTTCTTTTTTTTTCATCACAGTGTGACAAAAATCTGAAGCACCCAGAAGACATTGTTGAATGTCTATGTAACTTGATACTTGTCCATACCATCAGTATGTAAATCATAAGAGCTGCAATTCTCTATAATAGATGAATGACCACTAAAGGGCATTATTGTTGCTCATGTTTAGGGTTGTTACCAGGCCTGGTAATGTCTGTAAGCAGTGTGGACAGTTTGAGATGTGGCATGATCGCTGTAAAGGAGATTAGAATGTTGTGTATGCATGTGAGAGCACATTATCATCACCTGATGGAGTTAAGAGATCTTAATGTAGTTTTTTTTTTTTTTTTTTTTTTTTTTTTTTTTTTTTTTTTTTTTTTTTTTTTTTGCTGGTTGGCTGAATTGCCCAGTATCTAAATTGTTGGACATTGTGTTGAGGTCAATGCTCCAATGAGATTTGAGACTAGATCTATTTTTTGTTCCAGTTATTGAAATTGAGGAGATCATCTTGGATGTAGAACATGTCAAGAAACAAAATACACAATATTCATTATTTTCTATGTGTAGCTCTTGTGATTGTCGTGTTTGCAGTAAAATATTCTGGGTATGAGATGCACCTAATATGCAAAACAGTTTTACTGTAATTCCCAACATGTTTCAGTACCTCTATGCCATCTTCAGTGGTTTTTGTCTATTTGTTTATGGCTTGGTTTTAGAACTCTTGGTCGTGTTGGACTCTTTTTACATAATTACACAATGGTAACATTGTCATGGTTTGTTTTTCAGCACACTTTCTCTTCCACATTTCTGTGGACAACGCACAGGTAATATAAATATTTTGCGGACTTTTTTCTTTCACTAACACTTAACACTTTGACCAAAATACTTACAAAATGAGATCATGTACCTTCCACAAATCTCAAATGCAATTGCCTTTGAGGATGTGGAATTGGTAAAGGGGGAAAAATTAATAATAATAATAATCTTAAGTATATTTACATTTTAAAGGACATGAAAGTATTACTACATACTAAATGTAGAATATATTAGGTGAGTATGAAATTCTTAGGCACTTTTATTTTTTACTTCAGAAAGTAATTTATGGATTTTATTTGTGAAATTGACATTAATACACACATGCTGGTATCTGCCATTACAGATACAAGAAGAGTGCTGTTCGTTATGCAGAAACACATTCATCATTTGAAGAAATTGCTTTGAAATTTCTACAAGCTTGGCAAATAGAAGCATTGAACATATTTCTCAAGAAGGTAAAAATCATTTCATTGTACCTTAGAGTAAGGCAGCTCCTTTCAAAAATCTGAAACTTAACATTACTTTAATTCAAATGTCTGCCTATGGAGCCAATAATTTATCTGGTCTCATATGAGAGTATAAATCATAAAGTACCTAACTTCCACCTGCCAGTATCTCTGTTTTGTTCAGTTAAACATTGATATATTATTTAAAACTCTTCAGAACGGACACTGATAAAATAAATGATAGCATGTTGTAAGGTTGTTTGCGGTTACATTGCATTTTGTCCCTTTGCTTCAAATTTGTGAGAGTCATGCTTCATTTCAGATTGAGAATTTTCATTTTAGTGCTGTCTGTACTTTTTATATTATTTACAATGGTGTACTGAGAGGACAAATACACAAAGTGATACAAAAAGGGCAGCTGCTTGAGTGTTTTTCCAGTGAACCATTTGTACATGGAATAGTACCCTTTGCCATACACAATGAGGTGACTTGTGGAGCGTTGAAGTGGATGTAAAGACAGGGAAAGAACTGATGAGTAGTATGTGAACTTTTTTACATCAGTGAGAAACCAAAAAGCTGCACCAAAAAAAGCTGTTAATGAAAAACATTTATTTATTTAAATTAAAGTTGCATGACATTTGTATTTACCTCACATTCAATTTTCCTGCTTCCTCTTTCATATCATTGTTAGAGATATCATTCACTCTCTTCTAATCTTCCAGTAAAATCTTACTCTGATGATTAGATTTTAAAAATATTATTTTACTTTCTTGTAAAAATGACAGTAGATATTTCCTTGTGCAAAAATAGTGATATGAATGTTTTCTTTGAGAATGAGGAAATGCCAAGATTCAGGGTCACCTATTCCCCAGGGGCGTGGTGAGCATGGGGCCCTGAGCTGATGTAGTCTTTCTTCCTTCTTTCCTTCCTGGACTGCATTTCCTTTCCTTTCCCCTCCTTTTCCATCCTCACTCCTTCCTTCCCCACTGGGTGTCTTATGATCTTAGCAGTTTGGTTCCCTTGATGCCACCAACCAAAGTCACATATGACAGTTGATTGAGGAAAACACAAAGGGGAAGTTATAAAGAATGTTGAAATCTGTGTTATTGCTTGAAAATATTTTGCAAACTTACAGAATACCAATTTTTGAAGGATTGAAGTACCAACCTGTATGTTTTCACTGTGGCCAACGTGTAAAACATACACAAATGATGTAACATATAACCTGCACCTTAATAGTGAGGTAACACACTTTTGAAATGAAGTGCAGTAGCAATTCTTCATAGAATGGCCAAGTCTGTTGAAGGTAGGTGTTACCGAATGTCTATGCACACATCAGACAATTTTAGGTGAGTAATAATCAAGATTTTCTCCAGTATGTTCAAATCATGTGAATTTGCTATCCAAGATAGTATTGAGGGGTCCACTGTCATGCTTCTGGAACTACCTGGTGGAAGATCCTGGTCTTTTTTGGATATGCACGTCAAGATAAATGGCTGCCGGTACTTAAAAATACAGCATGCAACAAACTTGGGCTAATGGAGGCAGTATTGTGCTGCATGGGACATTTATCTAGATTTCCTTGGTATTTGAGGTAATAACTGAATGCACCATGTCAGCTGTGGACCATGTAAACATAGCCATGAGTTGGGTGTAGGTGTGTTATAAGGACAAACCTCAAAATTTCTTGGGTGGGTGGCAGAATATCACTTTGAGAGAAGTAGGGATGATTGTGGCTAAGATGTTGCTTATTAATGGGCATGTTGCTTAATAGTCAAAAACTTTGAAAAACATGTAACTGAGTTGTTATGTTCCAGAGTGATATGATGTGGGTAGTTTGATGCAGCTGATATGTGGGGGCCAAATGGATGATTGTATTGAATATGGATGTAAGACAGATCATCTGTTGTGAAGATGGTACATCTCTGTGAAGACGTTACTAAGACATGTTACATACAGGAGAAGAGATGACTCGTTGCTGCGTATATGCCATCCATGAGTCAGACTGTAAAGGAGAGACCTTTTAGTGAAAAAAGAGGAGTTGTATAAAATCTGAGATTCTGTTTGTAGGGAGCTTGATATGAACAAAAAGTTTTAAGGATCCCTCAAATACCTGTAATCAAAATCCAGAAATATGGCACTCTGGCCTCAGGCACACAGGCTGAAATAGATGGGCGAGAAGGTATTGAGGATTTTAAGGGATGAGGGTAGAGTGACTTGACCCTGGATCCTGATCATGAAAATATCATCAGTGAACTTGAACTGCACAAGGGATTATCATCCTTAGTGGTCAGAAAAACATGTAGAATGTGTGAGAGAAATAAGTGGTGATTGGGCTTTTAATTGTTTTATATTAAAAGAGTAACAGAGAAAGATTGGAAATATAAAACCTTTTGCAGATTTGAAATATTACAACACTTCACTGACAGTCATTGTTAGCAGCAGAACTGCCTTTTACTTACTTCTTCAGAAGAGTGAAGATTTTCAAATAGAATTTAATTCATTCTTTTGGTCAAAGAAAGATTCAGCATTGTAAGGTGAAGCAGTCATTAATCCAAAGATTGGTGTGAACATCACAGTGGTTTATTAAACATAGTCATTTTGGAGATAGCATACTGTTATCTTCCTCCAATCTACCCAGCGATTGATATAAGGTGGCTGGGTGGTTGTTTGGGATAGGGGGACCAAACTGCTAAGGTTATTGGTCCCATATAAGGTGGCCTACGGTTTAACATGGGTTAACCATAGTGCAGCTCAACATTTTTCATATTAACACCTCCAAGAGGCTCACGGTTCTTTCGTGAGTACATGCATGGTGAGTGCAGGGCCTCGAACTAATGCAGTCTTCCTTCCTTCTTTACTTCCCAGACTACATTTCCTTTCCTCCTCCCCTCCCTTCCTATCCTCAGTCCTTCTCCTTCCCACTGGGGGACTGGTAACCTTAGCAGTTTAGTCTCCCTATCCCCCCCAACCCTCATATCAACACCATTGCCAGAGGTGAAAGAAGTGATAAATAACATTAATGACATTATCAAAATAATTATTTAAAAATCTTTCAAAGTTTTTCTTACAATATTTTATAGGAATGGTAGAAAAAGTAGAATGATTTTAATACTGTCCCCCACCACTTATGCATTCCAGTATTATATGATAGTTATACAACTTCTGGTGCAATTTATTGTATTATTTATGTATTTGTTGTAGAAATTAGAAGGTTTGAGACCTCAAGACAAAACACAAGTCACAATGATTGTCATGTGGGTCTTGGAACTCTTTCTTAATCAATTGGGTTGTTTACGTGATGAAGGGAAAGAGAGAACCCAACAGTATAGTACTTTGCAGAAGGAACTTGACAGTTTTTTAAATCAACCACAAGTGCAGGTAAGAAATTCCATAGTTATTATTGTTATTATTATTGTTTTGAATTCCCTTTATTTTTTCTGTAATGTAACAGGTAAAAATATGTGGTAACATAATATTGTCATATTCAATCTATTCTATTTCTGTGCTTCACATAAAGGAAGTGATTATGTATCAATACTAAGTTCAATGCTCAGTATTAAAATATGTCACTGTTGAAAAACACCTGTAACAACTTTTTCTAAATTTTCTCCTGTGAGAGGAGAATGGATTATAATGTTGTAGATTTAGCATTATGTTCTTAATGATTTGAAGTGTGTAAACATAACTTTATTTTTTATTTCAATTCTCTCCTTACTCCACCTTTGTCCCCTTTTCGATATTCTCCCCTGACTCCATCTTTGTCTCCCTTTCCATTTTCACCCCTGACTTCATCTTTGTCCTCCTTCCCATATTCTCCACTCTCTTCCCATCATCTCTTTCTCCAAATCTCTCCCTTTCTGCATCCATCACTCTCCACATTTCCCCTATTCTCAGTAGTCTCTAACCACTGTGCATTTCCCTCACCTCACATTTTGCCATACCCTACATTTCACTTATCCTAAATTTCCCCACTACCTCCCATCCCCACCTTCCAGCTTCCCTGCAACCCCATCTCCACTTTCCCATTTCCCACTTCCTATCTTACCTCATCTCTTTTCTCCTTCCCTCTCCCCTTATGATGTGGATTATCACATGAAAGAAGGTATTATGTAAATTTATTTTTTAATGTTATAATTAAAACTTTGAGAAACTCTTGTTTAATGTATTTTGTTTTTAAAATATGAAAATAATGTGAAACTCCATATTATTTATGGGAGTTCTACGCAGGAACTGTGACTTAGTGTAAAAGAGAACTAGATATGTCTCAAATCTGATCTCAGAAATAAAACAATTTAAGATTTAAATTAAAATTTCTTATAGTGTTTGTAAAGATATAAAGCTAATTAAAGAATGTTATTTTTAGGAATGTGTCAAAAATAACAGAGGTACTGTTTATGACCTTATGGCAAGTCATGGAGATAAACACAATCTCATAAGGCTAACAATAATGAATAAGGATTTTGAGAGAGTGATTCGTCACCACATCAATGAAAATAGTTATTTAGCAGGTAAAGGTTACTGCTCTTCTAAAACTATTCATAGCTGAAGATATAGTTCTCATGGGTTATTTTTAAAATTAAGACTTGTGATTTACACTTTCTTAATCCCAGAAAGAAATATATCAGGATTTTACAAATAGTTATTGTTGAGAGAATCAAAACTGTTGATAAGGGTGTTAGAAATTCTTGACATCTTTATGGTTCAGTTTGTTGCCCGTGTTTTTGTTCCATAAGAGATGTAAATATTTGACAGTGAATACATTAAGTTGCAATGTAATTAAGCTTGTGTATCAGTGGTGCATATTGTTGCTGTATTTTGTCATTGTGGTCTTCAGTCCAAAGACTAGTCTGATGAATCCACACTAGCCCATTCTGTGTAAGACATGTAATTTCTGGATAACTAATGCAACCAGTTTTCATTTGATTAAAAACTGTCATGGTTTCAATTACAATTATGAAGATCAGTGTACCATATTTAAGTCCTATCATCTGCCATCTTTGCAATGTGTCTTTCAAGTGTGGTGAGTGTCCTGACAGAGTGGAATACTAATTAGTGTAACTATTGTATAGAAATCTGAATTATGTTTGCTATGTCACAGAGTAATGCAGGGTGACATATAGAGGCCACCACAGTTACATGTAATGCACATGTTCATCATTTTAGGAAATGATAAAACCAAGATTAGTCTACAGTAAAACCATTGCATTCTACTATTTAGATTACCAAAAACAGTCCTCAAAGTAGTCTTCACTCTGTGGTGCCTCCTACATTTACAGAGAATGGAAATGAAAACAATTGTATACATGTCTCTATCACAGCCCATAGTAGTTTGTATTGAGCAGCTGATGCAGAAAGGTTCTCATTGTTGCTTCTGAGTGGATACTACTCTGGTCATCTTTCCAAACATCATGGTATGATAAACCCATTTCATGTCTCATAGACTTCGGAATCAATTGCTTTGTGTTTCTACTTTAATCTGTGGATTTTTATTAAATGTTTTTCTATAACAGATGTTTCTGATAATGTAAATGAGGACACCTTGTATCTCTGTAGTCATTATCTTTCAATTACAATTTCATTATCTTTCAATTTCAATTACTTATTGTTTTTATACTGTTGTGAAACTCCTCTGAATTGGGGCTGATTTGGGCTATCCTTAGTATGTATTACAATTTTCATAAACATTAGTGTATATTGGAAAGTAGGACTATTTTGTAATGTAATATTGTTTCTTGGTAGCAGAAAAATAAATAAACAACAGCTTGTATTTCAACATTACACATCAATTATTGATGCTGTCTGTGAAAGCATTAGCTGATAAGACATTCCTATAACTTTTGTTAACTGATATTTTAATTCTGTGTCATAATTTTGAATTACCATATCTGTAGATTGAATTATATTATTAATACATTTAAATATAAAATTCTTTCTTCCAGCACTTGATGTATTAAAGACTCAAAATAGGAAGGAGCTCTTTTACCAGTTTACACCAGTACTAATACAGGCAATTCCCCGAGAAATGGTTCAAGTACTGATAGAAAAAGGTCGAAGCCTTAGTCCAACTAAGTTACTGCCAGCACTTGTGAGCTGTGATAATGAACAGGTTAGTAAAACCAAAAGTTCCTAGGTGTTTAAAGAATGTTAGTAAAATGGGAATTATTGAGCACTGAACTCAATTATAACTAAAGGAGTTAAGTTACTATAATGATACTGGTATGATTTAGTAATGACAGTGCTGAGATATACTGGAAATTCTTCTGCATCTCATACACAGCCCTTTTGAATAGTTATAATCAGTGCTCAAATGTAATGAGAGCTTGTGGGAGATTCAAGCCAAATGGACATTGGTAGTATTGTAAGTCAATTCATTGACCAGATTAAGGTAGCAGTTCTTTATTTCTGTGAGACTAGTGAATGGGAAATGCATGCTACAATGGCTTCTTCAAAGTTGTCTTCCTTCAGGGATATGATTGAGATTAGTAGCTTCAGATATTGCAACACTAGTGCCTGTGTGGGTGAAGCTGTAAGCTACAATATATGGAAAACCCAGGTAGCCAGAATAAATTAAGTTTATCAGTCTAACAACTGAACACAATGGTATAATGCTGGATTCATTTGTAATAACAAAACAATACTTCTTGGGTAAGGTGCATGGGCTGTAGTAGGCCACTGTGCAGATCAAGTCTGGTGCCTGAAAGAGGGGTCCTTGGAGCAGCATCGCACAATTCTGATGGGCACTAGTGGGACAAAATACAGTGTAGAATCATACTAGAACACTTATATGGTGTGATATGCGCACCACTTGTTGGCAATGTTGGCACCCCTGTTTGCTATGGAGATTGTGTGATTATTGGAAGCTGTGCAACCCTAGAATGTAAACAGTTTTGTTAATGTTTTTCTGCAGTCACCTGGGGGAAACACCCCCCCCCCCACACACACACATCTGTTATGCATGGCTGTGTATGCCAAGAGGGATGCCAGGTGAGTCTGCCCTGTGGATGGTGAAGCCACTTGTCAAGGAAGTAGGCAGGCAGTGCAAAAGTAGCAGTGGTGAACAAGTAAACAAGAACATGTCATGTTGTTGTGGAAAGACAGCTGGGTTGCTTAAGATGACAGGAGAGTCATGGATGGGGCTTGCATTGAATATTCCATGAGGGAATCAACAGAAGTGCTGGAAGAATCTGCCATTGACCTGGGCGGGGGGTGGCTAAAGATGGTGGCTGGCTCGGAGCAATGCAGGGTGAATATCTGCAGAGGACATGGTGTACGTTAGTGAATCACCTATGGAACAAAAAAAGCAAAACATGTGGTGTGTTTTGAAGGTGACGAGAGGAGACAGGGATGCTTGCTGTCCAGTGACTGTACTGGCATTGGTGATGATAGGTCTAAAGCCAACTGGACTGTCTTTGCATCATCATTAACTGAGCTGGTGTGGTGGTGCAAGGACCAGCATCAGCTGGATCAATGGTGACAAGTTGGCTCGCTGCAACAGGGGCAACCTCATTGATGTCATTGACAAAGGTCAACTATTATCATGAAGTGTGAAAAAGGAGTATGGAAGGGTGGAGATGTAGGCAATATGAGGAATGGGCCCCCTGTGGCAATGTGGGAATGATGTAGAAAATGTAAGGTGTGAGGACTTGAAGGAGAAGACTGTCTGCGGGCAAGTTTAGTTGGGCAGAGTCAACTATGTGTCGAGGTGCTTATAGGTGCATGTAGTGTGCAGTTGGTCTGTGCAGATAGGACATAGAAGGGATAATGAAGAGAGATGCTAAAAATAAGGGCAGAACAAGGAGAAACAGAAGTCAGAAGAATGGAATCAAGGACTGGTAGTTGTGAGGATGACGCGGTGGGTGTGGCACCAGTGTGGACTGGAGGCAGAGTCAACCTGACAGTGAAAGACTTATAGCTGAGAAACTCTGGAGGTGACAGGGGGAAAGGTGTTCCCACATGCTTGAGACTTGGGTTGTGACAGCTGGCTGAGAAGGAGATAGAGAAGGTGTCTCAAAGAAAGAAGGTTGTGTAGGAGCACGAGATGTAGAAAGAAGGTGTGCAGGAATACAAGGTACAGAGGAAGGGTGCACAGGTGTAAAAGAGACATTGTGTGCAGTGTAAATAGCAGAGAGCTGGTTCCACAAGTGAGTAGGAGAAGGAAGAAGGGCTGACCCCAGGATTCATGTATTGCATAGGTCACAAAAGATTCTTCCAGCTATTTAATGTCTCCATGATGTCGTTGAAAACCAGATGTTGTGGAATATGTCTTGAGGAAGGGGTATAGCTGAGCTGCAGCAGCAAAAGGTCAGTTTTGGGCTCTGTCACCCACTTCTGTGACAGTAGAGTGGTTAGGCACTGCACTGTAAGGTCAGTGTTCCATTGGATGACCTCAATGTTATGATGTATAGTCTGTAACAAGACAATGAGTATTGGAACACCCCCCTGTAGGTTTGACGGTTAGAACAGGCCCAAATTATTCCTTTCTGTTGGAAAAGGTGGCTAAAAGGAGTTCACTATCTTCTTAGCCTTATAGATACGGCCCCCTCTGTGGGTTTGACCCACCTATTTCCAAATTTCTCAGAAGTGCAGGCAATTTGGGGAAGGACACCTTACATAGTTCACCATGTACTCATTATGCACTAAGATATTAGGCACCCATTATAGGATGGACTTGTAACTACACACTATATCCAGCAATCAGGCAAGGATGCCTCATGTGGTGCACTAGTTACATCTATTGTACTTTGTACTTTGTCACCTGCTGCTCCGACTGCCATAATGGTTTGTTATTCACTTGATATCTAGCACAGTAGTCAGTCCATTGGGGGGGGGGGGGGGGTCAGGTCATCATGTACACTCTTGTAGCCCCCTGAGAACATAGGCAACGTACTGTTGGTGCCTGAGCAGTGAACTCCTCAAGCAAGCCTGGAGCATCAGAACTACTGGCAATGGTCGGCCCACCAGGTGACCTTTGTTGTGGCTGAGTGGCACCTGAGAGGAGAGCCCTTGATCGAAGTGGGAGGCATCATGGCTGATGACCCACAATGAAGTGGTCAAAGTCTGCTAATGCTGTGTTCAAACGGCTAAACTAAGTTCAGTGTGATGACATAGGATCCTAAGTCATTCCCTTTCCTGACAACATCATGGGAGGAGCACAGGGCTCTCAACTGATCTGAGCCATACATACCACAATACCTTGTCTATATGTAGACTTGTGGGGAATCTTTCTTGCCAACTCAGCCCCTGTTCTTTGTTGAGAACCTTAAAGACTAGTTTGGTGATGTGGCATCACTGTCCAAGATGCGAAGTGGGTCAGTCTTGATACAAACAGCAGCCCCTGACCAGTTACCGGCTTTACTTGCCTGGGACGAGCTGGGTGATGTACCTGTACCACACCGCATAAGTCACTGAACAGTCAAGGGTATAATCTTGCATCAAAATCTCCTTTTACAGTCTGATGAAGAGTTGCATGCCAACTTACAGCAATGAGGTGTTCATTCCATCTGGCACATCTATTGGACTCCTCAGGGGCTCAGCATTAATTTGCTGAGTATGGGCTTGGCGAACCCGGGGTCCTGAGCTGGGGACTGTGTCGTGCCAACAGTCCTCCACACCATAAGCTCTATGCGTGCTTAAGCGACTGCTGTTAAGGTGCGATGGTGGAACATTGTACATTTCAGAGCCTGGAGATCTTGGCTTAATCACCCAGGTCCCGACGACGGTACAAACCTCTATAAAAAAAATCTCAATCTCAATATGTGCTACTTGCTGAGGATATGCATGGCTGTTGAGTTTGAACAGTCACTAGCAAGCAACCTCTGGGGAACTTGCAACACTTCAGTTGTATTAGGCTTACTCAGGCAAGTGGGGCTCTGCCTGGGTGGACTTTTATTTCCCTAGCTGCTCTTGGGAACACCATGAAAAGATCCTGAAATGTTGGTAGATGTACAGCCGCTGTCTCAAAGTAAGGAAATACTGATTTTAGTGTAGCGAGCATCCCCATTCATTCCATTCCTTGGCCACATCAGGGTAGGAATTTAGGGTCCATCATCAAGGTGAGGCTTATGCCCCTAAGTAATTGGTGTGTAGTTGAACTGGTGGGCATTTTTTTATGATGACAAAGCCTTTGGTTTTCATAGAGAACCTGGAGGACAAGTTTGGTGAGACGGAGGGCATGTCCAAAATGCGATCTGGGTCAGTCCTTATAACATCATCCCCAGCCCAGTCACAGGCCTTGTTTGCCTGTGACAAACTGTGATGTTCCCATTTCCATAAGACCTCACAAGAGCCTAAATGTGGCCTAGGGTATTATCTTCTATAAGGGTCTACTTTTCCAGTCTTATGACAAACTATGAGCACACTTGGAACAGCGGGGCGTTCATTTCATCAGGCAAATTCATAGGGGTCTAAAGGATAACAGGGTTGCCACCGGCGCCTTCATCTTGGCTTTTGAGGGCGATTCATTGCTTGAAAAGGTCAAGGTAATGATCTACCTGTGTGACATATAACCCTACGTTCCTCCCCCTATTCACTGCTTCAAGTGCTGGAGGTTTGGGCACATGCCCTCCAGGAGTGAGGCTAATCCCACCTAACGGAATTGTACACGTGCTTCTTATCTTAACGTCCCTTGTGCCCCTCCTTCAGTCTGCATCAATTGCGGCCAGCATCATGCCCCATGCTCGCCAGACTGCACAGTTCTCCACAAGGAGCGAAAGATTATGGAATATAAAACCCTGGAAGCAAATTGGAAATGTCTGCAGTTTCATCCAGTTAACATTATCTCATCTTATGCCAAAGCAGCATCGTTGTCGCCATCCTTCAGTTATTCCTACCAACACCTGTCCTGTGTTTCTTGGGGGCATACCCTCTTTGATTGCTCCCAAACTTCCCATCTTGGGAGCAACTAACCACCAAACACCAGGGGCATCGGTCCCCAACTCCTAGCTAGAGGTGCAGCAGCCTTCTCTGGCCCTCTCACTCAGAAGGGGTCCTTTGGGACACTGCCTTCTGAGGCTTCTTCTAGTGCAAAAGAGGATCCCTGCCAGATGCTGAAGGATCCCCAAGCTGCTGGTCAAAGGGCCTCCTGCTCTTTCCCAGTCCCTGACACCATTGCTGAGAAGCCTTCTCAGCCCTTGAAGCCAAAGGGTGAGTGAGAAGCTAAGCAGAAAAAGAAATCTAAGTGGCTCTAAAGCCACAGACTCCTACATTTTCTGCTTCAGACAATGAGGTGGAGATCCTCGCCTCACCTGAGGATCTCGCACTAACAGGTTCTCTAGAACCTATGGTTATACAACCTGTAGCTTCAGAAACTTCAACAGCAGGAGATGCTATGGAATAACCTTTTTCTCCTCTCATTATGGACTTACAACATGGAGGAAATGTAATCCTACAATGGAATTGTGGCGACTTTTTTCACCATCTAGCTGAGCTGCAACAACTACTATGCTGCCACCCTGCACTCTGCTTAGCCCCGCAGGAAACTTGGTTTCCTGCCCAGCAGTCCCCAGCCCTTTGTGGCTATAGAGGCTATTACAAGAACTGTTCCACCTATGACAGAGTATCTGGAGGTGTATGTGTATACATCCTTGCCTCAGCCCCCAGTGCTGCCATGCCTCTCCAGAAAATTCTTGAGGCAGTCGCTGTCAGAATCTGGACAGTGCAAGAGTTTACACTGTGTTTGATCTACCTACCACTGGATGAGGTAGTGTTCTAGCAGACCTTGCTGTCTTGTAGCCCAACTTCCCCCACCATTTCTCCTTTTAGGGGACTTCAATGTCCACCACCCATTGTGGGGTGGACTTAGATCATGGGCCATAGTACGGATCTTGAGGCACTCTTGGCACAGCAAGACCTCTGTGTCCTGGACACTGGTACCCCCACACATTTTTGCATGCCCATGGCACATAACTCAGCTATCAACCTCGCTGTCTGTAGCCCAAGTCTCCAACCACATCTCAATTGGCAGGTGCACGACGACCTGTATGGCAGCGACCACTTTCCCATCTTTGTGTCACTCCTGCAGGACCAGCTGGCAGACCACTTGCCCTGATGGTGCCTCTGTAGGGCTGACTGGATGGCTTATGCCTTGATCACTGTAATTGATGCTTCACTACCAGCCCACATTGATAATGCAGTCCAACAGGTGACTGACACTACTATCTCAGCTCCACTTGTTTCACAAACCGCTGGCTCCCCTAAGCTCAAGTCTATGCTTTGATGGACATCAAAGATCACTGAGGCTATACTGAATGTCGGCGATCACTCCAGTGCCACCGATGCCACCCTTCCATGGAGAACCTGATGGCCTTTAAAAGGCTCTGTGCATATGCTCGGCGATTGATCCAGCAGAGTAAACAGGACTCCTGAGATAGGTATGTAGCCACAGTCAGTTACCACGCTTTCCCTTCTCAGATATGGACACAAGTTCGGCATCTTTTTGGATACCGCCCAGTGACAGGAATTCCATCCCTCACCATCCAGGGTATTCTCTGCACAATCCCAACAGCTATTGCCGAGCACATGGCAGAGCACTAGCACATTGCTACATGACTGGAACATACAGTGATGATTTCCACACCCTCAAAGAGCAGGCCGAGCAGAAACAGTTATCATTCTGCACCCGCCGCTGGGAACTCTACAACAACCCATTCAGTGATTGAGATTTCCAAACTGCTCCTGCCGCATGTGCTGATACCACTCTAGGGCTGGATAGGATTCATAGCCAGTTCCTCTGACACCTTTCAACAGTGTTTCAACACCAGATTCTCGCCCTGTTTCACCGTCTGTGGGCAGAGGGGAGTTTTCCCTGTCACAAAGGAGGAAAAGCACTATCATCCCAGTGTTGAAACCTGGTGAGAATCCTCTGATGACTGACAATTACTGTGCAATCAGCCTCTCCAACATTCTTTGCAAGCTCTTCAAACATATGGTGAGTCAGCAGCTCATGGGGATCCTTGCCCCACAACAGGGGGACTTCCGCCAAGGCCGCTCTGCCATTGACAACGTCTTGTTACTGGCGTTGGCTATTCACACTACCTCCATTAGTTGTGAGCATCTGGTTGATACCACCTGGTGCTGCCATATACTGTCTATGCTGTACAAATGGGGCTTATGGAGTCCCCTTCCAATTTTTATTCAGAATTTCCTTTCCCACCATTCTTTTCATGTGAGGTTCAGAGCCTCTCTTACCTCTCCCCCATATTCAAGAGAACAGTGTGCCACAGGGCTCCATCCTCAGTGTACCATTACTTTTAAATGGTGTGGCTGTTGGGTCATCGGTCTGTTGCTCCTTGTTCACTGATAACTTCTGCCTGTATTTCAACTCTGCTAGTATTGGTGTCACCACTGCAGGTTGCCATCCAAAAGGCCTAATCATGTGCCTCTGCCCATGGATTCCAGTTTTCCATGCAGAAAATCCACTTATTGCACTTCTGTCACTGTTGGGGAGTTCACCTAGATTCAGAGCTATACCTGGGTGATGAACCACTTCGTGTCAAGGAGACGCATTGCTTCCTAGGCATGGTTTCTGATGCCCGGCTGAGTTTAGTGCCACACCTTTGTCAGCTAAGACCGAAATGTTGGCAACATCTCAACATTCTTTGCTGCCTCAGCCACTCTATTTGGAAAGCCTCACGTCCCACATTCCTGCAGCTCTATAAGGTCCTTGTACAATTGCACCTTAACTTGGAAGCATTGTGTATGACTCAGCAGCGCCTTCAGCACTCCAGGTCCTGGACCTAGTCCTACATAGTGGTGTTCACAGGAGCCTTTTGCACAAGTCTGGTGATGAGTCTCCTAGTCGAAGCAGGTTCAGCCAGCAACAGTTGCTCACTTCTTACATTGCCCTTGTATATACCTCACCTCACCACCTGAATTGCAGGCTTCTCTTTCCAGCTGTTCCCTCACTTGCAGATTAGGTTGGACTTGTCTTGGGACTCAAAAGACTCAGTAACACTTTGCTTAATCATCCAGGTCCTGAGGACCATTTCTGAGCCATTCATACCATGATGCATCAGTTATTTACAGGGACGGTTCTCTGGTCAATGGCCATGCTGGATATGCCTTTATTTGTGGTTACCATATTGAACAGTGTTCACTGCCTTGTGGCAGTAGCAACTTCACTGTGGAGCAGGTAGCCATTTTATTATCCCTCAAACATCTCTGAGCTATTCCATCCCTGCTCCCAATCCCTTACCCCATGGCTCATACCCCTGCAATAGACCTAGAATGCAAAACCTCTCCTATCCACCATCCCACCACCACATACTCCAGTCCTGTCACTGGAATTTTCTATCCCATTAAAGGCAGGGCAACCTGTGAAAGCAGTCATGTTATCTACAAACTGAGCTGTAACCACTGTGCAGCTTTCTGTGTTGGCATAACTAGCACCCGGCAATCTATCTGAAGAATGGCCATCGTCATACTGTGGCCAGGACACAGCTAGACCATCCTGTTGCAGAACATGCAGTGCTGCATAGTATGACTCACTTCAATGACTGCTACACAGGTAGTGCCATATGGATCCTCCCCACAAAAACCATCTTTTCTGAATTCCGCAGATGGGAACTCTCACTAAAACATATCCTACACTCCCGCAATCCCCCAGGCCTTAACCTTGGCTAATTCTTGCCGAACCCACCACACATTTCATTCCGTTTCCTTCCTTCCGCACTGTCCGCCAGACAGCACTGGTGTATTCCACCACCCATGCTGCACATCCCCCCTCCCCTCCTGCTTCCCTCTCCTTGCCACCTCCTCACCACCATAACAACCACTGGTTGCTTTCGCCTAGGATGCTGGGTAGTGCAAATTGGCCACAGAGGCCAGAAACGGCGGTCTCGTCTCTCTCTCTCTCTCTCTCTCTCTCTCTCTCTCTCTCTCTCTCTCTGTGTGTGTGTGTGTGTGTGTGTGTGTGTGTGTGTGTGAAAAGGCCAAAAGCTATAATGTTGTTGCCTGTTATTTGTGCCTTTCTGCGGCTCATCGAACGTCTCTGTATGTAGTGAGTATCCTTCTCAAAAATATTATTGAATCCTTTCTGAAATTTCCATTGTTTGAAAGATATTTAAATTACATTTAAAATTATTTTCCTACTGCAATCATTGGATGCAGATCATAGAACACATTGGTAAAATTTTACTTCTTGTCCTGGTGACCTTGCGTGATTATGTTGGCAGTATCAACAACATGGTAGAAATTTTTGCCAAGATGTTAATATTCTTAGAAATTTGAACTTTATAGAATGAATTGATTATTGTTTTGTACATACCATGAAATAAATAAATAACGCTGTTCCTGCTCTATGGTTGATAGATTCTTGTGTGTACCCTTCTTTGCTCAATAAATGTAATTGCCATAGTAAAACTAAAATTTCATGAGAAAACACTTGCATTGTAACACAGTGGCTACTGACAGTGTCCATGATCCCTAGCATTCAGCATCCTTTGCCACTAGGACAGGAAGTAAAATTTAAGCTAACATTTGAAACAAAGGGTCTGCAATGAAAGGTATCCTTGTGTTCTGAAGAAAAATATATTATAATCCCAATAGCCAAAACATTTCATGGAATAAAAACTCCTTTAAAATATAGATATGTATTGTTTTTTAGGGACAATATGGCCACATGTTCATACCAATAAATTTTTTCCTTTGGCAATATGTAGTAAATATAATTTTCAAAGGACTCTTTTGCAGCAGCAGAACAATCTGCTTATAAATGTATATTTTTCCCCTTTCAGGCTAACGAGGCTATACGATATCTTGAATTCTGTGTTAATACCCTACATTGCCAACAACAAGCTATCCACAACTACCTCCTGTCTCTCTATGCCAGAATGAAGCCAGATAAGCTTATGCATTATCTTGCTGCACAGGGTAAGTATAATGTTGCTTATTACCATGTATAAGTATAGTATTGTATATTATCTGCAGTGGATGTTATATGGTCGGTCTGTCTGTACCATTGTCAAACTAAAAAGGACAGAAGGTAGGTATATACTAATATAAAATTAGTGTATATTTATTAGAAACAATAATGGTTGGAGTGCGTTGGCAGTTGGATGATAGGATAGAACAGCATTTTTAAAACCTCAAGGTTTCAAAAATTTGAGTACTTACTTTGTTAGTACATGATAGAAAAAGGTAAGGGTATTAAATTATCAGAAGGGAAAATCAGCTGACATAAAATAAGAGGAAAAGAAAATAGAGATGGAAGGAACAGAAAACTATGGAACCAGGTTGATTTGTGGAAAGTATCTTACTTTTTAGTAATGTCTTGTTGCCTTGTATGCAGTCTGTTTTTCTTCTTTCCCTCATTACTGATCTTGCATCTTTATGCCATGGCAAGGTCAATCTATCTTTCTTGCCCCCTCCTCCTGACCCTTTTTAAAATTGTTCTCGGTCACACAAGTTTAAGATATTACTATCTTTGATTCATCATAATGTGGGCTGCAACTGTTCAAGATTCATTAAATTGAATTGAACCAACAGCTGTATTTTTATAATAATTTATTAAGCTACCAGTTTTGACTTAACATTAAAGTTATATTCATACCCCTAACAGAATAGGACTTCATCTCCTTTTACAGTACTGGAGTTGTAGATTCATGTAAGTTGTCCACCTGACACCAATGGAACATGATGTCTGAGTGTTTCTGTGAATGTACGTGTATCTTTTTCTGATGAAGGTCATGCTTGAAAATTTAAGTTGTGTGATGTGATTGTCTATTTTATGTACCTGTCTGTAGCTTAGCAATCATCTTTATGGTGATTTGCTATCTATCCTATATGGCAACAGTTCCTGGATTCTGTTAATCCTTCCACAATCAATCAAAATATCCACGGCTGTACTGCTGGTCTATAGTGTCCAACGGGCACAATATTTCGGCAGACAATGCGTAATTCTGCTCCTACAGGGTGAAAGAAGTGGTAATAATCCTGATCATCAGTAGACCAGAAGTCTAACTTGGTCCTCTCAGCAGCCACTCTTCAGTGCATGAAACCTGGATCCTGGCTGGCAGTAGCAGTACCTATCGAGAAATAAGTCACCATCATCTAGGAAACGGTTCATGGCCTAGTCTGAAGAGCACTATTCCCCATCACAGAAGCCAAAAAAAAACCTCCCTCCTCTACCAGATATCCTCCGGATAGTCTGCCATGCTTTTGAACTGTTTGTGGAAAGTGATTCTTCAATTTCTCCCGGCATTTTTGATAATCAAAATATCCACAGGTGTACTGCGGTATATAGTGTCCAATGGGCACAATATTTCGGCGATCATACATGTCGCCATCATTTATGTACTACAATCTCTCTCTCTCTCTCTCTCTCTCTCTCTCTCTCTCTCTCTCTCTCTCTCTCTCTCTCTCTCTCTCTCACACACACACACACACACACACACACACACACACACACACACAACCCACAACCGCTGTCTCTGGCCACTGTACACTGAGTTGTAGTTTAATTAAATTACTTATTTGTTAATAAAATTTGCTATATCTTTGTAGTTTTATTGGGAGGGGTCAGACTTGACAACTCTGTCAGGATCACCTCAGTGCAGCTCTGCACACATTTACCTTTTTGTTGCTCGACAGTATAACTGCCCACTGACATCAGACACGATTTCGCAACTGATACAATTCAGTGCTAATATAAAAGAATACAATACTGCTAATGATACTTTTTGCTAACTTTAGAGCAATTATTTACAATTTATTGCTGCACCATAATGGTTTTTGACAAAAATGTTCATTATTTAACAATAGGTCAAGAACCAAGTATGGTGTGTTATGATATTCACTACGCCTTACGACTTTGTCGTGAGCTTCACCTGACTGAAGCCTGTGTCCAGTTGTCAGCACTGCTTGGCTTGTGGGAAGCAGCAGTTGACCTTGCACTAACTGTGGATGTTGGACTGGCGAAGCAAACTGCAAATTTACCACAGGCAGACAGCGAGTTGCGTAAAAAGTTGTGGCTCAAAATTGGTAAGTACCTTTAATTAGCCAGCCTATCATTGTGTGCCTCCTGCATTGTATCATAGAAATTCTTTAGTTCTAATCTGTTAATCAACCGAGGTAAGTGGCCCAAACTGGTATTCCACAGAGCCCCTAAAACATTGCTTTGATGGTTCATCAGAAAAGGACACTACTGACTTCCCTATCCATCCACAAAATCATCTCTGGCTTTCCAATGACCTAATTGTTGATGTGTCATAGTAATATAAATATCCTAGCATTTTATGTTTCCTCTTTTTTTTTTGTGCTGTTATTTATGCAATGGGGCACTTCATGGGAATGCTTTGGGACTTTCGGAGCCTATTGCACCACCTGGGATCTCTGATGCCACTGCGACTTGAGATTCCCACATCACCACTGATTGTGACAGTAGCCTGAAAGTGACTGTTGAACTGCGGTAGGGTGACCAGTTTCTTGCCATAAGGTGAAATTGGGGACCTGGTACAAGGCTGTCCCGTTATATCTCAATAACTAGCTTGGGGTATTGCCCACTGCTGATAGCACCTCTGAGCCAGCAAGGGCTGCCTTGTCTGTTGTAGCAGTGGCTGATGTTCCTGAGAGGTCCAAACAAGCACAGAGGGTAGATTTTCTTGGCATTGAGTACTCCAGTGTGAAGTAGGTGATGAAACCTCTTAAAGAAATAGCAGAAATGTTACCAAAGAAGAACATGTCCGTTTGTTTTCTTTCCTAGGAGAAGGGGGGAGGGGAGTGCTCTTCCAAGATGTGGAAGAGTTTTTTCTGCCAGCAATATAGAACACTGGGTGCTCCCATCTGCAAACCACTGCTCATTTCAGCATCAATGATGATGATGCCTGGGTTCAGAGGCCATCATTGTTTTCTACAGGTGGTTGGTGGATTTGGTGAAGGCACCTAGTCTCCCTCATGAAGTGGAATAAGAACTATCGATTTGTAGCATTGATCCCAAAACAGAAAATGGTCTTAGGGTTTCAAGCCCAGTGGAAGGCTTAAACAAGAGGCTTAGAGGATTCTTTGGCGGTCTTTTATGCAAACATCAAGGAGGAAGACCAAAAGTGATATAATGCAAACTACCAACCTTTGACAAACAGGCCGAAATATTTACTACTATGGTCAAAAGAATTATGGGATCAGATGAGATATCTAGATTCTGAAGTATTGTCATCAGCAGAAGGTACTAAAATGGTGCAAAGTCTTTCTGTTGGTACTAGGGAGAGGGAGGCAACAACATTATGGCAACTAAGATAGTGGTAATAACAGAAAGTTGCTGCAGAGGGGGTTGGTTTTGACTTGTTTAGTCTACCAAACAAATTACACAAGCAGTTGGGTTCAGATAGTATAGTCATTTGCAACAGCAACATTATTAAACCGAATCTATGGCTTGGAGAGATATAGGAGAGTTGGAAGCAGGACAGACACAGAGGGAGATGGCTACATCTATTAGAGTGTCCCAAAATGTAATCTGCACATTATTCCATGTAGATATATACATATGCGCTGACTTTAGGGGGGAGGGGAGCAGGGCACTTTGGTCGCACCCCCTCCCCCGAATTTTTGAACACAATATTACTTCGTGTGGCATTTGTTGTCGCTCAGTTTGTATTTGCACAAACTGCCTGGTTAACAGCATTGAGAACTCCAGTAACTTGTTGGGCGCGTAGAAACAAACATACATTTATGACAAAGATGCACTGGTCACAACAATTAGGGGATCAGTTGAGATATCTAGGTTCTGAAGGATTGTCATTTGCAAAATGAAATGGTTCAGCTTCTATCTGTCAATTTTACGGAGTTCAGATACCAACATTATGGCAACCGACATGGCAGTAATGCCAGAAAGTTGCTGCATAAGGGGTTGGTTGACTTGTGTTTACTCTACCGAACAAATTACACAAACAGTTGGGTTCAGATAGTGTAGTGATCAGGTAGTGGAATGCAGCAACAATGTGACTTACTTGAAACTATGGCATGGAGAGCCATAGGAAGGTTGGAAGCGGGACAGACACAGGAGGAGGTGGCCGCAGCTATTGAACTGTCCTGAAGTGCAATTTACAGGATCTGGACACGATTTCAGACAACAGGAACCGTTAATAGGAGGCAAGGCCAAGGTCGTAAATGGGTAACATTAGCAAAAGTTAGCCGTTACTTCAGTTAACAGCCCTTCAAGATTGGAGGCTGAATGCAACTCAGCTGCAACACACCCTCTAGGCAGTAGCAGGATGCGCAGTATCAGCATACACAGTCCGAAATCACCGTCAGCAATGTGGCCTCCATACACACAAGCCTGTGGTGTGTGTCTCATTGAAACTACGACACCATTTAGCCTGCAGAAACTGGATGGGGAAAATCAGAAATGTAGTTGTAACAAATGGCGCCAGGTTCTGTTCACAAATGACTCAAAATTTTGTGTTCAGCTGGACAATCGTCTTTGCCTCATCTGGAGAGAACGTGGAAATCTGAACATTGCATCTTGTGTGCAGAAAACATCACTATATCATGGTGGTGGACAAATGGTGTGGGCAGGAGTCAATATTGGCGGCCATATGGACTTTTAAATCGTTCAGAATGGTACTTTAACTGCTCAGAGGTATAGAGATGAGGTCCTTTGACCTTTTGTTCTGCCCTATGCTTTTGCCACAGGAGATGGGGTCCTTCTGGTGGACACTCGTCCCCACAGAGCTGCACTGGTGGACTACTTGCTTGAAGCTGAGGGTATTGAATGAATGGAGTGGCCAGCTTGTTCACTAGACAGTGATTGAGGATGTCTGGGGTGCTCTTGTGCACTTGACAGATGCATTACAGCCATACCAGCACCTCTCACAACATTGAAGAGAGTGACTCATTTGTGAACAGAACCCAGCACCATTCATTACAACTCCATTCCTGATGATCCCCCATCCAGGTGATCACACACCATATTAAAGGACAATTAGAATGACTTTTTCACTATTATACAGGGTGTCTCATGAAAGACACCTGCCAGTCATCTGCGGATCACGAGGTATGGCTCCCGCCGCCGCCACTGCATCCGCCGGCCACGGCAGCGCCCGTGCCGCGGGTGCATACACTCAGTTAAAGTCTATAAAACATTGCCATCTGAGTAACCTAAGCTTGCCTTTATTTACAGTAAATGTTCTAAATGATGTCCCTCTATGGAAAGAGAGGCCTGACATCTCTTGAACACATTTGTGAACACTCGACGAATTTCGGCTGCCAAAATCTGGGAAATGACTAATGTCTTTCATGAAACACTGTGTAGTAGCCCCATGGTCCCTTGCTCTAAGTAAACACACTGTAAATCTCAAGTAAAGAGTTGAGAGAGCAAAATACTAAAAAAAAGAAGAAGAAGAAAAAATACACACAATTGTAACCAATATTTGAATAAAATACTTTACCATATGTATATTGTGTATGAAATCTCACCTGATCTCCTAATTTTTTTGAGCAGTGTAGTACCTTATACCATTATCTTGTCCTGCCCCCCCCCCCTCCAATAATGTTTTAAAATCGGCGCCTCTGGTGTAAGCAAGGTGACTAGTCACAGGGGGAAGGGGGCAGGTACTATCAAGTTTCTGACTTGGTTGGGAAATGTCGTAAATGTGTACTGAGCTAGATAATAAAGTGGGAGACAAAATTTCAAACAAACTTAATGTTCTCCCATAAAGACTTCGAAGGTGGAACACGGAAATACTGGCCCAGTCTTGTACAGTCCGCAAATTTTGCCACCTACTTCATACATCTGAAAATGCTGATCACCCTATGAAGTATTTTGTACTTGTTGTTTTTCTTATTCACGTGGATCTCACCTCATATGAACATTAATTCAGTTTGCAAGTTTGAACTAATTGGGCATGACAGATTATTTTGAAAGACATATAACGAAGACAATTCAGTAGATGAAGCTGGCACTTGACTTAAGCAATGGCGTAACATCTATTAGCGTGACCAGTGAGCTCAATACTAAAGTGGAGTAACTACTCAAAGGCATCTTTGCATAGAAATATGAGCTGCTAATTGGCTTGTCCGATATTTGGCGAGGGACATTAGGGGTGGTTAATACTTCCAGTTATTTCAATTCTTCAGTGGTTCTTTCGTTGAACTATGAGGGTCCTGATTTAGCACGTAATGATTTCCATTTGTGGGGAGCACTGAAGGAGGAATTACATGGGAAGAAGTTCGTGGGAAATTGGTTCAGACATTGATATAAAAATTTCTTTGCAGCTAGAATAAAAAAGCTTATAGCCCGCTGAAACAAGTACATAAATTTTCAAAGGGATTATGTTGAAAAGTAGAAAAATTGTTTTTTGTAAAAACAACTAGTTTTTCTGCAGACCAATTTGTCTCTATAATTATTGAAAGAACCTCGTACAAAGTAAACCTAGACAGCGTCCATAGTATCAGTAAAGAGGAATATTGTTTTTTTTTATTTAGTAGAACGGTACCGCAACTTGCGTCGATTTGACATGACGGCTATGATGTATAGCATCACAGATTTCCTTCTTGGAATAAGCTCTCCAGTTTAAATATTTAGCCTGATCATATTACATCGGACCAGGGTTTTACATGTACAATACTTTTTACATCTGAGTTACCTATAACATTGATTTTGATAGATAAATGATGAATAAGGTATTAATAATGTAATTTAAATAAGAGGCTATAAATAAATAGTAGTGACTAAACTCTAATAAGAATAATATAGTAGTACTACTGAAATAGCTTTTGTTGCTGCTGTAGTAATAATGGAGATAACAACATTGATATTGGCAGGTACGAAATGTACTTTTGAATAAGGAGAAACTGATTATTACTTGGCGGATTCTGGCAGAAGTAAGTTAGGAAAGCTGTACCTGGGGAGAGCAGTGGCACTCGGGAAGATATTTGGATGTGACTCAACATGAACTTAAGGGAACAGAGAATGGCATTATTATTGCTTTAATAGATGTTCCATTAACTGTCGTTTGAAGCTAGCAGTGTTATTCAGTTCTCTGGTATAGTGAGAGATATTGTTCCAGAATCTAGTTCCTGCTACTGAAATGAACTTCGAGAAAGCAGCTGAGTGATGGAGAGGGATAGAAAGGGTTTTTCTCTGATAGGAATGTACATTTCTGATATATTGTTCAGACAATATTGTTAACCTTTAGGAAAGATATGAGGGACAGAGTACATTGATAAGAGCATAGGGGAAACAGTGTATCAGAAGCCCTGCACATGTCAACTGCGTATAAGATGTGAAAGTAGGATCAAAGAGACAGGCGTTCTTGACTAGTTCTAGATGGCGCGAGCTTTCCCAGGGTGGATATTGCAAGATAAAATGGATGTAATCAAGAACTGGGATTATAAGTGTTTGTACGAGTTTCTTTTTAAACTTGAGAGAAAAGAACTTTTTATATTTCTGTAGGGCTTGAAGAGATGCTGCTGCCTTCTTGCACACTGCAGCTGTGTATATTAATAAGTTTGGAAAACATAGCTTTCTTTTGGAAAAACAGCGAACTGATAGATGTTTGAAAAAGATAAGTCACATTAGCAAAATGTTATACAACTTATTTGATAGAGTGACCAGTTTCGATCTTTTCTGAGACCATCATCAGACCGAATTGCCTCACCGTTATTGCCGAGGTGATGAGCATGTGGGTCATTCGACGTCAAATCACCAAGTTTTTTAAAATGTTGAAGCTTGACCATCTACAATTTTTTTCAAATTTTACCAGAATGTTGTTAAAGGTCTTAAAGGATGCTATACAAAATTGTAGGATGATATCTAAAGTGGTCGAGGCTCCAGCATCACTTTTGTGGAAGGGATTCCTGCATCGCGCTTGTGCTTGAAGAACTTCTTGCCAAGTTTGCGCTTTCATTTCTCAGCAGCTAAGGTACTTCACATTTTCATATCTGGATTTCTATATCAGTTTTGTGCAGAGAATTGAAAAATAACATTATCATGGCTAAAGATCAAGCAGTTATTTTTTAATTATCTTGTCGAAGTCAGGCGAAAATATCATGACCAAAATTTGAGGCTGACTTTGGCCGCCCCTTACTAAACGACTAATCATTTGTACACCTTAATATTACGCCTCTGTGTACAGGTTCTGCCTGGTAAGTCAGTGTAACAATGGTAAAACTGTGTCTTCTATAGTTTTTGTGAGCATGATCCAGAAATTTCCCTACAAAAAACCAGAACCCAAAATTTGACCAAGTTTGGCAGCAAATATCTCCAAATAAGTCACCTCTGATTTTAATTTTAATTACACCATTAGAAGGAGCAGCTTTTTCTCTGCTAGAATATTGATTGTTTATCTTGGGCCCTCTATGGGTTGACCGGCAAAATGGTTTGGAAAATGTTGGTCCGACTCTGCAAAGTCATGTTTGAGAAATTTTTGGCCAAGTTTCCACTCTCACTGCTTTGCATGTAAGGTACTTCAAGTTTCCAATCTTGGTCTCTAGATCAGTTTTGTGCAGAGAATTGGGGAAAAAAAAAGCCATTATCATGAGTGAAGAGTAAGTAGCTGTTTTTAAACTTTTTTTCAAAGTCAGGCGAAAATATCGTGATCCAAAATTTAAGGCCGACTTTGGCAGTCCCTTACTAAACAGCTAATCCGTGGTACATATTATTGCGCCTTTTTGTACAGGTTCTGCCTGGAAAGCCAGTGTAAAATAGTAAAACTGTGTCTCCTATAATTTTTGAGACAATGATCCAGAAAGTTGTCTCCAAAAACCGGGACACAAAATTGACCAAGTTTGGAGGCAAATACCTTCAAATACGTCACCTTTGATTTTAATGTAAATTACACCATTAGAAAGAGCCGCTTTTTCTCTGCTAGAATATTGTTTATCCTGTCGCTCCATGAGTTGAATGGTTACAGAACTTGAAATATGATGTAACTTATCATACACAATTTATGTATTAATACACGAAAACATGGAAGCAACATCCATAGTTAACCTCCACTATCAATTGATGTATAAAAAGCAATACACAAAAGAAACGTAAAAATAAATCAGCGTTTACGTATATGTATCAAGCTATCAGTAAGAACGTCAATTTAATATCAGTAAAAGAATGTATTGTTACGCATGTTAACGTAATAAGGTTCACTTTCGTACATAAAGTTCACTAAGGTTACACAAACAATTCACTGCAGTGCTTAAAACAACTCAGTGCGGTAGTACCACCTTGGCACAAACGTAGTAGTGATGACGGCACTGGTGATAGAGGTCTGCATTACGTCCGATTTTTACTGGCGAGTCCCGCTCGCCACTCTGGCTCTCGGGAGCACGCGGCCGAGCGTCCTCTTCTACCAGTTGCGGGCAACCGATCGCCAGCGCTCGGCCGAGTGCGCCGAACGCTCGGTCGGTCGCCAGTAACCGGCGCACTCGGCGCTAGCGAGCTGCACTTATTCAGACTGGTTAGATTAATACTTCTTCCATAGATCATGAATACGACACTTCGTAATGATGTGTAACTTGTCAGTGTAATAAAAGGTGTCTGTACAAGATATTACATTACACAAAATGTTATATGACGCAAATATATTTTGTATTATTTTTCTTTTTATTATTATTTTTTATTTTTAGTTTTACTAATTTATATCTAAAAATTCATCCATTGAGTAGAAGGAGTTGTCGTTAAGTTATTCTTTTAATAAATTTGTAAATGCTAGTTACCTATCTGTCAGGTTTTGATGCTGTCTGATAGGTGACCGAAGACTTTTGTGGCAGCATAATTCACCCCTTTCTGTGCCAAAGTGAGATTTAACCCTGCATAGTAACATCATCCTTTCTTCTGGTGCTATACCTATGCACACTGCTATTACTTTTGAACTGGGTTTGCCGCGGCGGATTAGTCATGCGGGATGCGCGCGGCCGTTTGCCAACTGGGGTTCGGGTCCCCTATCAGGCATGGGTGTCTGTGTTTATCCTTAGGTAAGTTTACCTTAGTTTAAATTGTTTGCAAGCTATGGACTAATAAACAAGCAGTATAGCCCGATAGATTTACAAACATGTGAAAGTGTGTGTGAACTAGGTTGGATAATTAACAACAAATTTCATAAGTGAATATATATACTCTGAAGTAACTATGAGGATACCTAAATCCTTAAATAGATGTCTTCCGAACAATCTCGGGCGCGCTCCAGTAATGATTGTGATTACACGATTTTGTGCAATGAATACTTTTTTACTCAATAGTGAATTACCTCAGAATATGATGTCATACAAAAGCAGTAAATGAACATAGGCGTACTAAACTGTTTACTGAGATTTTATCGCCAAAATTTGCTAAAACCCTAACAGCATATGTAGCTGAATCCAAACGTTTTAGCAGACAATCAATGTGTTGTTTCAATTTTAATCTCTCATTAATTCACACATCTAAAATTTTAAAAAACTCTGGTTTCCCTTCAAGACGGAGGAATAATTTCGATAAACCTTAGCTACAGACTTCAGTTCAAAGTCTATATTTATTACTGGAGTTGTGCCATTTACTGTACGGAACTGTACATGCTGTGTTTTATCAAAAGTTAATGAGAGTCCGTTTGCTTAGAACCACTTAATAATTTTTTGAAAAACGTTATTTACGATTACATCAGTTAGTTCTCATTTTTTTGGATGTGATTACTATACTTGTATCATCATCAAAAAGAACTAATCTTCATCAATGTAGAATGGCAAGTCATTAATGAATATCAGAGATGAGAGACCACCGCTTCATATTAACAACTTACTTATTTCTTTTACAAATGTCTTTCGTTGTTTACTATCAGTTCTATAATCCAAATACTACAACCGTATGTCACATTTGATGTTTGATAGTTGTAAGTTTAGGGAATGATGATCCCGCAGTTAAGTCCCATGAACTTTACAAACATTAAACATTTTTAAATATACTTTCTATGAGTTATACAATTTTTATTATTAGTCGTATGTATTCCAGAAAATTCCCCATTATTGTATGTGACATGGGGAATTTTCTGGAATACGTACGGCTTAAAATAAAAATGGTAAAACTCATAGAAAGTATATAATTCAACAAGACCTGTCTAAAGAAGAAAATTTTTTAATATTTTAATATTTTGCAAACTACTGGAGTTTCCATCATTGAGGTGATCATGTTTTCCAGTAACAGCAACGTTAAAAACTGTAATTTCTGTATATAGTAAATTTTCCTTTTGGTAGACAAACGGTCACACAGTAGTCTAATCATGCGTTATGTGCAGCGAAACTTCTTGTAGTTATCAGACCCCAGATCAGCGTTTAAAGAGCACATTTTGTTCTTTAAAGCACATATTAGCTTGGGCACTATTGTCACCTGTAAATTGTCGGCCTTTTCCTTAATATGCCGCGATACAGTGGTAGGATGCGGAAGAACATCTTCTATATTGACTTTGCCATACGTACCGCGAACATTGATGAGCTCCTGCGAATAATTCTTGAAGCCAATCTTACTACAAGTATTTAATGGTAGCAAATCTATTCCGCCCATATTGACCAACCTATCAACAATAACTTTCTTTATGCTACTTGGTACTGCAAGTGGTCGGTGTAATTCTGCTCCACATTTACTTTTGCAGTGCCGAATCATACCTGTTGTGCTTGACTGGTACGAAAGTATAGTTGTGGTACATTGCACGAAAACAGCAGAAACCTGTGTGACAGGATCCACTACAAGTGTAAAAGATTTCCAAGCTTCACTTTTCGACTCCTCTTCTGACATATCTTTCTTATTCAGGACTAACGAGCCGCTCATAATTCTCTCCACAATACTTCTTTTTGTTTCATGAGTGGAGCCTTTACGACCTGTAGTTCGTTGATCCATATCGCTGACTGCGCTGCTCAAAGCCAGGCTGGTTTCTAATGCAATTCCGCATTGTTGAGCGCGTGGCGGTCGGGCTGTCACCGGCCAAGATTGTGAGAGCGCTCGAGCATTCGGCAGCGCTTGACGGTTCCGCTGGTAACCGAGAGGCGGACAGCGGCTGGCCACATGGGGCATAGACGGCCGCAGCCGAGCCGCAGCGTGGGCCTGCCCCAGCCGTCGAGCAGCGGCACCAAACGGGAAATGCTCGAGCGGTTGTTTTCATCGAAATGCAGAGCTCTAACTGGTGAGGATTCGTGGCCCAAAAACGCAGCTGTGTGGAGTCGAACGCGGATCGAGGAAAGCGCGATGTGTACACAACTGTGTCGTTTGGTGCGCGTCCATCACGGAAGAAAGCTTCAAACTGCCGAGACCAGTCAACAAAAAAGTTTTACCTGGGTGGGACGTGCTCTTTTGCCAGATGTGTCGCCGGGCGCCCTGAGAGAGCAATAAACTGTTTCGCCCAGTGGGCGGACGCAGGAAGCGGCCACGCGATAACTGCACATTCACATTCTGCTCAATATTCTAGTAAAGCGAAAGCTGCTCTTCCTAATAGTGCATTTTAAATTAAAATCAGAAGTGACCTATGTAAATATAATGGCCTCCAAATATGGTCAAATTTAAGGTTCTGGTTTTCTTATGGATGCAACCACAGACATACATTATTAGACTGGCAGTATTCATTCTGCGACTGAAGCCTGATGCCGCCATCTTGCCTCACCTCACGTTAAAAAGTTTCCGTGTGGTTCTACTGTGATCTTCTGATACGATATGATGTCGTAACCAGTTGGTTTGAACTTGATTTGCATTTGAGCTGATACTTCCACAAAAGTTGAATTTAACACACACATTGTCAAATGGTGTTAAGGGAACAACGTGTTACGTACGGTTAAATTTTACTTACCGTCCTGGCAGCCTCGCGCGATAATGTTGGCAATCATGTGCCGTTGGCATTAGCCAATCGCGTGACAACACAAACGTTTTGTCATGTAATGTTCGTTTTACGATTGCAATTACTTTTACTGAGTGAACGAGGGCACATACAAGAACCTGTCAACCATAGAGCAAGAACAGCATGATTTATTTACTTCATCGTCTCTACGAAACACTAATCAAATCTAAGAATATTAACATTTTTGCGAGGGCTTTCTACCGTTTTGCTAATGTTGCCAACATAATCATGTGAAACCGCCGGGATGGTAAGTAAAATTTTACCGTTACGTACAGTTAAAGCAGAAGTAGTTAAATGAAAAAGACTAACAAGGAAAGTACTTGGACTCGAACAAACATATCTGTAAGAACGTTTGGTTACAGGACCATTACGTAACTCTCAATATGCTGGTGGGTGTTGTTTTTCTGCAAACCTCTGCAATCATCCTCTAGACAGCATTGTAGATGTAATTCTAGACATGATATGCATGCGAAATCTTGACTATAAATGTAAATTGGGAATGTCAATAAAATGCTCTGAGCACTATGAATGCCTGGGATACGCACAGTGAAGAAGTGCCTGTTGATCTCATGGCAAACATGCGAATGATTCATCTTCTACACCAATACCATCTTCACGAAGGGTTGTTCGTAACTTCATCCCAAACAATGGCAATACATTAACGGGATTGATTACCAATCGCTGACCCATCTGACGCTTCACTACATAAATAACGTCCCAAAATGCAACTTCACAGCACACTGCACCGTCCTTACTGGTGCCGAGTGGCGTGCCGGCAGTCAAAGTGCAATGCGGCATGGCACACGCAGAGGCCTCTAACGAACGACTGTACAGTTTTGCAGATGCGGGTGTATCACTAGTGCAATAAGGGATCTTTGAATTAAGATCGCCGGCCGCAGTGGCCGAGGGGACTGAGGCGCTCCAGTCACGGTCTGCACGATCACTACGGTTGGGGGTTCGAATCCCCCCTCGGGCATGGATATTTGTGCCGTCCTTAGTATAAGGTAGTAGATAAGTAGTTTGTAAGTTTAGGGACTGATGACCCCGTAGTTAAGTTCCATAAGCGTAACAAACATTTGAACATTTTGAATTAAGATCTCACACGATTTTGGAGTATTTGTGTTTGTTCGAGCCTAAGTACTTTCCTTGTAAGAAGAAATAGATATGTGTTATCCACGACAAACAGCACGTTAATAACTATTGAAAGAAAAGGTGATCGAAACTGGTATCAGATTAATAAAAACAAGAAACACGACTCATTAGTGTGTGTGTGTGTGTGTGTGTGTGTGTGTGTGTGTGTGTGTGTGTGTCAAAGCAGACTGTAGATTTCGTGAGAACTCTGAAAAGAATAAGATACGTGTTATCCACAAGAAACACTTTTATAACGCCCATATAATTGAAAGAAAATCTGAAGTTGAATGAAACTGGTAACAGATTAATAATAACAGTAAATCAAAACAACACATTATTGTGTCAAAGCTTACTCAGGCTGAAAAAAATTACAGCCATACATAACACACGAATTTGCGATATGTCAAAACTCTAAAGAGCGTAGTTACGTCAGTTCATTCGTATTTTTTACAACTGTTTTGCATAATAAGATAAACGACTGCTTCTAGTTACACGTTTATAGTATGGAAATATGGCGGCGAGACTTCACTAAGGCCGGATCCACACATTGGACCCAACGTTGGCGCCAACAGTGTTCGTCCAATGTGTGGATCGGTGAAATAGCGTTGGAACCAACGTTGGCGCCAACGTTGGTACGGCTCCGTTGTTTGTCGGTATTTCGACCAAACATCAAAGGACGTTGGGCCAATAGGGGTACGTCGTCCACACATTGGCGCCAACGTTTCATTCTGTCTTTGTCGTCTGCTCATCTCGAAACTGTTTCTTTCTTCGTCGCCGGTTTAAAGTTTCGAAATCTCTTTGTAAATATTAGAACTGCATCAGAAAGTGAGTCATTTGTAAAAAAAAAAAAAAAAAAAAAAAAAAAAAAAAAAAAACCACACACACACACACACACACACACACCACAGAAAAACTTAGGCGCGAACTGTGAAATTAAAAACTTTCTAGACTTTCGATACATTCCATTATTGAATTTAATTTTTAAAATTAACAGTACAGTACTTAATATTTCCTGTCAAGTTTTAAATATCGTTTTGCAAACTTCAAGCACTACTAGTGATATATCAATTACATGATTATTTAAAAAGGAAAATGTAGGCTTCTAATATTGTCTCCTTTAGCAAGAAATCGAAGCGTAATACCAAAAGAATAGCATCACTCCAAGACATCTTTTTTAATTTTCAATCACTTAAAGTAGCAGGTCTAAGTTTTTATAATGTGTATCGTTTACTTGTAGCATATTATAAAAAAAATAATGATTTCGTACCGTAATTAATATTTGTTAGGAAGTGATACAACACCCCATCATCTTTTGCGTATGTTTCCCACTTTGACTTACAATGACAAAATTCAATTATTCACACTCAAAAGCGTTAATGCATTGGCCGCGATTTTGTGCATCAGATATTTTTTTTTCGTTGGCTCTCGACGAATTCAACCGAATATTGGCTCCAATGTGTGGACGCTGTTTCAAAAGTATTGGCCAATGTTGGCGCCACCGTTGGTACCAATGTGTGGACGCGGGGTAACACTAACGATACTGTATGCGGCATTGCCAGTCTAGTAATATATGTTTGTGGATGCAACTACCTGAACCATTATCTCAGGAACTACAAAAGATACACTTTTGCCGTTGTTTCACTGGCTTGTCTTGCAGAAAATACACACAAAGGCGGAATAACAAAGTGTAAAAATAATACGCTGTATAAAAAGGGAATGCCAAAGTTTACTTTATATTTTCGGTAATGGAATTTACGTCTGAATTTAATTTTTTTAAAAGTAAATAAACTAATTAATCTTTATCACATGACAACGTTATTTTTGAATTCTCTGCTGAAAACTGATCTGAAACCTAGATTCGAAATGTGAAGTACCTTAGATGCAAAGCAGTGAGAGTGAAAACTTGGCCGAAAATTTGTCAAACATGCATTTGCAGAGATCGGTCATTTTCCAAACCGTTTTCCAAGTCAACTCATAGAAGGCCCAGGATAAACAATCAATATTTTAGCAGAGAAAAAGCTGCTCTTTCTAATGGTGCAATTTCAATTAAAACCAGAGGTGACGTATTTGAAGATATTTTCCTCCAAACTGGTCAAATTTTGCGTCCTGTTTTTTGGAGGCAACTTTCTGGATCATTAACTGAAAAACTATAGAAGACACAGTTTTACCATTGTTACACTGGCTTACCAGGCAGAACCTGTACACAGAAGCAGTATATCAAGGTGTACAACGGATTAGTCGTTTAGTAAGGGACTGCCAAAGTCGACCTTAAATTTTGGGTCACGAAATTTTCGCCTGACTCTGACAAAAAATTAAAAAATAACTACTTAATCTTTAGCCATGAGGTTATTTTTCAATTCTTTGAAAACTGATCTAGAAACACAGATTTGAAAATGTAAAGTACCTTAGCTGCTGAGAAATGAAAGCGCAAACTTGGCGAAAACTTCCTCAAGCACACACGTGACTCGTGATACCCTTCCACAAAAGTGGCCCTGAAGCTTTGACCACTTTAGATATCGTCCTAAAATTTTGTGTAACATCTTTTAAGACCTTTAACAACATGTGGCATTACAGATACAGGAGGAAGCTGATTGTTTGCATGTGAAAGGTGGGTTTTGCAGGATGTTGGGTTCCCCAGCCGGCCGGCTAACAGTTTGGACCTAGTGAATGGAATACATGTAGTCAGGGTTTCCCTAATGTGCTCGGAAACTGGAAGCGACTGTCTTGGCTGAGCGATGGCGGCTATTCAAGATTGCAACTGAAATACAATGTAGCCTCACACATTATTCTAAAAATCCATATAAAATCAGGTAATGATCATACTGTAAATATAATTATATAAATGGATTCGGGAGACTTGGGAGAATCTAACGCTGTAATTCAATTTCAATATCCCTTACAGATAAAAAGTTGACAAATATAATTACTATAATAATAATAATAATACTATAAGACTTATATTTACAATTATTGATATGTAGTGTTTATCAGTAGCAATTTAAGAAGCAAATGGGCAGCATTGCAAAACGATGTACCATGTTATTTCTGTATTCTTTCAATAAACTTTATTTTACTCTCTTGTTCTACTTTTCGTTGAGGTAGTAATATTCTTGTGTCAGAACATAGATTCCACCACAGAAACACAAAACACGAACCCAGCAAAGTGCATTGCATTTATATATGTATTTTATTATATTTAATATTATTCTTAGTAAAGTTCGTTTTATGTTGTAGACTGCCACTTTATTTCATGGCCGACTAAAAATAGTAGATATGCAGCAGATAATTTATACATAAACAATTATATGTATTTGTGGATAAGAAATGAATATATTTGCATAAAAAGACATGATAAATGTAAATAACATTTGTAGGGAGGTGGTCAAAGCATTTAATTCTGTAATATTGAAATGTAAAGTATTTTTGTAGGGAAATTGTATTTTAAAGATGAGGCGTTAGGATGCGCAGAAGGATAAAATTTTGGGATCAGGGAGAGGATTCTTTCGAACGCCTGGGAAGGGACTCGCGACTTGGACGTGGTGGTGAAAGGTTGTGACGCTCGGTAGTCTGTAGCCGCGTTACGAACTTGTGATTTGAAGAGGTAGGCATGTGTGGACTTTTTCCGTATCCAGAAGGCCCGTACAGAACCTACAACATGTGTTCATGCATTATCCTGCTGAGATGTAGGGTTTCACAGGGACGGAATGAAGGGTAAACCCACGGGTTATAATGGATTTGAAATGTAACGGCCACTGTTCAAAGTGCCGTCGATGCGAACAATCCATACCATACCATCACGCCGAGTGATACGCCAGTATGGCGATGACGAATACACGCTTCCAATGTGCGTTCATCGCGATGTCGCCAAACACTGATGCGACCATCATTATGGTGTAAACAGAACCTGGATTCATCCGAAAAAAAGGCGTTTTGCCATTCGTACACCCAAGTTCGTCGTTGCGTACACCATCGCAGGCGCTCCTGTCTGTGATGCAGCCTCAAGGGTAACCGCAGCCATGGTCTCCGAGCTGATAGTCCAAGCTGCTGCAAACGTCGTCGAACTGTTCGTGCAGATGGTTGTTGTCTTGTAAACGTCCCCATTTGTTGACTCAGGAATCGAGACGTGGCTGCCCGATCCGTTACAGCCATGCAGATAAGATACCTGTCATCTCGACTGCTAGTGATACGAGGCCGTCGGAATCCAGCACGGCGTTCCGTATTGCCCTCCTGAACCTACCGATTCCATATTCTGTTAAGTCATTGGATCGCGACCAATGCGAGCAGCAATGTCGCGAAACAATAAACGGCACTCGCGAAATGCTACAATCCTTTATCAAAGTCGGAAACGTGATGGTACGCATTTCTCCTCCTTAATGAGGCATCACAACAACGTTTCACCAGGCAACGCCAGTCAACTGCTGTTTGTGTATGAGAAATCGGTTGGAAACTTTCCTCATGTCAGCACGTTGTAGGTGTCGTCACCGGTGCCAACTTTTTGTGAATGCTCTGAAAACCTAATCACTTGCATATCACAGCATCTTCTTCATGTCAGTTAAATTTCGCGTTTGTAGCACGTCATTTTCGTAGTTTAGCAATTTTAATGGCGAGGAGTGTACGTTGATGGCAAATCACGTTTTCAATGCTATATATCGCAGTTTCGTCTAAAGATGAGCATTTTTTACTAGTATAATTGGGGTCAAAAGTTAATTAAGTTCGATTAATTAACGTTTTTGTGTTTTCATGGCGTAGCTTGGGTATTCATAAACATAAGCGACTTTCTGAGCGCCGCCACCAGTCGAGGGGTCCAAGGCTTGGACTCTCAAACTGTGGATCCAGGTTTGAACCTCCAACATGGCAGTTTTTGTTAGATTGTTTTTTCGACGTATTTGATAAGTATATCATATTTGTAATACGTTTTCTTGCCTTATTTTGAAGTAGAACATCGGGAAGTGCGATTAATATTCAATTAAGTTTATTATATATTTGCAGCTTTTTTTTTGTGATCAACTTTGCAAAACAATACAAATAAGAAATAAATAATAATAAAAAAGAACGTAACTATTTACTGGCCATCTATTCGTCAGCGTACTCACAGCCAGTAGGGTGAAACTTATCGTAAAAACAAGCAAAAGACAAATTTTTCTCACGCCTTATGTGCAGAAAAATAAATTTTGTTTGATACTTGATTTATGGGATGGCCATAGCGACATGACGCACTATGGTGGTGATGCTCAACCGACCTGCACTGTTAAAGTGATACCACCGAAATACATCTTTCTTTGTCAAAGAGAAATTCATGTCAGCAGATGCTATTAAAATTCATGCCTTGGTCCATAAGTTGTCCGCGCCTGCTTTTATATTCTTAGCGCTCAACAAAATTAGTATCTGATAGGCCTGTCTACAGCAATATAAATCAGATATATTTTCCGCGAACGATATGTGGGACAACATCTGAATGTGACAATATGTCATTCGCATATTGTGAGAAATATTCTGTTGTGGTTATTTTTTATAAGTTGCAACCTGCTAGCTGTGAGAACGCTGACGAATAGACGGCCATTAATTGGAATTAAGAAATAATGTACTTTAGAAGTGTTTTATTTTATTTCTTATGTTTCTTTTGCACTGTGTATCACAAATAAAACAGCTGTAAATAGATAATAAATTTAATTGAATATTAATCGCACTTTCCGATGCTCTACTTCAAAATAAGGCTAGAAGAGGTACCGTATTATAATTATGAGAGTACTACCAGAGCTGAAGGGCATGAAAGAGATGCATTGTTTGGGAAGGGAGTAAGACAGGCTTGTAGCCTTTCTCCATTGTTATTCAATTGGTACATTGAGCAAGCTATAAAGGAAACCAAGGAGAAATTTGGAGAAGGAATTAAAGTTCAGGGTGAATAATAAAAACATTGCGTTTTGCCGACGATATAGTAATTCTGTCAGAGACAGCAAAGGACCTGGAAGAGCAGTTGAACTGAATGGATAGTTTGTTGAAAGGTGCGTATAATATGAACATTAACAAGAGCAAAACAAGGGTAGTGTAGTGCAGTGTAAGAAAATTAGGTGATGCTGAAGAAATTAGATTAGGTAACGATACAATAAAGGTGGTAGATGAGTTTGGTTACTAGGGCAGTAAAATAACAAATGATGGTCGCAGTACAGAGGATATAAAATGCAGAATGGCAATGGGTAGAAAAGCGTTCTTGAAAAAGAGAAATTTGTTAACGTCGAATATTGATTTAAGCCTAAGGAAGTCCTTTCTGAAGGCATTTGTATGGAGTGTTGCCTTGTATGGGAGTGAAAAATGGACGATAAACAGTGCGGACAGGAAGAGGATAGAGGCTTTTGAAATGTGGTGCTACAGAAGAATGCTGAAGATTAGGTGGGTAGATCGCGTAACTAATGAGGAGGTACTGAATAGAACTGGGGAGGAAAGGAATTTGTGGCATACCTTGACTAAAAGAAGGGATCGATTTGTAGGACACATGCTTAGACATCAAGGAATTGTGAATTTAGCGTTGGAGGGAAGTGTGTGCGGTAAAACCGCAGAGGAAGACCAAGAGATGGATACAGTAAGCAGATTCAGACAGATGTAGGTTGTCGTTCTTATGTGGAGTTGAAGAGGCTTGCTTAGGGTAGGGTATTGTGGAGAGTTGCTTCAAACCAGTGTTCGGACTGAAGACAACAACAACAAAAACAACTATCAAATACAAATACGACAAAAAATTGCCACGATGGAGGTTCGAACCTGGATCCAAGGTTTGACAGTCGAAGCCCTGGATCCCTCTACCAGCGGCGGCGCTCGGAAAGTCGCTTATGTTTACGAATACCCAAGCTACTGCATGAAAACACAAAAACGTTAATTAAATGAACGTCATTAACTTTCGACCCCATATATACCAATAAAAATTATCATCTTTACACAATATTGCGATGTACAGCATTGAAAACGTGATTTTCCATCATTAAATTTGACCTTGGATTATTTATTTTATTTATTTATTTATTTATTTATTTTTCAAAATCTACAGTGTCTAGCAAAAACTCGAAACACGTCTCTCTTTATAGCTAATATAGAACGTCGATGCAAAATTCTATCGAAATCGGTGACCCATATGTGAAACTGTCCTTTTTCGATACAACTGGAGGTCATCGGCATATATTTCGTACCGCACAGTGAAGAGAGTATTGAGCTGATTGAGCGCGGCTGATACAACCGCAGGCCGACAACGCCTCGCGGCAGGGAGTGGGGACTGCCGCTGTGGATGCGGCGGCGTCGCGACGGTCCCCGGCAGGTAGGGGCGTCGGCGCGGCTGGCCCTGCCACGCCCGTGGCTCACCTTGGGAATTAGGCGTGGAAATTCCGGCCGCTCCAGGACACGCTGCCGGAGACTCCCTCTTGCGTAATGGCCGCACGTTCGTCACCCCAGGAGCGCGCTCTGCCCTCCTCCCATACTTCCTCACCGGAACTGCGCTCACAGCGCTCCCGATATCGCCCCAACAGCACCGATCTGTTGAAATAATACCCTCACTACGTGATAGTAATTGCGATCCTGCCGATGACAGCGCTACTAAAGCAGAGTTACTAAACATAGCTTTTAGAAACTCATTCACCAAAGAAGACGAAATCAATATTCCAGATTTCGAATTACAAACAGAGGCCGTAACGTAGAAGTAGATATCATCGGTGTAGTGCAGCAACTAAAATCACTTACGACGTCGCCCACGAGCGCCCTCTGTTGCAACCCCGCTCGTGGCCACCACTGAACTGTATCGGTCACTTGGCTATAGGACAGGCACTACGACTCATCAGTAGGCAGGCCTTTACCTAGTTAAACTATCTACCAGCATTTCACTAGTCTGCTGCCCTCCAAGTTAAGTATTGTATTATTTCTACGAAATATAACATCTTGTTCTAATCTAGCTTCGTGTTTCTAGTTTCTGCTGTCCCACTGGCTGGTCACCTCAGACTCTGTACCCGCACACGCGTGCATCCTGTTTCCCTCTGTCGGTCTCCCTACTCGGCCACAGACACCCAGGACAACCGGCGGGGCGGAAACGAGACACAAAAGTGGCGACGAGAATGGGATACAAAAGTGTGTGTTCGAAATCCCTACAATACTTTGCGCAATGAAACTTTCTCGAAATTTGACTGAAAACCCTAAGAGATTTTGGTCATTTGTTAAATATACTAGGGGCAAAACACAAACAATACCCTCACTACGTGAATGGCGATCCTGCCGATGATAGCACCACAAAAGCAGAGTTACTAAACATAGCATGAAAGAAAATGAAACCAATATTCCAGATTTCGAATTACGAACAGATGCCGTAATGAGTAACGTAGAAGTAGATATAATCCGAGTAGTGCAGCAACTAAAATCACTCAACAATAACAAGTCTTCTCGTCCGGATTGTATACCCATTAGATTTCTATCTGATTATGTTGAAGAGATAGATCCTTACTTAACAGCCATATACTACCGCTCTCTCATAGAAGGATCTGTACCAAACGATTGTTTGCACAGGTCACACCTGTATTCGAGAAAGGCAACAGGAGCAACCCACTGAACTACAGGCCTATTTCATTGACGTCTATTTGCAGCAGGGTTTTGGAACATATCCTGTATTCAAATATTATGAATTATCTCGAACAGAATGATCTATTGACCCAAGGTAAACACGGATTTAGAAAATATCGTTCATGCGAAACACAACTAGCTCTTTATTCACACGAACTGATTGGTGCTATCTACAACGGTTCGCAAATCGATTCCGTATTTCTTGATTTCCAGAAGGCTTTTGACACCATACCTCACAAACGGCTTTCAATCAAATTGTGTGGTTATGGTATATCGCACCAAATTTGCGATTCGATAGGGATTTCCTGTCAGAGAGGACACAGTTCGTACTAATCGATGTTAAGGCATCGAGTAACACAGAGGTGATATCTGGCGTTCCACAGGGTAGTGTTATTGGTCCTCTGCTGTTACTTATTTACGTAAACGATTTAGGGGAAAATCTAAGTAGCTCTCTTAGGTTGTTTGCAGATGACGCCGTCATTTACCATCTAGTAAAATCATCTGAGAATAAAAACCAAATGCAGAACGATTTAAATAAGATATCAGTATAGTGTAAAACTTGGCAATTGATTCTAAATAATGAGAAGTGTGAAGTCGTTCATATGAGTACGAAAAGCAATCCGTTAAACTTTGTTTACAAGATAAATGAATCAAAAGTGAAGGCCGCAAACACCACTAAATACCTAGGAATTACTATTACTTCAGACTTAAATTGGAAAGAACATGTAGATAATGTTGTGGGAAAGGCGAACCAGAGACTGCGTTTTATTGGCAGAACCCTTAAAAGATGCAACAGAACTACAAAAGAAACTGCATACACTACGCTTGTCCGTCCATTCTTAAAGTATTGCTGCCGAGTGTGGGATGCTTATCAGGTGGGTTTGACAGAGGACATCGAAAGAGTCCAAAGAAGGGCATCTCGTTTCGTATTGTCGCGATACAGGGGAGACAGCGTCACGGAAATGATACAGGATCTGCGATGGGAATCGTTAAAACAACGGCGCTTATCGCTGCGGCGTGGTCTACTTACGAATCTCCAATCACCAACATTCTCCTCCGAATGCGAAAATATATTGTTGACTCCCACTTACACAGATAGAAATGATCATCAGAATAAAATACGAGAAATCAGTGCTCGATCGGAGAGATTCAGGTGTTCTTTCTTCCCGCGCGCTATCCGAGATTGGAATGGGATATAAATAGTATAATGGTGGTTCGATAAACCTTCTACCAGGCACTTTAATGTAATTTGCAGAGTATCCCATGTAGATGTAGAAATCAGTACACTACATCGCCCTAGCCTACAGACTTCGGACGATAATCTATTTGTTGCTCTCGCGCGATGTATGGACTGTGACAAACTCATGAGGACACTGCAAGAAAGAAGGAATTTGTGGCATCCTGACGATATAATTACCCGTTCACTTTACAATTGCTGTTGTAGCCGAGGGCGCGGCGAACTGTTCAGCTATAGGCCGTTTCGGATGACACGCGGTGTAACTACGCTAGGGTGACCAGATTTCTAAAATCAAAATACGGGACGCACGTGGGTACCGAAGATTGCGAAACCAAATGTTGCCTTTACTTGCGGCGTCATCAATACGACTGTTATCCCTTAAAGCTTGGTGTCACTTATTTACACAAATAAGTTGTGGCTTACTTTCAAAGATAGTAGCAGTCGAGAGATTTATACCAAATAATCAATAAAAGAGAGGACTGACCCCCGTGCTACACAAAACAGGTTAGATCACTGTTGCAGAATCAAAGAAATACACATGCAAAATTAAAAAAGACACAGAGTCCCCAAGACTGCCAATCTTTTAAAGAAAACTCGCAACCTAGTGCGGACTTCAATGCGAGAAGCTTATAATAGTTTCCACAACGGAAGCCTGTCTCGTAATCTTTCAGAAAATCCAAAGAAAGTCTAGTCATGTGTGAAGTACACTAGCGGCAAAAAAAGAAACAAGACCTTCCCACAGCTTTCCGAAATTCGTTCATCAAAGAAGACGAAGTGAACACTTCGGAATTCGAACTAAGAACAGCGCCAGCATGCGAAATTTAGATGTTCCTGGAGTAGTAAAACAACTTAAGTCACTAAACAGAAACACATCTTCCGGGCCAGATTGTACCGGGTGATCAAAAACTCAATATAAATTTGAAAACTTAATAAATCACGGAATAATGTAGATAGATAGGTATATTCGTGGAATGACATCGGGTTTTATTAGGGGGGAAAATAGTTCGAAAAATGTCCGACAGATGGCGCTTTATCTGATCAGAAAACCAATAATTAGCATAACAAATTAAGGCAAAGCAAAGATGATGATCTTTACAGGCAGTGCTCAATATGTTCACCATTAGCTGTAGTCGAGGAATAATGTTGTGAACAGCACTGTAAAGCATGTCCGGAGTTATGGTGAGGCATTGGCGTCGGATGTTGTCTCTCAGCATCCATAGAGATGTCAGTCGATCAAGATACACTTGTGACTTCAGGTAACCCCAAAACCAATAATCGCACGGACTGTCTGGGGACCTGGGAGGCCAAGCATGACGAAAGTGGCGGCTGAGCACACGTCATCATCAAAATACGCGCGCAAGAGCTCTTTCACGCGTCTAGCAATATGGGGTGGTGTGCCATCCTGCATAAAAATCGCACGTTCTAGCAAGTTTTATCAGCCAGGCTGGGGATGATGCGATTCTGTAACATATCGGTGTACCTCTCACCCGTCACGGTAGCAGGTACAAAACCAGAATCACGCAGTTCTTCGAAGAAAAAAAAGGCCAGATAACGGTAGATGTTTGCTTCTAATGAAACTCCATGTCATTCCAAGCATGTGTCAATTTTTACCTCTATATCTACATTATTCCGTGATTTATTAAGTTTTCAAATTTATACTGACATTTTGATCACCCGGTATACCAACTAGATTCCTCTCAGAGTATGCTGATGCAATAGCTCCATAATTAGTTATCATATACAACCGATCACTCAGCGAAAGATCCGTACCCAACGACTGAAAAGTCGCCCAAGTCACTCCAATATTCAAGAAAGGCAATAGGAGTGGTCCCAAAATTACTGGTCCATCTCATTGACGTCGATTTGCAGTAGGATTTTGGAGCATATACTTTGTTCGAACATTATGAACTACTCGAAGAGGACTACCTATTAACCAGTAGTCCACACGGATTCAGAAAGTATCGCTCTTGCGAAACACAGTCTGCCCTTTATTCGCATGACGTGATAAGTGCCATTGAGAAGGGATCTCAAATCGATTCCATATTTCTGTATTTCCGGAAGGCTTTTGACACTGTACCTCACAAGCGGCTTCTAATGAAATTGCGTGCTTATGGAATATCGCCCCAATTGTGCGACTGGATTGACGATTTCCTATCAGAAAGGACACAGTTCGTAGTAATTGACGGTAAGTCATCGAGTAAATCAGAAGTGATATCTGGCGTTCCCCAGGAAGGCGTTATAGGTCCCCTGCTCTTTCTTGTGTTTAATAACGATTTAGGAGACAATCTGAATAGCTCGCTCAGACTATTCGCGGTTGATGCTGTCGTTTATCGGTGAAGTCATCAGAGGATCAAAACCAACTGCAAAGCGATTTAGACGAAATTTCTACATGGTGCGAAAATTGGCAATTGACACTAAATAATGAAAAGTGTGAAGTAATACACATGACCACTAAAAGAAATCCGCTGAACTTCAATTACGCGATAAATCAGTCAAACGTTAAGGTCGTAAATTCTACCAAATACCTAGGAGGTACAATTACGAACAACTTAGACTGGAGAGAACACACAGAAAATATTGTGGGGATTCCCCCTCGGGCATGGATATTTGTGCCGCCCTTAGTATTAGCTAGTTCGTAAGTAGTTTGTAAGTTTAGGAACTGATGACTCCATAGTTATGTCCCATAAGCTCTACAAACATTTGAACATTTTACTGAGCTGGCCTTGTAACATCAGCTAACATGGCTTTGTCATGCAGTTATTGTGAGCGGCTGAAAGCAAGGGGAAACTACAGCCATTAATTTTCCCGCGGACATGCAGCTCTACTGTGTAAATATGTGATGATGGCATCCTCTCGGGTAAAATATTCCGGAGATAAAATAGTCCCCCATTCGGATCTACGGGCGGGGACTACTCAGGAGGATTTCGTCATAAAGATAAACAAAACAGATATTCTATGGATTCGAGCATGGAATGTTCTCTCCTTCAATCGGGTAGGTAAGTTAGGCAAGGCTCGTCTGAAACGGTGCAAAGTAATGCAATAGAAGAAGAATGGGTAGCTCTGAGAGATAGAGCAGTGAAGGACACAGAGGATAATATAGGCAGAATGACAAGGCCTAATAGAAATCCCTGGATAACACAGGAGATACTGAACTTAATTGATCAAAGGAGAAGAATATAAAAATGTATCAAGAGAGCAGGCAGAAGGAAGTTTAGACGTCTGAAAACTGAGGTTGATAGGAAGTGCAGGCTGGCTAAGCAGGAGTGGCTTGAGGAGAAATGCAAAACCTTAGAAGAATGTTTAAGTAGGGGATACATAGATACCGCCTACAGGAAAATAAGAGAGACATTTGGATGTTAAGGAAATGGAAACCTACGTTTTTAGCATTTGTGGATCTGGAGAAAGCTTTTGACAATGTTGACTGGAATACACTTTCTCAGATTCTGAAGATAGCAGTGGTAAAATGTAGGAAGCGAAGAGTTACATTCAACTTGTACGAAAACCAGGCAACAATTATTACAGTCGAAAGGCATGAAAGGGTCGCAGTGGTTGGGAAGGGAGTAAGACAGGATCGTAGCCTTTCCCCAGTGTTGTTCATACTGTACATGAGCAAGCTGTGAAAGGAGAAATTTGGAGAGGAAATTGAAGTCCATGGAGAAGAAATAACTCTTGCGGTTTGATGACGACATAGTAATTTTGAGGCACAGCATAGGACCTGGAAAAGCAATTGAACGGAATGGACAGTGCCTTGAAATGAAAGTATAAGATGAACATTAACAAGAGAAAACCGAGGATATTGGAATGTGGTGTCAGAAAATGAGGCGAAGCTGAAGGAATTAGATTAGGTAATGAGGCAATAAAAGTAGTAGATGAGTTTTGTTAATTGGGTAGCAAGATAACTTCTGATGGCCGAAGTAAGGAAGATATTAAATGCAGAATGGCTGTGGGAAGAAAAGCGTTTCTGAAAAAGCGAAATTTGTTGACATCCAATATTAGTTTTAAATGTTAGGAAGCAAATGTTCAAATGTTTGTTAAGCTTATGGGACTTAACTACGAGGTTATCAGTCCCTAAACTTACAAACTACTTATGAACTACTTACGAACTAGGACGGCACAAATATCCATGCCCAAGGGGGGATTCGAACCCCCGACCGTAGTGGCCGTGCTGACCGTGACTGGAGCGCCTCAGTCACCTCGGCCACCGCGGCCGGCTGTTAGGAAGCCCTTTCTGAAAGCATTTGTCTGCAGTTTAGCATTGTGTGGAAGTGAAACGTGGACGATAGGGAGTTCAGACAAAAACATGATAAAATGTTTCGAAATGTGGTGCTACAGACGAATGACGAAGATTAGATGGGTAGATCACGTAACTAATGAGGAGGTGCTGTACAAAATTGGGGAGAAAAGGAGTTTCTGGCGTACCCTAACTAAGATAAGGATAGGTTGATGGGACACATAGAAAAAAATCATACAAAATGATTTCCAGTCCATGGTGTACAGGAATCATTGAGAATAAATATTCCTTTGTTATGAAACTGCCTTGACTGCAGATGGGTTTGTCACAGGACTATTTAAAAAAAGATGTGGTCCTCAGTCCGCAGACTGGTTTGACGGTGCTCTCCACACTACCCTGTCCTGTGCAAGCCTCTTCATCTGAGAATACGAACGGCAGCCGACATCCTTTTGAATCTGCTTCTTGTATTCGTCCGTCGGTCTCCTTCTACGATTTTTTCCCCACACACTTCCTTCTAATGCAAAGTTAACAATTACTTGATGTCCCAGAATGTGTCCCAACAACCTATCTCTTCTCTAAGTCGGGATATGCCAAAAACTCCTTTTCTCCCCAATTCGTTTAAGCACCTCATTAGTTACGTGATCTACCCATCTTATTTTCATCATTATGTCTGTAGCACCACGTTTCGAAAGCTTCGATCATCTTTTTTGTGAATTCCTTATCATCCACGTTTCACTTCCAATTGATGTTACACTCCAGACAAATGCTTTCAGAAAAGACTTCCTAACATTTAAACGAATATTGAATATCAACAAATTTCGCTTCTTCAGAAACGCCTTTCTTCCCATAGCCATTCTACATTTAATATCTTCTTTACTTCGGCCAACAGAAATAATCATGCTACCCAAATAACAAAAATCATCTACTACTTTTATTGTCTCATTACCTAATCTAATTCCTTCAGCTTTGCCTGACTTTCTGACACTGACCCTCGTTTTACTCTTGTTAATGTTCATCTTATACCTTCAAGACACTATCCATTCCGTTTAATTTCTCTTCCAAGTCCTTTGCTGTCTCTGACAGAATTACTGTGTCGTCAGCAAATCGCAAGGTTTTTATTTTCTATTCCTGGACTTAAATCCCCTCTCCAAATTTCTCCTTGAATTCCTTCAATGCACGGATTGAACAACATTGGGAAAAGGCTACAACCCTGTCTTACTCCCTTCCCAACCACTACGACCCTTTCAAGACCTTCGACTCTAATAATTGTTGTCTGGGTTTTGTATAAGTTGAATATAAATAACTCTTCGCTCCCTATATTTTACCTCTGCTACCTTCAGAATTTTAAAGAGTGAATTCCAATCAACATTGTCAAAAGCTTTCTCCAGATCCACAAATGCTAAAAACGTAGGTTTCCCTTTCCTTAAGCTATCTTCTAAGATAAGCCGTAATGTTAGTATTGCCTCGAGTATACCTACACTTCTCCTAAATCCAAAATGATCTTCCCCATGGTCGGATTCCACCATTTTTTCCATTCTTCTGTAAATCTGAAACCATGAATTATTAAAGTGATACTTCTATAATTTTCACATTTGTCTGCGCTTGCTTTCTTAGGAAATTGGAATCACTATATTCTTCTTGACGTCTGTGGGTAATTCCCCTGTCTCATACATCTTGCATACCGGGTGGAACAATTTCTTCGTGACAGGCTCTCCTAACGACAATAGCAGTTCAGACGGAACATCATCTACTCCAGTGGCCTTGTTTCTACTCAAATCTGTTAATGTTCTGTCAAATTCTTCTCGCAGTATCGTATCTTCTATCTCATCTTTCTGTACTTCGTCTTCCATTTCTAGAATAGTGCCTTGAAATTTATTTCCTTTGTCATTGTCTCCAAATGTCTCTTTTATTTTGCTGTAGGCGGTATCTCAGTTATACATTCTTCTAAGGTCTTGTATTTCTCCTCAAGCCATTCCTGCTTAGTCAGTCTGTAGATCCTGTCAACTTCATTTTTCAGGCCTTTCTACTCCTTTTTGCTTGCTTTACTTGATGCATTTTATATACTTTCTCCTTTCATCAATTAAGTTCTGTATTTCCTGTGTTATCCAAGAATTTTTACACTACTGGTATTAAAATTGCAACACCCAACAAGAAATGGAGGTGATGACCGAGTATTCATTGGAAAAATAGACTAGAACTGACATATGATTACATTTTCATCAACAACATAACAACCACCTCTGCCCGTAATAATGGCCTTGATACGTCTAGGCATTGAGTCAAACAAAGCTTGGATGGCGTGTACAGGTGCAGATGCCCATGCAGCTTCAACGCTATACCACAATTCATCAAGAGTAATGACTGGCGTATTGTGACGAGCCAGTTGCTCGACCACCATTGACCGAACGTTTTCAGTTGGTGAGAGATCTGAAGAATGTGCTGGCCAGGGCAGCAGTCGAACATTTTCCGTATCCAGAAAGGCCCGTACAAAACCTGCAACATGCGGTCGTTCATTATCCTGCTGAAATGTAGGGTTTCGCATGGATCGAATGAAAGAGAGAGAGCCACGGATTGTAACACATCTGAAATTTAACAGCCACTGTTCAGAGCCGTCGATGAGAACAAGAGGTGACCGAGACGTGTAACCATTGGCGCCCCATACCATCACGCCGGGTGATACGCCAGTATGACGATGAGGAATACACGCTTCCAATGTGCGTTCACCGCGATGTCGCCAAACACGGATGCAACCATCATGATGCTGTAAACAGAACCTGGATTTATCCGAAAAAATGACGTTTTGCCTTCGTGCACCCAGGTTTGTCGTTGCGTACACCATCGCAGGCGCTCCTGTCGGTGATGCAGCGTCAAGGGCAACCGCAGCCATGGTCTCCGAGGTGATAGTTCATGCTGCTACAAACGTCGTCGAACAATTCGTGCAGATGGTTGTTGTCTTGCAAACGTCCCCATCTGTTGACTGAGGGATCGAGACATGGCTGCATGATCCATTACAGCCATGCGGATAAGAAGCCTGTCATCTGGACTGCTAGTGATACGAGGCCGTTGGAATCCAGCACAGCATTCCGTATTGCCCTCCTGAACCCACTGATCCCATATTCTGCTAACAGTCATTGCATCGCGACCAACGCGAGGAGCAATGTCGCGATACGATAATCCGCAATGGTGATATGCTACAATCCGACCTTTGTCAAAGTCGAAAACGTAATGGTACGTATTTCTCCTCCTTGCACGAGGCATCACACGACGTTTCACCAGGCAACGCCAGTCAACTGCTGTTTGTGTATGAGAAACCAGTCGGGAACTTTCCTTATGTCAGCACGTTGTAGGTGTCTTCGTCGGTGCCAACTTTGTGTGAATGCTCTGAAAAGCTAATCATTTGCATATCACAGCATCTTATTCCTGTCGGTTAAATTTCGCGTCTGTAGCACGTCATCTTCGTGTGTAGCAATTTTAATGGTCAGGAGCGTATTAGGCCTTCTGACTATATGATCGTCTGCGGCCTTCACTACTCCATCTCTTAGAGCTACCCATTCTTCTTCTACTGCATTACTTTCCCCCTTTTCAGATAATCCTTGCCTAATGCTCCCTCTAAAACTCTCAACGACCTTTGGTTCCTTCAGTTTTTCCAGATTTCACCTTTTTGCAGTCTCTTAAGTTTTAACCTACAGTTCATAACCAATAATTTATGGTCAGAATCAATATCTGTCCCTGGGTATGTCTTACAGTTTAAAACCTGGTTTCTAAACCTTTGCCTTACATTGATTTTAATAGTGGAAAGCCATTTGTATCGGATGGGATACCGGAGAGATGCTTCGCAGATTCTTCAAACATAACTTCCCTGCTCGCAATAGTCAATATTTCGTCTCTTGAGCGACGATGGCTACCTAGTGACGAATTGAGCGCGGGTCAGACATGTTTTTGGTGAGTTATATACTAGATGCAAGTGATTGCAAGCCTTTATCGCCGATGTCAATCTTTTGTAGATTAGTGTAACGTATTTATGTTCATGTATTATAACGGTTACGCAGTGCGAAAATATCGTCCGTAAAGTCATTATCGACTCATCAAAACGGAGAATTTGCTTAGCTCTGCCCGATCTCACAAAAAGATTTTTAAATTCAGTCTAAAATGCATTAAATATTTAATACAGAGGTCGCCAGTTTCGACCAGACCACACACTAGATTCTCATTCGAGAGGATAGTGGTTCAAATCCAGCTCCGGCTATCCATATTTAGTTTATTCATGTTTTCGCAAAATAATTCCAGGAAAATGACTGGACGGTCCCTTTGAAAGGGCACGGCTGATTTCTTTCTCCATCGTTATCCAAAACTTCGAGTGAGAGATCCCTCTCTAATGACCACGCTATCGACGGGATGTTAAACCATAATCTTCCTTTCTTTCCCCCCATGGGGTTCACGGTTCTTTCGTGAATACGTGCGTGACGAGCACGGGTCCCCGCGCTAATGCAGAGATCCTTTCTTTTCTTTCCTCCCTGGACTGCATTTCCTTTCCCTTCATCTCCTTTCCTATCCTCACCCCTTCCCTTTCCCACTGGGTCACCGATGACCTTAGCAGTTTGGTGCTCCTGTACCAACCTACCAATCAACTTTTCCTTCCTTCCTTCCTTCCTTCCTTCCGAGCAGACCATTTCCATAGTTGCTAAACGCAGGTGGTGAGCGGAGTTGGGTTTACATATGTGCAGAGACGCAAACGTCGAATGTTGTCTTGTAAAATGATCAGCTCGACGTGTTACATCATGAGACTCCCACATCTACAGACAACAGCGCTCAGGTCGATGCCGTGTTTCTTGAACTTCATTTAATAGAATTCGGCACTGTCGTTAGGAAGGAAGAGAGAGAGAGAGAGAGAGAGAGAGAGAGAGAGAAGGAGGGGGACTTAACGAGTATCGAACAAGATTTGTGACTGGATAACATACTTTCTTGGCGGTAAAACTCATTACGTCGCTCTTAACGGCATAAAATCGGCAGATGTAAATCCAAATTCAGGCGCACCCAAGAAATTGTGATATGTCCGTTTCTGTTTTCAGTATATTTAAATTATCTAAACTATTCAAAACAGTTAGTGGATCAAATGAGATATCTAGGTTCTAAAGTACGAGGCCCGTCCAGAAAGTAAGTTCCGTTTCAATTTATCTCCGCTGCAGCGCTGAGATTACAGTTACGCACATGCGCTGTAGACGATGTGTATCAAGGAGAAGAAAGTGCGCCATTTGGAGATCGCTGTCAGTTACGTACGCTTTTTTGTGCTTGTTTGAAATGTCGGCGTTAATTGAAAATCCCGCCTGTGAAATCAGGTCGGTGATTCGGTCTCTGAATGCGAGGAAAGTGAAACCAAGTAAAATTTATCGTTAAATTTGCGATGTTTACGGACCAAATGCGATGAGTTATTCGATGGTGAGAAGATGGGTCCGACAGTTCAAGGGCGGGCGTAGTGATGTGCACGATGAAGAACGAAGTGGGCGTCCACCTTTGGTTACAGAAGAACTGGTTCACGCAATTGATGACAAAATCCAGGAAAACCGTAGGTTTACAATTAGTTCTCTCGCTATGGACTTCCCCCAATGACGACGAGCTGAAAGAAACTGTTTCCAACTGGTTGAAGACACAGGCGGCAGATTTCTATGAAGAAGGTATACAAAACATGGTGCCACGCTATGACAAATGCCTCCAAAATTTTGGCAGTTATGTGGAAAAGTAGTTTAAGAGTTGTAGAATTTTGTGCAATAAAAATTTCTTCTGTATCTGTGTACAATTTCATTTTATTACCAAACGGAACTTACTTTCTGGACGCGCCTCGTATTTTCATCGGCAGAGTGAATTAAAATGGTTCGGCGTCTGTCGGTTCTACGGAGTGAAGACAACAACGTTGCGGCAACCGAGATACTGGTAATAACAGAAAGTTGCTGCGAAGAGGGTTGGTGTTGTCTTGTGTTTACCAAATGAATTACACAAGCAGTTGGTTTCAGGTAGTGTAGTGAGCAGGTAGTGCAATGCAACATCGTGACTTAGCCGAAGCTATGGCGTGGAGAGCCATAGGAAGGTTAGAAGAGGGACAGACACAGAGGGAGGTGGATGCAGCTATTGGAGTGTCCCAAAGTGTAATTTCCAGGACCTGGGTGCGATTTCAAACAGGAACCGTTAAAAGAAGGCAAGCCCATGGTCGTCCACTGGTAACTACAGCAATAGATGGCGTTACTCCGGTTAACAGTCCGTCGAGGAGGAGGCTGAATACATTCAGCTGCAACGCATCCTTCACGGAACAACAGGACAGGCATTAACAATACAAACGGTCCGAAATTGCCTTCGGCAATGTGACCTATACGCGCAGAGGCTTATGGTGTTTCTTCTATGAAAACCACGTCTCCGTTTAGTCCGCAGAAACTGGGTGGAGGAACATCAGGATTGGCGGCGAGTTCTGTTCACGGATGCGTCGAGATTTTGTGTGCAGCCGACAATCTTCGTTGCCTCATCTGCAGAGAACGTGGAACTCAAAACAGTTCTGCTTATGTCCAGGAAACACCACAATATCATGCTGGTGGGCGAATAGTGTGCGCAGGAGTCAGTATTGGCTGTTGTACGTACCTCTATATCGTTCAGAGTGGCGCTTTGACTGTTCAGAGGTATAGAGACGAGATCCATCGACCTTTTGTTGTGCCCTACTTTGTTCAAATGTTTGTAAATCTATCGGGCTCAACTGCTGGGTTATTAGTCTATAGCTCACAAACTACATAAACTAAGTTAAACTAACAGAAGGACAACATAAACACCCAGGCCCGATGGGAGTACTCGAACCTCCGACGGCGAACAGCCGCGCGCACCGCAACACGGCGCCCTAGTGCGCAGGGCTAATCCGCCGCGGCCCTACGTTGTTGCCATAGGAGGTGGGTTCCTTCTGGTGGACGATAACGCTCAACCCCCATATTGGTGGACAACATGCTTGAAGCTGAGGGAATTGAACGAATGGGAATGCACTTGACAGACGTATTGCATCCACACCAGTACCTTCCACAACGGTTGCAGAGCTGCTTATCGGACTTCCTTAAGAATGGCCAAATATCCCTCAAGAACTGATTGATAACCTCATATTGCCCGTGCAAGGAGGCTAGTGCAACTTATTTGAAAAGGTACTTTGTCATAGATGTGCACGGAGCAAATCTGTAGTGATAAGTATAAAGAATTTAAGACCATATTGTCGATTTTTCGGGAGACGAAACAAAGTTCAAAGTTTCTGTATAAAAACATCCGTTCAATACAGTCTTAGCCAGGATATTATCATAATATAGAATATTGAAAATTTTTCCTGAGTGTGACTATGTACTTAACTAAAACTTGACATTTTTGGAATTAAATCGTTTATATTTATCAGTACATAAATATCATGTACTTAGCCATTAAGAATGGTAAAAGAAAGCACCTATAACTGAAAAAGTATCTTCTGTAGCACATATTAAAATCTCCAATAATAATACGTGAACCCGAAATTTGAAGTGCTACCAACTGCTGACTTGAGTACCGAATAAGTGTTGCGTTAGAAATGACAGACGAATGTAACATTTTGTGAATCATATTCCAGGCACAATCATGTAACAGTCTCATTCCACAGAACTAAAGAACTGCTAGATGTTTTCAGCAGTGGAAGTAAAAAACTCATAGTAGTGAAGTTGTTTATTGGCTTCGTCATTTTGTTTCCTTTCAATAAGAATATCTTGAAATCGTTACCACTAAATTTCAAGAGTTCCTATTGGGAAATGAGCAAGAAAGAGGAGGAGCTGGATGGAAGGAGAAAAGGAGATGGAAGGAAGGGAAAGGAGTTGATGGTGAGAAATTGAGGGTGGAAAGAGGGAGGAAGAGGAGGTGGAGGAAGATGAGTGGGTTGGGGGGGTGAAAAGAATAGTGACAGAGGAGATAGAGAGTAGATGGACACAATGTAAAAAAGATTTTTTTTTTCTCAATGGCACGTACATATATTGCATGCTGTAGTGTTCTTAAACCATCTGATGTTTATGTTTGTATAGAAAAACGACAGACAAAGCTTTTATTGCATCGACTGGCTTTACAATTGATTATTTTGTGATAAACCATATTTTTTATTTCTTTTTGTTTCACATGGCTGTAGGAAAGCAAAGCGGTGTATTGATTCACAGTGATAGAGTAGTCGGATTAAACTAGCGTCATAAAAACACTACCTGTGTCGGTATCTAGGTGGAAGATCATTGTAAAATGGTAGCTAAATACAATTTAGTGCAGATCGTAGAATAGGGGTAATAGGTGTCAGAAAAGTGGGAAATAGAATCCAGTGAAAGACGAGTCTTGCAGCTAGACAAGCAGTGCTCTGGGTCTGATGGCATAAATACTGCAACTAAGAGTGACTTACGGAATTTGAAACCGACTCAATTTAGCGAACTCTGTCCTACAGGCCTCTAAAGGCCCAGCAGGTGCCAAACGACCGTTCTGTGGCTGCGGTATGGAGGGGATGTGGTAAGAGCTCCACACTCCCGACCGACATGTCGGTTTTCTTGACTCGAGCTGCTATTTCAATCAAGTAGCTCCACGTTGGCCCCTCAGGAGCTGAGTTGACCCCGCTTGCCAACAGCGCTCGGCCAACACTTCCTAAAGGCTCTTTCAAACAGACAGTGCGCAGCCCGCGCGGCCACTGTGTTGCATTCGAGTTTACCGCTTCGGTGAAGCAGGGAGCGGTCGCACGCGCTGCCCGCCGCGTGCAGCGGGCAGGCTGTGGTTTTCTACAGAGACCGCGGCGGGCAAGCCTGAGTGGAAGGAATAGAAAGTGATCGATTCGCGGCGTCCAAAGCCATTCTCGTATGACACACGTGACCCAGAATACAGAAATGCGTCTAAGGAGGCAGAAACAAGGAAGGACAATTTTCGTCAATGAAACAAGTATACGAGTGGGCACACAGTATAGAAAACCCTGAAAGAGACATTTTCAGTTTGTATACGGACATTAAGTTTTTGTTTTTTAAAATTGTAATACTTTAGTGCAGGATTATATTTGTTTGTCTCTTTAGAAATGTAATGATAATAGGGTAGGTTCGGATTTTGGCTGGAATTTATTTACAGCTCAAACTACAATCGTGATATTGGTTGTAATATGCCTCAGAAAAGTCAAATTATATACTTAAAATAAACAATAAATGAAACATTTAAATGAATGAAACTTATAATAAATAACATGCTTACCTCAAGTAAATTGACAATCTTTCCAGAGATCCAATACGCTTTCTCCAGTTTGATCGAATGTTTATAATACGTGACTCAGAGTGTGTATCGTTTCAAATTGTTCGCGAGACATAAAAAAAAAAAAGTTCTTTACAAAGACGAAGAAATTTACCATATTCTTCTCGTTTCGTATTAATTTCATGTACCCATTTTCTTCGCTTCTTGGACGCAACCGTGAGGAGAAGTAGAAATTCGTCCTCATCTGAACTACTGCTCAGGATTATACGCCCCGCAGCTGACTCACGCACTACTAGTGCCCGTCAACAACTGGAGCGCCTAGCGCTGCCCGCGCTGTGTCTGTTGCGGAACGCGGCGGACAACAGCGCGTTCTGCCCGCGCGGGCTGCCCGCTCCCTGTTTGACGGAGCCTTAAAGAGAAGGCCTGACACAGAGTAGGCTGCAATCGCATAGCTGTTTGTCTGGCCGCTATAAGACAGTGGGCTGTGCCGAGGGCCGGCCGCGGTGGCCCAGGAGACTGAGGCACTTCAGTCACGGTCTGCACGGCCACTACGGTCGGGGGTTCGAATCCCCCCTCGGGCATGGATATTTGTGCCGTCTTTAGTATAAAGTAGTTGACAAGTAGTTTGTAAGTTTAGGGACTGATGACCCCGTAGTTAAGTCCCATAAGCTCTACAAACATTTGAACATATTTTTAGCTGTGCCGAGTGATCTCTGTACGATCTGGATTTATAACTTTGGTGTCTGAGCATAGAACCACAGCGTGCCTGTACATTCAAATGTTTTACACACGTTTTCGTATTGTCTGCCATGTTTAAATTTGACATACGATTTTCCATCAGTTATTACGTGATAAAGAATTGCTTGCTTACCTCTTGGTTTGAAATTTATGACAATTCGCGATGCAATAGGCTAATATGGAAGCATAATCTAAACGTATTTTCTTCTCGTTTTCTTGTACTACATGTAAATCATATTTGAATATGGCAAGGTAAAGCAGTCAACAATCCGAAGATTGGTTTGAACACCACAGTGCTTTACTAGGCATTGTCCTGTTTGGAGGTTGCCATCCTCTGACCTTCCCCAGCCAGTTATAGGGGGACCTACAGTTTAAAGTGGATTCCGAACCACGGTGCTACTCGGCATTTTCCACATTAGCAACACTGCCAGAGGTGAAAGAAATTGAAAGTGACCGATAAAAATCCTAGTATCTGGCGGGGATCGAACCCGCGACCTTTGGATTTATAGTCTGGCACTCTACCACTGTGTTACTGAGCCGCACTTGAATACGGCAAGGAACGAAATATGATCATCTATGGCTGGCACGCTCAGACAGTTGAATTTTAACATCCAGGTAGTGTAGAAATCAATGGCTGTGCCACAGCGGCCAGCCAGTTGGCTAGATGATCGCGCCAACTTTGTGAGATGTGACACGACAGCACGCGGCAGTGGAGAGAATCCAGGATTGTGGTCTGGGGGAGGCTAAGTTCATACAGATTTCGTGTCAATGTCCTATCTCAAAATTTTCCAGAGTAAACGACCATTTTAGAGACAAGTGTGGATGCGCTCTCTCTCTCTCTCTCTCTCTCTCTCTCTCTCTCTCTCTCTCTCTCTCTCTCTCTCTCTCTCTCTCTCTCTCTCTCTAATCTTTTGAGATTAACCCTTCCCCCCCCCCCCACCGGTGTTGCCATATGGCAACGTCATCTTTATCTGTTCTTCTAGCGACAACCAATGTCCAAAAGATTGTTAACAGCACTGCAGGACCTGCAACAGTTCATTGTGACTAGGTTGTCTACCATTACCTTGAGTAAACGGAGGCCATTAGGCTGCAATGGATTGCCAAAATATGTATTGTGGCTTAGTGTCTAAGTTGGAGTACATGCAGCGAGACTTTCAAATAATTTTATCAAGTTAAAGGAAACAAAGTAATTTTAAAATTTCATTACTAAATAATTGCCCAATGTCTAAATTAATGGTAAACAGTTTGAACATGATTTTAGTTACGATAAAAGAAACATATCCTGCCCAATGATGCCATATGCAGTCATCCCAAATTTCCCTCCAAAAAACAAAAATAATCAAAAATTCTATCACATATACATTATTCCAATCATAATATATAGATGTTGCCACACCCAGCTTTTGAAACTCTCATTAGGATTTTGTGTACGGCCATATAGACATTTGCTAAGTAATTTTTTTATCTGCCAGGTACTACCTGTATATTGGCTTTATTGTTTCCATCACGGTGGCAGGAATGGAATGTTTATGGTGATATTCCTTGCCTGAATCATCAGCGTGGCCGGTGTGCAGACATTTGTTCAAAGAGCCTTTATGATTATAACTATTTTAAAGTAAATGAACCATACATTTTTGGAAACGGATGAAATGTGTCTTTCAGATGGAGGCAATGTTTTTCGATTTTTCAGTCTTTTTCACGTCCTGGTCCCATTAACAGAAGGATCCAACAACTCTAGTGAAGTATGAAATATTACAAACAAATGAAGACTTCACTTTGTGCGTTGGGCTTGTACAATGATTTTGGAATAGTAAAGTTAAAGTCCAGACAGCTTAGTGACAGTTAAAATTTCCTTGACAGTTCGCAGTAATTTCTGAGTCTCAATAAGTAAGCAAACATTGAGTCACTACGAAGCGAAGCATTGTAGCAAGGTGAGCAGTATGTCATTCGAAGTGTAGCACTCTGTCTTGAATCGTGTACACAACTACGATGCACACTCTTGATTGGACGAATCGAAGCACACTGTCGTACAGGTCGTACATACATCCCGACTATTTAACTATAGCCAGAGTACATTCAAGTGATCCCATATTTAACTTACGTGCCCTCTGAAGGGAATCTAGGAATTGCAGGGTCAACTGTCTGTGTTCCCGAGGCCTTAGTCGGCGTCGATAGTGTAGTTGTCTTTGGTAGCAGCATTATCTGCGATACTACAGTGAAGGGGTGTACGTAGTCTGCAACCGGTGTACGATACTTCATGGACGAGCTCCACTGGACAATGTGCCATCTCAAAGAAATACTTTTGTTCATAAATTAATAAAATTTGGGGTTGAAAGGGTTAAGAGGAAACGGGTAGAGTTCTGGCGGAGGCTGCATTCCATAGCCCCTCTCCTGAATTCGTCAATGGCCAACTGGCGCTAAGGCCTTCTCTGTATCCGGTACCGGCCGCGGTGGCCGAGGGGACTGAGGCGCTTCAGTCACGGTTTGCACGGCCACTACGGTCGGGGGTTCGAATCCCCCCTCGGGCATTGATATTTGTGCCGTCCTTAGTCTTAGCTAGTTCATAAGTAGTTTGTAAGTTTAGGGACTGATGACCCCGTAGTTAAGTCCCATAAGCTATACAAACATTTGAACATTTTTTTTTTTTTTTTTTTTTTTTGTGTTGGCTTGGCAAACTCAGTCAGTGACCCATCCGAGCACCGAGCGAGGTGGCGCAGTGGTAACGCACTGGACTCGCATTCGGAAGGATGGTGGTTCAAATCCACCTCCGGCCATCCAGATTTAGGTTTTCCGTGATTTCCCTAAATCTCTCCAGGCATATGCCGGGATGGTTCCTTTCAAAGGGCACGGCCGATTTCCTTCCCCATCCTTACCCAAATACTCCGAGCGTAAGCTCCGTCTCTACTGACCACGCTGTCGACGGGACGTTAAACTCCAAGCTTCCTTCCTTCCCATCCAAGCGCTACCCAACCCCGGGCAGTGCTAATTTCGGTGATATAGCGGGAAAACTCTCTTTACTAGGAAACAGAAATAAAAGAAGTGCAATAGTATTGTGTATAATATTTATTAAACCCAAAACACACACATACACACAAATGAAGTCGACGGTAAGTCAACGCAGATCCGGTATCGAGCAGTCAGAGTCGGGCGTGGTCGGGCAGCGGGTTCAGTCGACTCTGTAGGAGACGGCGTGACCGGGGTTGTTGACCACCGTGGTGAGGGTGGCCGTCCTGACGGCGGGGGCGGCGGCGACGACGGCGGGGGCGGCGTAGGCTACCGCGGGGGCGGCGTAGGTGACGGCGGGGGCGGCGGCGACGACGGGCGCGCTGTAGGCGACGGCGGGGGCGGCGTAGGCGATGCCGCGCTTGGAGCGCGACTTGACGGCCTCGACCTGGGCGAGGTGGGCGGCGCGCGCGGCCACCACCTCGGCGGTGTCGGCGACGGCGGTGTGGACGGGCGCGGGCGCGACGGGCAGCGCGTTGCTGGCGACGCGGTAGCCGAGCGCGTCGGCCACGTAGTCGGTGCGCACCACCTCGCCGGTGGGCGCCACGTAGCTGTAGCTGCCGATCTTGTTGCCCGCGGCGTCCTGCACGGCGGCGTGCGCCTGCAGCGGCTCGGTGTGGCCGTAGCTGGCCTGGCCCAGCTCGTCCTGCGCGTGGTACTGCGTGCGCAGGCCGACGGGCGCCACCACGCCGACGGCCGAGACGGCGGGCGCCGCCACCACGCCGTGGTAGGCGGCCGCGTACGGCAGCACGCCGGCCACCGGGCTCACGCCCAGGCCCAGCGCGCTGTACGCCAGCGGCGACACCAGCCCGGGCTTAGCCAGAGCGCACGCGGCCACAGCCGAAAGGACGACCTGCAACACGCACAGGGCCACTCAGCCGACACCACCCTAACAACTAACAGCGCATTCTTATATCCGTCATTGAAACTTGGTCGGTTGGTTGTTTGAGACAGGGGTAGGAAACTGCTTTGGCAGTCATTCCTGTGGTGGGGACGGGAAGAAGTGACGATACGAAACGAGGGGAAGGGAAAGGAAGGAGTGGCCATGTGTGAGATCGTTCCTGATTGCCTGTGAGCCCACGACGCCATGTTTTTACCAGATTTGGTGGGCTTTGTATATGTGTGAATAGCTACAGTGTGCGTTTCTATATTGTAGTGTATCTTAAAAGCTCCCGACAGCTTGCCCTTTTCCCACATGACATCTACCGAGTCATGGATGAAGGGCAACAAGCGGATTGTTTCTTTTTTTTTCTCGACTTCAAAAAGGCGTTTGACGCGGTGCCACACTGCAGACTTCTTATGGAGATACGAGCTTATGGAATAGGTTCACATATTTGTGACTGGGTGGAAGACTTCCTGTGTAATAGAACGCAGTACGTTGTTCTCGACGGCGAGTGTTCATCAGAGACGAGTGTATCGTCAGGCGTGCCCCTGGGGGGTGTGATCGGACCGCTGTTGTTTTCTATCCACATAAATGATCTGATGGACACACTAACTTGTAATTTGCGGCTGTTTGCTGATGATACTGTGGCGTATGGGAGGGTGTCGTCCGTAACTGACTGTAATAGCATACAGGATGACTTAGACAAAATTTCTAGTTGGTGCGAAGATTAGCAGCTAGCTCTCAATGTAGAAAAATGTAAGGTGGTGCGCATGAGTAGAAAAAACAATCCCATAATGTTCAAATACAACATTAGTAGTGAGCTTCTTGATGCTGTCGCGTCGTTCAAATATCTAGGCGTAACATTGCAGAGCGATATGAAATGGAACGAACATGTAAGGACAGTTGTGAGTAAGGCGGACAGCCGACTTCGGTTTATTGGGAGAATTTTGGGAAGATGTACTTCACCTGTAAAGGAGACCGCGTATAAGACGCTTGTACGACCACGTCTTGAGTATTGCTCAAGTGTTTGGGACCCGCAGCAGATCAGTTTAAAGGAAGACATAGAGGCGGTTCAGAGGCGAGCAGCTAGATTTGTTACCGGTAGGTTCGACCAATGCGCGAGTGTCACGGAAATGCTCCGGGAACTCAATTGGGGATCGCTGGAGGAAAGACGACGTTCTTTTCGTGAATTTCTGTTAAGTAAATTTAGAGGGCCGGAATTTGAAGCTGAGTGTAGTACGATCTTGCTGCCGCCTACTTACATTTCGCGTAAAGATCACAAAGCCAAGATAAGAGAAATTAGAGCTCGTGCGGAGGCATATAGGCATTCTTTTTTTTTTTTTTTTCTCGTTCCATTTGGGAGTGGAATAAGAAAAGCAATTCCTAGTAGTGGTACAATGCACCCTCCGCCACGCACATTACGGTGAATTGCGGAGTATGTATGTAGCTGTAGATGTAGAAGACTACATTAGCTCGGGGCCCCATTCTCGCCACGGACGTACGCACGAAAGAACTGTGAGCCCTCTGCGGGGAACCAAACTTTCGTCCTAGGCATTGACGGCATTGTTTATTTGTGAACTGCCAGAAATAAAAATTTGTAGACCCTCTGAAGTGGGTGAAACAATGCATATGGAGTACATTAAATAATTACATTTACAGATCAATACCTCAACGGGTACTGAGGTAACAGGGGTCGATCCATGTTGAAACAACCAAATTAGTATGTGGTGGCAACGCAGGCGCTGATTCTCTATCCATTCGACCAGAAAGATGCCGAATACTATCTTTGGATACATTATTCCGCGCCTGATCAACCTGTTCACTTACTTCTGCAGGAGATGTGGACTGACAACTCGTACATTTCAGTTGCCGTCCTAACATGTCCCACACATGCTCGACTGGAGAAAAGTACAGAGATCTTGCTGGCCAGGGAATTTTCTTACACATTTTGCAGAGTAGTGTGTGAGCGAGCATTATCCTGTTGGAACATCACATCACCTTTCTGTTGAAGTAATGGCAAAAGAAGAATCTTACCGTATTCTCCACGTATCGACTGCTGGCCAGCGTTCCTTCCACAAACACCAAATATAAACGAGTTTTAGCTTTTCGTACCCTCAGACAGTAAGGCCTGAGGTGTGACTGTGTTTTGGTCATATGCGCTGTACCAGATAGCACTCATCGGATTACTTCCCACGCGCAAACGACAGCCACTAGAGAGCAGGCAGAATCCGCTTTTATCGCTGAAAACCACGATCTCCCATTCCATCTACGAAGTCTCTTTAGTCTCAGTAAAGCCTTACACTCGATGCTGTGGCGTGAGTGGCAGACGGACCAGAGATGTGTGTGCCCTTAGTCCCACTGATAATAATCGGTTGGGCTCACAAACCCTCTTATTACTGTTGTGGCAGCTGTACGGTCTGCGACTGCTGCCATTACAATACGACGATCTTTGCGGACGTCTGGGCTGTGTGGACGATCAGAGCCTCGTATACAGGACTGAGAACGTTCACCGACCATTGCAACCAGCATCGCTGAGCAACTGACGCAGCACGTCCATCTTGCTTGGCAGTTCTCCGAAAGGTCCATCCTTCCACTATAAAGGCCACGATTTGAGCCCTTTTGAAAGCCGCTGTTGGAAGCATGCATCAGTCATCTGCGTTATATAGCACCGGTAAACATTCCTTATTAAAAGATACGTACAGATAGCGCTCTGTCAGCTGTGTCACTGCTCTATCTGTTGGAAGACTACATCGGATCCACCTACTATCTCGCAGGTGGCATCTGACGACATCGATCAAAATTGACGTAATCTTTCCAGCTGTACTAATTTTTTCCGGCAGTATATTTTTAATCGTGTGCGAGTTTATTTTTACAGCATCTACTTGATGCTACCATTTGCGTCATTGAAACAGACGCTCAATATCGCCTCTAAGTCCTATTTTGTACAAGCCCCACACACTTCAGCGACATTCGAAAATGTGTCACATGAGTGTTAAGTGAGTAATCCTTTATACAGCGACCACAATTGTGGTATTAAGGTCTTGCTCTCTTTAGTTATTCGTGATTCGCTAGGGAGTTCAGAACAACACTCCACAACTGTGGTTGCAGCTTTTTAAAATGTTCAAATGTTTGTTAAGCTTGTTAACTGCGGGATCATCAGTTCCTAAACTTACAAACTACTTATGAACTACCTTATACTAAAAACTACACAAACATTCATGCCCGAGGGGGGATTCGAAACCCCGATCGTAGCGGCCGTGCAGACTGTGGCTGGCGCGCCGCAGACCGCTCGGCCACTGCGGCCGGCGCAACTTCTTAACATGTGCAACGCCATACCTCATTCGTCATTGGATGACACCAGCAGTCAGTGAACTTGGAGTTCAAGTTTTACAGTAGAGACCAGGACGCACACATTCGAATGCTTTCTCTATTTTCAGAATGTAAGTATGGTTTATATCGTTCACCTCCGTAGTCCAGTGGACAGAGTGGTAGATTGCCCGGGTTCGATTTCCGGTCGGGTTGGAGATTTTCTACACTCGGCGATTGGGTGTTGTGTTGTCCTCATCATCATTTCATCATGATCGACACGCAAGTCACCCATGTGGCGTCACCAGACAGGTCGAACACGAACCCAGCTGGAGTCTAACGGCCAAAAATGCCACACGAAATCATCATCATCATCATCATCGTGTTCTTGGCTTTAATGTACCTTATTAACAGATAATCTAATGCCTCGGTTAGTTCATACGATAATTAAGTAGTAGTAAAACACCAAAAAATTGCTGGAAATTTGTGAAAAATTCATTTCACTATAGTCGACATAACTGACTTCCGAGAGTCAGCAACTGCACTAATATTTCAAACAATTTATTATCTGGTCGTCAGCCAACACTTACGAATGATTTCTTTACATTATAACATGTTTCAGTCCTACTGGATCGTCTTCAGAATCTTGTAGTTGCGACTGCAACCCGTTTCGTCTATGTAATTGTCATAACATAGACGAGACGGATTGCAGCCGCAACTACAAGATTCTGCAGACGATCCAGTAGGACTGAAACATGTTATAATGTAAATTAACCATTCACAGCTGTTGGGTGATGATCAGATGATAAATTGTTTCAAATTCATTTTAATTTTCATATTGATCTACTGACTAGTGTTTACGTCCTAAAAGTTTGTATTTCCAAGTATAACACACACTATGCAACCTTACGTCTGAAAGTGCTAGACTGTTTGCATTTATCTAGTTCCTACTAATTACCCGGTGTATACCACCTGCCTTACAACAGAGACTATATGACCGTTTCCTCATCCTTATTTTCCTCCGCCTTGATAACCGGGTGATTAGCGGTGCTGACTGACAAGGAGAGGGATATAGGTTCGATACCAGGTCCACTCGAGGATTTTCATCTGCTTGGGGCCTGGATGTTGTGTAGTCCTCATCGTCATTTGATCATCATCGACACACATGCCGCCGAAGTGGCGTCAGAGACTCGTGTAGTCGGCCCAACAACCCCCAGATAGGGTATCCCGGCCATGTTCGTTTCATTTGATATGTCACATTGTATGACTTCCACACGAATTTTCACTCTGCAAAGGAATGCACTCCTCCCGGAAACTCCCAGACGAATTAAAACTGTATGCCGCACTGAGACTGGGTGGAGCAGTCTTTGCCTTTCGCGAAAAAGTGCTCGCTAGCTGAACATTCAAACGCATCACCGGCAGAGGTTTCAGGTTTGAGTCCGTCCGCCGAACAGTTTTAATCTGCTACTAGGATTTCACCTATTCACACTTTGACTTCGTGACGTTGTAGTTTTATAATACTTTTTCGCGTTACTGAGATTTTTTACACTTTTGAAAACTTAATCAATTGACAATTTCTGAAACCGTTTTTGACTTTAACTGTTTAGTCGCCTTGTTAGTGAGGTGAAGCAAACGTGTAAAGAGTTAAATATAATCGGAGTAGATCAAGCAGAGCAGCTTCTTCTTACAGCGTTGGCTCAAAACAAGAATATTCTGCAACGAAACGGTGTTTGTTACGACCGTTATTTCTACCTAACTCCTGATGTATCTTTTTCAAATTCGTGTTGAGTAGCTGTACTAGCTGAATCACATCTAGTGGATATTGTTACAAGAAACAAGTCATCAGATGAACAAATGACGGCGTCATTTATGGGCCACTTTCAAAATTGAAAATTGCTGCAGGTTTTGAGCATGGGTTTCCGACCTAAACTCCGTAGCTTCCGATATTTGTTACCTGATATTAGTGGACGCGTCACGCGTACATGTAAAATTTAGCTATTAGAACATGCATTATGATCATTGTTTTTGCTCGTAGCGTCGCGAAATGAAATGTAATGCCAAAATATGTTCAGTACAAATATCGAATGACGATGCGTAATGTTAGTAGACTCAAATATTCAAGGGCTTCGGATCGTCTGTAGTCCGAACGACGTAAGTCCGTATTCGACCCTTGATCAAAATATTCTCTTTATTAGCGATATAATTACAGCCTGGTTAAGCATTATACGGTGCTAATCACTGCCAATTGTCACTGCAGGCATTACAATAAAAAGTTAAGTAGGGGTATGACCTTTAGCATTACGAACAGATGGAAATGTTGTTCCATATTTTCCTTGTCATAAACTTTGAAATAATTCTCTTGTAATATGCACTGCACTGTATCACAGAAAGCTATAACTGGGGCCATTCTTGGAAATACGAATAACTCTTATCACAAACCCAGCTGTAGGGAGGTGACACGATTGAAATTCAAGGCATTATAACTTTACATAGAATTAAATCCTTCAGTCCAACGATAACGTCTTACATCGGCTCCAGATAAGAAAATTAATCAGTTATTGTTATTCATAGCTTCGTTATTTGTGGGTCACTGTACTAATGCGCGCACATTTCATAGATGTAATCAATCTCTCACTGACGTTATTAATACCTTCGTGTGCGCTGCAGTATTTTATAATTTTACTAAGACGCTTTTCTCAATCAAAGTTGTATGAATATGCTCCGTAGTTGAGACAGTCTACCAAAACGCCTGCATTGCACACGGAAAATACACCGAAAATTCTATACCACTTTACAGTTTTCATTTCGTATTTGCTACATGTAGTCGGTATTACTTGAAATAACTACGTGTTGTTACAATTTTCTTGGTTGTATGTAGCATTAAATTTTGTTTTGCGTTTCTACACTCGTTTAGGCGAAGAATTCGGAAAATCAGTACTACTGAATATGCTGAGACAAAGTAAGTTACAGAGTACTTTCACTGCGGAGAAATGTCAATGTTCGCGGGAACTACGCCTCTCGATGAAAATTACATCTGCCTCTACAGAGATAATCTGCAAATCACATTGAAGTGACATCCGTCTATGGATGTGCGTGAACGTTATTTTAAGGCGACGTCGCTTCCAAATTTAATAAGATGTAATCACTGGCCAAAGTAATCTGGTGGAGTCTATACACTGTGCATGTTAAGTAATCGAAATGTAAGACGAACTTAGAACGTAAGAGCGTAGGCGACGACACTTACCAGGAGCTTCATGGTGTGTTTGTGGTGGACTTTGCTGCCGTAAAGTGCCTCACATTGGGCTGACCACAGGTTTATATACCGGTAGCATCCAGTCCACACCCATACGCCAAGGTCGGCCGCCGGACCTTGCAGTGAAACAGAGCCTTCCGCGGAGTTCAGGGACCCCCTCTGGAACTGGACCTGGCGCTGGCCGATTGAATTCACGTCCCCACTCCTGCTAGCCGCCCCTCCCGCCGCGTGCGCCCGTTTCTTCTTACTCCACAAATTACCCAACATCACTTCATACACTGGCGTTTCACCTCGTCTCCTACATTGCAGAAATTAATATATCTGGAAGTATTATGTAATTAATCCTAAATGCTGCTTTAAATATAATTATTTTTATTACATTATAGGCCTATTTCGGCTTTTAGCACCATCGTCAGGTGATGTCTGTTGGTCCTGACATCCATATACATCAATGGTTTTAAGTATTTTATCCATTTCAGCAACTGTTCAGATTATAAATTAATGAAATGTAGCAACCAGTTGCTTGTGGTTATTTATTTTTAACTTTAACGACTATACTATATATACATGCTAGTAGTGGAATCAATGCAAGGTGCAAAGATTATGAAATGAATCGGCTCCAGAGTACAAAATTAATCAGTCATTTATTTATTGCTTTGAATTTTAATTATTGCAATATTTCTGATGACTTGTCATGTACGTTTTGATGTGACAGCTTTTTGATAACCAGAGATGTAATCAAAACGTACATGACAAGTCATCAGAAATATTGCAATAATTAAAATTCAAAGCAATAAAAAATAATTATATTTAAAGCATCATTTAGGATTATTATTGCATAATGTCTTTAAATTACATTTATAGTGCTGCAGGCCCAAGACCAAAATATCTACAAGTGCTTTGTTACATTTCCTTCCTTTGACCAAATCAGTATGATTGTGATCGATTATCTACATCTTTATATTTACTATGCAAATCACAGTTAAGTGCCTGGCTGCCTGGCAGAGGGTATTAACAGATGAAATATTAAGTATTTAATCATTTATATAGCCTTCTGAATTAGAAATGTTAAAGATACCCAGAAAACATTACATTGGTCAGTCTGGCAGGGCTGTAGCTATTAGATTGTCAGAACACGAGAGAAACTGGAGGTTAAAAAAAAAAAAAAAAAGACAGATTCAACCTTTGCTGAACATCTGCTCAGAGAAAACCATGGTTACAATTTACACTGTGAAATCCTACATCCCCTGAAGAAAAGAAGAAAGATGACACTACTGGAAATATTGGAAATCAATAAACATTTGACTCAGGATGCCAGTTTAGTATTAAATGATCAGATCCAGTTCTCCTTTACACCTCCACTGAAATAAGTTTTATTTACCAACTTTCCTTTTCAACAAAAATAATCATGTAAATTTTGATCCTTTACATATACTTATTATATTTTTATATAAATGTTAATTACTCTCTTGTGAACTAGTCGATTTTCTGTGATAACATCATTGTAAATCGTAACATGTTTGTATCATCTTTGAAAACATGTATACTACAGTCAGTTGTCACCTGATGATGGCCTAAGAAGCCGAAAACCGGTTTGTGACGAATAAATAAAGTTTGCAGAACATCAGGAAGTTGTTCTTTTTTCATATAATTGCAGTCGTGTTTTGGACGATATAACCCCTGAAATAATATGTGTGTCATGTTAAACTGATTTACAGAGAATTAGCCATAACACTGTCGTTACCAGGTTAACTTTCTTATTCAATTCGTATGTTTGCCTTTCTTCCCCCTCCTTCTACACCTACTTCTACATCTACATCGTTACGTCACATTTAGTTCTTTATTTAGAGCATGTCATCTAAGTGCATTTCGATGTCTGATTACACTATTCTATATTACATTATATGTGTTCGCAGACAAACGTCTAGTCCCTGTATATAATCAATGGCTTTTTGGGTTGCCATGAGGAATTCTTTGAAGTCCTCACCGAACGCTCTGGCACTGTACTCTTCTCTGATGTGTTGGATTGTCTGATTAGGCGCACCGCAGTCACATGCTGGCGCAGACAGCAATCCCATTTGAAGAGTGAGTGAGGACATCTTCCGTGACCTGTTCTTAATCGGTTCAGAGTTGACCAGATCTTGCGGGGCTGATCAAACCCAGGAACTGTCTCAGTGATACAACGTATTAGGTGGCAAGTTGATGGGGCGCTTTGGAGCCATTCTCTTCTTCAGGAGTTGATGTCAGCTCTAGTGAGGCTGTCGACAGAAATAGGAGGATGTCTTGAACGGAGCCTCTTGATTCTCTGTTCAGGTATATCTGAGTGTACCGCTAGTTTAGGGTTTGCTTCGATCTTGTTGTATTCCCTGAACAAGACTGCTTCTCATCGCATTTTTGGCGGCGGTATATGGATCAGGACAGGCAGCCATATGTTACGTGTAGATCTAACGGTTCCTGAGATATTACGCATACTGTTGTTCAATTCACCATCGCTATTTTTCAATAGCTACTGTTTAAGCATACTGCTGGACAGTACTCCATCGCAGAGTATACCAGGCTCAACGCAGACGTTTTTAGAGTTGTTGCTGTTCGTTCCAGGTGGTTCAGCAGATTTTATGGATGAGATTATTTCTTGTTCTCACTTTGGCAGCTGTTTTTGTAAGATATGATTTAAATGAAAAGGTTCTGTCTAACGTGGCCCCTACTTACATTGGCTCCTTGTTACTCCGTAAAACAAACTTAAGTGCCTGGCAGATGGATTATCGAACCACTTTCATACTACATATCTACCATTCCATTCCCGAATTGCACACGGGAAGAAAGAAAAACCTAAATCTCTCTGCTCGAGCTTTGATCTCTCTTGTTTTGATGATTATTTCTCCTTGTGTAGATGGGATTCAACAAAATGTACAAACAACTCGACTGTTACAGGGCATTGAAATTAATTCTTTGGCGAAGTAGAAGATTTGTGCTGGATCTACAAACTCGCACGATCGCTTGAGGGAAGCTGCGAGCTAGAGGAAGTAATGGGAAAGGGCACTACTATCGTAGTGAGCGACAAGATGAGAATTTGGGGAGGACGCGAAGCTTGTCTGGATACCCTTATTGGTTAAGGGCCCTAAACGGGAAATCTTTATTCGAATCCTGGTTCAGCACATTATTTTCAATTTCTTCATTCATTTAATTCCAGTGCCTTGCAACGATCGAGATATTTGTATGTTTCGATTTCGTAAATTTACGGCTGTTGTTGTTAACCAGTGGTGTTCGATATTTCGGACATGTCCGAAAGTACAGACACCATATCCATGATATATTAACAACAAATTATCCGTTTGGTGCTAAGATATAAAATATTAATTTTAAAATATCGCATGTTAAAACATTCTTTGGTGAACATCATCAGTGCAGTTTCGACTCCTGAGGACTCAACTCACGCCTGAGACACCTTTCTATATATTTTGACTATAGAAACGTTTTTGTCTGGTATACATGAGTCCTCTGGACTCTAAACTGCCATGACGATGCATTCAATGAATGAAATCGATATGCGATATTTTGACATAAATATTTTATATCATACCATCAACGGAAAATATTATTATTATTATTTATTATTTTGCAGTGGTTTGGCGGACAACTCATTATGGAGTCGTCAAACCTATAATATATTTTCGAATTGCGAGCAGGAAGTCAGCGATCGAAATTTAAGTAGATCTCGCCCCCAATGAGAACCACAGTTATTGTAATGATTCCCACCCCAACTAATTTATCATTTTTGTGACACTCTGTCCCTTTTATCGAGATAATACAAAATCGTCTGTCCCTCTTTGTACTCTTTCGGTCTCCTCCGTCAGTCATACCCAGTAAGGATCCCACACAGCGCAGCAGTTCTCCAGAGAGGACGGACAAGGGTAGTGGAGGCCCTCTGCTTTATTGCGCCACTCTCGGTTCATTTCTATCTGTCGCCAATTTCTGCCTGTAGTTTTGTTTTCACAAAGCTCAATCCTTAAAACGTTATAATTCCTAAACAATGTGCCCAGAAGAATCTAAATTTCCAAATATGTGCAGTTATATATAGGAATGTTCAGATGTTTGTAACCGTATTGGGCAAAAATGCTATGGTCATCAGTCCCTAGACTTACAAACTACTCCAACTAACTTACACTTAGGACAAAACACACACAAACGCGAGGGAGAACTCTTCGAACCTCCGGCGGGAAAGGCCGGCCAGACCGTAGCGTAGCGCCTTATACCACGCGGCCGTTTCGCGCTGCGTATATTAGGAAACTGTCTGCGAAGGTTCTCCAGCTTTCATCTAACGCTGAGTCTAAATTTTCCTATATCTCCAATACATTCTCTTTCAATTTTTCGAACGATATAAATAAATCATTTAAATCATTTTATTTTATTAGACGAACACTATAAACGCTATATAAGATAGGAGCAAATTGCATGGCGTGCTACTGGAAAGATCGAAGGTAATAGTTAGCATATTGCACTACAGCTGTTCAAAAATGTTCAAATGTTTGTTACGCTTATGGGACTTAACTACTGAGTCATCAGTCCCTAAACTTACAAACTACTTATCAACTAGCTTATCCTAAGGACGGCATAAATATCCATGCCCGAGGGGGGGGGGGATTCGAACCCCCGACCGTAATGGCCGTGCAGACCGTGACTGAAGCGCCTCAGTCCCCTCGGCCACCGCGGCCGGCTCACTACAGATGTATTCTGAAAAATACTGTTAAGTAAATTATTGAAGATACATTTAACTGTGCAATATATCTTAACCCCTTAGTGCCTAGTGTAGCTGATCAGCTGTATACCTTATTTTTTTCGTTCTCTCTCAAACTGATCAACAAACTGTAGCTCCTTGTATACATTGTGTTACATATTCCAGTAGCTCGTCCTAGAAATTATTAATTGCAGAGTGCTACTGAATGAGTTCGACAGTTAGCTGCATTGAGTTACTCCTGACATGTGCGTTTGTTTACTTTAATATTCCTCCTTGGCCACGTAAAAGTAGTCAGTCACATACGACTGTTGCATTACGAGTTACTTACTGGAAAGAGTAGAGGCATAATATTGTCATTTATTGTATCGGGTACATCATGGAAGCACTATATAGCTGACCAGGTATGAACTTTTTGTTGCTATTAGTGCATAATAATTTTAAGGATTTTTCAATATTTTTCTCAGTATATACGCACTATACATTAATCGAGGTAGTTTTTATAGCTTCAAATAAAAAGTCATGCATTAAAGGGTTGAGTTCTTACCACGTATGATACAGGGAAGAAAAACTGTTACAACGGCTCTGTACATTCAGTTCCATGTGCCAAGTTCGCTGAAGCATATGAATAACCCAATATCCGTCTTTAGAGCATGTACCCTACATTAGAACACTTCCAAGTTGCACTGCACGATCTCGAGCCAACCCGACTCATGACAGCATTATTTGTGTAATTCTATTCTCGACCGCTTTCAGTCACTCAGATTATCATAAACGAAAGAAAAGGTGATACATTAATGGTAAACGCAAAACCTTATTGTGAACAACTGATTGGAAATACACAATAAGTGTAAAAAGTGCTCTGGCCTAAGTATTTAACAACTCATGACAGTTTGCGCTGCCCTTCTTTGTTTTACATTTTCCCCTTCGATGTCATTATTAGTGCAAGGTGGTTGGGTCCCACACAGTAGAGCAATCTAAATAGTCGATGTTCGTTCGCACAAGAACAATGGTCACTGGAACAGCGGTGAAGCCCACCTTGCTGACCTTGGCAAGGTCCTCGTGAAGGCCGTTCCCGTTGCCTCTGTCTGCTTCAAGTCAGCATCCCTGCAGTTTTGACAGTGCATTTGTACTTTAGTGTTTTTACAACACGTTCAAATGTTTGTTAAGCTTATGGGACTTAATTACGGGGTCATCAGTCCCTAAACTTACAAACTACTTATGAACTAGCTAACACTAAGGACGGCACAAATATCCATGCCCGAGGGGGAATTCGAACCCCCCGACCTTAGTGGCCGTGCAGACCGTGACTGGAGCGCCTCAGTCCCCTCGGCCGCCGCGGCCGGCCCATGCCCGAGTCTCAAGACGTGTGCTACCGGCGCGTTTCGCATATTTCAAGCGTAAACTTTGTTTCGAAATATCTCTGAATGTAATTGGCTTATTGTGATATAATCAGCGCCACTGTTTATGTGATTTGTCATGCTATAGATTGCCGAAGAAATAATATAGGGCGTCCATATTGTGTTAAGAAACAACTATGCTTTCGTTTTAGAATGTTTCAAAATATTTTCATTCTTGAGCTTCTTACATTGATAACGGCAAAAGTAGTTTTAGAATAGCTGTTGTTGTTGCAGAGATATTTTGGGTGGTCAAGATGAATAGGACACTCTGTATATTTTTTAGTGCTGATGATTTGCTGAAATTGTTTAGCGAAGCTAAGTAATTATTTTAGCTTGAGAATATATGTCATTGCGTCTTTACCGATGATAGCCTCCATGTTGCAAATACTATTATCTTCTCTGTGGAGGTTACTAGTAATCTAAAAGATGGGAATAACTTAATTCTACGTAGGAAGTAGTATACCAGCAGCAGTTGGTATCCTCCTTCCTACCTAACCTTGACGAGCCGCAGTCCCGGTTCCACCAGTAATGACGGATGCAATAATAACTGAATTCTCTCTGCTTGTTCAGCAACAAACTTGGGATTTGCAAATTATGATGGAGGAGGAGAAGGAAGGAGGATTAGCAAGGAAAATATTGACATTGGCTGCATTAGGCTATTGCAATTAAACAATGGCGACAAGTGAAAATGTGAACCTTGCCGCTTCGGGTCAGCGGTCGCCTTAACCACTTGGCTACCCTTGCTCGCCATCTGCCCGTCTCAAACTTTCACACGTCACACGCTATGGCTGTAGCCCCTGCCGTCCATGCCCTCTTACACTCGCAATTACGGTTCCCGTGCGAGGTCGAACGTATGACCGCACCTACGGTGAAGAAATTGAAGCCAACACCGTCTTCGCATGTAAATACTTAATATATTGGTGTGGTGTAGGTTTTTTAATTTTCAGTATTTCTAATTGGGTCATTATTGCACTTTTTCTTTTTTACATGTAATACCGGGTGATCAAAACCTTAGTATAAATTTGAAAACTTAATAAATCACGGAATAATGTAGATTGAAAGGTAGAAATTGACACGCATGCTTGGAATGACATGGGGCTTTATTAGAACAAAGAAAAAGAAAAGTTCAAAAATGGCCGACAGATGGCGCTTCATCTGATCAGAAAAAACTATAATTAGCATAACAAATTAAGACAAAGCAAAGATGATGATCTTTACAGGAAATGCTCAATACGTTCATCATCATTCCTCAACATAGCTGTGGTCGAGGAATAATGTTGTGAACAGTACTGTAAAGCATGTCCGGAGTTATGGTGAGGCATTGGCGTTGGATGTTGTCTTTCAGCATTCCTAGAGATGTCGGTCGATCACGATACACTTGCGATTTCAGGTAACCCCGAAGCCAATAATCGCACGGACTGAGATCTGGAGCCGTGGGAAGCCAAGCATGACGAAAGTGGCGGCTGAGCACACGATCATCACCAAACGACGCGCGCAAGAGATCTTTCAAGCGTCTAGCAATACTTTTTTTTTTTTTTTTTTTTTTTTTTTTTTTGTTCTAATAAAACCCCATGACATTCCAAGGACGTGTGTCAATTTTTAGTTCTCTATCTACATTATTCTGTGATTTATTAAGTTCTCAAATTTATACAGACTTTTTGATCACCCGGTACTTCTACATCTGTTGCATGATTGTGCTCTCGGTTTAAGCAATGTTCAGAAACGGCAGAATATGGCTTTTTTAAACCCTCTACTAGACTCGGGGAACACCACAAGAACAAGTCATCAGCAATAAAGAATGTTTAATATGGAGATCACAAGAAGTTAGTTACTAACATCAATGTTTATGAAAGGTATTCCAATGAAAGTAAAACACAAATTCAATTGTTTCTAAATTAATATGAAACAGTAATATCTTCCGGCGTTGAATTCGAAAAACTCCGCGGCAGAGTTGCCAAGCGCATTGAGGTGTTATGCTCAGATGTCCGAGGCCGTTCCCCGTCGGGTGTTCGAATCCCCCCCCCGGAGTACGGTAGTTCATAAATAGTTTGTAAGTTTAGGGACTGATGACCCCGCAAACAATCCCTTAAGCTTAACAAACATTTGAACATTTTTTTGGTTTGTCTTGTGTACTTTGGGATCAGTAGGGTACTAGAAGTTGGGCTCATAACCCGAAACGTAGGTCATGCAAAATAAAATAAATTTATGTGAAACAAGGCAACAAGTGCGGCTGAGTTTGTTTATCTACATCTACATAGATACTCTGCAAATCACATTTAAGTGCCTGGCAGAGTGTTCGTTAACCACTTTCATAACTTTTCTCTACCGTTCTATTCTCTAATAGCGCGCGGGAAGAAAGAACACCTAAATCATTTCGTTTTCTATCCGATTTCTCTTATTTTATTGGGATAGTCATGTCTTCCTAAGTAGGTGGGTGCTAGCAAAATATTTTCACATTCAGAAGTAAAAGTCTGTGATTGAAATTTCGCAAACAGTTCACGCCGCAATGAATAATGTCTTTCTTTTAATGATTTCCACCTCAAATCGTGAAATATTTCCATGACGCTTTCCCCCCTGTAACGTGATAAAACAAAACGAGCTGCCCTTCTCTGAACCTTCTCATTATCTTCCGTCAGTCCCACCTGGTGAGGTTCCCATAATGGGCAACAGTACTCCAGGAGAGGACGCACAGTCTCTTTGGTGAAGCTCGTGCATCTTCGAAGCGTTCTGCCAATGAAACGTAATCTTTGGTACCCCTTCCCCACAATATTTTCTGCGTGTTCTCTCCAGTCTAAGTTGTTCGCAATTGCAACTCCTAGGTATTTAGTAGAATTTACGACCTTAAGGTTAGACTGATTTATCGCGTAATTGAAATTCAGTGGATTTCTTTTAGTTGTCATGTGTATTACTTCACACGTTTCATTATTTAGTGTCAATTGCCAATTTTGGCACTATGTAGAAATTTTGTCTAAATCGCTTTGCAGTTGGTTTTGATCCTCTGTTGACTCCACGAACCGATAAACGACAGCATCAACCGCGAACAGCGTAAGGGAGCTATTCAGATTGTCTCCTAAATTGTTTATAAACACAAGGAATAGTAGGGGACCAAAAACGCTTCCCTGTGGAACGTCAGATATCACTTCTGTTTTACTTGATGACTTACTGTCAATTACAACGAACTGTGTCGTTTCTGATAGGAAATCGTGAATCCAATGCAATAGATAAATGGTTCACGGAGAACCGACAGTGTAATCGATCAAGATGAAGTACTCATATATGTTTAGCTGGTTGCTGTCAGTTTTCGGGAATCGCTTGGTTGAAATCCCCCGTTTGCAAATGCAGTAACGGTAGGAGGCACGCGGCTAGACGCCGCTGGCTGGCCGCCCTCCTTTGCGCTGGAACGCGGGCAGCTCAGCTCAGCCCCGCCGCCTGCGTCTGCGTGCGGCCATTGTCAAGGTCTCCGGCGGCGGCTGGGCGTGGCCGCCTCCGCCCAGCGCTGCCCCAGCAGATGGTCCGTTTCATTCGCAATTACCTGCCTCATTTATCTCCAGTCTGTCTGCCGGCAGCACACAGGCGGCAGGGGAAAGTAAATTTCATTATTACCCGCTTCCTACCCAATATTACAGCCCATCAGTCAACACTGAACACATTAAGACACAAAGGAACTTGCGACAGTCGTGGTGCAATGGCCGCCGCTCTAAGGCGCCTTGCTGTCAACGCGCTGTTGCTCCTCGTCGCAGGTTCCAGTCCTCCCTCGGGCATGGGTGTGTCCATTGTTCTTAGGTTACTCTAAGTTACTATCAGTAAAATTCTTCCGGGTATGAGATCGCTTCGTCATTTTATAAACTCCCCCCTCAGGGGCTCAGCATTAATTTGCTGAGTACGGGCTTGGCGAACCCGGGGTCCTGAGCTGTGGGCTGTGTCGCGCCAACAGTCCGCTACACCGTAAGCTCTGTGCGTGCCTCAACGACCATCGTTCGGCGCGACGGTGGAACGTTGTACGTCTCAGAGCCCGGGGATCTTGGCTTAATCGCCCGGGTCGCGAGGACGGTACAAACCTCTATAAAAAAACCCTCAATCTCAAGGTGTGCTACGTGCCGAGGAGATGCATGGCTGTTGAGGTTGAACAGCCGCTAGCGAGCAACCTCTGAGGAACCTGCCGCACCTCAGTTGTACAAGGCTTACCCAGGCAAGCGGGGCTCTGCCTGGGTGGACCTCTTTTCCCTAGCTGCTCGTGGGACGAAAATGAAACGAGCAATAACTAGCGTGGGCGGTCGCAAAAACGCCGTTTCTAAGCGTGGAAGATCAGACTTTAATGCTACAGTATATGATCCTAAGTCGTTCCCTTCCCTGGCAACGCCATGGGAAGAACGCCAAGCTTTACGCTGTCCGGATCCTTACTCACCGCGATATCTTGTTATTTCCCGAACTGATGGAGACTCTTTCTTGTCCACCAAGCCGCAGTTCTTCGTTGAACATCTCGAGGACAAACATGGTGAGGTGGAGTCTTTCTCTAAAATGAGAAGTGGGGCTGTTCTGATACAGACGGCATCCCCAGCCCAGTCCAGGGCATTATTGGCCTGTGACAAGCTGGGTGATATACCTGTCAGTGTCACGCCCCACAAGACCCTCAACATGGTCCAAGGTCGTATTTACCATCGTGACCTATTGTCACAGTCTGATGAAGAGCTACGTACCAACTTGGAACGCAGAGGTGTTCACCTTGTTCGACGTGTTTATAGGGGACCACGAGATAACAAGGTTGCCACCGGTGCATTCATCCTGGCCTTCGAAGGCGATACACTGCCTGAGAAGGTCAAGGTCATGATCTACCGGTGCGACGTTACACCGTACGTCCCGCCCCCTATGAGGTGCTTCAGGTGCTGGAAGTTCGGGCATATGTCCTCCCGGTGCACTTCTAGCCCTGTGTGCAGGGAATGTGGCCGTCCATCTCATCCGGACGCTCCCTGCACTCCACCTCCCGTCTGTGTGAACTGCAACCAGCTGCATCCACCGTGCTCTCCAGACTGCAAAGTTCTACACAAAGAACGGAAGATAATGGAAATTAAGACCTTGGACCGGCTATCATACAATGAGGCAAGAAAGAAGTACGAGCGTCTCCATCCGGTAAGCATGACTACCTCCTTTGCATCTGTAGCGTCGTCCCCGCGCATCTCGGGTACGACTCACAACAAGATATCGCCTCCTTCTGTAGGCCCTAGAGGCCATAAAAGTACCACAGCGCCCTCATCAGATGGGGGCAGCATTCCATCTGCTGGTAAGGCACCTGTTGTGGGGGAAACCTCCCCACAACCATCGGGGACACCAGTCCCCAACCCCCAGCCGGAGAAGCAACAGCTTCCTCCGGCACCTCTCCCTCGGAAGGGGTCCTTCGGGACGCTCCCTTCTGGAGAGTCCCAGGGTGCGCCAGGGGATCCCAGCCTTTGGCTGAAGGATCCAAAACCTTCTGGTCGAAGGGCTTCTGGCTCTTCGACGGTCTCTGCTGCCACTTCTGGGAAGCCCTCCCGGCCCTTGACACCAAAGGGCCAGCGAGAGGGCAAAAGGAAGCCGAAGAAAAAGGATGCGAAGGAGGCATCATCAGTGCCTCGGAAGGACCGCTCTGTCACCTCTTCGGCATCTGAAGACGAGGTAGAGATCCTCGCATCACCTGAGGATCTCGCCATACTTGGAACGCCTGAACCGATGGTTCAGGATCCTGCAGAGTCTGCGCAGTTGGCAGCAGGTGCTCCTGCTGAATGACCATTTCCCGACTTACATAATGGCTATTCAGCAGACTGCAAACAACATCTTGCAGTGGAATTGCGGCGGTTTTTTCCGCCGCCTGGCTGAGCTGCGGCAATTACTCTGCCGCTTCCCTGCCATCTGTCTTGCTTTGCAGGAAACGTGGTTTCCCGTCGAGAAGAGCCCAGCCCTCAGAGGGTATCGGGGCTATTTTAAAAACCGAACCGTCTACGACAGGGTTTCTGGCGGCGTCTGTGTTTATGTCCACGCCTCTGTCCCCAGTGCTGCTGTGCCTCTTCAAACGTCTCTAGAGGCAGTCGCTGTTCGACTCCGGGTAGTACGAGATTTTACCGTCTGCTCTGTCTATCTTCCACCTGATGAGGCCATCTCTCCCACAGACCTCGCAGCCTTGGTCGCTCAACTTCCCCCACCCTTTCTTCTTATGGGGGATTTCAACGCCCATCACCCTCTGTGGGGTGGCACACAGACCTCGGCCCGGGGTAGGGATGTTGAGTCTCTCCTGTCAGAGCAGAATCTCGGCCTTCTTAACACCGGTGCTCCTACCCACTTTAGCACAGCACATGGTTCGTTTTCTGCCATTGACCTGTCTGTCTGCAGCCCTAGTCTCCTTCCACATCTCACCTGGAGGGTCCATGACGACCTGTGTGGGAGCGACCATTTTCCGATCTTCCTGTCGCTCCCACAGTGTACGCCTGCCACCCGTCCGTCTCGCTGGGCCCTCCGTAGGGCTGACTGGCCAGCTTATTCTTCAGCTGCTGTGATTTCCTCTCCGCTTCCAGCAGATGTTGATGCTGCCGTTCAGCAGGTCACAGAGGCTATCGTTTCTGCAGCCGAAAACTCTGTTCCCATCACATCCGGTTCGCTCCATCGCCCATCGGTGCCCTGGTGGACACCGGAGATTGCTGAGGCCATCCGCGAACGTCGGCGAGCACTACAGCGCCACCGACGTCACCCTTCTGTCGAACATCTTGTAGCCTTCAAGCGCCTCCGGGCACGGGCCCGGCGACTGATACAAGATAGTAAGAGAGCCTCGTGGGAGAAGTATGTCGCGTCCATTGGTTCTCGCGCTTCTCCTTCCAAGGTATGGTCGCAAGTTCGACGCCTCTTCGGGCACCGCCCACCGGCGGGAATTCCAAGCCTCAGAGTCCAGGGTATGCTGTGTACTGACCCTGTCGCCGTCGCTGAGCACCTGGCAGATCATTTTGAACGTACGTCGGGGACTGCTGCCTATAGTGCAGATTTTCATGCCATTAAAGAGCGAGCAGAGAGCCAGCAAATTTCATTTCGAACACGACGTCGTGAACCATATAACGTCCCATTTACTGAGTGGGAGTTGGAAAGTGCCCTTGCTGCATGCCCGGATACCTCCCCTGGACCCGATCGCATTCACAGCCAGTTCCTCCGACACCTATCAGCGGATGCCAAAAGCCAACTTCTCGCCCTGTTTAATCGCGTATGGCTTGAGGGTGTTTTTCCGTCCTCGTGGCGGGAAAGCATTATCATTCCGGTGGTTAAGCCTGGGGCAGATCCGCAGGTGGCTGATAGTTACCGCCCGATCAGCCTCACCAACGTTCCATGCAAGCTTCTCGAACGGTTGGTGAGTCGGAGGCTCATGTGGATCCTCGAGGACCGAGGACTGTTGGCGCATCAACAGGGTGGGTTCCGTCAAGGCCGCTCCGCAATCGACAATCTCGTGTCCCTAGAGTCAGCCATTCGTACAGCATTTTCTCGCCGTGAACACCTGATTGCCGTCTTTTTTGACCTGCGGAAAGCGTATGACACCACCTGGCGCTATCATATTCTGTCTACGCTGTACGATTGGGGCTTACGGGGTCCACTTCCTACATTCATTAAGAACTTCCTGGCGTTGCGTTCTTTTCGTGTTCGTGTTGGTTCTTGTTTCAGCTCACCTCATTGTCAAGAGAACGGAGTCCCACAAGGTTCCGTTCTTAGTGTTCCTTTATTCTTAATCGCCATAAACGGTCTTGCTGCAGCTGCGGGGTCATCGGTTTCTACTTCCTTGTATGCCGATGACTTCTGCATGTATTACAGCTCCTCCAGCATTGGCGTAGCTGAACGGCGGTTGCAGATCGCAATTCGAAAGGCACAGTCGTGGGCGTTTGCCCACGGTTTTCAATTTTCTGCATCCAAAACCCGTGTGATGCATTTCTGTCGACGTCGGGCAGTACACCCGGAACCCGAACTTTACTTAGCTGGCGACGTGCTACAAGTCGAAGAGACGCACAGATTCTTAGGTATGGTGTTTGATGACCGTCTAACCTGGGTGCCGCACCTACGCCAGTTAAAACAAAAGTGCTGGCGACACCTCAACATCCTGCGCTGTCTCAGCCACACTGTTTGGGGAGCCTCGCGCCAAACGCTATTACAACTTTACAAGGCCCTCATTCAGTCGCGCCTAGACTATGGCAGCATAGTCTATGATTCGGCTGCGCCGTCAGCGCTGCAGGCAATAGACCCAATCCTCCACTGTGGTGTTCGTTTGGCGACAGGGGCTTTTCGCACTAGCCCTGTGACAAGCCTCCTTGTCGAAGCTGGAGTCCTCCCGCTGCGGTTCCGTAGGCAACACCTGTTAACATCTTATGTTGCTCGTGTTCAGGCCTCGCCCTTCCACCCGAACCGCCGGCTCCTATTTCCAGACGCTGCACTACCTATCCCTGCACGACGGCCAAGGTCGGGATACCCGATCTCGGTCCGTGTTCGTATCCTTCTTTCGTCTCTCACATCCTACCCACTTCCTACCATTTTCCACTATTCCTCTCACACTCCTCCTTGGTCCATTCCTCGTTTGCAGCTCCGTCTGGACCTGTCCCATGCGTCGAAGGCATCTGTTTCCTCCGTACATCTCCGTCACCAGTTTCTGCAAGTGCTCGAACCGTTCCGTGCCACAGACGCCATTTACACAGATGGTTCCGTAGTAGATGGCCGTGCTGGGTATGCCTTTCTACATCACAACCATGTAGAACAGCATTCTCTGCCCTGTGAGAGTAGCATTTTCTCCGCCGAGCTGGTCGCTATTCTCAGAACTCTACAACATCTCAAAGCCTGCCCCAGGGGGCCATTCGTCATCTGTACTGACTCCCTGAGTGGCTTACAAGCGATCGACCAGTGTTTCTCTCGGCACCCAATAGTGCGGTCGATCCAGGACACTGTTCACTCCCTATGCCAATCAGGCCGTTCTGTGGTCTTTGTGTGGACCCCAGGTCATGTTGGCATACCAGGGAATGAGCATGTAGATCGATTGGCCAAGCAGGCCACTATGGGACCACCTCTCACAATTGGTGTCACGGAACAGGATGTTAAACTGGTGTTGCACCGGAGGGTGCGCGAGGCTTGGAGCACCGAGTGGGTTACGGCGACTGCACCGAATAAGCTTCGGGCAGTGAAGCTCTCCACAGCTTTGTGGAAATCTTCACTGCGGCCGACCCGCCGAGAGTCAGTTGTCCTCTGTCGCCTACGGATTGGACATACGTGGCTAACCCACGGGTATCTTCTTCGGCGTGAGGCTCCACCCGTGTGTCGATGTGGCACTGTATTGACAGTGGCCCATCTTTTGATGGACTGCCCGCTTTTAGCCGACCTGCGGCACTCTTTTACTCTTCCAGACGCACTACCTTTAGTTTTAGGAGACGACGCCTCTATGGCTAACAAAGTTTTAGGTTTTATCCGCGCTGCTGGTTTTTATGACTCGATCTAACGGTAGGTGCTGTGGCCTAATATCTTAGGCCACCACCAATCCCGTTTTTTACCTTTTCCGCCCTTAGGGGTTCTTCGTGTATGCAGTATGGCTGGCTCATCCTGTTTTTTCTTTGTGATCAGCCAGCCAAGGAACTCTGCTATCCAGTTTTATTCCTGACTTTATTTTACCATTTCTGTGTGTCTTCGTTTTAAGTTATCAGAGGTTTGTCCATTGTCAACCTGTCCCTTATGTGCATGATCCTTTTTAGAGCTTTGTTTAATTTTTGTCGTTCTTGGCAGTGGACTCTGGGCTAGTAACAGGGGACTGATGACCTAGATGTTTAGTCCCCTCAATACCCAACAACAACAACAATATAAACTCCACCGACGTTTCGGCCACTGTTGCAGGCGGCCTTCCTCAGGGCCTGTGTCTGACAGACCCTGATAAAGGCGGCCTGCAACAGTGGCCGAAACGTCGGTGGAGTTTATAAAATGACGATGCGGTCTCATAACCGGAAGAATTTTACTGATAGTGACAGCAGCCGCGGAGCCTACGTTTGCATTTACTCTAAGTTAGTTTGGAGTCTAGGAACCGATAACCACAATAGCTAGGTCTAGGGTTACCAGACGTCTTCATTTATCCGGACACGTCCGAAATTTCGACGTTAAATGGAACGTCCGCATCCGTTTTCACGATTTATGGAAATGTCAGCATTTTTAAGCTGTAGGAATTAAGAATTTTCGACTATTGTTTTCATCTCGTATCGTCAAAAATTTAACTATATTTTGCGTCTGTGGGACTTAAACTAGATCGGGGATTTCCTGTCAGAAAGAACACAATATGTAGTAATTGATGGTAAGGCATCGACTAAAACAGACGTGATATCGGGCGGTCCACAGGGTAGTGTATTTGGTCCTTTGCTGTTCGTCATTTACATAAATGATTTGGGAGTAAATCTAAGCAGCTCTATTAGGTTGTTTGCAGATAACGCCGTCATTTACCATCTGAAGATTAAAACGAGTTGCAAAACGATCTAAATAACATATCACTATGCTATAAAAATTGGCAACTGACTCTAATTAATGAGCAGTGCGAAGTCGTCCACATGAGTACGAAAATAAATCAGTTAAAATTTGTTTACAAGATAAATCAATGGTGAAGACCGTATAAACTCCATAAATACCTGGGAATTACTATCTTCAGACTTAAACTGGAAAGAGCTGGTAGATAATGTCGTGGGGAAGGCGAACCAAAGACTGCTTTTTACTGGCAGAGCCCTTAAAAGATGCAACAGAACTACAAAAGAAACTGCATACACTAAGCTTGTCCTTCCTTTTTTGGAATATTGCTGCCCAGTGTGGGATCCTTATCAGGTACGTTTGACGGAGGACACCGAAAGAGTCCAGAGAAGGGCAGCTCGTTTTGTACTGTCACGATACAGGGGAGACAGCGTCCCGGAAATGATACAGGATGTGGGATGGAAATCATTAAAACAACGGTGTTTATCGCTGCGGCTTGGGCTACTTACGAAACTCCAATCGCCAACATTCTCCTCAGAATTCGAAAATATATTGTTGACTGTCACTTGCATAGGCAGAGAAGATCATCAGACTAAAATACGAGAAATCAGAGCCCGAACGGAGAGTTTCAGGTGTTGTTTCTTCCCGCGCGCTATTCGAGAATGGAATGGGAGATAAATAGTATAAAAGTGGTTCGATGAACCATCTGCCAGGCACTTAAATTTGATTTGCAGAATATCCCATGAAGAAGTACAATAATCTTCACTTGTTTCGTGGGCTCTATTCTGCGACAGTGGAACTTAGAATTTTTCAGGATTATTGCTGGACTTTAATTTTATTCAGCGACTTTGGGAATTAGAAACTATTCAGTTAAGTTTCCATTTATTTGTGTGGCAACCTTAAAGAGCCGAGGGTTTACTCTAAAGTCAGCACTGGTGGATACTAAGTGAAATAAACTTCGGTTTAGTTACAGTGAATGTGTCGTTTGTGTGTTTATTATTCCTGCCTGCATTTATCTAAAGTAAAACATTTTGGGGACATTGCCGCAGGTGTGGCTGGTGCTCCTAGGCACAACGCAGCCAGTTTATGTAGCAAATAAGGTCTACTGCCGCACTTCACGGAGCCCCAAGGAAACACAGGATTTGAATGGGTGAATTATTTCTGCTGTTATTTCGTGCTGTAGCACTGGGGGCTAGAGCCAACTCAAGGAAGTAACTGAGTATTACTTTCATCAGCCTGCACAGAACTGTCATTTTCTCATTCATTACAAATAGTTTTTTTTTTTAAATCCGTGTGTAAGCTCGGATCCACATCTGTAATCGTTGCTGGCATGACACATACTCCAGCAATGCAGCCAACAAATTAATGAGAGAGTCTAGGAAATGCATTCCATTTAACTTTCGTGCTAGTACGTACGCTCTTATTAATCTATCGCCAAGTACGCAATCGTTGATTGAAAATCGGTGTTAATGCCTTCTTTCCCGAACTGCTTGGTGATTTTCATTCGCCCATATAAGCTGCTCATGAAAATTCACAACAGCATCTTTTCTGAACCCTGCCTCATCGGTAAATAAATACTCGGATGTAATATTCGCAGCCAAGCGACGCGCAGTCCTTCCTGCAGAGAAATGTTTATTCATCAAGTATCGCGCCCGACAGTCTCGAAGTAAAGCACTGGACTGGAAACCGGCGTCGTTTCGAAGTCTGATACCGAGCGAGGTGGCGCAGTGGTAACACACTGGACTCGTATTCGGAAGGGCGGTGGTTCAAATCCACCTCTGGCCATCCAGATTTAGGTTTTCCGTGATTTCCCTAAATCACTTCAGGCAAATGCCGGAATGGTTCCTTTCAAATGGCACGGCCGATTTCCTTCCCTCATCCTTACCCAAAACTCCGAGCGTAAGCTCCGTCTCTAATGACCACGCTGTCGATGGGACGTTAAACACTAAAAGCAAAAGCCTGATCGGATCGCAGATTTTTCAGTCTGAGTTTTAATCTAGCCTTCACGTCTCAGCGATGTGCGGAGTCGCCAGAAACGTACCTGGTTCGGATTCCGAGTTAAACTGTGTGTCTCCACTCCCCGGTTGGATAACTGGGGTAGGTTAGGGACACGCAATTCGCCGAACTGACGTCAGGTTGAAAGACTTGCATCAGGTCATCGAGCCACACTAAATTATTTCCAGACCCATGTTAATTGCATTTATTTTTACTTTTCGATTATTGCTGTTATTTTTGGAATATTTGACACTTCATTAAAAACAATGGAATAGTAGAGAGTGCAGTTCGTAAATCTGAGTCCTGTCAAAATGCTTTACTGGTTTTCATAGTTTTTAGAGTGAGAAGGAATTAGGATTATTCATCTTATCTAAGCCGCGTTCATCTGGATTTCCCAGTTTTTTTTTTAAATTCCATTTGAGTGCTGGGATGGTACCTATTAATAGATCATTGCTTCAACATTCCCACAGCCATGCTGAATATGAAAATTTGTTAACTGGGGTGGATTCTTTTTGTTGTTCTTGTTCCTTTGTTGTTTCCATTCTGGAGTTTTGTAGGTCCATGTGTTATTTAAATTTTTTTTCGCTTAATGACTTCAGACTGTGTTACGAGGAGTCCTGTGACCCTCGTCATTTATGCGTCTCAAGTAGGATAAAAATGAAATGTCCTATCAGCCAAAAGCATACTGAATACTGAGAAAATGTAGGGCTCACTCAATGAATGAGTTGTATACTGATGGTTCAGGAAGATATGATGAGACTAGAAACTTTTCTGTTGTATTGGTCAGCTGAGAGACTGCTGGACGTAGGACAGCCAGTGGCTGTAACGGTAACACGCAGTTTCTTAAAGCCGCGGGGACCCAATGGGTGTGTCCTCACGCAGTTGCAGACGCAGACACGACGTCGTCTGACCTTGACAACTGAGCTACTGGCTGCCCGCACGTTACGACCCCTCCCCCTACCTCCTACACTCCTTAGCTGTGGCTCTCTTATAAAATGGATGGAAAAGTAAATGACATAAATATTAAGTATGCAGATTCACCGAAAGAATACATCAAATCAGTATGTACTCACCTTTGTCTTCCTATGGCTATCCGGTATGAAAGGAAAATTAGAAATATGTTATCTCAACAACAAAAACTCATTGTTAACTGTAAATTTAGTAATTGCCCAAATTCTTCTTTTGTCCGTTTTGTGCAGAAACATACGGATCAGAGGGTTTACCGACTATGGTGCATGCGACGTGTAATTGCTTTTCAATCCCGTTCTCTCGCTCTGTCCATCTCCTTGTCCCTCTCTATCTACCCCTTCTCCTCCCACCCTCCCGGTCTTTCTATCTCCGCCACCCCTTCATTCTGTCTTCCTACAGTGACGTTTCTGTGGGTCCCTGGCCACGTGGGAGTGTTGGGGAATGAGTTTGCGGGTACGGCTGCCAAGGCGGCAGTTCTCCTCCTTCGGCTGTCCACCTTTTCTACTACCTCTGATGACCTGGCGTCTCCCGGCGTATCATCTCACGTCGGTTTTTACATTGGTCATCCCTGTCAGGGAACAAATTGCGAGCCATTAAACCTGTGCCTGATCTGTGGTCAATGTCATCTCGACCCTCTCGCCGAGAGAAGATTGTTCTGGCCCGGCTTCGTATTGGCCACTGCCGTTGTAGCCACCAGTATTTACTTCGTGGTGATCCTGCTCCTTTATGTGAGCACTGTGATGAACCTTTTACTGTGTACCACCTTTTAGTGCGATGTCCATTTTTTAATCGTCTACGTCATGAGCTATGTTTCCCATTTGAAATGTCTGATATTTTAGCTGATGATCCGCATTCTGCTGACCGAGTTTTACTTTTTATACATCGTGCAAATATGGCGAAAGGCATTGAAGTTCTAACCCCGGTTCGATTTTACTCAAATGTTCAAATGTTTGAACATCAGTCTCTAAACTTACAAACTACTTATGAACTACTTACAACTAAGGACGGCACAAATATCCATGCCCGAGGGGGGATTCGAACCCCCGACCGTAGTGGCCGTGCAGACCGTGACTGGAGCGCCTCAGTCCCCTCGGCCACCGCGGCCGGCTCGATTTTACTATGGGCAGTGTTGGGCACTAATGAATTAAGTAGTTTTGTACTCTAAAGAAAGAAAGGAAAAAAATTGTCTTCCACTCCACCTCCCGCTTCTTTCTTTTCGTCTCCTCCTCCTCCAGCCATCCGTCTCTGTTGATTTTCTCTTTCCTCCTTCCTAACTATTCAAGACGAAGGAATTAAAAATGAGAAATTTACTTCAAATATTGTGCTAACGGCGAAAACCGACCAAAGAGTCGATCTTACAGAAAAGGAAACGAAATAACACCTCCAATGAACAACGTTATTCAGAGGTATTTATTTATGTGACCCGTCTATGCAACTGAAATTAAAACATTATTTTGCCACACGCGGTTCGCCTTTATTTTCAAGGCATCTTCAGTGGCCTGAAATACATACATGATCATGTTTTACAATATTTCGTCCCCCCCAGGCGGCTCACGATTCTTTCATAAGTTTGTGGCGAACATGGGGCCACGAGTTAAAGCAGTTTTTCTTCCTTCTTTCCTCCCTGGACTGCATTTTTCCCTACTCCTCCTTTTCTATCCTCATTCTTTCTCATACCCATCGGGAGAATGATGAATTTAGCAGTTTGGTCCCCAAGCAACCAACAATATTTCGGTGTGGTTTTTCGTTGTCTCAGGGTGCTGTTCTTCTTTCTTCCTTCCATTTGAGACAAAGGAGGAAAGAAAGGAGGACAGCAACCTGAGCCAATGAACAACACATGTAGAACAGCATCAACGGAACCGTAAGGTTTTTGAATAAATCAAAATATCATTAGTCTTACTTATAAAAAGCGCCAGAACTGTTTAGAGCCTAAACTACTACTAAAAAAAACTTGATTATGTATACAGAGTGTATCTCAAAAGGATGGCGCAAACTTACATGGTGAAATTACCCGATAATAGAAGCAAATATGTTCCAGTAAACATGGGTCCGGAAGCGAGCCGTTTGTGAGACAATTACGAATGTACATTTACATCTACATGGATAGTCCATAAGACACAATGAAGTGAATAGCATAGGATTTATCGGACCACTTTTATATTTCCCTAACGTTCCATTTTCTAATAGCTCGCGGGAAAAAGGAACACCTAAATCTTGCTGTTTTCGATCTGATTTCTCTTATTTTATTTTGTACGAAATTGTGTTGAAATTACTTAGCGGCGGTGGAATGGCCGAGCCCTATAAGGCGCCGTTTTACGGAGCGCGTGGTTGCTCGCCGTCGGAGATTGGAGTCCTCCCTCAGGCATCTCTGTGTGTGTGTGTGTGTGTGTGTGTGTGTGTTTTGTCCTTAGCACAAATGAAAGTAGTTTGTAAGCGTAGGGACTGATAACCGGAGCAGTTAAGTTCCTTAGATTTACAAACATTTGAACATCTTATTTTTTAAACTACTTAAAAACAACTTCCAACAAAGAATTTCGCGGTTCACCTATCTGACTGTTTGCAAAAATCCGTTTCAAGACTCACGCTCCATAAAATTACTTTTGCCAAGTAAATTTTTTACGCATTTCTTAGACATTTTATCAGACTAATCAATCCATTTTCACAGATCTGTGCTGGTGAACTTTAGTGGCGTCAAGGCGATTTGAGTGCAGGGAAGGATTTGCCAGGAGGTTGCTATGGTCTGCTTGATGACTCTGTGGGCATTTTATTTCAAACAGAAGTATTCTGTTGTTTCAGAGGCGCAGCAACATCATTTGTCGACAGGGACGAGTGTTGGACTCGTTTAGCAATGTTTCAGCACTTACTATTATGTGTGATGGATGCTGGTTCTACGGAGCCAATGGAAGAGTAGCGAGAAAATGACGTTTTTGTTTACATCAATATACTAGAGAATATCGCCACATCTCATGAAAAATGCGAAATCGACTATGTATTCTGAGACAAATCTTCTTTATTGAAATACATTCGTTGGCTTCGACAATTCACAGCTAAAGTTTCACCTTCCAACTAACCAAGACGCGAGATGCGCTGCCGATCAGTCTCTCACCACATTCTTAATACATTAATGGCTCCTTCAACTCATAGTCAAATTAAAAACCTCTCTCTACAACCTGTATTAGAAATACGTATCAACGAATTAGTGGTAAAGAAGAGAATGTTTCGCTCCAAGAATTTGGAGAAAGCTTTTGACAATGTTGACTGGAATACACTCTTTGAAATTCTGAAGCAAGCAGGAGTAAAATATAGGGAACGGAAGTTTATTTACAACTTGTACAAAAACCAGACAGCGGTTATCAGAGTTGAAGGGTCTGAAGGCAATGCAGTGGTTGGGAAGGGAGTAAGACACGGTTGTAGCCTTTGTCCAATGTTATTTCATTTGTACACTAAGCAGGGTATAAACGAAGGCAAGGAGAAATTTGGAGAAGGAATTAAAGCTCAGGGTGAAGAAATAAAAATAAAGCGTTTTATCGATGACATTGAACTTCTGTCAGAGACAGCAAAGGACCTAGAAGAGCAATCGAACGGAATGGGCAATGTGTTAAAAGGAGCGTATAAGATGAACGTTAACAAGGACAAAACAAGGGCAGTGGAGTGCAATCTAAGAAAATCAGGCGACGCTGAAGAAATTAGATTAAGTCACGAAACAATAAATGTAGTAGATGAGTTTTGTTACATGGATAGTAAAGTAACATATGATGGTACAGAGGATATAAAATGCAGAATGGCAATGGGAAGAAAAGCTTTTTTGAAAAAGAGAAATGTGTTAACTTCGAATATCGATTTACGCATAAGGGAGTCCTTTCTTAAGGCATTTTTGTGGAGTGTTGCCTTCTATGGGAGAGAAACATGGACGATAAACAGTTCGGACAGGAAGAGGATAGAGGCTTTTGATATTTCGTGCTACAGAAGAATTCTGAAGATTAGTGGGTAGATCGTGTAACTAATGAGGAAGTAATGGACAGAATTGGGGAGAAATGGAATTTTTGGCATACCTTGATTAAAAGAAGGGTTCGATTGGTAGAACACAATCTTAGACATCAAGGAATCGTAAACTTAGCATGGAGGGAAGTGTGTGTGGTAAATGGTTGTAGGTTGCCGTTCTTATGAGGAGATGATGTTTGCGCAGGCTAGATTAGGGTAGAGAGCTGCATTAAACTAGTCTCCGGACTGATGACCACACAACAAGAACTCATAGTATAAAGCAGTCATCTACATCTACATACATACTCCGCAATCCACCGTAAGGTGCGTGGCGGAGGGTACACTGTACCACTACTAGGCATTTCCTTTCCTACTCCACTCCCAAATAGAACGAGGAAAAAAAGAATGCCTATATGCCTCCGTACGAGCCCTAATATCTTTTATCTTGTCTTTGTGATCACTACGCGAAATGTGAGTAGGCGGCAGCAAGATCGTACTACACTCAGCTTCAGATTCCGGCCTTCCAAATTTCCTCAACAGAAATTCACGAAAAGAAGATCGTCTTTCCTCCAGCGATCCCCAATTGAGTTGTCGGAGCATTTCCGTGACACTCGCGCATTGGTCGAACCTACCAGTAACAAACCTAGCTGCTCGCCTCTGAACCACCTCTATGTCTTCCTTCAAACCGATCTGCTGCGGGTCCCAAACACTTGAGCAATACTCAAGACGTGATCCTACAAGCGTTTTATACGCGGTCTCATTTACAGATGAAGTACATCATCCCAAAATTCTCCCAATAAACCGAAATCGGCCGTTCGCCTTACAACTGTCCTTACATGTTCGTTCCATTTCATATCGCTCTGCAATGTTACGCCTAGATATTTGAACGACGTGACAGCATCGAGAAGCACACTACTAATGCTGTAATCAAACATTATGGGATTGTTTCTCCTAATGATGCGCATCACCTTACATTTTTCTACATTGAGAGCTAGCTGCCATTCTTCGCACCAACTAGAAATTTTGTCTAATCAACCTGTATGCTATTACAGTCAGTTAAAGACGACACCCTCCCATACACCACAGCATCATCAGCAAACAGCTGCAAATTGCAACTTACTCTGTCCATCAGATCATTTAAATAGAAAGAAAATATAACGTTCCTAACACACTCCCCTGGGACACGCCTCACGATACTCTCGTCTATGACGAACACTCCACGTCCAACTGCCCACGCAAAACTAATGCGCCAACCTACACGGAGGTGGCAGAAGCCATTGGATACTTTGTAATATCGTTCGGATCTCTCTTTGCCCGGCGAAGTTCAGCGCCTCGACGTGGAATGGTCTCGGGTAGTTGGAAGTGCCCTGCAGGAATATTCAGCCATTCTGCATCTACAGAAAAAGTGTTGCCGGTGCAGAATTGTGTGCTCTAACTAATCTCTCGATTGTGTTCAACGCGATTCACGTCGGGAGATCTGGGAGGCCAAATCATTCGCTGGAATTGTCCAGAATGTTCTTCAAGCCAGTGGGGGACAGTTGTGGTCGAATGGCACTGCGCATGTCACCCATAAAAATAGTATATTTGTTTGGAAACATGAAGTACATGAGTGGCAGCCAAATTTCCTCCAAGTAGCCGAACACAACCAATTCCACTTAGTAATCGATACAGGTGGACCAGACGACTCAGTCCATTCCACGTAAAAAACAGCCCCCACCACAGGGAAGCCACCATCAATTTGCACAGTGCCTTCTTCACAACTTGGAACAATGAACTTCTGGGGCTTGTCCCACACTCGAACCCTTCCAGCAGTTCTTACCAACAGAAATCGTGACTCATGTGATCAACCCGACTATGGGCCAACCAATATGGTTACAAGCCCAGGAGAGGTGCTACAGCAAAGCCACCCGAGTCGGTTAAAACAAACCAAGGCCATATTGCGCCGCACGTTCCACATTGATTTGCTTGCTTTTAGCACTGGCAAGCGTACGCAAATGCCACTGCTCTCGGTTATTAAGCGCAGGCCGTCGACCGTTGCATTTTTCGTGGTGACAGGTCATCATCACCATCATCATTATCATCTTCATCTTTCTTCCAAGGATTAGGCTGTTGCTTGTTTCGAACTGCCCAGAACGTATTCCCATCTCTTCCGTGGTCTGCCAATGTCTCTTTTCCCATTCGGTATTTATGTCACGATCTTCTGTGGAATTGTGTGTTATAGCATTCTCAGAAGGTGGTGTTATCAATTTCCACGGTAGTGTTGAAACCTTTCGTTCACGTTGAAGTATTTTCTGATATCGTCATTTCTAATCTAGTCGCTCTTTGTGCAGCGTTTTATCTTTCTCGGGAACCTCATCACTCCAGTCGGAATTTCACTTTCTTGTCTTTTTGTGATAATCCAGCTTTTGCATCCGTGTGATGACAAAGAAGATGCCACTGCATTATAGAATTTCAAAATCTTGTCTTTTTCTCCCTTTTTGCCTCAATGTTCTGTTAATGGTGCCGTAGATAGCTTGGAACTTGGGTATTTTTTATTCAATATCGAAATCGTAATGAAACTTACAGCGAGCCTTATTAAGAGACATGAGACACTTCTATAACTGAATTATCTAAAACAAGTTTTGAACTGACTGGATGTTTTTCTCGGAAAGCATTTTCTCTTTTTTCTTTCTTTGTACTTTTATTGATAAAAGCTTTAAAGTTATACACTACCATTTGTGGAAATTGCAACACCAAGAAGGAAACGCATGAATTCAATTAATTTAATACCTCAGGTTGTCATGTGACAAGTAACAAATCATTACCTTTAGAAATATGTACATGTCCTTTGAGCCCTGCTATTCAGTATGTTGCCGCGGCGGATTAGCCGTGCGTACTGGGGCTCCATGCTGCGGTGCGCGCGGCCGTTCGCCGTCGGGAGTTCGAGTGCCCCCTCGGGCATGGGTGTTTGTGTTGTCCTTAGGTTACTTTAATTTAGTTTAAGTAGTTTGTAAGCTACGGACTGATAACCACGCAGTTGAGTCCGATAGATTTACAATATTTTTTTCAGTATGTCGTGTGGCCACCACGCACTGCAATTAGAGCTGCTATACGCCGTAGCGATGAATCAGTAAGATTGTGAATACGTTACTGAGGAATTTATATCTACCCATTGTGTTTCCGAACCCAGAAATCCTGGAGACTAGTGACTGGAGGAACTTGACACACCAGGTGCGTACCAACTGTATCCCAGACATGTTCGATGGGCCACATGTCTAGCGAACGTGCACGCCAGGGAAGCAGTGGTACCCGTTGCTCTTCTAAGAAGGCCTCTACATTCATCGCAATACGTGGCCAGACAATTTACTGTTGAAATGTGGCCTGAGGAGATGCCTGAAGCTGGGGGAGTACGTCAGGCTTCACAACTATCTTTAGATATCGGTTGCTGTTCAAAGTGCGGTCATTACGTAGGAGATGAGATCGGATGTTGTAACCTGTGGCGCCCCAAACCATCACACCTGGTGTTTGTCCGCTATGCCGCTCCACGAGGCAGCCCTTCAGGTTGCGCTCACCACGGTACCGCTGGACAAATATGCGGCCAACATTATACGACACATTACATTGTGCCTTTCAGCACCCCCGTGACGGTGCTCGCGTGAGGTCGGGGAACTTGTGGTGAACAATGGAAGCCGACGTGATGGAATGCGTGCAACCAGTCCAACCCGCAGCAGACAGCATGAACCGTCCACGCAGACACGTTCACACCTGTTGCAGTGCTCCAGTAACGAACCAATATTGTGGATGACGCTGTATAGTCCGTTATGGCCATGCGCACAAGATGACGGTCATCATGTGCTGTGATCATGTTTCGTGGTCCAGTTCCCGCTCGTCGCAGTACGACCTTCCTCTGTCCACTGCTTCCACATCCGCGTCACTGCCGTAGGAGCAGGCACTGTGCGAGCCGAAATGTCACGTATGACGATAGCGTTTCCCGGAAACCGATTATTCTGCCCCGTTCGAACTCGCTAACCTGCTGATATGGCTCTCTTGGACGTCGACGATGTATACTGGCACTCACCGTATTGTTTCCACCTTGTGAAAGCTCTGCACCTACTACTACAGGAGCACACCGACCCTATTTCTGACCGACACGAAAGGGCTGCGCTCGGTCTAGTGTACCCCATCTCGCTGTTGCTTGCCGTAGAGGTTCGAGTCCTCCCTGGGGCATGGGTGTATGTGTTGTCCTTAGGTTAGTTTACCTAGGTTTAAGTAGTTTGTAAGCTACGGACTGATGACCACGCAGTTTTACAAACATTTGAACCATCTCGCTGCAAAACGTGTCTTATTGCTTGCACACCCGTCGCCATTCCCAGCAAGTGTGGACTATTCGGGTATTTCCTTCTCGATATTGTACTTTTCACAAACGGCAGTGTATTTCGTTCAGCTGGTACACTTATTTTTGGAGGTCATTTCACTATTTTGAATAATAACGGTTGAAAACAGAAGCAGATCTCTAGATGTGATATTCTCGGTTCACTTTGACTCTGTGGATCTGGGAATATTGACTTCCCTTGCGATTTTCGCAACGGAATGCCCCAATGTAATGAGCTCCAGCTGTCATTCCGCGTTGAAATTTTCCACGCCAGGATTCGCTTCAGACGGGTTACCGGAGTACATATGACTGCTCTGCGAATGCTGGACCGTTTTATACGTTGTGTGCTCGCGCTACTACCGCGATATCTATCTTTTCGTATCGCTATCCCACGACCTCTGGAACCTCTATTAGGAGACAGTTTTTGGGTAAGTTTCATTTGCAGGACAGGCCGCGCGGTGAAGTTGGTCGTGTTTAGCGGTGAGCCTTGCCACCTGCCAACGTGCACAGAGGCGTTCAGCAGGCAGCCAGGTGACAAGGTCGCGCGTCTCGTAAGGAGCCGGCGGCAGCAGTCGGGGCGAGGCCGTCACGCCCAGGCATCAGCAGGGCGTCGCCGAAAACAGCTGCGCACCAGTTCCGCTACACACGCCTGCCGCGCACGCGACAAGACGCTGCCGCGCCCGGCCACATCAGCTACTCTGCCAAACGACCTTACAACGCTGCTTACCAGGGTCGGCGCACGAGTGGCACCATACAAAATGTTCAAATGTTTGTATAGCTTATGGGTCTTAACTGCAGGGTCATCGGTCCCTAAACTTACAAACTACTTATGAACTAACTTATACTAAAGAGAGCACAAACATCCTTGCCTTACGGGGGGATTCGAACCCCCGGCGGGGAACGGCCTCGGGCATCAGACCATAGCGCCTCAATGCGCTAGAGACCCTGTATAGGGAGAGAGTGGCTACGCGTGAGACCGATTCTGATTGGCTGAGAGCCCACGACGCCATGTTTTTACCAGATTTGGTGGGCTTTGTATATGTGTGAATAGCTACAGTGTGCGTTTCTGTATTGTAGTGTGTCTTAAAAGCTTCCGACTGCTTGCCCTTTTCTCACATGACATCTAGCGAGCCATGGATGAAGTACAACAGGCGGATTGTGTTTTTCTCGACTTCAAAAAGGCGTATGACACGGTGCCGCACTGCAGACCGCTAATGAAGATATGAGATTGGGGAATACGTTCACAGATTTGTGCCTGGCTGGAAAACTTCTAAGTAATAAAACGCAGTACGTTGTCCTCTACGGCGAGTGTTCGTCAGAGACGAGTGTATCGTCAGGCGTGTCCCTGGGGAGTGTGATCGGACCGCTGTTGTTTTCTATCTATATAAATGATCTGATGGACAGAGTAACTTGTAATTTGCGGCTGTTTGCTGATGATGCTGTGGTGTATGGGGGGGGGAGTCGTCTTTAACTGACTGTAATAGCATGCAGGATGACAGACAAAATTTCTAATTGGTGCGAAGAATGGCAGATAGCCCTCAATGTAGAAATATTTAAGGTGATACACATGAGTAGGAAAACAATCCCATAATATTCGAATACAGCAATTAGTAGTAAGCTTCTTGATGCAGTCGCGTCGTTCCAATATCTATGCGTAACATTGCAGACGGATATGAAATGGAACGAACATGTGAGGACAGTTGTGAGTATAGCGGACAGCAGACTTCGGTTTATTGGGAGAATTTTGGGAAGATGTACTTCATCTGTAAAGGAGACCGCGTAAAAATCGCTTCTACGACCACGTTTTGAGTATTGCTGAAGTGTTTGGGACCCGCAGTAGATAAGTTTAAAGAATGATATGGAAGCAGTTCAGAGGCGAGCAGCTAGATTCGTAACTGGTAGGTTCGACCAATCTGCGAGTGTCACGGAAATGCTCCGGAAACTCAATTGGGTATCGCTGGAGGAAAGACGACGTTCTTTTCATGAATTTCTGTTGAGGAAATTTAGAGGACCGGAATTTCAAGCTGAGTGTAGTACGATCTTCCTGCCACCTACTTATATTTCGCGTAGTGATCACAAAGACAAGATAAGAGAGATCAGGGCTCGTACGGAGGCATATAAGCATTCATTTTTCCCCTCGTTGTATTTGGGAGTGGAATAGGAAAGCAAATGCCTAGTAGTCGTAAAGCGTACCCTCCGCCATGCACCTTACGGTGGATTGCGGATTATGTATGTAAATGTAGAGGACTGCGATTTGACTTTACACTTACGTACAGGTTGTATTACGGGAGGCAGTGCTCCACCTTTGGACGTCTCCTGTCGGTTCTATTTACGTAAATTAACGTGTTGTACGTTGGTCGTTGTCGATAACCTTAGAACTTTGCGGCAATTTTTAAGATTATATGTTTATTTGAAGTGATTTACTGAGTGTAATTAATAATGTGCATTACATAATCATTAAGGATAGTCAAGAGAAATGCCTCGTTCTTCCTCTGTTGGCTGTAAAACCGAAGTGAAGATTGTTATATGATGCTTGTGTTCGCAAGGAATGAGGAAATACGAGAGCAGTGGGCATTCAAAGTTAACCGAGAAAGCGGGAAGCGTAAAGGCCGACAAATTATTCCTGCCTGTGTGGAGTAAATATTTTCTGCTCGTCCCTCCCCCCCCCCCCCCTCCCGCCCAAAGCAAGAAAGGCACTGATCAAATTCAGTCATAGAACTATTGCCTGTGAAATTCCCTCGTGATGCGTACTGACATAATGTGAACAGTGTTAAGTTCGAATCTGGTAAGTGGTAATTTTTTTAAACAGCATTTTCTAGCTTTTTCTTAGTTCATGCTTCTGGTTTTTGACATGTCGTGCTACAAGGTATGTTGTAACATGGCAACGGCTCCTCCCCCTGGACTGTGTATTATTGGCTATTCACAATACTATAATTGGTTACAGGATGTAACATGAAAAAGGGAGGGATGCGGGACTATTGCCTCATTGCCGATATTCAGTTGCATATTTTGAGGCTGTTTCACGGTATTTTTCCGATTTTCTGTGATACGTTGCCCCTAAAAGTATCTACAAAATGACGTTTCTGGTATTACACAGTGTTTGAAAGTTTTATAAGGTCGACGGCACATTGAAAATGCATTATATCGGGGCGGAAAGCGATAATATTGTACTAATTTCAGCTTATGGATATGCAGTAAGAAAATTCTGAAATAGCATTATTTTATTTGAGATATATAACATGAAATGCCTCTCTTTCTTATTAATCAACTGCCAAATGTCGAAATGACCACAACATCATAAAATATGGTATGAACATCAGACAGCCATAGAAACTGCTTCATGAGATGTATTTGCTTACAAATTTATTATGAACATAGATTAATGGCATTTCTTGAATGTCGTATTGATTAATGAACTAGAGGATGTGCTTTGGTCTCATGGGTCAAGTGGCTGCATTTCTGTTTGTTCGTTATGTAAATGCACGTCCCGCGCGCAGTCTGGTAAAAACATGGCGGACACCGGCCGGTTGGTCACACTCTCCCTATACAGGCTCTCTAAATAAAGCTCTGTATAGTGAAAGTATGGCCATCCTTTTCCGCGGCGCTTGCCGCCGTCTGCAGCTCGTGATTGGCTGAAATCGAGTCACGTGCTTCTTTCCGCCATCTTGGTCCTATACGTTGCTTGGCTGCTATGAAAACCTTGTGAATATTTGTATGTTTTGGTTTGAATAATGCCACAGTGTTGTACTTTTGGGTGTTTTTAAGAAGCGAAGAAGAGAGTAAACATTATAGTACTTCCATTAGATATCAGAAATGGAGGAAGATGAACAGTTTGGCTGATGAAAATCGTCGGAGAAAACTAGGAGTCCAGAAACGAACTTCGGTTCTTGTGCTGTGATGATTTTAATTCATAATGTAAATTAATAGATTAAAGATTCACTGACGAATGGATCACGCAGCAGATAGCTATATATTTTTAACTTGAATAAATTTGTGAAGAAAATTCCTGCACAATGCCGTGAGGTTAAATTATTCACGCGTCGTTGATTTTATCTGCAGGTAGTTGTCGAAAACACACAATTTTATTTTACATATTAGTGAGTGAACTAGATTCCCGTTTAGATATGAAATTAACATACAGTTCCTGAAACAAGCTTTTCTCATTGGTTAGAGTGTGTTAGAGTGTGTCATAACAAGAAAGAAAGAATTGAAACAAGAGAAATATTAGACATTCAAATGTAATTGGCGTTGTAAAGACACCTTTAATTTCTTTTTCTGGTAAAAGACATGTAGTGGGTATCTCCTTGCATTTTTCGTAGTTCATGTAAGATATAAGTACATAATACCCAAGAAAATACTCATCAAAGACTTTTACATGATCTAAAATTGTTTTCTTAATTACACTATGCTCCGATGATGACATGTTCGCGGTCTATTGAAATACTTGGCTACGGTACAGGTCAGCCTGAATTATACGTGAACTCTTTAGATATAGAGCCACAAACCAGTTTTCTTAAATTCGAACGATAAGTATACTGTAGAGCAGCCAGGTCCGCATGAAACAGAAGTACGCGAAGTTCCCGCATCTGTCCGTCGGATATAACAGCCTGTATCTCGAGAATGAAAAGAGTTATCGTTCTGCTCTGAACCTTAAATAAAATTCCGATATCTTACCTACATTTCGTCCGCAGCATTGTATGAGCTAAAATCAACCATACGCAAAGTCTACGCAATGCGACTTTTCCTCTGCAAACTCTTCAAAATTTTGCGCAGTAGTTTACTTAATTTGATGTAGCACGGAAACTATAATTAATAATGAACAGAAATTGAGATCATTACCGAGAGAATGTATCACACTATAACACGTGAAAAAATTAAATTTTTTTATTGGTTGGTTTTCTCAAAATCTGTTGATAAGTATTGTTAAGCGCTGGGAACTTCGTAGCGGTCGGCGTGTAAGCAGCAGCGGAATAGGTCCAACATGGCTGCCGCTGGCAGGCTGGCCATACTTTCCCTATACAGAGCTTTACTCTCTAAATGCGCTCGGCTGCCCCGCCGCGGCGCACCATAGAAACGTGATGTTGTTAATAAACTGACATCACTTAATAAAAGTGGAACAATTTACACAAAATCCGAAGAGATTTGTTTCAATTTTACTTACAAGACGATCACGTGCATACTGTATTTTTGTAAATTTTTATAATCATGATAGGCCTATGTGAAGTTCAGAATACAAATAACAAACATGCGAAGACATTCAATGCAACTCTCAGAAATTCGCAACAAAATCGACTATGAAGTTTTCCGAAGTCATTTGATTACATGTAAAATCGGCTAAGTTTTTGACAAACGCCGCGGCGCATTGGTAGTGTTGTAAATTGATGATAAAAAAATTCGTAGTGAGACGTTTGGAATGCCGATACGATTTTTTTCTCGTTTTCGAATATCCACGCTATATAAATATAGAACTTATCATTATATGATGATTAATAAGTATCTAATCTTTTTTTTAAGTCACCTTCTTTAGTCTATGTTTCAGTATCTTACGAAAGGTTGTTAATAATGATTTCAATTAAGTAAATACCACAAATTACATTTTGGAGCATTGCAGTAAAAATAAATGGCAAACATTAATAGTGAATCGTGCATACTCTAATGAATGTTACTTTTTTTAAATGTAACCATCATCATTAACGTTTAATAAAATATTGAAAACTAAGTATAAAAACGACTTCCATTTCTTATAAAAAAAATTAGCAATTATTTTCGAGCTAGTTAGCATTTATTTGAGTAACCTTGAATTTAAATAGTGTCAACCACAAAAAAAGCAGGAAATGGTAGTATTCAAACAATCTCCTCTAAAATTTTCATTCATTGCCCGTGTACAGCGCTAGTGCCGAGCTATGGTGACGGCAGGAAGTTTTCTTTTCCATGTAAATAATGATCATCAGAATCTTCAATTTCTATCTTCTCGAGAATTTTTGTGATTGCATCGAATGGATTCAGCTGATTGTTACTCGAGTCCTGAACTCCACGCACCATAAATATAAGAAATCCGATACCCATGGGGTCTTCTTGCAAGCAGTAAAATCCATTGTTCATAACTTTCCTTTCCATCAAACACATTTCCTTCATTACTTATTGTTCCATTTTATCCTAATTTCATCGTTCTCTTTCTCGTGGTGCTCCCACTCCCTACCTGCAGGCTGGCGACGGCCGTCCTCCATGCTCCTAATGACCTCGCACGACGAACCGCTCGAAGCAAACAACAAACAGGCACATGACCCAAATGTCCAAATGTTTGTAAATCTATCGGACCAAACTGCGTGGTCATCAGTCCGTAGCTTACAAACTACTTAAACTAATGTAAACTAACCTAAGGACAACACACACACCCATGCCCCAGGGAGGACTCGAACCTCCACGGCGAGCAACCGTGCGCTCCGCAGCGAGACGCTTTAGACCGCTCGGCTACTCCACCCGTCTAAGCGATTCATACAATTTAACAGATCGCCACTGGGCAGAAAACATCTAGTGCCCCACTTCTCTCCCTCCCGTCCTCTTCCCATTTTCGCATTCGTAAGAGAAAGTTGGTGAAAGAAATTTCGCATTACTAACGTCTTTTTTTTTATGATTTCCACCCCACCACCCCGACTCCTCATCATTTCCGTGACACTCTTTGCCTCATATCGCGATAATACAAAACGAGCTGCCCTTTTCTGAACTTTCTCTAAATCGTCTGTCAGTCCCACTTGGTGTGGTTCCCACAATGTGCTGCAATATTCCAAAACAGGACACATACGTGTATTATAGGCAGTTTCTTTAGTAGAACTGTTCCATCTTCTAAGTGTTCTGCCAACGAAACGTAGTCTTTGGTTCGCTTTCCCTACAAAATTTTCTGTCTGTTGTTTCCGATTGAAGTTATTCGTAATTGTTATTCCTGGGTATGTAGTTGAATTTACAGCCTATAGATTAGACTGATTTGGTGTGTAAATGAAGTTTAACGGATTTATTTTAGTGGTCATGTGGGTGACTTCACGCCTCACATTATTAAAGGTTATAACACTTCTCCGGCGACCGCCATATATCAGTATTGTTCTACTCGACGACTTAACGCCGATAACAACGTAATGTGTCGTTTCTGACAAGGAATAACGAATCTAACTGCAGAACTGTGGCGATATTCCACAACCACGTAATTTGATTAGAAGACACTTGTGAGGTACAGTGTTAAAAGCTTTCCGGAAATCTAGAAATACGAAATCTATTTGACGTCCTTTGTTGATAACACTCATCACATCATGTGAGTAAAGAAGCTAGCTATGTTTCAACCAAATTTGGTTGAAATGGGTACAGTGGTTTAGAAGCAGACATCGCACGATGCAGGACTTTTCCGCGTATTTCATTGTTACGTCATATCTCCTGAACAATTTGTCGCAGAGTCATTTAATGGTGCCTGTGACCATCGCGAAAGTGGACGCAATATGTTGACAATGTTTCATTGAAGTTGGTTGAACGATACGGACGCGCATAAAATACGAACACACAAACATTCATTTTTATATATTAGATATATCGTCACAAGAAATAGCATATCTGGAACTACTTTTCCATACACTTGCTGAGGCAGTGCAGTGCAGTTCAGCGCAGTCTGTAGAGGATGCAAAAGAACAGTTTATTCCAAATAGCGTTTGGCTCCTCCATTATCTTAACGCTGGTTTGAAGAAATTAAATAAGTAGGTGTATGAGAAGTAGTTAAAACTTAATTGCAGAAAAAATGCAGGTGTTTGTTCTCATAAGAGAACCGACACGGCCTCAGGTAACTTTGACTCAGAGAGGAGAACAGGCCAAATGCCGGGAGGTCACTGTTGGCCATCCGTTGACTTTCAAGCAGCACTTTCTGGAATCTAAAACAGAAAGGACCTGCAAGAAACAAAATAATGAGTATAATTTTCGGATCATCTTGGGGTGAGGCACGAAAACCAGTTAAAAATTCACATTTTTTGTTTCTCCGCAATTGAACGCGCTTGCCTTGTTTGGCACAATTCTGCCCATGCTAAACAAGTAGATATCGCCGTTAATGAGTTGTCGAGACACATTACTGGATAAACTCCGCCATTTTAGTGGCCATGGTCCGTTTAGGCACCAGGCGTGAAGGACGTGCTTGTAGAGGAAGGTAAAGGCATCTACCTCCGAGAATTTGCCATCATATCGTCCTCTAAAATTGATGTACAAAAACATTTCATGAGGCTAACATAACTGGACACACAGACGTGTTCTCTGTCTTCTAAGATGGCTAACGCCGTGGGAAAATGTAATTGTTGTTTCACTGAAGAATGGGTTATGACAGCCTGTTTTTCTTTTAATATTCTCTTAATGCTTTGGACAGGGGTAAATAAATGTAAGTGTAGGCTTCCCCGACCGTTGTAACTGCCCCTGTCAGTACAATTCTTCAGGATGAGACCACATTATCAATCTTTAAAACGTGTTCGACGTTTCGACCATTGTTGGAATTGGTCCATTTCCACCAATGGCTTGAAATATTACAAAAACCAATAAAGATCGCCCACATTCCTCTTCATCAAACCGTTGTTTCGCGCTACTACATAAGAACTAAGCCTTTGTTCATTCAGCATTCGGACAAATACTCAGAGGAAGACAACTTGCAAAAGTGGCCGAAACGTCGGCCAATTTTGACCTTCCTACAGGCGTGCCTTTTAGTCAGCCAAGGAGGTACAGGCGTATTTTGCAGATACTCTTGATAATAAACCTTTAAATGTCACAGACATCAAACTTGTATCTTAAAAGAGAAGGATAATACAAGGGGGGGGGGGGATTTCCGACTCTCCCACTTTCCGAGAAAAGGATATGAACCTTGTCGCCACAAACTGACACATACGCGCGCCTGTCTGAAGGTTAATGATTGACAATGCAGTGTCACAACCGAGCGAGGTTTCACAGTGGTAAGACACTATAGAGACGCGTTTGGGAGGGCCATCCAGACGAAATCTTTGAAAGGGAACAGCTGTAGTCGCCACAGTGACACATTTTAATGTTCCAAAAGTTAACACGGACACTGCACATCGTATTTCTTTTATCTACTCTGTCGTTCAAATCTCATCCATTCAACGGCGTTTTCTAGTTTGGAAATAAAAATAGTCTACTTCTAATTTGCGCGATCCAAAAGCTCTCCACAGATTGCGAGGCGATGGTTTTGACTCAGGAACCGTAGGACGAATTGGGCGGCAACAAGATGCATTCCAAGATGCTGCGTCAGGACATCATGACATGATTCGACTAAAATCTTACATTCTTCTGCAATCTCACGGGCAGGCACAGTTTCTTGACGTTCCTGGCATGTGCGTAGTCGGTAGACGTCGAAAGACATTCTGAACGAGGGTCAACTTCCGTCCGGTCAACTTTAAACCGCGTGAACAATTCATAATACCGAATACGGCTTAAGCACTCATCACCATACGCTTCCTTCATTAATGGTGGGTCTCTGTAAGGGATTTATCGACTTTCAAGCAAAATTTAATCTAGAAGCATTGCTCTTCTAACTTGTCATCTCGAAATTCGCAAACTGTGCGACTCAACCTTCTATTTCATACAGCATGAAGCAATAACTAACAGACAGGCAATAATTAAACTTCATCTACGTACGCATTCAATGCAACCGAAATTACGAGTGTTCCGGAACTTTTTGAATATATGTTTGTATCGTGGAGCGAGTCACTGTAGCATCCATCATCGCACGATCCTTCGATCCTTTCGCATTGTCATCTTCCTGACCGCTCAATATCCGATACGTCGCACGTGGGTCCCATCTCGTGTCCACCGCTTCGTATATTGTCTGACGAAACACTTGGAGCGACCTGGCGACACAGACGACCATCAGGGGGTTTTCATTACAATAATTATGACCCTCTCAAACTGCGCCTACTAACGGTCTTCTCAAGTTGGGATGTGATCGTCACATTTATCACTCTTCCAGTATGGATCTGTGGGCAAATGCCAAGGTACCAAACTTGCACCATTTTGCTATCTGACCTTGCTGTAACCATTTGCAAAGTTTCGCGTTTGTATCTTTCTTCTCTCTGGGTGCACTATTTTTCAGTGCTCCTACAGAGCGAGGTGGCGCAGTTGTAGGGACTGGACTCGCATTCGGAAGAACGGTGGTTCAAATCCATTTATAGTCATTACAGATTTAGCTTTTCCGAGATTTCATTCCAGGCACATGTCGGCATGATTCCTCTGAAAGGGAACGGCCGATTTCTTTCCCCGTCATTAACCAGAAAGTAGAGCGTCAGCACCGTCTGTGATGATCACGCCCTCAATGGGTCATTAACCGAGAAGTTCCTTCCTTCAGTGCTCCCGAATGCATAATGTACCAGCATTGTAATTGTAAATGAACGTTTGGAAGTCCTAGTAGCTACAAAGAACATGGTGTGTGCCAATCCACAGATACTCTGCACAGTGAATAAGAGAAAATACTTTATTGAGCTGCCGTCCGTCCATCCAGCGTTCACGGCGTTGTTTCGCCATTGACTAGACCACAGCGTCATTGGCCATCGCTTCCGGTTATTGGCGTCGCTATGTGGAAGAAACCGTATACTAGCGTAGTGTTGCCTTGCTAGCGATCTCCGACAACGTCTGCGGCCCACTTTGCGTAATTCGACCCTTGCAGGAGGCCGTAACCAGAGAACATGCCGCAGGTCGGGCAAGTGAGCCGCGCCATATTGCACCCAATCTTTTTTTCACAGCCGAGGACACGCGCCCTTCGTCGGAACATTGGTTTCCATAACCCAAGAGCCCTTTCGGCCTATATTCAAACCAAGTAAAATTATGTGAAGTTTCACTTCCATTCACTCGTACAGGAAGTGCTGCTGCACGTTGACTTGCACTAATGCTTTAAGGAAAATTAGCAGTGAGGTAGATCAGAAACGAATGCCAGCTCCTGTTTACCTTCTTTAGTTCAGAGGAAAATTGCGCTAAATTTGCACGAAATGTTGGAGAATCTAGTTTTTTAATGAGTTACATATGAACGTAAAGCCCTTAATTATGTTTTTTGTCCACTGTAAGGTGAGTGATATATACTGTTGGAAAGACGACGTTGACGATGGCAGATGTCAACTGTTAAATAGTACACGTACTGACAATAGTTTCAAAGTCGTGCTTCAATAGATGGTGTTGTGATAGCTACCAGAGCGCCATCTATTTTTTCCCATTAATAGGGAATGGTCACAGCCATCAAGCTCCGTCTGATATCGTGTGAAGTAAACAGGCGCCGTCGGGCGCTCGACTGGAAACCGAAGGGTCGCGGGTTCGAAACCCGGTCGGACCTCGGATTTTTTCAGTCTACACTTTACCCCATCCTTCACCTCTCAACGATTTGAGAAAAGACACGTGGTTCAGATTCCACGTTAAGCTGTAGGTGCCCTTTCCCCGGTTGGGTAACTGGGGTAGGCTAGGGACACGCAAGTAGCCGAAGTGGCGTCCAATTGAAAGACTTGCAACTAGGCCAATGAGCCACACGAAATTGTTATTATAACAGGCGCCAAGCTACGGAGAGGCACTCGTGCTTCCAACAGCCAACTGAGCGAGTTTGAAAGTGGGCAAAATGTGGCCTTCAAATGGCGATATGGTGTATTGTGTCGTCTGTCATGGTTTTCGGTGTTCTACGAGACGGAGTGTAGCAGGGAGAAAATTTGCTATATTATATCGTTACATAAGAAAGAGCAGTGCATGTGAAACGTCTGTTGCGCGAGATACAAGAATAAGAGAGAAACAAGATTCTCTCCAAAAAATGCTATGGAGCTGGGTACCAGCTGCAGTGACATTAATAAGAAAATAAAATACCGGCGGGAGAAGAGGAAAATAGTAGTTAGTAAAAATATCAGAGAGTGAGGGGAAGACTCTATGTTCAATCCAAAGTGGTTTGGATATAAAATTTTAAAGATCCTGAACTTAACACAGCAATCATTCAACTTCGATCACATTTATTGCTGTGGATGTGCGATGTTTCAGTGATACTAAAATAAGTGAATTACCTTTACATAAGCTTTCAACCAAACCTTTACAAACAACAGAAACAATTTTATATACCGTATAGCTCGCTTTGAAATACGAAATAAATATCCTAGACTTTGGTACGAATATCCTATTGTAAGGAAACGGAGGTTTACAGCAAGTCTTCGTTTCACAGGGATGCCTTCCTGAAATTCATGTCTTTTCTGGAGGAAACGTTGCATATAATCTGTAGCAAAATTTCAAAATCTGATGGCGACATCATTGCGAAATTACGAAAGCCAGAACCGTCTTCCATGTTCAGTTCACAAAGTATGTCATTTCTGCCACGACTTTTATAGTATATTTTGGTCCACCACTGATGACTACGTCATTCTTTGCGTCTTTACTCATCTCTCAATAATAACGCAGCACCACATGCTAATGTTTCATCCACGACAGGAATACATTTTTTTTAGGGTTGAAAACAATCTGTATTTATTCTACTAATTTATGTTTATTTAATAGTTTTCGGCTTATTAGGACATCTTCGGGTAAACATTTCCCAGGCGTCGGCAAAACACTAGTGCCTATGTTGCAAACATGTTAAATAAAGATACAACACACCAAAACTTTAGTCCTTTGCTTATGACATTAGTTTAAGTTGTCGAACTAAGCAAAGAACTAAAGTTTTGACGTGTTGTATCTTTATTTAACATGTTTGCAACATAGGCACTAGTGTTTTGCCGACGCCTGGGAAATGTTTACCCGAAGATGGCCTAATAAGACGAAAACTAGTTCGTAAATAAACACAAATTAGTAGAACAGAAACACTGTTTTCAACCCTAAATATGAAATTGTTGTACCAAGAAGTGATGATAGAATCCATGTATAAGAAACAAATGTTCGTCACCAGTCTAGCCGCGGACACGAACAACAAACAGTGTTATTCATAACATTATTTTACTCCAGTATATGGATTTAAAGATAATTGGTTAATACAATAAAAGACTAATTCGTTACCTCTGTTCATGATGAAACTTGGAGATGCCTTGGATTTTGTGTGTGTTTAATCTCTGGAAAAAGTGAGAAAGCGATTACAAAGAAAAGAGGCATCTTCCTTTATAAAACAAATATCACATCTTGCTTCTAGTTGCTGTATAGGGAAATTCACAAACGGGTGTAGTGGTGTGGGGGAAGTTCAGATGAATAATTAGATGCTGCTTTCTTGAGGTTTATTGCATACCAATAAAAATATGGATAAATCGCTCAAATGTATGTAGGATAAAATCTGTATGAAGTCTCATTTCAAGTGCACTTCGTAAAATACCAAACAGTGATTGTGATATTCTGCATGGTGGACGTTCAAGCTGCACGACAACACTCGCTCACATACAGCCAATATTGTCGAATAGTTCGTTGGACATCCACCGTACCCGCCGGATCTCAATCCTCCAGACTTCTTCCTATTCCCTCGCCTCAAACTCCCTTTGAAAGGAAATAGATTTGACGATATTTCTTACATCCAACGAAACTTGACGAGGATTTTGAACACCATCCCAAAGGAAGACTTCGTCCAAAGTTTCCAGGACATGTTCCCAGGACAAATTTCCAGGACTCAGCGGTGCATAGTTACTGAAGGTGACTGTAGTCCATAATTCATCTACGTTAATGTTAGTGGACTATTCACCAAACTTTGTTTAGAGGTTGTAATATGTATTGACAATACTGTTATAATAGAAATTTTTAGTAGAATATTAATTTACGTGTGCAGCAACGTGATTTTACAGCGTTCATCTTAAGGGTCGGTAATCTAGAACTAATACTGTTGGGTGTGTGGACAGCGTAATTGGTTAAGGCGATGACAGGCCCAAAGCGGGAAATCCGACTTCGAAACCTGGTCCAGCCTAAATTTTCAGCTTCGCCATTGAATTTATTTCAATGGTCTGAACATTCGAGATGTTAGAATATTTCGAATTCAAGTAGTCCAATGTTTGTATGAAGTTTCTTCTTCTTTTACGTATGAGCCACTATGGGTTATGATTATTTCAACTTTTTCTCCATTCTTTTCCTCCATACTTCTCTCATCATTTTCCGATGTTTCTCTCTTCTTTCTTCGGTCCACTTGGCTCCAGTATTTTTCTTCGGTTTTTTCTCAAATGATTTGGCATCCTTTAATTTCTTTCTGAGTGGTAGTCTTTTCTCAATATCTTGTTGGCTAATTTGGAGCGCGTTCATGTTGCTTCTTACTTCTTTGCACCATGTATTATCCATTTTTAATTTACTGAAGTAACCGAACAGTCTTTTTGTCAGTTTGTTGAGATCCATCCTTTGTATGTGAGCGTAGAAAGCTAATCTTCTTTTCCTAATTACATCAGTGATTTGTTCAATATGTGTATAGATTTCACTATTATGACGCGTTCTGTATTGTGTCTGCTCTTTAACTGGCCCCAAGATTTTCCTTAACATTTTTCTTTCAGTAATTTGCATGAGGTTTATTGTTTATTTATTGTTTTGTTTGTGAATAGAGTATAGCTAGAGATGGGTGTAACCAGTTCATCATGTAAACCAATGGTCTCACCACGGTGTGCGCCAACTTTTGGATAAAATTAGTAAATTATGATATTCTGCTTAATCAGTGTGACGTACATTATGTCTGATTATATTTGATAATGCCCCAAGAATCGATCTGGGATAATGGTTACAATCAACTACCGCCAGCGTAGCCCCTGGCAGAATGCAACACACTGGCACAGAGTAACATATATTTGTCTGTGACACTGGACAATAAACCGCTGAGTCCCTCACTATGTTACGCCCAACATTGTATTTCTCTCGGAACGACCCTCGTGTTTGGCCACGAGACGGTTAATTGGTGCCTTAGTCACACATCATGGGGAGCTGACAGGACTCCTCCAGTTGTATACAGCCTTTGATTATGGCTGTCAGTCAATGAAGCAGCATGAGGGAGCCTTCACACGTCTCCGAATCGGACACTGCCCTTTGACGCACAGCTGTTTACTCTATAGAGAGGATCCCCGTTTTTGTGATGCCTGTGGAGTGCAAATAACTGTACACCACATTTTAATTGAATGCATTTTATATCGTGCTGAGAGGGCAGCAGCGAATCTTGGTGTTCTGCCTTCTGTTTTAGCTGATGATTAGCCGAGTGTGACGGAAGTTTTAAAATTTTGTAAACTCTCGGGACTCTGGCCCAAGATTTTAGGCTGGAGCTTTTACCGTGTTAAAGAATGGCTGGCACATCCCTTTTGTATCAGTGATCACTTCACGATACCCTGCAACTGCGTTAAGAGTACTTCTACGGCCGTGTACTTCAGTGAGCCAACCTACATTGTTGACATGCGGTATTTCGTTGTGTGTTTGCTTCGTTCCCCATGCGGTTTATCTATACTTGAGTCGCTGTAAGGTGATCCCTGACAGTTGTTGCAATAATACGGTCGCACCACCTTTATGCGTCTACTGTGACTAGTCGTATTATGTAATTTCGTATGTGTCTATAGGACAACTCCTTATTGGTGTTTTGGTATGAAGCAGTTTGCACTTCGTTGTTGAAAGCTTGCAACAGTAATGCACCTTTCAGAGGTCTACTTACGCCGACCCAACTATAGTTCGTGTACTTACCTTCCTGTTGCCTGTTTGTCTTCGTTCACTTTTTAGTCAGGTAGCACTCGTCGCCTAACTATATTGTAAGGGCGCTAAAGACTTTGCTGTCGTGCGCCCACATCATCCTGTCCTATCCTGAACCATCACAAAGGTATTTTCACTGTAGTATTTTTTTTATTATTATTTTAAAGAAAACGCCTTTTGATACTGCAAATAAAGGGTTTTTATTTTTACAATTCACCCATACGCGTTTCGCGTTTTAAGAGGCTGCATCAGTGGATGTCCTGAAATATTTACCTGTTTCTGTTTACAGATACAGGTTAGAATTTTACATTCGTACAAAACATTTCGTTTCTGTCCCATCATTTTATAGAAAAAAACTAACTGTTTTGAATCTGAAACGAAATGTTTTGTACATATGTAAAATCCTAACCTATATGTGGAAACAGAAACATGTAAATACCGGGTGATCGAATAGTCAGTTAAATTTGAAAACTTAATAAATCACGGAATAATGTAGATAGAGAGGTAAAAATTGACACACATGCTTGGAATGACGTGGGGTTTTATTAGAGAGAGAGAGAGAGAGAGAGAGAGAGAGAGAGAGAGAGAGAGAGAGAGAGAGAGAGAGAGAGAGAGAAAGAGAAAGAGAGAGAGAAGGTTCAAAACATGTCCATGTCCGACAGATAGCGTTTCATCTGATCAGAAAAGCAATAATTAGCATAACAAATTAAGACAAAGCAAAGATGATGTTCTTTACAGGAAATGCTCAATATGTCCACCATCATTCCTCAACAATAGCTATAGCCGAGGAATAATGTTGTGAACAGCACTGTAAAGCATGTCCGGAGTTATGGTGAGGCACTATGAGTTCCGATCGGAAGATTCACTTGAATGACAGTCTTGTTTAAACAACTATTACAGCACCTGTGCATACACTGTTACCGAAGCATTCAATACCGGATTAATCGAGAATAAAACCTATGACCTAGAAGGATTTTAGTAGTGAGAGCTTGTCATCTGCTGCGACTCTCATTAATGTTTTTACTCCGTCATTTTTTTAACTTTTTTTTCCTTGGTTCTAATAAAACCCCATGTCGTTCCAAGTATGTGTGTCAATTTTTACCTGTCTATCTACATTATTCCGTGATGTTTGAAGTTTTCAAATTTATACTGAGTTTTTGATCACCCGGTATTCCAGGACACCCATTGATGATGCCTTGTGAAAAAGGCGAAACGAGTATGGGTGAATTGTAAAAATAAAATCCCTTTATTTGCAGTAGCAAAAGGCGTTTCCTTTAAAAAATACTACAGTGAAAATACGTAGATTAGATTAGATTTTCGTTCCGTAGATCCATGTTGAGGAGTTCCTCGTGGATGTGGAACATGTCAAGAAACAAAATTTACAAGCTGAATAATAGATAATACTAATAATATACAGATACATAGATTTTTAAGGTTGAACTGATAATTTAATAATACTAATAGAGCATGAATACCGATAGATGCATCATTTGGTACAATTTAGAAATTCACTAATGGAGTAGAAGGAGTTGGCCACTAGAAAGTCTTTTAGGTTCCTCTTAAACTGATCTTTATTTGTAGCTAAATTTTTTATACTTGATGGTAAATTATTGAAAATGTGTGTTCCTGAGTAGTGGACCCCTTTTTGAACTAAAGTAAGTGCTTTTAAATCCTTGTGTAGATCATTTTTATTCCTAGTATTGTATGTATGAACTGAGCTGTTTGTTGGGAAAAGGGCTATATTATTTATGACAAATTTCATTAAGGAATAAATATACTGAGAGGCAGTAGTTAATATACCCAGTTCTTTGAAGAGGCTTCTACAGGACGTCCGTGAATTTACTCCACAAATAATACGTATTACACGTTTTTGGACTCTGAAGACTTTTGTCTGACTTGAAGTGTTACCCCAAAATATTATACCATATGACATTAGGGAATGAAAGTAAGCAAAGTACGCAAGCTTTGTTATTTTTATGTCTCCTATGTCTGATAACACTCCTATTGAAAATAGAGATTTGTTTAGTCGTTCTGCAGTTTTGTGGTGTGCTCCTACAAACTAAATTTATTATGAAGCTGTAATCCCGGGAATTTATTACTGTCAACCTCATCTATTTGTTCTTCTTCATACTTAATGCATATGCTGACGGGAAATCTCTTACATGTTCTGAACTGCATGTAGTGAGTCTTTTCAAAGTTTATTGACAATGAGTTGGCTTTAAACCATTTATTAATGTTCATGAAAATATCATTAGCAGACCTTTCTATAACTATGCTTGACGTACTTTTTATTGCAATAGTTGTATCATCTGCAAACAAAACGAACTCTACTTCTGGTAGTATAACTGATGAAAGGTTATTAATGTACACAAGAAAAAGCAATGGCCCTAAGATGGATCCTTGTAGGACACCACATGTAATTTCTTCCCAATCCGATAATGACTGTTGGCTTAATTCACTAGTCACTTGCACTGACACCCTTTTTTTCCTGTTAGTGAGGTACGACTTGAACCATTTTGCAGCATTTCCCGTGACCCCATAGAATTCTAATTTACTTAAAAGGATGTTATGGTTCACACAATCAAATGCCTTTGACAAATCACAGAAAACACCTTGCAATTTATTATCTAATGAATTAAGTAATAGCCTTCTCGATATCGGAACCTTTCAGAAATCCAAACTATGTTCTAGACAATATGCCATTTGAGGTTAAGTGGTTGAGAAGCTGCTTGTACATTACCTTTTCTAGAATTTTTGAGAATGCTGACAAAAGTGAAATGGGTCTGTAGTTTGATGGTATCTCTTTATCCCCCTTCTTGAATCCCTAGCTGCTGCTCAAATGGCCACTACAGGCAACGCATCACAAAGGTATTGATGAGAATAAAAGTAGACTGCAGTGTGCTTTTGAAATATATGTATTTGAAAGCAAGAGAGTATGGGTGGCTGGCATCCGAAGGAGTACACGGGTGAGGTGGGCGGCGGCCGCGCGTCCGGCTCACTCGACCCTGTAGGAGACGGCGTGTCCGGGGTTGTTGACCACGCGCGACAGCGAGGCGCGCCGGGCCGTGGGCACGGCGACGGCCGCGGCGGCCACGAGCGGCGGGTGCGCGGGCAGCCCCAGGTAGGGGCCGGGCGCGTAGGCGTAGCCCAAGCCGTAGCCGTAGCCGAGGCCGAGGGCGGGGCCGAGCGGCGCGGCGAAGGCGAGCGGCGGCGAGGGTGGCGGCGGCGGCGGCAGCGGCAGCGGCGCTGTGCTGGCCGGCGTCTCGAGGCGCGGCCGCAGCGCGCGCCTGCGCCGCCGCGCCCTGTCGCGCGCCTCTGCCGCGCGCACCTCGGCTAGATGCGCGGCGCGCGCCGCCGCCACCTCGGGCGTCTCCTGCACAGGCCGCGGCAGCGCCTCGGGGCCCGGCGGAGAAGGCGCCACCGGCAGCGCGTTGCTCGCCACGCGGAAGCCCAGCCCGTCCGCCACGTAGTCCAGCCGCACCACCTGCCCCGACGGCGTCACGTAGCTGTACGTGCCCAGCTTGTTGCCCGCCGCGTCCTGAAACATTGTTGTTGTTGTTGTTGTTTAGAGGGGACTAAACTACTTGGTCATCAGTCCCCTGTTCCTAACGAAGAAAGTCCATTTAATAGGAAACAATAGTCTTATGGACCTGGAGACATTGTATAAATACTCAAGAGGGGTGCATGTCAAAGATAAAGTTTCACCAAAAGCAAAAATAGAGATACCAACAGCACAGATATCGAAAATAAAACAATGCAGTCAATCATACTAAAATTGTCAATGAGAATCTGTGGCTGGCTGGTCACTGAGATAATAATGGACGGGCCAGTCGCGAATGTCACAGCAGACACGAATGTCTGTTAGTCAGAAGACATAAAACATTAAAATACGGTTAAAAGTCAGGAGAAATCATCCTACATAAAATACAATTGTAAAAACCGGCTGTACGGATACAACCTAGCACAGACTCAGCCATGGAGGCATCGTCCCCTAGCACTAAGGATAGGGTAGGTGGTAGATTAAAAGACTGCCGCAAGGGGGCTAAAATAGTACAGTCCATCAGGAGATGAACGACTGTCAAGGCACCACTACAGTGACACATGGGCGGTGGCTCACGCCGAAGTAAATAACCGTGAGTCAACCAAGTGTGCCCGATACGGAGGCGGCATAGCACAACAGAGTCTCGACGATTGGGCCTCAGTGAAGTTTTCCATGTGGCTGTGGATGATTTGACTGTGCGAAGTTTGTTTGGTGCACTTAGTGCAGACCATTCCGAGCTCCAAGCGTCCCGCACCTTCTGGTGTAGCGTCCACCTAAGGTCCGTTTCCACGAGGCCAATTTCAAGAGGGCGTGAGGAGGTGGCCTGCTTGGCCAACTGATCCACACGTTCATTGCCAAGAACGCCGATGTGCCCTGGGGTCCAAACAAAGACCACTGAGCGACCAGACCTATTGAGAGCGGCAACAGAGTCTTGGATACACTGCACCAGAGGGAGCTTGCTGAAACACTGGTCGAGTGCTCGCAAGCCACTCACTTCAGCAGGGGCGAAGGGTGGCCATTTTTGTAGGGTGGCCATTTTTGTAGGGTAGGCCGAGAATTAGAGTTCTACAGGAAAAATCTTCAAACAAGTGCCCAACTTGCAGGTTACTTTTAACGGACTCTTGTGGCTGTACAAGGTAAGTAAAATTAATGGAAATTTTTGACTGAATGAACTAATTAGGTTCCTATGATACAGGAAATTTCACATTTCCAGCTTGTTAAACGCCGCGTCATGGCGCATGCACACACACACACACACACACACACACACACACACACGTCGTCACTGCCGGCGCTGTCTCTGTGCTCACTTTAGCAGGGACGAAGGGTGGCCATTTTTGTAGAGTACGCCGAGAACTAGAGTTTTGCAGGAAAAATCTTCAAACGAAAACTTAATACAGGCAACAAAGTACAGAGGACATAAAATGCAGAATGGCAATGGGTAGAAAAGCGCTCTTGAAAAAGAGAAATTTGTCGACATCGAATATTGATTTAAGCCTAAAGCCCTTTTTAACACGTTCGCTACCGTTCACGCTCTGGCGCGTGTAAACGTTACTTGAGTCAGGTGCCGCTCGCGCTGTGGCGCGTGTTACGACCTAGCATCCTATTATGGGTTGTTGTAAACTGGCATCGTCTAATAAAGCTGTATACTCTGGTAGGCACTCAGGGAAGACTAGAAGGTATATGTACACGTACGTGGTTCCAGGTTTCCGCGTTTGCATTACCGGCTACGAGCCACACACGCTTATCATGATGTCATGATAGATTTATGTACTGTTTATATTCTTCATTTGTTGTTTTCACAAAAGTACAAATGCAAATAAAAAACCATATCAAAAAACTGAAAACTAAAACCAAAAACATTCAGTGGCTCAAAACTATGAAGAGATACTGTCAAAATACGATCACGCGCCAGAGCGTGAAGTGGCACCTAGCATCATCGCGCCAGAGCGTGAACGGCGGCGAACGTGTTAAACGATGAACGAAGGTGAGCAAGATAGATAATAGTCTACTGAAGCGCTCCTAGTGTACTAGCCCTGAACTACAAACTCGAGCAAGATCTTCTGGCAGCGTGTTTAGAAGATAAACGTAATCGAACAGTAATACCCGATTATGAAAGTGAGGTTATAACAGGCGGTTTGTTATGTAGGAAGTCATAGTTTAATTACTGGAATTGAGGAAACAACGCTAAATGTTATTAACGGCCAAACAAAACCTTGCAATCTATGTTTTTCGTCAACTAAGTGTGGTAAAGTTCTGGGAAGTGAAACATTTCAAAACATTCACGTCTGTTTTCAAGCGAAAAAAATAAACTTATGAACATATCAAGCAATATTTATAACAGCGTAAATAGACCTTCTTTACTTTTATCTACTACGATTTGCCCACTGAAATGTTTAATAACGTCATGCACAACTGAATTTTTGTCTTTTATTTGGACTGACTTTTTCATTTAAAATGCTATTTAATGAAAATTGCATCATCAAATTACAATCTTATTCACATAAACAATTGGCTTCAGTCTTTTCTGTTACGATATTGCAAAACATAAACCATTTTTCGGTTTCAGATGTATGACCTCCCTTTTCGGTGGAAAATAATTGAGATAAATATTTAAGTCGTCATGAAACATTTGCAATTTACCACTAAACCAAAGTATAATAATAAACTAAAGATTAATAAGACAAACTTGCGTGCAAACCGGGTAATTGTCGACTACAATATGGAACTCGCGTGACGAAAATAGGTAACTTCCAATGTCAGCAGACGACCGTTCAATCAAAACAATCTTCTCGACAAAGCTTAACGCGACGTTGACGTTAGGTGACGGTCTGGTGACGGACAGTGTGAATGCCGTCATTAGATATACATTTTGTAATACATTCTGATCATAAACTTCGACATAACGCAAAATATACGTAAATACGAAGGAAAATGGCGGACTAACTGGAGCGGTGACTGCAGCTGACAGCTACTACCTCGCACATGCGCAGTGAACTCACTAGTACCGTATTTAGAACTGGCCCTATTTCATTATCGCTATAATTATCGCGCTTCGATACTAGCGCGATCATACTAGTGCAGCCGTTCAAACGACTGACGGCCGCCATTAACACAACTTGTTATCAATCTACTACAACTTCGTTGATCGTTTAAAACGGGCTTAAGGAAGTCCTTTCTGAAGGTATTTGTGTGGAGTGTTGCCTTGTATGGGAATGAAACGTGGACAATAAACAGTGCAGACTGGAAGAGGATAAAGGCTTTTGAAATGTGGTGCTACAGAGGAATGCTGAAGATTAGGTGGGTGGATCGCGTAACTAATGAGGAGGTACTGAATAGAATTGGGGAGAAAACGAATTTCTGGCATACCTTGACTAAAAGAAAGGATCGATTGGTAGGACACATTCTTAGACATCGAGGAATTGTGAATTTAGCGTTGGAGGGAAGAGTGTGGGGTAAAAACCGCAGAGGAAGACCAAGAGATGGATACAGTAAGCAGATTCATACAGATGTATGTTACCCTTCTTATGTGCAGTTGAGGAGGCTTGCTCAGGATAGGGTATTGTGGAGAGCTGCATCAAACCAGTCTCCGGACTGAACACCACAACAACGGGCAAGAAAGATTGCAAAAGTAACTTACAAGGAGAGGATGCCTATCCGTCATCGCCGAATTAGTTCAAATTTATGGTACATGTAGGTCGTGGTGAGACACAAAAGTGCCCCAAGTGGGAACTCCAGATGGCCAAGTGTTTAGTAAATAAAAGGAAGTTTAATACAGATCTATCACCATATGCATCTCATCAACTGTCCCATGAAGGCGTGTTTAGGACATGGTGTTTGGCTCAGCGGTAAAAGATAGGATTCGTATCGAGAAGGTCGCTGGGTCAACTCCGCTCGGCAGCATATTTTTTCTGCTTCTTGCAAATGCTTACACCTACATATAGTTCCCGTGGGGATCGTGAGGACAATATTAGATTAATGACAACACGCACAAAGGCACATAAACAATCATTCTTCCCACGCTCAGTACGTGAATCGAATGGAAAAAAAACCTAATAACTGGTGCAGTGGGACGTACTCTCCTTCATGCACTTCATAGTGATTTGCAGAGCATTGATGCAGATGTAGACACAATTAACCGCAACATCATATAGGTTATTTTATTAATTTACATAAGCAAAAAAAGCATTGGAGGAAATTCCGGACTACAAGCATTTAAAAACGGACTGTAGTTAACGCGTACTTGGAGACGTCATATATGTAAATTGATACTTTCATTCTTTTGCCATTGATCAATTAAATGTACTGGGGTGATATTCGTTTTTGCACCTTATGGACTGTTCACAACCTCAAGTCTGCAAGATAATATGCTTGTTTTAAATAATGACGTCACATGCTGATGTTGTGCACATATAAATACAAGATAACATATATAATGTTGCGGTTAATTGTGAAGTTAGTAGTGTACTCGTTGCCGAGAAGCAAAAAAATATTTGCTGCTGGGCAGAATCGAACTCGCGAACCTTACTATAAAAATTCAATCTCTTACTGCTGAGCCAAACACCGCTTTCTGAAAAGACTCTCTCAGGGGCAGTTGGTAAGGTGCATATGGTGATACATTTGTATCAAAATTCCTTTTATTTCCTAAATGCTTAGTCATCTGCAGTTCCCACTTGGTGCACTTTCATATCTCACGATGCCCTACATGTACCATAAATTTGGACGAATTAGGCGATGAGGAATAGACGTCCTCTCCTTGTTAGTTAGGAGTATTTGCTCCAAGGAAAAAGGTACTCTAGTGAGTACCAGGAGAGCTTGTGGCAAAAACTGGGGCCTGAGCCTCAAGGGTATATACTGGATATACACCACGGTGATTAGACCCGGTATCACTTATGGGGCAGTTGTGTGGTGGAAGGAGGTAGAACAGCAGGTTGCTGCTAAGGAGCTAGGTAAGGTGCAGAGATTAACGTGCATAGCCATAACAGGTGGAATTAGGGGCACACAACTGCTGGGATGGAATCTGTGCTGGATATGCCCCCATTACACCTTTGGGTCAAAATGTAGGCAGCGGCTGGTGCATACAGGCTCAAATCAGGCAAAAATTGGAATATCCAGAATCACACACTAAAATAGTGAGTGAAGTAAATATTATAAACCCATATATTATAACGCACATACTGCTTCAACAAGCCTTTCAATATAACAACTGGGAGCAGTGGGAGAAAACAGTTCAACACTGTACGGGGGACATTGTTTGGTTCACTGACGAGTGGAAACCAGACTGAGGCATTGGGACCGGGGTATACGGGGTGCAACCAAGACTGAAGGGTATCATCTCTCTAGGGAAACTGGCCTCAGTATTCCAGGCCGAAATCACTGCCACCAGGGCATGTGTGTAGAGGAGACTTCGCGTAGATGCTACAAAGACTGTAGCATCGACATTTATTCAGGCAGCCAGGCAGCCCTGAAATCACTGGCAGCTCTTGCAACAAGATCTAAAATTGTTGCAGAATGTCACAAGGTTCTGGTGGAGCTTGGGGAAAACAATAGGGTAAACCTGTTGTGGGTCGCTGGCCATTCTGGGATCATTGACAATGAACAAGCCGACAAGTTAGCCAGGATGGGGGCAGAGACTCTATTTATTTGACCGGAACCTGTCCTAACAATCACCAAGACAACAGTTAAACTGGAGCTAAGTAACTGGCTCAGAAGACAGCACGTTGAATATTGGACTAAGATGTATTAAAAAGCCGGCTGCGGTGGCCGCGGGGACTGAGGCGCTTCAGTCACGGTCTGCATGGCCACTACGGTCGGGGGGTTCGAATCCCCCCTCGGGAATGGATATTTGTGCCGTCCTTAGGATTAGCTAGTTCATAAGTAGTTTGTAAGTTTAGGGACTGATGACCCCATAGTTAAGTCCCATAGACTATACAAACATTTGAACTTTTTTTTTGTGTGTTAAAAAACATGGGAAAGTGATGATGCCAAAGCCATGTTCTAGAAGCAGCTCTGTACTCCTGGGCTCGAATAGGAAGAAACTCATGGTTGGATTGATAACAGGCCATGGGAATTTCAAAAAAAAAAAAAAAAAAAAAAAAAAAAAAAAAAAAAAAAACTACATACAATGGGAATAACAGAAGAGGACCGTAAATGTAGGATCTGTGATAACGGCAGAGAAACTGCATCACACCTAATCTTCGAATGAATTGCACTGGAGAACAATATATACAGAATATTCAGGACAATCAGACCCAAAGAGATTGTGTCTAATAAAGAACTGGTAAAGGGACTCCTAGCACTGTTTAAGGGCATTGGTTGGCTTTATTAGATATACAGGGAGTGATACCGCACAATAAACTCATTTTCGGTGCGGGCAGTGGTGGGTTGGACCAAAACTGTTTTGGCTTCCCTGGCAAAATCAAATCAAATAATAATAATAAAAAAAATTTACTTAGTTATGTTTCTACCAAGATTGCTACCACACAGACTTTGTTATAAATAAATACATGGAAATACTTAACAAAACAATATAACACACATTAAGTCAGCATTACATCTTTTTGTAAATTAGTTCTATCCTCCTGTCCTTTTTCGCCGGCCGCGGTGGCCGAGGGGACTGAGGCGCTCCAGTCACGGTCTGCACGGCCACTACGTTCGGGGGTTCGAATCCCCCCTCGGGCATGGATATTTGTGCCGTCCTTAGTGTTAGCTAGTTCATAAGTAGTTTGTAAGTTTAGGGACTGATGACCCCGTAGTTAAGTCCCATAAGCTATACAAACATTTGAACATTTTGTCCTTTTTCTGGGCGTAGACATCAATAACGTGAGATATGAACTTTTCCCTCATTGTTCCCTTCTCTATACCTAAAAAGTTTGACAGTCTCTCATTGTGTTGCGATGGTGGGTTTTATACACGTTTTAATGTACTCATGCTTCTTTTGCTAGAAGCAGTGGTTGCTGGAATTGCAAGAACTAACGACAGTAATTCCACACATTCAGAGAACACCTTTTTAACCCATTGTTCATAATAAGGTGTATTTGAGGAGATCCCATGGTTGTAGATGTTTATCCTGACTGTTGTAAATAAAAGAAAGTATGCCTTTCAGTTCCTCACTGTCAAAGAAGGGATACATTTTCACCAAAATTTCAACCTCACCTCTTGGGAAACTGTTTGTCCTACTATAAATTTAAAACTTTTTCTCACTTACATGTTCTGTAAAATCTATTTCTGAAAAGTCTTTGAATTTAGTTCGTATGTTTACCGGTACTGAGTTAATTATTTTGAATGACAGCCTTCGTAACTTCTCAATACTGCCTTCTTGTTCTTTCTGTTTGAAATGAATATTTAAATTAACAGTTAATTGTGTCTCATAGTGCTCTGGTGAAGCCCAAGAATGTTGTGTCTGTTAGGACACCACTTAATGACTCTTTGTTCCACCATAGCGTACAGAATGTCCAGACATGTATTCACTTGCCGGCGAGAAGTGGAAGCAAATGAAATGCCAGCTTTCAGAAGTCGTATGAAGGCTGTGCAAACCCTGTCAGCCACGGGAAAGAAACACTTTACTGTGCATGTGCCAAATAAACTCGGAATTCAGTGCAGCTATTGGTTGCACAACTAGAGGAGTGCTGAATTTCTCTGGCAGGCGAATATCCGAAATTCAGAAGTAAAATATTTGAAAACATTTACATGTGTTTGTCATCAATTCGGATTAACATCAGTTAGGACGAGTTATTTTGGAATTTTTTGGGTAGGCTCGGCCTTAGAGCCTTTATGGACGCTTTGCCACTGCACATTAGTATGTTTAAAATTACTTTTGACTTTGGCTTGTCGTGGGTGATGTGACGTTTTTGGCCAGGTAACACCAATTGCGAGACAGATTTTCCCACCCCTCGGTTGATAACCTGCTCCTGTTGCAACTTCAGTACAACGAGGTCTCGGGTGTTGACTGTTGTCGTTTCTCTGTTCAGTATTGTAGCGGGTTTAGCACCCTCCCCTCTGGATTCGCCACTGTCTGATGGCCTGCTCTGTCAGGTCACTATATAAAGGAAGGTGTGGCGTTACCACCACCTAGCAAACTCAGCACACATTGGCAATTATGCACCCCTTTACTTGATCCACACAAACCTGTAAAAAGTAGCAAGTAATTTTAAATACACTATAGAGATGGGCAAAGTTTTAAAAATAATAAATATTGTCTCGATGGTTACAAAAGATATTGCCATTATCGACACAAAAACATCGATATCTTTAATAATGTTGTTGTTGTGGTGTTCATTGCGGAGACTGGTTTGATTCAACTTTCCACCCTACTCTATGCTGAGCAATTCTCTTCGTCTCCTCATAACAACAGCAAGCTACTACATCCATTTGAATCTGCTTACTGTATTCGTCTCTTCGACTCCCTCTGGGATTTTTACCCCACACGCTTCCCTCCAAAGCTGAATTCATGATTCCTTTATGTCTCACAATTTCTTCTACTAATCAGTCCTTCTTTTAGTCAAGGTTGCCAGAAATTTCTTTTCTCGTCAACTGTGATCAGTACCTCATTAGTTACGGGCATTCTTCTGTAGCACCACGTTTAAGAGCTTCTATCCTCTTCCTGCCTGAACTATTTATAGCATATGTCTCACTCACATAAAGGGCAACAAAAATTTCTTTAATATTCACACGAATTCTAAAAATTGTATCAAAATCACAGAAATGGTTAAGAAACATAATAAAACTACGTGGTCATGGAATATGGCCACAGTTGTGTAATTTGATCCACAATTTTATGTCAGGTAGGACACAGTAGACAGAAAATCATCGAATGAAATGGGAGTGAAACCTGGTGTTCCCCAGGGAAGTGTTATAGGGCCTCTGCTGTTCTGCATCTTTATAAACGATTTAGGAGATGGTGTGATCAGCTCTCTCAGACTGTTTGCAGATGATGCTGTCATGTATCAGTTAGTAAAGTCACCAGAAGATCAAAAGTAACTGTAAAACGATTTAGATAACATAGCTTCATGCTGCTAACATTGCCAGTATGAATACAACAACAAAACTGTTAAACTTCATTTATATGATAAACCAGTAAAATCTATGGCCATAAATTCAATATCTCTGAATTACAATAATGAACAACTTATATTGAAAAGAACATATAGAAAATATTGTAGGGAAGGCGAGCCAAAGGGTACATTTCATTGATAGATCACTTGGAAGATGCAACAACTTTAGTAAAGAAGCTGCTTACAGCACACTTGTGTGTTCTATTTTGGAATATTGCTGTGCATTGTGGGATCCACATCAGGTGGGAGTCACGGACGATGTAGAGAAAGTTGAGAAAAGGGCAGCTCGTTTTATATTATCCTGTTGTAGGGGAGAGAGTGTCAGGGAATTAATGCACGAGGTGATGTGGAAATCATTATAAGAAAGGTGTTATTCATTGAGGCGAGATCTATTTGCAATATTTCTTGCACACAATTTCTCCTCCGAATGCGGACATATTTTGTTGTCACCCACGTACATGGGAAGACATGATGATCATAATAAAATATAATGATAAGGAAATATACCCTCTGCCAAGCTCTTAAATGTGATTTGCTGAGTAATTATGTTGTTATTCACCTATAGAACTGACAAATCATCAATACACATGTGTACAAGGAAAGAGTGGCTGTATCCAGCCTTTCCTCCATATGCCTGTTTCTACCCACTCATGCTTTTAGTGGCAGATAGTCCTTGGTTGATTTTTAAATCAGGGAATTTGATCTTCGTGGGTGGAAGAGGATGGGCATTATGATGTTATAAACAATGAAAAAATCGTGTTAGTGGCTTAACCATGCATCAAAGTCTCTGACAAAATATTGCACTCTTTTGTATGGTGTATGGTAGGGGTACTTTACTATAGATGTTGACACTGAGTACCATGAGTGTATGTTTGTACTTGGTGAATTTTGGAATTTTCTATAGGGTTCACTGGACAATTGAACACTGGAGATGTGCCAAAAATTTGATATTTTTTTCTAAATAATATTGATATATATCTCAATAAATTGATTAATCGATATTAATTACAGATATATTTTTATTATCCGTTATTTCTTGACTCATAGGCAAGACAGTTCTCATTGGTAGATTTCTTCTCTATTCTGGCTACTACTAAAATTTGCCACTGGCCAGTAAATGTGGAACAATGGGCTTAATTTAATTTCATATTGAATACATACAATGAGCACCAGATTTGATCGTGAGTATGTATCTACTGCACATTCATTAATGCTTGTACAAATCTACCATTGCAAATGATGGGTACAAGGTGCAAAATGCACACATTTGGTAACAACACTATATATGAAAGGTGAAAATTCTCACTTCCTACTCCGAACAGAATGTGTGCTTCCTTAACCCCTGAGTGCTTATGTAAAGAAAAGACAGAAGGACTGTGAAAGTAACATAGACTTGACTCAAAAATCACACAAATTACTGCACTAGTATTTAATGGATAATGGACTCTGTTTATCAAATGTTTAGGGTAAGTACAAAATTTCACACTCAGAAGAAATGTCATAAGAGAATATGTCAGGCACATACTTATTGTATGTCAGGTACTTCTGGCTCAAACAATATCCCCAAAAATGACACAAGGATGTGAAAAATAGTTGTTCCTAAGCTCAGTCACGCAAGAAAATTCCAGATCTGAATATGTGCCCTAAGAGCTAAAAAATATTTTGATAAACGACATTTAGGATGCAATTGTGATCCAGTAAAGTTCTGGGTTGACAGTCTTCATTTCAAAACTGTTTTATTGGAAACTGCTCAAAAACACCATACTATATACAGCAAAACCCTTCTGCTTATGTTTATTAAGAAACTTAGTTTTGACAGATAACAGAAGCAGACTAACAGGGGAACATATCAAACATATAGCTCTGTTACTGTATAAGGTGATCATTATTGGTTTCCTTAATTATTTTTTCATAACTAAGTGATTTTATAGTACATTGTGTGTGCTTCATTGATTAATGTTGGAAATAATAAAGACTTTGCAAAAAACCTGGCATTGCCCATGTCGAAATACATTATACTCGCAATAGTAATAGAATCAGATTTCTATATGTTAATCATTTAAGGATTACTGTAATATTTAACATGTATTGCTTATAATGTATAAAAAGTTAATTAATTGAAATATGTCTAAATCAAACTTAAAATGAGCTTGTTGTGGTATAAATACTGCATGTCCTTTTTCTTTACTTGTAGTTAAAGTGGATTCAATATTATTCTTGTGTAGCTGTTTGACACAGTCTTACCACATATGCAGGTTTGGTGAATTAAAATTACTCAGTTAAATGATTACTGAACCAACTTTTAGGTTCACGCAATGTAATGGCATTCCTAAAATAATGAATGAATTCAAAAATTCAGTGGGGAAACTGACACTTTCATTATCATCAGTAATTGTATCGATAGATGTGTAAATTTACTCTACACTTGGATTAATTTCTTGATCAATACGTAATTCATTTGTCAGCACAATTTGTCGGGCAGTTTCTTGTATAGGATAGTTGCCTTCTCCAATATATTGTAGAATTTCGGAAAATTCTTGCAATTTGAAGTCTCCTAAAATTTGTGTTATCATGTAGGCGTATATTGTTAACTTGAGGATTTGAACACACTACAATATGCGCGGTTAATGACATCCGCTTCCATCGATTTCGGGATGACAGCAAGCGCATGACAAAAGTTGCCTGACAATACTATTAGCTCACATCATTTTGTAGTATTGTTTAAATAAAGTGTTATTATTTATTTCATTCTCAAAACAGATCATTTTCAAAGTATTTTCATTACATGAAAAATAGTCAATTTAGTATTAGAGGAAAGTGTGTGTTTGTGTGTGTGGAGGGGGGGGGGGGACACCATAATACAATAATACAAGTTCAGTAAGAAGTTTCAGATGGATGTAGGTTGCCCTTCTAATTTCAAGATGAAGAATGTTGCACAAGATGGGTAGCATGGAGAGCTGCGCAAAACCATTTTCTGGACTGAACATCACAACAACAACAACCAAAATATCAGGAGAAGGAACACAAAGACAACTCATTTTCAGTCAGCTGCATTTACTTTATGAGTTTTTACCATTTAACATTTCCATCACTAAACCCCAGTCTTGGAGGTCCTAGGTTCAGTCTTAGACATGGAAGGTGGTTTTCATTGTTCTGTTCCCTGCAGGGCCAATTTCCACCCAGCCAGCTATCAAAATCATTACTAGGGATCCTTTCTGGAGGTTAAGAGTGGCAATGGCAACAATTTTGTTAAAGTTGTGTACTGAAATTTATGCACAGAAAAGTATGAATATTTGCTTTATAAGAAAGACAATAGTTTGTCATTTTCTCAAAACTGAAGCTGCACATCTTTGTCAATATACATGACCCAACTCATTTGTTACTTTCCATATTACTAACATGTAGAGTAAAATACTAAAATTAAAGTAGTATATAACTAATTCTCATCATAACAATTGAAATCCTAAAGTAGACAAAGTAATAAGATTGGTGTTATATTTACTGCCATGTGGAATGGTCGCATGGTCTAAGGCGTCATGCTTCAGACTGGCCAGCCATTCCCACTGGAGGTTCAAGTCCTCCCTCAGTCATCTGTGTGTGTGTGTGTGTGTGTGTGTGTGTGTGTGTGTGTGTGTGTTAACCTTAGTGTAAGTTATTTTAAGTGGTTTGTAAGTCTAGGGACTGATGGCCATAGCAGTTAGGTCCAAAAGGTTTACAACATTGTTATTTACTCTTTTCTCATCCACAGATTGTATAAGTCAGTGTAATCGTATGAAGTGTTGTAATCATCAGCAGCAGCAGCATCATTTCACCTCTCTGTATATGTGCATCTGTATCTGTGCCTCATAAGCTACTGAACAGTGTATACAGGATAGTCGGAAATTCCTGTTATAACCTTCTAGGAATTGTAGAGGGTAGTGAGTATGTAACATTATGAATAGAATCCCATGTCCAGAAATGTATTGTTTCCATTCCATGACAGTTTCAGTGGAGATGATTATCTCATCCACTCCTACTTGAGGAATGTAATTAGGTGTGACCCACTACAATTGCTGTAATCAATCTGAAAAGAATACTTAATTGTTCAGTTATTACTTATGCATTTTCATTACAATTTACACGTTATGGTTTACATTAGTTGACAACAACAAGAACCCAGCATTTACTGCACCAGCCGCAACGTACTGATGCATTACAACAGTGGCTCGATGTAGCGACCACCAATGTCGTTACAAACATTGTACCTCCAAAGCATGTTCTGGTACACTCTCTCCATCTCACCTGGGGTCTCTTCAATGTCTTGTGCAACGTTTCTCTGTCCCTAAGCAGTCATTGACAAGTTACACATCTGAATTAAAACTGCCGTAGAACGGAAACAATACGTTTCCGGACATGGATTCCTATTCAAGTCCTAGAAGTTTGAAATGGGAATTTCCGACTACCCTGTATGTGTTTCCTATAAACTGCTACCCATAATGACTGTGAGTGATTTAACTCATCCATTTGATATTGTCGTCTGTCTACCATCTTCTATGTCTGAAAAAGAACTAATATACTGCTTGAGATATGTACCCTTATAATCCTGCTATTTTCTAGATTGGACTGAATTTCTCTGTTGTCATGAAATACATGTTGCAGAATTAGATCATGGTCAACATGATATTATCTTCCAGTTGTATAGGCTATGAATATGCAACAGACCATTAAATATGTATATCATTGCTACCACTGCAGCTAGTTGTGCAAAACATTGTTTTTAATTCTTTGTAAATCATCTGTGATTATAATTTTTTTACAGATAAAAAAATATTATGCTGTTAACTATGACTAATTATCAGTTAGGGTATATGTTATGTTAGTGGATATTAAAGAAAAGTTCATACCTGCACTGCACTGTGTGCTTGGTATGGCTCTGCATGACCATAGCTAGCTTGTCCAAATTCATCCTGTGCATGGTACTGTGTTTTAAGACTTATTGGAGGAGGTACTGCTGCCACAGGTGGTGGAACGTGATAGTTGTATGGCAGTGCTGTATATGAATGTGGAACACCAAAGCCCAGTGTATTGTACGGTGCCAGTGGTGGTAGGATTACAGGGTCTCCAGCACACCATGCCAACAAGGCACACAGCAGAGCCTGTAAATACATATTTTGTCATTTGATTAGGAAATAACATCATACGAAGTTTTAAATGACTATATGCTTCAAGATGGTGTCTTCTGATATCAGCAAAGAAGGCACAAAGGAAAACTTTGTAAATGATAAACCATTAAAGGTATTCCTGAAGATTCTTCATAAATCAGTGGAGACAATATATTGTTCTTAGCTCTGCCTAATAGCTACATTTTAATGTTACAAAATGTTTGTGATTTAGTTGGTATATCTGCTGTAATTTACTAAACAGTCTAAATGAAAGCACACCATCCCAACCGTTTTATCTGACTTCTGATTTCAGTGAAATCATATTTAGAGACCTTGTTTTGTCTGAAACACTGTAATGAATAAACTCTTATTTCTGAAATGAAAAACTCACAACACACACACACCCTATAGATAAAGTGGAAGCAACTTATTGACCATTCAGTATATTGTTGTGGAGAAGCTTACACAGCAAGAAATATTTACAAAACTACTAGCTCACATATTTTAGAAAACTCTTTTGCCCTCACTCTTTCTCTTTATATATTTTTCCTGTGAATACAGCAGCTCTTCTCTCAAATTTCTCTGTCATTGAAATTGAGTGAACAAATTGAGTTCAGTAAGACTGTGTATAATCATCATTATTTTTACTGCACAAATGCCCTACTTTTTTACTATAGGAAAGACTTTTTTCAACTTATTTTGTAAGTCATTTTACAAATCTGTTATAAGTGTGTTCAAAAGAGTAAACATTGAAGGTTTGTGATGTACTTACCAGCAGCCTCATTGTGCCACCTCACAGTGCAGGGACGGGTACTGCCTGTGCATCGCCTGAATTGTCTTATATACGTGCCCCCGGGACATTAGGCTTGGGCTGGGTCGTCCTTTGCTTGGAGGCTTAAGCCCCCACCCAGTCACCAAGGTTACTAGAGCTTCATCTGACCTTGTAGCTGATACAACTTCCTACTGCCTGGCACTTCAGTCAAACCCGGATACTAAGCTGCTTCAACAACCAAAATAAACTGTGGTAAGGGGCAGTGACATATTTGGTTCAGTGCTCACCATCTAGTTTAGACATCCCAACTAACATTCCATGATGTAATATGCTAATCCACATGGGACCAAGACTCTCTCTCTCTCTCTCTCTCTCTCTCTCTCTCTCTCTCTCTCTCTCTCTCTCTCTCTCTCTCTCTCTCTCTGTGTGTGTGTGTGTGTGTGTGTGTGTGTGTGTGTGTGTGTGTCACACACAAAACACACTCCCTCTCTTACTCTTTCTTTCTTCACCCTTTCCCATTCCAGTTCTTATTTTTGAAACACAGTTACATTTCCAATATTAATATCAACCAAATATTTGCTGTTTCTTTAGTTTGTATACCACTGAAGAAGTTTTCTACAGTACGATTCACACTCTGCGGACCAATGGTAACTCTTGTGGTGATAACATACAAATCAACATAATTTCCTGCAGTAGATTTCTATGTTAAAATATATATATTTCTGTTATCCTCAATTTTTCCTTTCACACTGAGCAACATATACTGTCCAAATAAAAATATCTCTGAAGTAAAATTATATAAGATTGCTGATCTCTGTCGAATGTCTGTAAGATACAGCTTTTATATAATAAGAAACACACTGTGACCTCTGTGTGATGAATAACAATCTACTATTTTCTAATATTGTTGTAATCCTTCCTGAACTTTCCATTGTTTGACAAGAAAAGAAAGGCTATTTACAATAATAAAAAAAGCAAAACCAAATAATGTTTTCCGGTATCATGAATAAAGTCTTTAAATGAGAACATTATCATTTCATGGCCACGGTGTGTGGCAGTTAGAGGCCCTTTACTCTGGCCTTTGGAAGTCCAGCGTTTTACCTCGCTGCAGTTACTTCAGGACATTCCTAGGACCAATGAGCTTGCTATCAAATGAGTACTGTGGATATTTGTCTTACATAAAAGGCAACTGGTGTGACGAACTCAAAACCTCCGTACATTATGCCAAGGTGAAGAATGGCTCTACCCTTCTATCAGCATCACCCTGCTGCAGTGCCTCCCTGAGAACTTATATGTGAATTATATTGTGTGTTCATCATGTAATTATATGGAATTGCTTTTTTTGTTACTCTTTATTATATTGCAATGATATATGTGCAACACATATTATGTAGAAGAATTTCATCAATGTATTTTGTCTCCAACTTCAGATAAATGAATAGTGTTTGTGAGAACACTGTGCATTAAAATGTACAGAAATAATATTCTTCTAGTACATTGAGCACTAGTTTTGTGAACTTCTGTTAAGGCAGTGCTTAAGAAGTATATACATGATATTTTATCAGAACATTTGATTGTGTAAACAACATGAAGCATATAGTAAAGTACACACATATGTACAGACACAGAACCATTGTTGTTTAGAAATTCTGCCCTTGATGATATGAATGAAGAAATACACAGATATTCACTTAATTATCATCAATTGCTGGAGATGAAATGATAATTAACTGAAGGTCTGTGTATTTAGTCTTGGAGCAGAAATTATTATGTTGACTCCAATGAATCTGATATGTAATTTTGTGATAAATCTGTTTGTAGTCATGTGCCTGCAACAGGTTTCATCCAACCACTTTCATACTATTTATCTAAGATTGCATCCTCAATTAGCACTTGGAAAGAAACAACACCTAAGTATCTCTGTACGAGATCTGATTTCTCTGTTTTTTGCCTTCAGCAGATAAAGTTAGTGAACAAAATTTTGTACGTAAATCTTGCTGCAATGAAGAACTCCTTTTAGTAATTCACATTTGTAACATGTTATTTTCTCTTTTCATGGCAATACAAAATTAGCTGCCCTTCTTTGCATGTTTGCGATGTTCTCTGTCAATCCTACCTGGTACGGATTACACATCATGTCAAAATACTTCATAAAGTAGGATGTATCTTTAGTAGTTCTGTTTTCTAAAAATGAAACACAGTCTTGGGTTCACCTTTCTGTGTGTTCTTTCCAGTGTAAGTCAATTGTAACTGTAGTTCCTAGGTCTTTAGCCCTTGGTATTGATTGATTTATCTTTTGTATTAAGTTTCATACTCATGTGGATGGCCTAAAACTTATCATTATTTATGGTCAATTTCCTATGTTCTCAGCATACAGCTGTCTTATCGAAATCGTTCTGCAGATGGTTTTGATATTCTGGTGACTACCAGATGATAAATGACAAACAAAGTAAGAGTGTATCTCAGATTTTCTCCTAATTCTTTTATGGCCAATAGGTCGTTCTCAATAATGTTTGAACACAGTATATGTTCCAGAATCCTGCTGCACATCGACAGCAGTATTTGATGACTATAACTTAGTGGATTACTCCTATTACCTTTCTTGGATATCGCCCATTGTTGGTGTGGCCCGTTCAACTTTTAAGTCTTTGGGTAAAGATTCTTCATTGAGTGAACAGTTGTATTTCAATGTCAATTATGGAGTTGTCGCATCAGCAATCTGATATGATCCTCATTGGTATACAATCTGGACTAGAAGACTTATTTTCACTAAACAATTTAAGTTGCTACACTACTTCAAGGATATCTTCTTCTGTGTGATTCATGTTGGCAGCAATACTTAATTTGAATTAAGGAATATTTACTTCATCTCTCTTTACTACCCTGGCAACAATGAAGTCATACAAGGATAGGGCCAGGCTGGGGAACAATAGGGAAGGAAATCAGTTGTGTCTTTTTCAAAGTAACGCTCTTCAGATCAGTCGTAAATGATTTAGGAAACCAACAGAATATAAATGTGTATGACTGAACAGCAATTTGAATCATAATTCTCATGAATGCAAGTCACTTGTCTTAAAATTTCACGAGCTTAGAAATAGAAAGAGGTGACATAGTCACAAAATTATATGCTTATGGTTCATGCTAAATAATCAATTTAATGAGCAAAAACAGTTCTCAGTTACTCAGAATATGTGTTTCCTTTACAGATTTATTAATTTTTTTTTTGTCTACAGCACAGCATGTAGTAAGTGAAAAGAATGATATCCAACAAGCTATGCAGTTTCTTCAGGAATGTGATCTCATCAAAATAGAAGACATCCTTCCTTTCTTCTCAGACTTTGTAACAATTGATCATTTCAAGGATGCAATCTGCACTTCGCTGCAGGTACAGTATTACTGCAAATGCAGGTGTTGTATCATTAGTTGGATATCCTGAGATAGTTACTAAGTAACTAATATAGGTATTCTATGAGTCTTGTGCGTATAAGTAAAAAAAAAAAAAAAAAAAAAAAAAAAAAAATCATTTGATAAATTAAAAAAAACCCTAATTTATGAGCATTGCTGTAGCTTTTTAAACATTTATATACAAATAAAGCACTAACAGAAGTCATTATTAAGCTTGTTATAAACATTTGGAATGTTGACAAAAACTGCCAAATTAGGGCACATATTTCAGTTTCTTCATTTGTACTGTTATTTAACACATCTGTGCCAGTTATTTACCACATAAGTGCCATATAAATTCTGATGTCTGGTATCATTCCATTCTTGCTATTTGTGGAAAGTTATATGTCTGTATCTAAACTCCACAAACTATAGTGCCACTTAACATACTCTATAATGCCTGTCTGTTCCTTTCCCTCTGTTGAATGTTTCTCAGAACAGTTCTCAGTGAGTATCTGTAAGAGCTTGAAATGTCCCCAAGACCATGCTTAATTTGAAAATACATTTAATATGAATGATGTTGCTCTCATTAAATTGTAAGTACCTGAGGTCCAGTCTTACTGTGTACCAATCAATGTTCTTCTTCATGTAAATATTAGAACTTGGACTTCTTCTCAATTAACTAAATGCATCTGAAGATAATGAAGATAAACACTACCTCAACAGAACTCACTTTTACCACAAATAACGAGTTACTCATTTTTAAACTTTCATATAAATAGGGCTTTTTGTAACCCAACTACAATGTCTCTTCTGAAAATGCACCTCATTACACATTTACATAAGTAGAGTCACATCCAACATGTTCAAACTCCAGACTACACCATCATTAATAACTGAATAATACATAAAAAGAACAATAACCAGAGGCTCCTCCTCTTTACTGAATGTTCATGGAAGCTCATGCTCCTCTTGATCACCCTGTAAGTAACCCTTGTAACAGGTAACTTACTCCCATCTAGGAAAACCCCTGAAAAACAGAGAATCCTCAGACAGTACACATCCTAAAGGTTCTATAAACCCACTCAAACCAACATTTGAAGTAGGAAGTATGTAGTGTAATTGTTACACTACATACTTTATTTTCCCTCTTTTTTTAGAGTCATCAGTATTATGCAAGATATTTGTGGATTAACTCTTGTTTGACTATGCTTTCTTATAATTTTGACAGTTAACCTCTCTGTGAAACACAATACCTCACCAGACACTTGAGTCAAATAAAAATCTATATGGTGCTCTTATGCTTTTCAGTCATCCATGCATTCATTCACACACAATGTTTGTGAAACTCATCATGATGGATAATCTTTCTGTTTGCAGAACTAGTTATAAATTAGCAGACAAAAATCAATCACTCCTGGCTGTTTCTGTAAGCCATACTAACAACATATTACAACTCATGTTAATCTACTCATACTGATAATTATTGTGATTGATTATAGTTTGCATTATATATTTTTGTGTACATTGTGAGAAAAGTAAATGCTTTGAGAAAAGCCCCTACAGCATCTCTCCACAGCTCAACTGCTTGTTTCACTGAACTAAGCTTAACTTTACACAGGAGACTATCAGCAATCTGTATACTGATCTGTTTAGAATTTTCAATTTCCTGCATGATGTGTACTGGCATCCTATTATAAAATTTAATGTGTTCCTCTTCCATTGATCTCTCCCTATCAGATATTGATTTGATTTGATTTTCTCAGGGAAGCCAAAACAGTCTTGGTCCAACCCGCCACTGCCCGCACCGAAACTAAGTTTATTGTGTGGTATCGCCCCCTGCATATCTAGTAAAGCCAACCAATGCCCTTCAACAGTGCAAGGAGTCCCTTTACCAGTTCTTTATTAGACACAATTTCTTTGGGTCTGGTTGTCCAAATGTTCTGTGCCTCTTACTCTCCAATGAAATGCATTCGAAAATTAGATGTGATGCAGTTTCATCACCGTCAAAACAGATCCTACATTTAGGGTCCTCTTCTGTTATTCCCGTTGTATGTAGGTGTTTTTTGAAATTCCTGTGGCCTGTCAGCAATCTGACCTTGAGTCTAATCTCTCTCCTGTTCAGGCCCAGGATTGCAGAGCTTCTTTTAAAACATGGCTTTAGCATCATTACCTTGCCATGTTTTTGTTGATAGACTTTGGTCCAATATTCTACATGCTGTCTTCTGAGCCAGTTACGTAGCTCCAATTTGATCATTGCCTTGGTGATTGTCAGGACAGGTTCCAGTCCAATAAATGGAGTCTCTTCCCTCGTACTGGCTAATCTGTCGGCATGTTCGTTGCCACTGATCCCCGAGTGGCCAGGGACCCACAATAGATTTACTCTATTGCTTTCCCCTAGTTCCACCAGAACCGTGTGACATTCTGCAACAATTTTAGTCCTTGTTGCAGGAGCTGCCAGTGATCTCAGGGCTGCCTGGCTGTCTGAATAGATATAGATGCTACGATCTTTGTAGCAGCTATGGAAATTCTCCTCCACACACGCCCAGATGGCAGTGATTTCGGTGTGGAATACTGAGGCCAGTTTCCCTAGAGAGATGACGCCCTCCAGTCTTGGCTGCACCCCGTATACACAGGCCCCAATGCCCTGGTCTGATTTTGACCCCTCAGTGAACCAGACAATATCCCCCATACGGTGCAGAACTATTTTCTCCCACTGCTCCCTACTTCCAATTGTTATACTGAAAGGCTTGTTGAAGCAGTATGGGATTATAATATAGTCGGCTGGCATTTCCCCAACCTTTCCTATATTTACCTCACTCACTATTTTAGTGTGTGATACTGGATATCCCAAAGAGTTCCAGTTTTTGCCAGTTTTGAGTCTGTATGCACCAGCCATTGCCTCCATTTTGACCCAAAGGTGCAATGGGGGCATATCCAACATGGTTTCCATCCCAGCAGTTGGTGTGCTGCTAATTCCGCCTGTTATGGCTAAGCAGGCTAATCTCTGCACCTTACCAAGCTCCTTAGCAGCAACCTGTTGTTCTACCTTCTTCCACCACACGACCGCTCCATATGCGATCCTGGGTCTAATCACTGTGGTGTATATCCAGTGCATGCCCTTGGGGCTCAGGCCCCAATTTTTGCCACAAGCTCTCCTGGTACTTACCAGAGTACCTTTTGCCTTAGAGCAAATATTCCTAATGTGAGGGGTCCATGTCAGTTTCTCATCTAAGGTAACCCCTAGATATTTCACTGTCCCCCTCACAGGTAGTGCTTCATTGAAAAGCTTTAGATTCCGACTGGAATGTTGGATATGCTTCTTTGTGAATTGTACAACAGTAGTCTTCTTAGGACTAACCCCCAGATACTGTTTTCTGCACCAGTCTTGTACAATGTCCAACGCACCTTGTGCCATATTCTTGACTGTGTCAGCAAATTTGCCAAATATTACTATGACAAGATCATCTGCGTATCCTTGGCAGAAGTACTGCCTAGAGTTTAATTCTCCAATGAGATCATTCACCACGAGATTCCACAATAAAGGGGAAAGAACTCCTCCTTGCAGGCAACCCCTAGTGGTGTTGATTACCATTTTTTCATTCATCATGGTAGCCTCTACCTTTCTTCCACTGAGCATGGCCCTAGTCCACCTAAATATAGTGGTCCTTAGGTCATGCAACTTTGCTGCCCTAACCATGCAATTGAAGGTCGTGTTGCTAAAAGCCCCCTTGATGTCCAGGAAGATACAGAGGGCTATTTCCTGAAAGTGTAGTGCTTTCTCCACCTTCCCAACGAGTTGGTGGAGAGCTGTCTCACGTGATTTACCTGGCTGATATGCATGTTGGTTTGAATGTAGAGGAGCCCTACTTAACCTCCTTTCTCCAACATGCACATTAACCAGCTTTTCCAATGTCTTAAGAACGAAGGAAATGAAGGAGGACAGGCTGATTGGTCTCATATCCTTGGCCTTGGTATGATCAATTCTCCCTGGTTTTGGAATGAAGACAACCTTCATTGCCCTCCAGGCATTGAGAATGATTCCTGCTGCTAGGCTAACCCTGAATAACCTGCATAGGAATCTCCCTATCAGATATACTAATAGTACTTTGTAATACTAGGCTTTATGAGCAGTAATAAAGAATCTGTCAAATGAGGATTTTGTAAGCTACCTGAGGTATTTTGTTCTTTGATTATTTCTCTATGTGTATACTCATAACATACATTCTGTTGTGACTTTTCGCATTGGGGATTTTCAGCCATGTAATTAAATAATAATCAGATTGTCCTCCTCTTTATGTGCAATATTTGTCATTAGGTTCAACTGTCAGTCCATAGACAAGATATATTTCAGCTCTTCCTTCATTTTATTATAATTTGATGATACTGAGACTAGCCTATACACAACAACATCATATTCACATATTCCTCTCAGATCAACAAAATACTCACATGATGATAAGTAGGAAAGTAGACAAGTTAAATTGTATGGCGAGGTTTGTTGTCGATCCAGCTATGAATGGAACACGGAAGGGAGAGACTGAATCTACTGTACTGTGTACTCACTACCACTTTTCCAGCTAGTGTTTTGGGAAATAAACACACATGAGAAAACAAGCTCATTCTGTATTGTAAAACTTGTAGTTGTTTTTACACATATTACGAAAAATGTTTTTATGACCACAAACAAAGATCATTTTTTGCCATTTACAATTTTCTCTCCACTACAACTATAGAGTTCATGATTATTCTCTGAACAATAGTCTCTATGTTATTTCCATATCATTTATTCAGATTTTCTGAGGAATTATGTTGTGTATTCATTACATTTTCAGAGTCATAGCTTAAGTAATGTTGTTGTTGTGGTCTCCAGTTGAAAACTGATTTGCCGCAACTCTCCACACTCTATCCTGTGCAAGCCTTTTCATCTTGGAATAAGAACAGCAACGTACATCGTTCTAGACCTGCATTCTGTATTTGTTTCTTTGTCTCCCTCTGTGATTTTTCACACTCTCTCTCTCTCTCTCTCTCTCTCTCTCTCTCTCTCTCTCTCTCTCTCTCTCTCTCTCTCTCTCTCTCTCTCTCTTTCCTCCAATACTAAATAGATGATTCCTTGATGTCTCGGAATGTGTCCTACAAATAGATCCTTATTAGATATGGCAGAAATTTCTTTACTCCCCAATTCTGTAGTCACTGGTAGAAAGATTTAGTTTCCATTGTTCATATTATATTGGATACTTTTAGAAAATAGTTTACATGCTGTATTTTTATGATTTGTAGCATATCTAATTGGAAGTAAGACTGAAGGTTGTGCAAGCATCAGTCATGCCCCCCTCTCCTTATTTCTTTGACATATTCTCACAGCTTGTCATCATAAAAAAATGTATGCTATGCCATGTTGTGTTGTAATAAACTGTGTAACAGTCTACATGAAACCAGACAATGTTTAAAAATCTTGACAAGTACATGGGCAAAATAAAGGTGAAAGGTGAAATAAGTACATTGTGCTATTAAATTATTTTACATATATTGAAATGAGTAGAGAATGTACTTATATTTTGTATAAAAACTTTTAATTTTCTTACTTATGATGGGAAACATTTTGTTTTGCATAAAAAAAATCAGAAATGAGGTTGTAGAAGTGGAGGGTATAAGATGATGAACTGTAACAGCACTTCATTAGGAGCTAAATATAAATATTAGGAATATGTTTTGTTTGCAGGAATATAACCAACATATCCAGGATCTTAAAGAAGAAATGGAGGAAGCAACCAAATCAGCTGAAGTTATTAGAGAAGAAATCCAAGCCTTCCGGAACAGGTGATGATATTAATATCAATTAAGAAAGATTATCATAGCCGAGCTCCTTCTAGTTACTTATGGTTTGTCTACAAATTTGTGATGTTGTCTCTGCCTCTCTCCTCTTGTAAAATTAAACATTTTGTATTTATCTTACAGGTATGCCCGTGTGCAAGTGCGTGATATTTGCTGTGAATGTGAACTACAGCTGCTGTTGCGTCCATTTTATCTTTTTCCGTGTGGACATCGATTCCATAGTGACTGTCTTTTGACTGAAATAACTCCTGTCTTGCCAGCAGGAAAGAGAAATAAGTTATATGAGTTACAGGTACGTTGTTTGTACAACCATGGTGTTTTCTTCTTTACCCATTGAGCCATTTTTGTTCCAGCCCAGATTTTTCCATTATCATAGTTTTCATTCTCTTGCCTGTAAAATACAGAGTAAAAAAATAACCCACCAAATTTTCTGCAGTTGGCCAAGATGTTTGAAAAGGCCTTTGTAAAATGTGCAGTTGTCTACTCCTTTTTATTTATTTTATTCTTTTTGCTGACTGTGTTATCATTGAAAGTATCCACCTTCAGAAAAGCAATGAAACATTACTATCTCCATATATGAAAAACTAGCATTGTGGACTAATCAGATTACTTGTTGCTGTCTGTCATAAGTGATTACTGCAGTTACACAGTGGCTGTTAATTCATTTGGAGTCACTTTTCTGTGGTTAGGGACTTAGTTACAGCCTGCTGTTTCTCACACACCAACATAATAACATTACATACCTCTAGTAGGCATAGGGTTTCTGTGGTGTCGCTCAAGTCTAAAGTGCGCGCCACCTCCTTTCGCCGCGCACCGCCATGCACACACGGCGCGGCGTTCTTATGACGTCAGCGACGAGCGCCCTCTGCTACAACTCCGCTCGTGGTCACCACTGAACGACATCGTTCACTTGGGACTGAGATAGGAACCAGTTAACACTTCAGAATCAGATAGGCACCAGTGAAGACTTGGTTATCGGATAGGCACTAGGCAGGCCTCTAGCTCAACTATGTATCAGCATTCTGCAGTACTGAGCTATGTAAAAGTTAAGTATTACTAAGTCTCTAAGAAATATATATCTCGTTCTAATTTACTCTAGTGTTTCTAGTTTCTGCTGTCCCACTGGCTGGTCACCTCCTATCTGCACATGCGTGCATCCTTTATTCCTGTGTCGGTCTTTCTGCTCGGCCAACGACACCTACGATGGAAACGAGATACAAAAGCGGCGACGAGGCTGGGACACAAAAGTTTCAGTTTGCATCAACAAAGTGGAAAAATCAATTGAGTAATACCCATGTCATATAATACCCCAACCTCCCCAACCTGCCGTGCCGCAGTGGACACACTGGTTTCTGTTAGATCACTGAAGTTAAGCACTGTTGGGCTTGGCTAGCACTTGGATGGGTAACCGTCCATGTCTGCCGAGTGCTGTTGGTTAGTGAGGTGCACTTAGCCCTTGTGAGGCCAACTGAGAAGCTACTTGATTGAGAAGTAGGGGCTCCGGTCACGAAAACTGACATAATGGCTGGGAACGCAGGGCACTGACCACGTCCCCCTCCATAGCCCTTTCAGACCCTGCACACACAATTGTGTGGATCTGGTTTTGCTCGCTTTATTTCTATGTGATTCACAATAGGAAGTTCGGACCTGCGTCACACAATCGTGGATGGACTGTGGTGATGTGCACAACTTGTTTTGGTTCCTTGTTTCAACAATGCGTGACACCAAAAGTCAGCAAAGTCGCGATAATATATGAAAAATTACTTACAGTGGCGGCAAGAAAGACTTGTTGCCAAGGTTTTTATATCCTTTGTTTTGACATGTGAAGGTATCATATCCCAGTTCATTTTATATGTTCCTGTGATATTCTGTACTGTAATTTCTTTCAAAGGCATGTTACTGTAAGATGGTGCAGATCATAAAAATTTGTAGTGAAGGCCCAAAACAGACAATTGTGTGGATACAAAATTTTTGAAAATAAATTTATTTTCTTTTTTGTAATGCATTACTGTATGTATTTTGTATATTAAACATCCCTCTCTTTTAATGTCACATCACCTATAACTTTGCTCTGAAAGGGACACTTCATCTGGTGATGGCCTCAGGTGGAGGATGACACGGCAGCCAATCTGTACCCAGTGGGCCTCATGAGGCCTGTTGGACGTAGTTCAGATTTTTTAATATTGTAACAGAATACAAAACTTGGAGTCATTACTTTTCAACATGCCCTTATAAATCTCGGTTATTATTGGCATGACACTTTCTGCACGTGTGCATCCATGCTCCTTATGAGTATTGTAATATTACATTTTTTATGTTCATTTCGCAGCGACAGCTACAGAGTATGTCTGGCAGAGATGATACTGTTTCTCTGGGTTCAGCGAGCATGTCTGCTAGGGAACAAGTGAAGGCTGATATCGACAGCATTATTGCATCAGAATGTTTGTACTGTGGAGAATACATGATTAGGTAAGTACTTGGCATGATGTGATGTTTGTTTTCTGGTATGAATTTCATTTAATTAATAATTAACATGTTTATATTAATTTAACAACAATATCGATTAAGATAGACTGCTACTCTACTACACAAAGATGATGTTGAGTGGCAGACAAGCACTTGGCTGAGGTGGGTAGTGGGAGTACATAAGAGTTCTTTTTTTGTGGGGGCAGATGGGTGGGTGTGAGGAAGATACCGTAGTGCTACTCAAGGTTGCATTTTCCAAGGATCATAATTACAGTCTTTGACTATGATATCATGTGCAGATTATTTCATAATCATAATACACCTTTTCTGTACTCTCTCTCTCTCTCTCTCTCTCTCTCTCTCTCTCTCTCTCTCTCACTCACTCACTCATTTATTTACAGAGTAGTATAATGACTGCTTGTGTCTGGCTTCAATGAATAGGAGCACCTGACTATGAAGCTTCAACCTTGAAACTAGTTATTTGTGGAAATTTTATCAGATACAGATCCATAACAATAAGATTTATCTGAAAAAATGAGAAAAAAAATGTGAATTGGGAAAGTGCTCAGTGTATAGAAACAGAAAAACAAAAGTATTTTATGATCAAAGTCACTTCTTATTTTTTTGCCTAAATGCAATTTTAACAGTCAAAACATATCAGCTACCTACAAAGTTAGTCCTCAAATTTTTAATATTTGTATACAGCAGAATTAAAAATTCCATGATATATAATGAAAATTTCCATTCTTTTACTTCGCTAAAAGCTGTTAACTTTGCATTATTGTCTTCATGAACTTTTCCTGTCCTAGCAATATCTTATTGAACAGATGGCCATTAAAGGTGTTCTACGGTAGTCTCAAAAAATTTTCCCACTCATTAAAAAAAAGATGATTTCTTAAAATTGATTTTAATTTTTCAAAATAATCTTGTTGCAAGGTTTTACACTTCTCCCACCTCCGTTTCTGTCTCTTTGACCCATCCGAGTAATAGTTGTTTATGTAGGTTATGGTATGTGTGTGTGTGGGGGGGGGGGGGGGTGGGTGGGTATTAATATATATATATATATATATTATCTGTCTCTCAAGACTCATCTTTATGTCTTTGTGGCGAGTTGAAAACTCTCCTTATTACCGTATATTGTTGAATTTCTTCCTGGAGTTTCTATTATTAGGTTACGGTCTGTTCATTTTAAGAAAATTTCTGTCCTCCAAGGTCAAGCAAGGGAGCAAAAAATGTTGCTTGGGGCTAGATCTGGGGTGTAAGGAGAAAAACAAGAAGTCATGGATTATTGCCATGTCAATGGTTGAGGTGTATCGGGTCTTGGTGAAGCACAATTTTCTTCAAATAAGTGCAGGAAGGTAGTGGAAGAAAGTGCTAACCTGTATGATCATATTTTACATTGCTACATGCAATACATTTAGTTTAATTGAAGTACAAAGTAAATATGATCAGACAAGGCAATTTAGTAGTATTTTATAGTGATATATATGGAAATATTTGTTGCCAGTATGTGTTGCATTTTAAAACACAATAGATTATATGACCAGACTAATCCATAGTACACTGAGGATAAGCAGTTTCTTTTGTCAATCCCTTTGATTAATTTCCCTGTAAATTGCTGACACAAATTAAGGTGTTACATTGTAATATGATGAATTTGTAGTGAACAGGAATAGAATTCATTACCATCTCCCTAAGTTTACTGTGTTGCTTAAGGTGAAAGCTGAGAGATTTATGTAATCCCATTTCAAATTCTTTCCTGGCTGTTGTTCAACAAAGTGCTCTATATTCAGTTATACTCGTCTTACCTTTGAACTATAGCCTTAATCTCATCTTCTCCAAACTACTGTGATTCAGGAAATATTTCCATTGGTTTGGCAAATAATACACAGTTCAGAATGTCAGATTAATATATATTTATTAACTTATTTTTTATATGTGCATTCTATAATATCAAACAATGTGTGTTTCCAGCTCTCCTGTACCATTATTTGTCTACATACGTTTGCTAATCTATTCTCCATTTATTTCTTCTTACATAGTGATCTTACATTTTTTGCTTGAAGATGAATGTCTTGTATTTATATTTCTGTCAAGTCACATAGAATTACAGCTGTGACAAGTACAACTCAGGAGTGATAAGTTCTGTAGATAATGAAAGATAAATGTATAATATCTCAATTTAAATGACATAATTGATTCTAAGGTATGTTAAGTGTGTCATTTTCTTCATTTCAGGTCTATTGATCGACCTTTCATTGATGACGAAGATTATGAGAGAGTAATGAAGGAATGGGAGTAATGTTTTCAGGTATATTCAAACCTTGAAGATGTTTTGATAATAAAATAAAATAAAAAACAGTTTGTTCTCAACAGAGACCATCAGTGCATTAAAATATGCAGAATAAGCTCTAATTCAGGTTCCCATTGTCTGTGTTCCATATTAATATGGTGAATATAATTTTAGCTTCATACTGGTTTTTGTAAATAATTTCCAGAGTTGGATAAACATTGATTTATGTGCAAAATGCATGGTTATTGTTAAACAGGCTATAGATATTAAATTTGGATGTATCTTACTGCCCAGACATTTCATGATCATGTAAAAATCATAGAATGAAAACAGAATAAAGAAAAGCTGGTGTTAGTTTAGTGACAGTTTCTTCTGTGATATTATTTTAAATTATCTTTAAATGGCACTGTATATTTTTACTACCAAAGTTGTAGTTTCCTTTTGATTCTGGAAGTATGCTTTATGAAATGTTATTCAAGTACTTTATACTCTGTTTGATTATATACTGATTATATACTGTAAATAAAATCTTCTAATTGAAGAAATATGTGAATTGAAGATTTTTATAAAAGGTGTATAAGGACATTTATGTACGTTTTGTCTGTCATTATTAGTCACAGTGGGGGCTATATTGATTCCCGGAGGAACAATTGTCAGTGTCAATAGTGTCTGCTCCTGTTGTATATGTTACACATGGTTAGGTGTTTTTTTTTTAACTATTATGGCTATAGTATCCTTCTGTTAGTGAATAGGAACAAGAGTAACCCATTCAGTGATGGGTGAAACAGCAAAATGAAAGCAATCTGTAAAGCTCCAACAAGCTGTATTTACTTTGAGTTTGTTATGTTCCAGTTGGTAATATGAATACAATTATTTTGAATGTTATTCAAATATATATATATATAGATTACTTACCAGGTGAAGGAGCACAGGAAGTGATAGTAGCACAAATAAATTAATAAATTAACACACACACACACACACACACACACACACACACACACACGCACGCACGTGAGCTTTCGCAGCCTAGCTGCTTCTTCAGGCAGAAGGGAAGGAGAGGGAAAAGGAAATGATGAGGGTTTTAAGGGAGTGGGTAAGGAGTCATTCCAATCCCGGGACAGGAAACACTTACCTTGGGGGGAAAAAGGAGGGTAAACAAATACACACACACCCATACATATTCACAAACGCAATCACACCTAGGCAGACGTACTTTGCTTTCTACAGGTTGGAAAGGTTGGGGAAATGCCAGACAACTATATTATGACCCCATACTGCTCCAACAAGCCTTTCAATATAACAATTGGAAGTAGGGAGCAGTGGGAGAAAATAGTTCGACACCGTACGGGGGATATTTCTGGTTCACTGATGGGTCAAAATCAGAGCAGGGCGTTGGGGCCAGGGTATACGGGGTGCAGTCAAGACTGGAGGGCGTCATCTCTCTAGGGAAACTGGCCTCAGTTTTCCAGGCCAAAATCACTGCCATCAGCACGTGTATGGAGGAGAATTTGTGTAGGTGCTACAAAGACCGTAGCATCTATATCTATTCAGACAGCCAGGCAGCCCTGAGATCACTGGCAGCTCCTGCAACAAGCAGGCAACAAAAACATGGCAAGGTAATGATGCCAAAGCCTTGTTTTAAAAGAAGCTCTGCAATCCTGGGTCTGAACAGGAGAGAGATTAGACTCATGGTTGGATTGCTGACAGGCCATGGGAATTAAAAAAAAAAAAAAACCCTACATACAATGGGAGTAACAGAAGTGTACCCTAAATGTAGGATCTGTGATGACGGTGATGAAACTGCATCACATCTAATCTTCGAATGCATTGCATTGGAGAGTAAAAGGCACAGAACATTTGGGACAACCAGACCCAAAGAGATTGTGTCTAATAAAGAACTGGTAAAGGGACTCCTTGCACTGTTCAAGGGCATTGGTTGGATTTACTAGATATGCAGGGAGTGATACCGCACAATAAACTTAGTTTCGGTGTGGGCAGTGGCGGGTTGGACCAAGACTGTTTTGGCTTCCCTGAGAAAATCAAATCAAATCAAATCAATGACTGTTGTGTGCTTGTGTGATTGCATGAAAGTTCTATTTTCTGATGATCTTCCAGCTCTAAAATCCACTTATTCTTCTGCCTCTTTTTATTTGTATTCTTCTTTTAAGAAATATTTAAATATTCTTGCATTTGATCTACTAAAGGTATTGGTAACTGTTATTCCTCTATAATTTTTACATTCATCTTTCCTTCCTTTCTTATGTATTACTTAAATATTGTCATGTTGAAAACTACAACTGGTGCGAAATTCAAAGGGTGGTTGGAAATAGAGCACAACACTTTACAATTACAATAAGTTTATTGCTAACACAAGCATACACTCAGAACAGACTGCCACCTGGTTGGAGTATTCCGCTATTTATACATAGAAACAATTTTCTGGAAATTACTAGTACTTCAGTCATAAGAAACGTGTAAAACATTATAGAAATAGTAAAAACAAAGAAATAAATTTTCTTTGTCATTGGGAGGATTTGAACCGCGGACTGCCAGTACAGCAATCTGCTATGCTAAACACTGCACCATGTGTTCTGTCGGAAGTCTTGTGGCATTGCTACTCTTCCTGAAGAAACAGAGACCTGCTGTTACATTTCCTTTGAAGTCAGCTACAGTGCCCTGGATTTTGATCTTGTCATGGGTCCTCTGTATGGCAGTTCCGGAGAATGTTTGTATTCTGTCTGAATGCCTTTCTTGCAGCGAGGCGACCGGCGATAGGCGTTACTCTGATAAATTCATCATTATCTTAATGGTCTTTAGAGTCCTTGAACAAGAAGCCATTTCTGTCTATCTGCTCTTTGGGATCGTAGTAAGGCTTCATACGGAGTACATGAAGAATGTATTTTTGTTTTTATTATTATGAGGTTGTCTAATAATCCTCCACTTCATATGTGATGTTTGACAGGCAGTGCATGACACGATACAGACTAAAGTATTGTTTCAGTAACTTTTCTGATAACCCAACTTTCCATACAGGGGTAAAAATCCATACCAGATCTCCTGGGCTGCACACAACAGGTTGTTGCTCCTTGGTGTCCATTGTCCGTATGCAATCCAGCTGTCTTGCTTCTTTGAGCCTGCAGATGAACTGTTTCACATAGTCATCTAGAGTGTCATCTGACTGAAACATGAACAGCACATTCACTGTCATATCAGCTTCATGACTATGGAGCAGGAAAAACGGTGTGAACCCTGTGGTGTCTTGCCTTGCTGTATTATAAGCAAATGTCATGACTGTCAGTATTGTAAGTCAATGTTGAGCACAAGGATTAGGATACATCGACAGCATATCTGCTAATGTCTTGTTAAAATGTTCTGTAAGACCATTTGCCTCAGGATGGTAGGCAGTTGTTATTCTGTGGACAATGTCACAATGTAACATTACCTCTGATTCTAGTTTTGACTGCAATACTTTTCCACGATTAGATATCATCACATATGGTGCACTATGCTTCAAAATAATGTCTTCTACAGGGAATTTTGTGCTCTCTGGAGCTTCTGCAGTTGGCATAGATTTGGTGATAGCATAGCATAGCAGATGAGGTAGTCAGTGCAGACTATTATCATTGGTTACCAGTTGTTGACTTCAGGAGCCTCCCTAAAAGACCAGATTCCAAACTGGTGCAGGTGGAATTAGTACCAGATGCTCTGTAGGTAATTCTGCACATGTTTCCATTGCTGGCACTCCTTACAGTGACTCGCATAGTTTTTGACAGATCGCTAGAGACCTTTCCATAAATGCCTGTATCTGATTCTGTCTAGGATCTTCATGAATCCCAGATGATTAGATATTGGAGCATTGTGGAAATACTTGAGAATAGCTGGCAGAGATGAGCTGGAATGACTAGTAGCCATTTAGTGCTCAGTGGATCATAGTTGCTTTTATACACTGTCCTGTTTATAAGTTGGAACTCTTCTTTGGCGAGTTCTATTTTCTCCAAGACCGGTATGGTTCATAATAATGCTGGATCTTCCCTGTTCTTCTGTAATGCCATTTATTTCAGTGAGGGCAGATGTTACACGCATGCTGTTATGTTCCACTAATGGATTTCTCTAAAGGCAGTCAGCGTCCTTATGTTTGCACCCATTTTTTAATACCACTGTGACATGGTACTCTTGGAGTCTAAAGTGGCCATCTTGCTAGTCAACCTGATGGATCTTTCAAGCTAGTCATCCAACATAAAGAATGGTGTTCTGCCACAACAGTGAAGGGTTTGCCGAATAAATAAAGCCGGAATGTGTTGATAGCCCAATAACTGCAAGACATTCTTTCTCAGTTGTAGAGTAGTTTAACTCAGACTTTTGAAAGTACTCTTGATGCAAGGCTATTTTTCAGCAACTTCCTGAATTTCTTTGAGCACTGCACCAATTCCATTACTGCTGGTATTAGTGTGAAGTTTTGTTTCCACATTCTCGTTGTATAATGTTAGAATGGATGCAGAAGTTAAAGCTTCCTTAAGTGTCTGGAAAGTTCTTTCTTTCATCTCATCCCAGTAAAACAACATTTAAAAAGTAATCATTAAAAATGTTTTCAACTTCTGACTTTTTGTTAATAAAGATTTCATCTGTGTTGATGGTAATACCCTCTTCCTCCGCTCTTGGTTGCCCTGCCTCCCTTGTAATAATATTGCAAATTGTTTTAATTTTATTATCAGAGGAGCTAATCTCAGGCATGATGCCCATGCCTTTTGATTTTGGCCCACTTTAGGTTATGGTAGTAACACTAAAAGTGGGCCTTTGCGATCGTGTTTTGACAGCTCAAAATTTAAATAAAAATAACGGCTTAAACATTCATCTGACACGAAAATTGAATATCCGAATTTGTAGAGGGGAAAATTCTCTACAACTTTGCTCTCTTATGTTTTTTTCATATCTCGTATCGTTTCAGAGATATTTGCAAAAAGAACAGCGATTTTGGGATGTATGTCCGTCTGTCTGTCTGTCCGTAACGTGTTCCCCGTTTTTAAGGTGAACTGTTCAACCAATCAACACCAAATTTTACAGACATAATTGTAGGCCGACAGAGACCTAAACGTCCCTTTTACAAATTTTTCGGACAAAACGTACGGTAGTAATACAAAAAAAAAAACTGTTTGTAATGTAGTTGTAATTGCAAACGAACCGTTCATCTGACACGAAAATTGAATAACCTAATTGGTAGAGGGGAAAATTCTCTACAACTTCGCTCTATTATGTTTTTTTTTTTTTTTTTTTTTTTTTTTCATATCTTGCATCGTTGCAGAGATATTTGCTAAAATAATGGCGATTTGACGATGTCTGCCTGGCTGTAACGTGTTCCCAGTTTCTAGGTCAAACCGCTCAACCGATCGGCACCAAATTTTACAGATATAATTGTTGGCTACCAGAGACCAGAACCTTGCTTTTTCAAATATTTCGGACAAGAAATACGTTAGTAATACCAAAAAAAGCCGTTTGTAATATAATTTTCATTGCATATAAACCATTCATCTGACGCTAAAATTGAATAACCGAATTTGTAGAAGAGAAGATTCTCTACAGCTTTGTTCACTAATGTTTTTTTCATATCTCGTATCGTTTGAGAGATATTTGCAAAAAGAACTAAGTTTTGACAACCTCCACTGAATTAACAAAAACCAGCATTCGCAGATGTCACGTGACATTCCTCTCCCAGATTTCTGTCTGGCATAAGCCATCTTGCGTTGCGTATTTAAAGATTTTCTTATTTTAACTTACATGTTGTCATTTCAAAGCAATGGCACACTGAAGAATTAACAAAAACACGTCGTTCTTTGTATGATAAATGATAATCTAGTGTCTACAAATGCCATATTAGCATCAGTTAACAACGGCCATGAATAGTATGAGATAAAAGAAAGCAGCTGCTATGTGTTGATGGTAGCGTAGTGGGCAATGCGTTGGACTGTGACACTGATGGTCAGTGGTTCAAAACCCGACACTACCTAATTTTTTTTTACTAAAAGGGTTTCAGAAGCTCTTTATTTTGGTCCAAAATGTTTGCAGAAACTTATAAAACTACAAATCTAAAGTGGGACGTAAAACACGTCAGTGCGATTTTTTAATGACTTTTCTTAATGTAGCACAGTAGTTTTTATAATATTTTATTGTTTCTGGGTTATTACTCTTTCTTGTGGACAGATATAGTTCCCTTTTTTGGTTACAAGATATTTTTATTCCTTTAGTAAGCCATGGTTTTTTGCATGGTTTCTTACAATTAAATTTTACTAATTTCTTGGGGAAACAGTTATCAAATACCCTTACAAATGTATTGTGAAGTAAGTTACATTTTAAATTGACATCATGTTCCTTATAAACCTCATCCCAATCTAACTGCTGTAGACTTTCTTTGAAATTTCTAGTTGTTAAGTCATTAATCGAGCGCACAATTCTGGAGGACTGTTTCGAATTACTGAACAGAGCTATGTCATATACTGTTACTAGCTGTGCACCATGATCAGAAAGATCATTCTCAATGGGACAAGCATTTATGTTGTTAAACTTATCTTGGTCTATATAAAAGTTATCTATCAATGTACTGCTGTCCTCTACTATCCGAGTAGGAAAATCAATAACAGATGTCAGATTGAATGAGCCAAGTAAGACTTCCAGATCTTTCTTCCTATTACACTCTTTCAGTGAATCTACATTGAAATCACCACAAATAATAATTTGCTAACCCCTATATGACAAATAGCACAACAAAGCATCCAAGTTTTCCAGAAACCATGTTCCTGGTTCAGACCGTACCCTACATGCAATTCCTTAGCAGTTTCCTCTAGCGTGTTGTCAGCAGTAATAGCAGAGCATGAGACTTTGTCAATGCCGCTATCCTGGAATGGTTCAGTGGTTAGGTGAGAAGCTGATATCTGTATAAGGCGACAGTGAATGGCAACGGCATGTTGGAGAGTGACCACGTCCTGGATACAGCAAGGGGCTTTGTCCCATATGTCAACATTAATCATCTGCAGTTGACTGCCACTGAAAGGACTACACAGATGGTTGGCATATTGCAGCCATAATAAGTCAAATACTCATCTTTGCTCCCTACAGTATCATATGATGTGTCCATGAAGTCCACAGTAAAAACACAATGGCATGCTGTCTTCTGTCCTCCAGATATCTATCCTCCTACAAGGCATCATAGCTGCCAGGGAAATTGGTTGTGCCCATGTTGGTAAGTTACTAGGCTCCCCTTTGGTGGCTGCAACATAATTAATAGTAGGGCGAGGCCATTCTTTGGGTTGGGTGCGACTGCCAGGGCAGACAGGCGCTAATGTCTGAAACACCTGTTCCTCAGCAGTGTCAGCTCCCTCATGACATACAGGACTGACATCCATTGATATAATCTGGTACTCACTTGGTCCAGCAGTTTCGGCTGCCATAAATTGTTGTAATTCTTTTCTCACAATTTGTCATATAAGAGAAACAGTCATGCGAGTCTTCTACTATGTCCATAGGGATTACATTTGGAGTCTGTCATACTTCTTTCATCCAGCTGTACCCTTTTGCATTCTTGGTTTTCTGGTACCACTAGATAAACTCTTGTGTCGTTGAAATGTCTTTTAACAGAAAAGCCCGATACATGTCTTCTGATATGCCTTTCCTCAGGTGTGAAATTTAATCGGCCTCAGGCATATCAGAGTTAACTATGTGACATAGGGCCAAAACATTCTGTATATATGACTGCCGTGATTCACCATGTCATTGGCCCTATTTGTTTTTCATAAATATTGATATCCCTGGTTTTACTCTTTGATTTATTGGTACTATACTTTAGAAATGTGTATACGATCTTTTGCTTTCTATGCCATGTCCTTTTTCTTTGTTTCTGGGATAATAATATGCTTAATCATAGTTTCCATTCTTTTCTTATTTTATTTTGTAATCCTCATATATTCCATACCCCAAATGTGACAATCAGTTTTTGTCATCTTTTCCGTCTCCTATTATACCCATACCGCTGTAATCTTATAGGCTATTTAACAGTAAGGGTTTTTTTTTCCATTTCATAGGGAGTTGTCAAATTGTATTAACCCCCAACCTGGAGAACCAGGTGATTTTTATTCAAGGTTTTCCTGCCTGTAGCCTTTGACCCCTCTAGCTTGCTCCAGTAAATTTCAAACTGATTTGTAACATCATTACTCACTTAGTCTCATTTTATTCACTGCAAAGTGTTTATTTGGCTGTCTTTCACAATCACATCTCAGCAGTCCTACAAGAATGAATTTCCTATGAACAAAGAAGGTACAAATATATACTCCATATTCCTCCAGACAGTACCTTCAATATTAACTGGTAGCTCAACTGCCAAGGCAAATCGGATGCACTTAAGCTCAGTCCTTGGTCTCACTTTCCATGTTATCCAGTCTGCTATTTAATGTCTGTTGTACATGCTTTACCTTTTATTTTAACTATGTGTCTGTGTGACTTTTGTGGTTTTTCTGTTAAAAGGCCTTTGCAATAGCAATTTGTCTACATGGCAATACACTTTATCAGTCCATAATATCAAAAATTTAAAAGTAAGTGGAATGGTCCCTAAAATGTTTATTCTTATACAAAATCTTATTATGGAAAGTCCAGGTTCGAATTAACAATATAGTAATAGGACAGTTCACAACTCACTGCAAAGATGTGAGACAAGCTGCGACAGGCACATAAAAAAGACAAACACATACAACACTTTCAGCTATCGGCCATGGCCTTCTTCAGAAATAGGAACATTCACGCAATCACACAGGCACACAATGTCATCTCCAACTGCCACACTTTGAAGAGTCAAGCTGGAGATGACGGTTGTGTGTCTGTGTTGTGTGCCTGTGTGATTGTGTGGATGTTCCTATTTCCAAAGAAAGCCATGGCTGATAGCTGAAAGTGTTGTATGTGTGTATCTTTTTTATGTGCCTGTTGCAGCTCGTTGTCATGTTTTTGCGGTGAGATGTGAACTGTCCTATTACCATATTGTTGATTCTTGTACAAAGTAAGATTTTACGCATTTCTACAGTGTTGTATAAAAATGGAACACTCTTAAAATTTGGTGAAAAAATGTACTTAAAAAGTTATTGAGGATATACCAAAAGTCAGATGATGATAATTGAATTGCTCAAGCATAGACATGGACAGAGAGAACAAATTCATTGGAGCAATTAAGTTCAAATATATACCATTTTTAGGAGGAAAAGCATATAAAATTTTGTGAGTTTCGAATGAGTTTCGTGAGTTTTGTGAGTTTCGAGTCACCATCCAGTACACAGTTTTAATCTGGCAGGAAGTTAAATATTGTATTTTGGGCATTGTCTCCACACAATTGGAATTGTTTTTGTGACTTATTGTATGGTTATATCTATTTCTAATGACTCCTATTTGGTATATGAAATTGTTCTTTAAGCCTATGGCAGCCAGTGTTCTCAGGTGATTACCCGCCCAAATACTAATAGCGCCTGATGTCGTAGTTTAAAAGAATGGGTGTATCCTACGTGATAAGGCCATCGTTATTAGTGGTAGCAGATAGGATGCAGTATTGTAGCATTGATGGTTTCTTCTCATCTGCAATGGTTCAGTTACCTCTCATGAACATTGTTCTTCTTGGACTAAAAGTTATCTATAGCACTGAAATTAACACTCCCATAGTGGACAAGACAGAACTGTTCATTTACCTTTTCCTGGGCATTTTTGCAGTGCCCACAGTCAGTGGTGAACTAAGGAGGGGGGGGGGGGGGGGAGATGGGGCAGACCGCCTTGGCCCTCGCATCTTGGGGAGTGGGGGGGGGGGGGGGGGGAGCACCCTGTCCTTTCGTTCTGGGGTCTCCAAATCTCAGAAGCTATTTTTTTCTAAGCTTGTCCCATTTCTCTTGTCCTGGAGGGCCCTTCAAATCTCAAAAGGTACCTTTTTTATAGTAATACATGTATTCCCGAGCTCACAATTGCAAAGACACTATAATAAAATAATTTTTTTATCTATTTTGAGGTATTATTTCTGAGCCTGGAATTTGCCACATATGTGGACGACACAAAAATGTCAGGACGAAGAGATATTTTACCAATTTTGTCAAGAATGTGTACGAGAAATCTTCACATCGGGTGGTGTGTGTTTCTTCTTCAATTATGATGACCAGCAGATGGGACTTTGTTCAGGTTGAAGATGTTTATCAACATATTTTCTAAATAATATTGACTGCTTTTTTAGTTATTCTCACCTCAAATTAATAATTAACATAAAGGAAAATTGTTTTATTACAGTTTTCCCCCTCTGGATTTCTCAAAAGCATACTTGAGTTAAGACAAAATTGCAGTGTGAATGCCACCATGTATCCACTCACGAGAAATCAGAAGGCGCACCCACCAGAGGGTTCAGCAGGCTAAAAATGTGGAAGAGGACACTTGTTAAGGTTGGCTGTACAAGGACACAAACACAGTAATGAGCTGTTGAATACCAAATCCATAGTGCCTTTGTGAGAGTGGTTGGTGGATGCTGATGTGATCTAACCCACCTGCCTAGTGCATCGCAGACATCCTCTATGGAATTCAAACTGGGAGAGTGAACAGGCCACACTATCATTGCAATATCTCACTTTCTCAAGAAAAGATCAACCACCCATGCCCTATGAGGTGGAACATTATCATTCATCAATACAAAGTCTGAGCCCACAGCATCTCACAACAACTGGCGGAGGTTCCAGGATCTCATCATGATATCTGATAGAGGTTGAACCTTATTTCATGAAGAATTGTTCAGCATAATCCCTTTCACACCTCTAGAGATCCCTCCTCAAAATTGGTCTCTGTCCACAAGTTTGGCTTTGAAATTCATGTTCCACATTGCCTTCAGATGCATATCTGTCAATAATCACCTTCAAGACCGACCATCCAGATGGCATGTAGACGACTCCCCCAGAGATGATGCCTTTTGCAAAGATGTGTTGAAGGTACACATAAGGAAAGTTCACACAATAAACGCCACTCTTCCGAAGTCATCTGTAGATTGTTTGCCTCAATACAACTCTTCCAATGGAAGAGGTGAAGTCAGATGCCAGTTGCTGTACATTATTACTACAGTGGTACTGACTTGTTGTCAGAACCAAATAACAGTACACTCTTTATGTCACATAGTGTTGGTCCTGTCCTGGTGTTTGGAATGGTCTCTGTGAACTGTCAGCACATCTGGGAAACAACAGAACAATTCACATTAAGCCATTTAGTCACATCATTTCGAGTGTGTCTTGTTTCCATTTATCCTGTGGTCTTTCACTGGAGAGTGTCCAAAAAGCATCTTCTCTGTTTCAAACTGTATCATCTGTGAATGTGTACATAGCAATTGTGCATGTGAGACTCCCCAGCAAACTTTGACTGCTAAATATAACTATTTTGCATTTAATGGAAAATTATACCAGCAAGACGATGGTCTTGCTATGGGAAATCTGTTAGCTGGTATCCTTGCTGACATTTTCATCAATTCTCTGAAAGAAAAATTCTTCCACAAATTCTGTACTACAACATTAGGCATTGTTTCCTATTCTAGATATGTCAATGACATTTTAGTCATCTATGAAGGATCTACCACTGGCATTGATCACATTTTTAATCTTTTTAATGGACTACATGAGAATGTCACCTTCACCTGTGAACTTGAAAACGAGGCTCATCAACTGAACTTTCTCAATTTGTCGTCTCTAATGACCACGCAGTCGACGGGACGTTAAACTCCAAGCTTCCTCTTCCTCCTCAATTTGACGTTAACAGTAGAAGAAAATAAAATCTCTTTCAGTATCTACCAAAAAGAAACATACACTGATCAAATTGTACCCACCTCTTCTATGCACCCTCAATGTCACAAAAATGCTTTCTTTCATTCTGCCATCCACAGAGCCATGTCCATCCCACTCTCAAAATAAAAATCCAAGGAGGAAATAAATGTGATAAAAACCATAGCAGTCAATGAAGAATACGATCCTGCCATAGTTGACAACAACCTAAAAAAGAAAACTGCTAAAAGGGTTACAACACTTGGCACTCCTATTGAATCTGCCCAAAAGAAAAAAAAATATTTCTCCATACCATTTCTGGGGCCCATTTCCTATCAGATTCAACGACTTCTTTGTAATAAGTATAACTGCAACATTGCCTTCTTGACCAACAATAATTTAAAGAAAAATTTAATTCATAATTTAAAATCAACCTGTTTTCCCTTAGATAATTCCAGTGTTCAGAAAAATGTTTGTGATACTTGTTCTTCCTACTACATACAACAAAGGGGACGTGCTTTTAATATCAGGTTTGAAGAACATCTTTTGAGAAAGAATGGCACGAACCCCCAGAATTCGTCTTTTGCTGACCATCTTCTCATTACAGGTCACGCAACTAAAGCCATTCATGACCTGAACATTTTGCATACCAAAAAGAAAGGCCATAGATTAGACATGCTCAAGGAATTGCAAATATTTAAACATATTTCTCATGATGATGGGCTTATTCTAAATCAACAGTTACAACTCCGTAACAGAAGCTTTTTTAATGGTATTAAGCCGTTACTCAGTCTTTGATGTTGTACTTCGTGCAGTGTCCGAAATATTTTTTCCGACTTGATCCAATGCATTTGTATTGCAAAAGCTAATTTTTAACTATTTTGCTTATTAAAACTTTGTTACTCGTTTTATTCTCTCTACTAATATTGTATTGTCAAAATGACACCTCAGCCATCTCCCATGTTAAACAAAGCATTTTGTAGCAATTGTTTTTTCAATACTGTTTCTCTTTGTATTGTAGCCTAGTTGTAATTGTGGCTATTAGATGGCACTACTGAGGTAAAGTCTTCCTGTTCACAACTCCACTTAGCACACGCCAGTCTGATGCCTCCATGCAGGCATGCAGTCCATAGTAGCTAGCTTTTTCTAAAAATTTTCTTTTTAAATTTTGTGATGTAAGCTTTACAGCTGAGTTATATATTTTATATGCGAGTTGTTTTATTTTATAATTTCTGATGAAGGCAGTCAGTCATTGCCAAAACCAGGTCAAATAATTTTTAATTTGCGACTGAGGGCTGCTTTTCTATCCTTTGACTGTAAGTTATATTTTTAGATCATCTTTAGCACATTCAAAACATTCTTCAGTGACATACATTTGTTATTGTTCCAACACACAGAGGATTATGGGCATCCAAGTCTCCCAAAATTAAAAAAGGCAGTGCCAGCTGCCACCAGTGCCACATCGTAAACTGTGCTAAGTATCTGAATTTAATTTGTGTCAAATTTAATTTGCCAGTCTAGTTCATTTTCGTTAGTACTCTGTTTTATGAGGTTTATTCCCGCGTACTTGCAGATTTCGTTTGTACTACTGTTTTAATAGTTTATTCTATCGTATTTGATAAATACCGTTGTGTTTAGTCTTCGTCTTTGACCGGTGTATTTCAAAACAAGTCAGAGACCGTTACTAAAGCTCGTTATCAGTCAGTCCAGTGCCAGCTGTCACCAGTGCCACATTGTGAACAGCGCTAAGCTGCCGGACTCAGTTTTGTTGATTTGACAGTGTAGTTACCACTGACCACAGTTCAGTCAGCAGCCAGCCGCCTTTATTAGAGTACTAGGCTTCTTTAAAATTGATTATTTAATTTTCTACTTTCTGCAGTTAATTGTATCGATAGGATGGATAGGATGTGTGCCTGCTGTGTGTGGACGCAGGAGGAGTTGGCCGCGGTTCGCGAACAGCTGAGCATGCTGTTGTCTGTGGTCAGCCGTCTTCAGGCTGCTGTCTTGGGATGCAGCGAGTGGGACACCTCAGGTGTCTCACGCTTCGCTCTCTGTCCCTGCTACCGAGGCACCTTCAGGTGTACTGGACGTCATCGAGCCGCCTTCTCCGCAAGGGGAGTGGCGAGTTGTACGGCGTTCGCGTCGCTCGAGGCGGAAGGCCAATGTGGAGGCTGGACGACCGTCCGCGCCCGTTCGTCCTGTGAGTGAAAGTGTGGCCACTCCTTCAGCAGGGTCCGAGCAGGTGCACGGGGGGAGGGGATTATTAGTTATTGGAAGCTCCAATGTCAGGCGCATGATGGAGCCCCTTAGGCAGATAGCGTCCAGATCTGCAAGGAATTCCAACGTGCACTCAGTGTGTCTACCGGGGGGCCTCATCCGAGATGTGGAGGCGGCCTTGCAGGCAGCTATCGAGGGTGCGGGGTGCACTCGACTGCAAGTCGTGGTTCACGTCGGCACCAGTGACGCTTGTCGCTTGGATTCTGAGGACATCCTCAGGTCCTATGAATGGCTGGCGGAATTGGTGAAGGCTGCTGCCTTCGCACGCGGGGTGCAAGCAGAGCTGTAGATTTGCAGCATTGTTCCCAGGGTTGATCGGGGTCCTTTGGTTTGGAGCCGAGTGGAGGGTCTGAACCAGAGGCTTCGCCAACTCTGCGACAGTCATGGCTGCAGATTTCTGGATCTGCGTTATCGGGTGGGGAATTGTAGGGTGCCCCTAGATAGATCAGGGGTGCACTACACTAAGTAAGCGGCTACTTAGGTAGCAGAGTACTTGTGGAGTGCACATGGGGTTTTTTTAGGTCACGTTCGGAACAAAAATTCGAACATAAAAATATTAGCCATGAACTTACAGAGTATTAGAAACAAAGTTCCCGAATTTGCAGCACTGCATGGAAGTTATTGCGCTCAGATAGTTTTAGGCACCAAAAGCTGGCTAAATGATGATGTGGCAAGTTCAGAAATATTTAGCGAAGCGTGGAATGTATATCGGAAAGATAGATCTGATACAACTGGAGGAGGAGTGTTCATCGCTGTGGACAAAGATATTGTTTCTACTGAGATCGAGGTTGAAAGTAACTGTGAAGTTATCTGGGCACGTATAACAGATATAAAAGAAGTAAAGTTAATAGTTGGGTGTTTTTACTGGCCCCCCAGTGCTGCTGTAGCAGTTTTAGAATCATTCAAGGAAAGTCTACACCAGGTAGTGCATAGGTATCCGGGCCATGTAATATTAGTTGGAGGAGACTTCAACCTTAAGTGTATAGATTGGAACCTCGCTAGTTACATTTCAGGCGGTACAGACAAGCAGTCTTGCGAGCTACTTTTGGACACATTCTCCGAAAACTGTCTTGAGCAGTTAAACCGGCAACCCACGAGCAATGGAAATATTCTAGACCTTATAGCCACAAACAGGCCTGACCTTATTAACGATGTCTGTGTAGAGACAGGAATTAGTGATCATGATATCGTCATAGCGTGGATGGTGACCAAAATTCATAAACCAATCAAGAAGGCTAGGAGCGTGTTTTTGTTGGGAAGAGCCGACAAGCAAATGTTACGATCGCACTTAGAAAATGAATGGGCATCATTTAATTCCAGGACTATGGATGTAGAGGAATTGTGGACTAAATTTAAGTGCATTGTTAATAAAGAATTAGAGAAATATGTGCCAGTAAAGACGATTAAGGATGGAAAAGATCCACCGTGGTATAATAATAATGTTAGAAAACTGCTGAGAAAGCAAAGGCTGTTGCACTGTAGATTCAAAAAAAGAACACGCAAATGATGACAAGCAAAAGTTAGTAGAGATTAGCAAAAGATCTTTCCGAGAACCCGAAAACATTCTGGTCCTATGTAAAATCGATAAGTGGGTCAAAACCCACTGTCCAGTCACTAGTTGATCATTCCGGGGCAGTAATAGAAGAAAGCAAACGGAAAGCTGAAGTTCTAAATTTAACCTTTAAGAAATCTTTCACGCAGGAGGACTGCACAAATGTACCATCTTTTGATCAACGTACTAATTCCGAAATGGGGGACATAGCAATAGGTATTTCTGGTGTAGAGAAGCAGCTGAGAGAGCTAAATACGAAAAAGTCTGCTGGTCCGGATGGAATACCAGTTCGGTTTTACAAAGACTATTCTGCGGCGTTGGCCCCCTACTTAGCTTGCATTTATAGCGAATCTTTAATTCAGCACAAAGTTCCTAGTGATTGGAAAAAAGCGCAGTTGACTCCTGTGTATAAGAAAGGAAAGAGAACTGACCCATACAATTACAGGCCAATATCGTTGACATCAGTCTCATGTAGAATTTTGGAGAATATTCTCAGTTCGAATATAGTAAATTTTCTTGAAACGGAAAAGCTTCTTTCCATGAATCAACACGGGTTTAGGAAACATCGTTCATGTGAAACTCAGCTTGCCCTTTTCTCACATGACATCTTGCGAGCCATGGACGAAGGGCAACAGGCAGATTGTGTTTTTCTCGACTTCAAAAAGGCGTTCGACGCGGTGCCACACTGCAGACTGCTAACGAAGGTACGAGCTTATGGAATAGGTTCACAGATTTGTGACTGGCTGGAAGACTTCCTAAGTAATAGAACGCAGTACGTTGTTCTCGACGGCGAGTGTTCATCAGAGACGAGTGTATCATCAGGCGTGCCCCAGGGGAGTGTGATAGGACCACTATTATTTTCTATATATATAAATGATCTGATGGACAGTGTAAGTTGTAATTTGCGGCTGTTTGCTGATGATGCTGTGGTGTATGGGAGGGTGTCGTCTGTAACTGACTGTAATAGCATACAGGATGACTTAGACAAAATTTCTAGTTGGTGCGAAGAATGGCAGCTAGCTCTGAATGTAGAAAAATGTAAGGTGATGCGCATGAGTAGAAGAAACAGTCCTATAATTTTCGAATACAGCATTAGTAGTGAGCTTCTTGATGCTGTCGCGTCGTTCAAATATCTAGGCGTAACATTGCAGAGCGATATGAAATGGAATGAACATGTAAGGACAGTTGTGAGTAAGGCGGACAGCCGACTTCGGTTTATTGGGAGAATTTTGGGAAGATGTACTTCACCTGTAAAGGAGACCACGTATAAAACGCTTGTACGACCACGTCTTGAGTATTGCTCAAGTATTTGGGTCCCGCAGCAGATCGGTTTGAAGGAAGACATAGACGCGGTTCAGAGGTGAGCAGCTAGATTTGTTACTGGTAGGTTCGACCAATGCGCGAGTGTCACGGAAATGCTCCGCCAACTCAATTGGGGATCGCTGGAAGAAAGACGACGTTCTTTTCGTGAATTTCTGTTAAGTAAATTTAGAGGGCCGGAATTTGAAGCTGAGTGTAGTACGATCTTGCTGCCGCCTACTTACATTTCACGTAAAGATCACAAAGACAAGATAAGAGAAATTTGGGCTCGTACGGAGGCATATAGGCATTCTTTTTTTCCTCGTTCAATTTGGGAGTGGAATAGGAAAGGAAATGCATGGTAGTGGTACAGTGTACTCTCCGCCACGCACCTTACGGTGAATTGTGGAGTATGTATGTAGATGTAGATGTAGAAGTTGAGAAACCACAGCAGCCAATACATTGTGACATACTGTACTTACCCCCTGGAGGAAGATATATGCTGCAGATGGTAATATCCTTGTGATCCTTACCAAGACAGCAACAACCTCTAAAATTGTTGCAAGTGGCAGAGGTTAACTTTATAGTAATAAGGACAGCTTACAACTCACTGCAAAGATGTGGTGACGAACTATGACAGGCGTATAACAAAGACACACACATACAACACTTTCAGATATCAGCCATGGCCTTCTTCAGAAATAGAAACATTCACACAATCACACAGGCACACAACACAGACACACAACCATCATCTCTGGCTGCTGCACATTTAATCATTGCTCTGCATTGTGGAAATAGCAAAGGGGAGGGGGGATAGGAAGGTTGCATCGTGGTGGTGGGGATGGGTACAGCACAGCCTTGCAGAGCATGTACATATTAGATGGGGCGAAAGAGATACAGCTTAGGAAAGGTGTGGGCAAGTGAGGGGAGGAAAATAAAATAAAATAAAATAAAATGTACATGCCACACGCACATGGACTAACACATGCACATGACCCCCCCCCCCCCCACACACACACACACACACAGCACTCAAAATAGAAGAGGTTTAGGATGGAGAGGTAGAAACTGTTGGGTGTGGAAAAAAAAAAAAAAGGAAAGTTGCCGTAGGTTGAGGCCTGGATGAATTCGGGTTTGGAGAATTTATTGAAGGGATAACTCCCATCTGTGCAGTTCAGAAAAGCTTGTGGTTGGTGGGAGGATCCATATGGCCCAGGTTGTGAAGCAGTCATTGAAATCAAGTATATTCTCCGCTGCATGCTCTGCCACAGGGTGGTCCACAGGGGTGGCTCATTCTAAAGGGCCACAGGGGCCCGGCCCCACCAGAAAATTTGTGATATACTTATGCAGTATTATATCAAACAGTTGGAGTGTGGCATGACCCCCTCGACATCCTAACTCAATTTACAATGACACAATCAAATGGTTTCACTTGCCTCTCGCCACAGCATAGCTGAGGGTCCAATAGCAAGTGCCAGGTGGACGTAGATACCCCTCTCTTCGTTATGCAGCCATGCCAACAGTCAAGGGCCAGCAGCGGCTGGTCCATATTCCTGTGCCCCTAACACTGCAGTCGTAGTGATATCACAGAGCTATTTTCCATTCCCCTCCTTACCCTATTGCTGCTTGGGGCCTAGCATCGGCAGCCTCTCCCCCTGCACCCTGGTGAAGCAGACTGTACCTGAAGTGCTCCCATTCCCCACCTGTCCACAGGTTCACAGAGTTTGGGGCTGATGACCCTGGGCCCTTAACACCTATGTCAAGTGCCTTAATGCATTCCTTACCCACTTCTCGCACTGCCAATTTTCAACAGGAAACATGTGAAACAGAAAACAAGGCCAGCTGTCATTAGTGTTCCATATTCTGAAGCTATGTCGTTGCAACTTGAGTATTCATAAACTGAGTATAAAATGAATAAAGTAGACTCTTTGCTTAAAATGCCCTTTCATTTATTAAGTATGGAAGAGAAGCTAGAAATCAAGTGGTTAGGTACACATCAATCAAAAGATTTCTTGATGTTTCAACTCAATGGAAAGAAGGAGAGAACTCCGTGTGATACATGGTTCTGCAAAACGTCTTTGCTAACTGTGAGTGAAGAGAAACATAAATTGTTTTGTATCTACAACAGTCAGCTGCAAGGATCTAAAGCATTTATGTTAACGAATTAAGAAACATGAGGAAAGTGGACTTCATTTAGAAAATGCTTGGAAATATAAAATGTTTGGCACAATTTACATTGCTGCTGAGATTTATTCGATGTATAAAATGTCAATTCAGGAACATAATGAATCAGTTATGAAGAACACACACACATTAAAGAGAATAGTAGAGTGCTTAATGTTTTGTGGAATGCACGAGTTAGCACTAAGAACTCACAATGAAAAACAAGAGTTAGCAAACCGTGGCAATTTCTTAGATTTGTTATCTCTTTTGGGAAATATTGACAGTGTATTAGATGATCACTTAAGCAGCTCTAGTAATTCTTTGTGTAAATATACATAATACAAAATGAGCTTTTGGACTGTATGTATCAAGTTTACATCGAAAAACTGAGTAAAGAGATTAATGATGCCACTTTCGTTTCTGTGCCGGCTGACAACACAACAAATGTTATCTGCAAAAGTCAATTTGTCATTATACTGCGGTATATTAAGGGGAAGAAACCTGTTGAAAGATTTCTTTCCTTTCAAAACATTAATGGGAGGACAGCTTATGGACTTAGTGAGGTTATAAAAATAAGTCTGGAACCTTTCAATGTTCAAGAAAAACTCGGTGCTCAGGCATATGATGGTAATGAGCGGCAGTCACAGTGGTGTGCAGACACTGATGCAGAGCATTTTCCAACATTGCAAGTACGTTAACTGCTATGTGCAAAAAATGAATTTGGTTCTTCAGAATGATTACAGTAAAAGCATAAAGTCGATAAATTTGTTCTTCCAGTCAGAACATCAGACGTGCACATTTACTGTATAAATAACTTGTCATAACTTAACTCATTAGTTAACATGCTATTTAGGTAAAATACACATGAAACTGCTCCTAGCCAAGGTTTTTCCCAGAGTTTTTACCTTGGCCATAAGGCAAAAGACACGAGGGTCCCTGTTGTCTCTCTGGTGCATTCCCAATGGGGAAGAAGTCACATACATCCTCCCACAGTTCATTTTGATTTTGACATCACAATCAGTACACAGAAGCACAACTACAATAAGTACAAACTTGAGCATAAGAAGAGCTGGTGAAGTTCATTTCAAATCCAGCACATCCAAGCCTCCTCCCCCCCCCCCCCCCCCCCACGTTCTTCAATAAATTTTGTCACCACAGCATAAACACAGACACCAACAAAAGTACATGGAAAACCAGTGGAGCTTGTGGACCAGACCAACTACAATATTACTCACACACATAACCCCCCTCTCAAATAATAATAATAATAATAAATAATTATAAAATAAAAATGTTTATTGCACATTTGTTTAAATTTTTATTAGCTACAGTGTTTCGTGGATTATATTACTTACTGCATAGTTAGCATATTTAATATCTTTCGAATGAGTTTAAATGATGTTATATAAATGGAGGTTATATAATGAACACTTCAGACTGATTCCATTTTACTGGGTATTAACTTTTTGTCTGGGCCACACCAAGGAAACTGAGCATGAGCCGCCACTGGTGGTCCACCGTTTTTTGGCCACAGTTTGGTGGTGGTCATTCATCCTATTGGACAGCTGGTTAGTGGACATGCCAATATAGAAAGATGTGCAGTGATTGCAGCAAACTTGGTAAATTAAATGACTGTTTTCACAGGTTGCCCAGGCTCTGATAAGGTAGGATAAGCCTGTGACAGGACTGCAATAGGAAATGCTGGTAGGATGGATTATTCCAGTCCTGTCACAGGCTTATCTTACCTGTCTGGTTCATCCCACCCACGACCAGCTTCTATGATATGCAGAGATGGGAGTTATCTCTACAGTACATTCTCCAATCCTGAAATTATCCAGGCCTCAACCTATGATAACTTCCACACCCAATGGTTCCTACCCCTCTCTCTCCTAAACCTCTCCTATTTTGAGTGTGTGTGTGTGTGTGTGTGTGTGTGTGTGTGTACATTTTTATTTTATTTTCCTCCCCTCACCTGCCTCCTAAGCTGCAGCTCTTTTGTCCCATCTAATATGTACATGCTCTGCAAAGCTGTGCTGTATCTATCCCAACCACCATCACGCATCCTTCCTATCCCCCCATCTATTACCAAACTACAGAGCGTGATTCGAAGTGCGGCAGCCAAAGGTGACGGTTCTGTGACTCTATTGTGTCCCTGTGTGAATGTTCTATTTTCTGAAGAACTCCATGGCTGCTAGCTGAAAGTGTTGTATATGTGTGATTTTTTATGTGCCTGTCACAGTTCGTTGCCACATCTTTGTGGTGAGTTGTAAACTGTCCTTATTACTATGCTTTTAATTCTAACCTGGACTTTCCATTATTAGAGGTTAACTTTATACAGAGTTGTTGTTGTAATCTTCAGTCCAGAGACTGGTTTGATGCAGCTCTCCACCCTACTCTACCCTGAGCAAGTCTCATCATCTCCTCATAAGAGCAACAAACACATCCATTTGAATATGTTTACTGTATTTGTCTCTAGGTCTTCCTTTGTGATTTTTACCCCCACACACTTCCCTCCAATCATAAATTCACGATTCCTTGATATCTAAGAATGTGTCCAACCAATTGATCCCTTCTTTTAGTCAAGGTATGTCAGAAATTTCTTTTTTACCCTATTCTGTTCAGTATCACCTCATTAGTTATGCGATCAATCTACCTAATCTTAAGAATTCTTCTGTAGCATTACAGTTTCTAAAGCCTCAATCTTCTTCCTGTCTGACCTATTTATTGTCCATTTTTCACTTCACAGAAGTGTCTTCAGAAGAGACTTCCTTGCACTTAAATTAATATTCAATGTTATCAAATTCCTCGTTTTCAGAAAATGCTTTTATTCCCATTGCCATTCTGAATTTTATATCCTTTGTACTGTGACCATCATATGTTATTTTACTGCACAAGTAAGAAAACTCTTACTTGTTTTGTTTCTAATCTAATTCCTTCAGTGTTGTCTGATTTTCTTAGACTGCATTCCATTACCCTGTTTCTGCTCTTGTTAATGTTCATCGTATATGCTCCCTTCAACATGCTGTCCTTTCTTTTTAATTGCTCTTCCAGGTCCTTTGCTGTCTCTGACAGAATTACAATGTAAACTGATGGTTGTGTCATTTTCACATCTGTCTGTGCCTGCTTTCTTTGGAATGGGGATTATCACATTTTTCTTAAAGTCTGAGGTATTTCACCTTTCTCATACATCTTACACACTAGCTGAAATAGTTTTGTTATGGCTGGCTCTCCCAGAGACTTCAGTAGCTCTGAGGGAATGTCACCTACTCCAGTTGTCTTGTTCCGACTTAGGTCTTTCAGTGAACTGTCAAATTCATCTCTCATTATAGCATCTCCTATTTATATCTTCATCTACTTCCTTGCCCCTTCCTATAATATTGTATCTAAGTTCATTTCCTTTGTAGAGCCCCTCTATGTCTTCTTTCCACCTTTCAGCTTTCCTGAGAATTGGTTTTCAATCTCAGTGCTTGACATTCATTGAGCTGTTTTTCTTGTCTCCAAATGTCTCTTTTCATTTCCTGTGGACAGTATCTATTTCTTTCTTTGTTTTCCTTTTTTTTTTTTTTTCTTCCCTAGTTATATTTTTGAGAAGGATAGGTTGCTTGCTTACCAGAGAGACATCTGATGAGCTACACAAGGGCACAAACAATAGAATACAACATTGATTTTCCCCTAGTTATACATTCTTCTACAGACTTGCATTTGCCTTCCAGCCTCTCCTGCTTAGCCGTTATGCATTTCTTGTTAATCTCAATTCTTAGACGCCTGTACTCCATTTAACCTTCTTCATTTACAGCATTTTTATACTTTTCTCCTTACATCAGTTAAATTTAGTATTTCCTGTGATATCCAAGGATTTTTTGTAGGTCTTGCCTTTCTACCTATTTGGTCCTCTGCTGCCTTCACTATTTCATGCCTCAAAGCTACCCATTCCTCTTCTACTGTTTTATTTCATCCCATTTCTGTTAATTGTTGCCTAAATTTCGATCTGACATTCTCAAGAAGTTCAGGTCTCATCTCTTTATTTTCCTAACTTTCAGCAGCTTTTTGCAGGTTCAGTCTACAGTTCATGACCAATAAGATATGGTCAGTGTCTATATTACCTCAGGACATGTCTTACAGTTGAAAACCTGGTTCTGAAATCTGTATCTGGTACCTTCTGGTGTCTCCTGATCTCTTCCACATATATAACCTTCTTTCATGATTCTTAAACTAAGTGTTTGTTATGATTAAATTATATCCCGTGTAAAATTGTACCACGTGGCACCCTATGTCATTCCTTTTCCCCGGTCCATATTCACGTACAGTTTTTCCTTCCCTTCCTTTTCCTACTACCGAATTCCAGTCGCCCATCACAAGTAAGTTTTCCTCTCCCTTAACTGCCTGAATAATTTCCTTTACCTCCTGATACTTTTCTTCAATCTCCTCATCGTCAGCAGAACTAGCTGATGTATTATCTTGTACCGCTGTGATCAGTGTTGGCTTTGTATCTATCTTGACTATGATAATTTGATCACTGCACTGTTCATAGTAGTTTACATGCATTCTTATTTTTTTATTCATTAGTACACCTACTCCTGTAATATCTCCTACTGATTTTGTGTTTATAATCCTTCCACCAAACTTCACTAATCCCCACTGTATCTAACTTCAACCTATCCGTTTCCTTTTTCAAATTTTCTAACCTCTCTGCCCAATTAAGGGATCTAACATTCCACACTCCTATCTGTAGACTGTCACTGTTGTCATTGCTGATGACCACATCCTCCTGAGTAGTCCCCTCCTGGAGATCCAACTGGGGGACTATTTTACCTCCAGAATATTTTATCCAAGAAGATGCCATTATCATATAGTTATACAGTACAGCTGCATGTCTTCAAGAAAAGTAACGGCTGTAGTTTCCCCTTGCTTTCACCTGTTGCAGTTAAAACGTTTTACTATATTTTTGAGTAATTACTGTTCCTTTCTACCACTTTCAAACAGATACTCATCTTTTCAATATTACAATGTATGGGGGTTCTGCTCGCTGCAACATTATTCTCCTGGGGCGTCATGGCAGAAGTAAATACTCGTACGTACAATTTTTTACTTCTTCTTTAATTTAAATCAAACTTCTTCTCCACCAAAACATTACAACAAGTTACCACAACAACACAGACTAACATAGATTCCAAAGTACTCGACAAAAGACAAAAATCGAAATCCCCCACGCAAGGCGGTGAGGCAAATATATAACATCGGCAATAATGACCTTACATTATGCATTGTTCATAAGAATTGAATATACTAATTTACAATTAACAAACACACAAATAAAACACTTCATGTACACAAAAATAATCACAATATAAAATGAAAACTATACACCCAGTAGTTTTAGATCCCACCTATCTTTTTAAGTTTTAATCACGCTACTTTTTGTTTGACAACAAACCAAAATGTTAAATGTCAATTAATTAATTAACAAGTACATCATACATGTTCCTAACATATATTGAACTATCAATTATCTTGGCAATTCTCAAAATAAGTTCAAAAGCTCACGTCAGTCAATATATATAAAGAATTACAATATTCAAATTTCTACTATTAAATTAATTAATATAATTAGCTGCTCAATACAAATTGTTTATGAGCCTAACATATATACAATGCTATTTATTTTCATTTCTTTATGTTTTACAAAAGCTTTTACCCTTTGTCTGTCTATTTATTGAAATAATGTACAATGACAAAAGTATTGTTTATAGAATTATCTGGGAACGTCTTATACAAATCTCTTAATTAATGAAATCTATCACTTGTTGTAATCACAGTATCACCAAGATACTGTCCTACACTGATTCCTAGGCTGGCTATTTCATTTTTAACTTCACACGCAACATATATCACTATTGAACCACATGATTCTGGGTCCGACGCAGACGGTATCGTACGGTAACATTGAGATGGGAGGACCAGGCAGACGGTATCGCACGATAACATTGAGATGATAGGGCCAGCAGTCTTGTCACGATCCCCCCCCCCCCCCCAATCAGCTCGACAATGCCCTCATAAGTCGAGGTGATGTAAGAGTAGAGTACCTACTTTGGATGGCTTGGACCCGGTGGCTGGCTTGGCTGCATCAGTACCTCACTTAGTCCTGTCTGGGGTTGGCACAGCACAGTCCACACACACAGCATCACCAGATCCTGAAAGTTCCAAGTGCATTAAGTAGGTGACAAGGGTATGGCCTCCCAAGAGCAGAGGGCAGAATCGGGAACAGCTAACACTCGAGAATCTGCCACACTGAACTTGTCTGACCTTTTTTAAGCATCAAAACAAAATACACAAGAAAACATATGACAAAAAATATTCACATAACTATATTGTAAAATTTACTGTTCTCTTACTTTCCGAACTGAATTTTTTTTTTTTAACTTTGAGGACATGAAACTAGGTATCTCACAAAATCATGACACAAATTTTAATTAACTGATTCTATCATGACTTCCATCAATGTCTCAAATACTTTACTCTTTAATACCATGGCAACAATTTGAATTCATATTTTAACTGTGACATAAAGTAATACATTGAAAAGTCTAATGGAACAAACTATTTTGAAATCGATATTCTTATTGACATAAAAAAAAATTGCATACACACATTTCATACCTTAACACTAAAGAAGGAATATATAATGATAGATATGAGATAATTTGAACAGGTTACAGAATGAGTAGGAGATGTGGCACCAGAAACTGAAATCAGAAGTATGCTACCACATAGCTAGAAACCCAGTGCTTGCCAACGCACTTAGCACACACAGAATGTGTACTTTCCTGAGGTTACAAACGTTAATATCCAACATATTGAAAATACAAGTTACAAGATATTTCAAAAAAGAATACATATATACAAAACTCATAGCTGCAATAAATTTTACAAAAATAGCACCTGTACAAAGTCTTATTATTACCCACTATTGTCTGTATGGCTTGAGTTCTGTTATATTCCTCAGTCCAAATGGTTTTCCTGACTTAGGATACTCTAACCTGTAAGCATTAGGATAAGGGTTTCCCACAACTTTGAAAGGACCAATATATATATCAAAGAATTTCTTGAGTTCATGGTTGATAGCCTCAGATCTTTCTTGAGATTTGACCAAAAGCATTTGTCCGGTATCAAAACTTGTAGTTTTCAAATTTCTATCATGTCTTCTCTTCCTGGCTTCAGCTTGTTCCTTCATAGTTCTACGTACGATCTCCTCTCTCTCTTGTTTGCTCAATTCTTTACAAGGTGGATAGTCAACGAGTTCACTGATTAGGTTAGGCGATGATTTTCCAAACATGATTTCGTAAGGGCAGAATTTTGTGGAAGTATGTTGAAGGCTGTTAAAAATATCTTCAAATTCATATCCATGATTTTTGTTGCAATATGTCCTGAACAATCTGCCAATTTCCCTCATGTATCTTTCTGCTGGATTACTGGAGGGGTGGTATGCCAAAATCAATGTGTGTCTGATATTTTCATCTTGTATGAATGATTTCCAATGCTTCGAGGTAAACTGAGTTCCATTATCAGACAAGATTTTCTTAGGTTTGCCGACTGTCTGAAAATAGTCATTTCTGAATTTGTTGATTATGGTTTTGCTGCTGGCTTTCTTTACAGGATACAATTTAATAAATTTAGAGAACAGATCCACTGCAACAAATATATGGCTATAACCACCTCTGGTCTTGAGAAGACTTCCATAAAAATCCACAGCCCAGTTTCAAGTAATTCTTGTGACAAGATGTTCTGCATGAGGCCTTTACATGTCTGATTGGGCACCTTGACTCGTTGGCATCTGTCACATGTAGTCACTAATTTCTTAACTCTCCTGGCAATGTTATAAAAATAGATGTTCTCTTGTACTTTCTGTATACACTTTTGAATACCACAGTGGCCAAAACTTTCGTGAACGTTCTTTATTAATACATCAACACAGTTCTCGGGCCAACACAACTTCCATTTATCACTGTCGACACTCATAAGTCTAAACAACATGCCCTTGTATGTCTTATAGTATTGCCCTACCTTGTCTTCCCCTTTTTTGCCTAACAAGCTCTTAACTAATTTCCAGTTATCATCATGGTTTTGGTATCTCCTAATCTTGTCACAAATTTTTCAGATTTCTGCTTCTTCTTTAATAACTTTCAGGTACATGACTCTGAATTCTTTTTCACAGGCTCCACTGATATCTTCAAATTCACCCCCCACTGGCAAACGAGAGAGTGAATCTGCAATAAGATTGTCCTTGCCCTTAATGTATTCCACAGAGAAATCAAACTGTTGCAACAACAGTGCCCATATGGTAATCCGGTTATGGTAAAGTTTGCACTCCTGAATGTAGGTAAAAGCCTTATGGTCTGTGAATACAATAGTTTTGTGGCCTAACAAGTAGTTACTGAATTTTGTGAAAGCCCAAAAAATTGCTAAAAGTTCCTTTTCTGTAATGGTGTATGCCTTCTCATGTTTCTGTAATGTCCTGCTTGCAAATGCAATGGTCCGGTGTTCTGGCTGGTTCTTAATGGTTTTCACTTGAAACAAATGAGCACCAATTCTATAATCACTACTGTCAGTTCTTAAACAAATGGTAAACATGGTAATGACAAGTCCGGTCTGTATAAAATATTGCTGTTACAAAGCTGCTGTTTTCTTCAAAATTACGCACCCACGTTGTAATCGCATGCACAGATGGGACACGTCCATGGCGTCCAAGTTGGTAATGCTGTCAAAATGTTCTCTGCACGGCAGTCGCACTATCACCATTTTTGTGAAACGCTCTCACAGCTACTGCACGTTCCGCACCAGTCCAATTCTCCATGATTACTAAATGGCAATGCATTCACATCAACTGTGCAACGTTTCGAACATATGCCGGCGCTACAGTGCTGCCAACTGTAACATTCAAAATTTCCCGTTCCCCTGCGCCACCCTGTACATACCCCACCTGACACCCTATTATAGGTTATAGACAGAGTTAAGTACATATATATAAATTAAATATAAAAAATAGACGAAGATTATTCACCAGGCGAAGGAGCACAGGTGTAACAGCATCACAAATAAATAAATGAATACACACACACACACACACACACACACACACACACACAAACTCAAGCTTTCGCAACTCAGTTGCTTCTTCAGGCAGAAGGGAAGGAGAGGGAAAAGGAAATGATGAGGGTTTTAAGGAAGGGGGTAAGGAGTCATTCCAATCCCGGGAGAGGAAAGACTTACCTTGGAGGAAAAAAAGGAGGGTAAACAAATGCACACACACACACATTCACACAGACACAAGTACACCTAGGCAGACATACTGTAGAAAGCAAAGAAGTTAAGAAGTTAGACAGAGATACCATTTGAGGCAGAGGCTATGTCCAGAGAACCGATGCAAAGATGTTAAGATGGTGGGTGGAAATTCGAATTTAGCGGAGGTTGAGACCAGGTGGGCAACGGGAAGAGAGAATATACTGAAGGGCTAGTTCCCATCTCCAGTAGGAAGTATCCAGATAACCCAGACAGTGTAGCACTGTGCCAAGATGTGCTGGCTGTGCACCAAGGCATGTTTAGCCACAGGGTGATCCTCGTTACCAACAAACACTGTCATGCGAATGGACACTTTGTTGCTGGTAATTCCCACATAGAACGCTTCACAGTGCAGGCATGTCAGTTGGTAGATCACGTGGGTACTATCGCAAGTGGCTCTGCCTTTGATCGTGTACACCTTCTGGGTTACGGGACTGGAATAAGTGGTGGTGGAAGGGTGCATAGGGCAGGTTTTACAATGGGGGCAGTTACAAGGGTAGGAGCCAGAAGGTAGGGAAAGTGGTTGGGGGATTTCATAGGGGTGGACTAGGAGGTTACGGAGGTTAGGTGGGCAGCGGAAAGACACTCTCGGTGGAGTAGGAAGGATGTCATGAAGGACGGATCTCATTTCGGGGCAGGATTTAAGGAAGTTGTATCCTTGCTGGAGAGCCACATTCAGAGTCCGCTCCAGTCCCGAAAAGTATCCGGTGACAAGAGGGGCACTTCTGGGATTCTTCTGTTGACGGTTCTGAATTTGGGGGGATGAGGAAGTGGCTCTGGCAATTTGTTTCTCTACCAGATTAGGAGGATAGCTGTGGGATGTGAAAGCTGTTATTAGGTTATTGGTGTACTGGTTCAGAGCTTCAGGACGGGAGCAGACCCGTTTGCCACGAAGACCTAAGCTGTATGGAAGGGAACGTTTGATATGGAATGGATGGCAGCTGTCATAATGCAAGTACTGTTGTTTATTGGTAGGTTTGATGTGGACGGATGTGTGGAGTTGGCTGTTGGACAGATGGAGGTCGACATCGAGGAATGTGGCATGGGATTTGGAATAGGACCAGGTGAATTTGATGGGACCAAAGGAATTGAGGTTGAAGAGGAAATTCTGGAGTTCTTCTTCACTGTGTGTCCAGATCATGAAGATATCATCAATGAATCTGTACCACACTTTGGGTTGACAGGCTTGGGTATCCAGGAAGGCTTCCTCTAAGCGTCCCATGAATAATTTTGCGTACGAGGGGGCCATCCTGGTTCCCATGGCTGTTCCCTTTAGTTGTTGGTATGTCTGGCCCTAAAAAGTGAAGAAGTTGTGGGTTAGGATGAAGCTTGCTAGGGTATTAAGGAAAGAGGTTTTAGGTAGGGAAGTGGGTGGTCGGCGTGAAAGGAAATACTCCATCGCAGCAAGGCCCTGCGTATGTGGGATATTTGTGTATAAGGATGTGGCATCAATGGTTACAAGGATGGTTTCTGGAGGTAACAGGCTGGGTAAGGATTTCAGGCGATCGAGGAAGTGGTTGGTGTCTTTGATGAAGGATGGGAGACTGCACATGATGGGTTGAAGGTGTTGGTCTATGTAGGCAGAGATTCGTTCTGTAGGGGCTTGGTAACCGGCCACAATGGGGCGGCCGGAATGATTGGGTTTGTGAATCTTGGGAAGTAGGTAGAAGGTGGGGGTGCGGGGTGACGGCGGGGTCATGAGGTTAATGGAGTTAGGTGAAAGGTTTTGTAGGGGGCCTAAGGTTTTGAGGATTCCTTGAAGCTCTGCCTGGACATCAGGTATGGGATTGCCATGAAAGACTTTATATGTGGTTCTACCAACTGACATGCCTACACTGTGAAGCGTTCTATGTGGGAATGACCAGCAACAAACTGTCCATTCGCATGAATGGACACAGGCAGACAGTGTTTGTTGGTAACGAGGATCACCGTGTAGCTAAACACACTTTGGTGCACGGCCAGCACATCTTGGCACATGTGCTACACCGTCCGGGTTATCTGGATACTTCCCACTGACACCAATCCTTCAGAACTCCGGAGATGGGAACTAGCCCTTCAGCATATTCTCTCTTCCCATTGCCCACCTGGTCTCAACCTCCGCTAAATTCGAATTCCCACCCACCATCTTAACATCTTTGCATCGGTTCTCTGGACAGAGCCTCTGCCTCAAATGGTATCTCTGTCTAACTTCTTAACTTCTTTGCTTTCTACAGTATGTCTGCCTAGGTGTACTTGTGTCTGTGTGAATGTGTGTGTGTGTGTGCATTTGTTTACCCTCCATTTTTTCCCCCAAGGTAAGTCTTTTCTCTCCCGGGATTGGAATGGCTCCTTACCCCCTTCCTTAAAACCCTCATCATTTCCTTTTCCCTCTCCTTCCCTTCTGCCTGAAGAAGCAACTGAGTTGCGAAAGCTTGAGTTTGTGTGTGTGTGTGTGTGTGTGTGTGTGTGTGTGTGTGTGTGTGTGTGTTCATTTATTTATTTGTGATGCTGTTACACCTGTGCTCCTTCGCCTGGTGAGTAATCTTCGTCTATTTTTTATATTTAATTTTTTCTGCTAGGAATTTTTCGTCTTAATATTCGTATATACGTACAAAATAGATGAAGTACACTTACCAGGCGAAGGGGCACAGGCAGTGATAGCAACAAATAAACACACAGACACACACACACACACACACACACACACACACACACAAACGCTAGCTTTCGCAGCCTAGCTGCTTCATCAGGCAGAAGGGAAGGAAAGGGAAAAGGAAATGATGAGGGTTTTAAGGAAGGGGGTAAGGAGCCATTCCAATCCCGGGACAGGAAAGACTTACCTTGGGGGAAAAAATGGAGGGTAAACAAATGCACACACACCCACACATTTACACAGACACAAGTACACTTGTGTGCCTTGTCTGCCTAAGTGTACTTGTGTCTGTGTAAATGTGTGGGTGTGTGTGCATTTATTTACCCTCCATTTTTCCCCCCAAGGTAAGTCTTTCCTTTCCTGGGATTGGAATGGCTCCTTACCCCCTTCCTTAAAACCCTCATCATATCCTTTTCCCTCTCCTTCCCTTCTGCCTGATGAAGCAGCTAGGCTGCGAAAGCTAGCGTTTTTGTGTGTGTGTGTGTGTGTGTGTGTCTGTGTGTTTATTTGTTGCTATCACTGCCTGTGCCCCTTCGCCTGGTAAGTGTACTTCATCTGTTTTTTACGTATATTTTTCCTGTTAGGAATTTTCCCTATATATATATATATATATATATATATATATATATATATATATATATATATATATATAAATAGAAAAGAGATGACTTACCAAAAGGACCGGCTCGTCGATAGAAACAAATAAAATCACACACAAACACACATACACGCTTTCGCCACCACTGGCAGCTTCTTCAGGAAAAAGAGGAAAAAAGGGGAGGAATTACATACTTGCCACATTGTCATAGGTCATGTGATTTGTGTAACTTCTCCACTAGACACAAAATTTAGGGGTTTGCATTGTTGGAAACTAGATTTCCTGGAGGGCAATGCAGAAAGCAGGTGATACGCGTAAAAGTAGTCTTTATTGACCCAGGTGGTGGAAAAAACCATCACAATTCTACTGGTGAATTAGACTGTAGAAGTTTGTCAGAGGCCCGGGGCAGTGGCAAAACAAATGAGCCTCCCCCCCCCCCCCCCCCCCGTCAACTTGGAAATGCAAAATACTTGTATTACTATAAAAAAGTAACATCTGACATTTGGAGTCCCCCCCCCCTCCAGGATGACAGGAATGGGACAATCTTACATTTGAGATTTGGAGTTCCCCCCTCCCACCCAGGACGACAGGAACGGGACAATCTGAGAAAAATAGCTCCTGAGATTTGGAGGCACCAGAACGAAAGGCCAAGGGCACTAAAAGAAAACACTATGTACTTTCAAGCCCCCCCCCCCCCAAAGAGCAGAGGTCCAGGGTGGTCCACCCCTCCCCCCTCCCTAGACCACCACTGCTGGGAAGCCATGAATGGCTGAAAAGGCAGTTAAGTCTCATTGTCACCAGTTGAAAGCCAGCAATATCCACGTCCATGTCTTTGAGACTTCAGTCACTTATAGGTTTTCAGGGGATGTTAGGATCTCCACTGCATCTTCAGAATTGGAAGTTACAATCACTTCTTCTTTTCCTCCCCCTCCTGCTTTTCTTTTGGTCCATCTCTAATGCCCATAATGTTAGCAGGACATTAATCTTCATTTTTGTCCCTTAAAGGCTGAGTGGGCTTCTCTGAATTTACTTCAGAGACCAATGAAGATCGAGAAGCCATTGGGCTAGCAGCTTCCAGCAATTCCTTGAGCATATGGTTGGAATCTACTTTCCCACTGGAGAAAACATGGAAGGTAGTGTCCTCATAAGAGAGCTGTGGGAAGCTGTTCCTTCTCTGTCTGAGTGGTGGGGCCAGTGTTCCAGATGGCTGTTGGGGATTGTTCCCAAAGTAGGTTGTGGGAACAAATGAAGGAGAGGCTCCAACAGGGCAGGTTGAGTCTGGTGGCTTTGATTACCCTTGGTAAAGGTGAAAATTTTGATACCATCATCCTCAAAGAGGACGGTGATGACAACGTGACAGCAGAAAAAGATGTTATCATGGGCACAGGTTAATTAACCCTGCAGTAGTCGCGTGACTTTTCACACAGCCAGTAGTTGCGCACGGACCGGCAGTCTGTATGGCATTAAGTAATTTTACTAGCAAGAGTTGACACAGTAATGGAGAGTATTATATTTACTTTTTACATTAATACCTTTGACAGTGCTGTAAATTCTGTCCAATTTCACCTCTGCGCATCACATGGCTGCTCCCGCCAGAGGTGTGTTTTGTCCTTTTCCTTAGCATAAGTTAGTTTAAGTTCCCAGAATGAAACTATCACTCTGCAGCAGAGTGTGTGCTGATACGAAACCTCCTGCCAGATCAAAATTGTGTGCCGGAACTGGGACTCAAACCAGGGACCTTTGCCTTTTGCAGGCAAGCGCTCTACCACTGAGCTATCTCAGCATGACTCATGGCCCATCCTCACAACTTTACTTCTGCCAGTACCTCGCCTCCTACTTTTCAAACTTCACAGAAGTTCTGTGAAACTTGGAAGACCAGCACTCCTGAAAGAAAGGATATGGTGAAGACATGGCTTAAGTTGTTTGTAAGTCTAGGGATTGATGAAGTAAGAAGCAAGCAAGACTGAAAAAAACAGATATTAAATTAAGTGTGTGTGTGTGTGTCGCTGGATTGAGGTTTCTTCGACTCTATGTACAAATTGACTGTCAGTGTATTTAGTAACAGTTTACCCAAGACTTTGGCACTTGGGCAGTAGGGTGGCGAAATTTCTCCTATTCCCTGTGCAATAAACTGAGCACATATTGGACAGAATTATATGTACAAATATGTACAAGTCACTACACTGTCTGTTGGAGGACAATAGTGAAACCATTGTTAGTGCATCTACTATCCCTCAGGTGCCATCTGCCATCATCGGACCAAATTCAATGTTGTTTTTCCAGGTGTACTAATTTTTTTGGCAATGTAAAATAATCAATTAACAAATCTCTTCATCATTATGTCACAAACAGTGAAAATGTTTCCGCTGTAAAATTACATTGAAATAAAATAAAATGTGTGTGTTATCTGAAATGAACAAGCATTTGGGAGAAATAATTTGCTAGTGTTTTCACTAGACAAGCAGCAAGGAGAACATGTGTGTTTGGGTGCAAGTAACCTATTCTGTCTTCCTGCAAACACAGTATTTTATTTTTAGCCTTTCATTCTTTTAAAGGTAATTCTTTAATATGAACTAGTTCATTATATTTTAGCCTTTTAAAATTGTGTTTAAGCGGAAAAAATGTTTAATGGTCAATTTCTGATTGAGATAAACACAATGTTGATAAACCTCCTTCGACATTTAGGTCCAAGACCAACAGCCGAAGGATCACATGCAATTACTTATGAATCACAAATGAACATGAACAAACACAGCTCTTCGCCCATTTACACCGAAGTGAATGCTCTGTTCACTTATGCTTGTTCATTATAGTGTCATGACAGTCATAGTAAATGCATAAGAAATGTACGTGAGCGCAAAATCATCAGAACCCATTCCAATGGAACAGGTAGACTTGAGGAATCATCTACCGAAACTGAAGAAAAAAAGGAAGTACACATTAAGTTAAAAATAGCTGCAATGATTGAGCTTCTGAATGGGTATTTTACTGGAAATATGAGGGCAAGCTGGAAGTCATGTCTCTGAATTTTGTGTGAAATCTTATAAAGATTCATAAATAAAAATAACTTTATTAAGAACAATGGAAGGTCCAGTAAGGAATGTAAATAATATTATGTAGATAGGGAACAACTCACCGTAAATACGAACTTTGAGCCCCAACAGACACAAATAAAAGACATACAAAAAATTCTAAATTTTCGGCCACAGCCTTGCTCAGAAAGAGCACACTCATCCACACAATCAGTCGGGCACACACGTCAGCCAACTCTGGCCGCCCAACAAGTGGATGAGTGCGCCTGAGTGATTATGCGGATGAGTTTGCTCTTTCTGAGGAAGGCTGTGGCCGAAAATTTAGAATTGTGTGTGTTTGTGTGTCTTTTATTTGTGTCTGTCAGTGGCTCAACATTCGTCTTTACGGTGAATTGCTCCCTATCTACATATTAAAATATCTACGACCGTGGTACTTGATCGGCGGGAGTATGTGGCTGAGGGACTCCGCCAGCTTTCAGACAATACTACCTACAAAGTCTGTCAAGACGACCCCATTCCTGATGTCCAGGCAGAGATTCAGGGAATTCTCAGATCCTTAGGCCCCCTACAAAACCTTTCACCCGAGTCCATCAAACTCATGACCCCACTGACACCCCGCACCCCTACCTTCTACCTACTTCCTAAGATTCACAAACCTAATCATCCAGGCCGGCCAACTGTGGCCAGTTACCAAGCCCCCACAGAACGAATCTCTGCCTACATAGACCAACACCTTCAACCCATCATGTGCAGTCTCCCATCCTTCATCAAAGACACCAACCACTTCCTCGATCGCCTGAAATCCTTACCCAGCCTGTTACCTCCTGAAACCATCCTTGTAACCATTGATGCCACCTCCTTATACACAAATATTCCACATGCCCAGGGCCTCGCTGCGATGGAGTATTTCCTTTCACGCCGACCACCCACTTCCCTACCTAAAACCTCTTTCCTTAAGAGCCAGCTTCATCCTAACCCACAACTTCTTCACCTTTGAGGGCCGGACATACCAACAACTAAAGGGAACAGCCATGGGAACCAGGATGGCCCCCTCGTATGCAAACTTATTTATGGGACGCTTAGAGGAAGCCTTCCTGGAAACCCAAGCCTGTCAACCCAAAGTTTGGTACAGATTCATTGACGACATCTTCATGATCTGGACCAACAGTGAAGAAGAACTCCAGAATTTCCTCTCCAACCTCAACTCCTTTGGTCCCATCAAATTCACCTGGTCCTATTCCAAATCCCATGCCACTTTCCTTGATGTCGACCTCCATCAGTCCAACGGCCGACTTCACACATCCGTCCACATCAAACCTACCAACAAACAACAGTACCTCCATTATGACAGCTGCCATCCATTCCATATCAAACGTTCCCTTCCCTACAGCTTAGGTCTTCGTGGCAAAAGAGTCTGCTCCAGTCCTGAATCCCTGAACCAGTACACCAATAACCTAATAACAGCTTTCACATCCTGCAGCTATCCTCCTGATCTGGTTCAGAAGCAAATTACCAGAGCCGCCACCTCATTCCTCCAAATCCAGAACCTTCCACCGAAGAATCCCAGATGTGCCCCTTTTGTCACCGGATACTTTCCGGGACTGGAGCGGACTCTGAATGTGGCTCTCCAGCAGGGATATGACTTCCTTAAATCCTGCCCCGAAATTAGATCCATCCTTAATGACATCCTCCCCACTCCTCCGAGAGTGTCTTTCCGCCGCCCACCTAACCTTCGTAACCTCCTAGTCCATCCCTATGAAACTCCCAAACCACCTTCCCTACCCTCTGGCTCCTACCCATGTAACCGCCCCCGTTGTAAAACCTGCCCTATGCACCCTTCCACCACCACTTACTCCAGTCCAGTAACCCGGAAGGTGTACACGATCAAGTGCAGAGCCACTTGCGATAGCACCCACGTGATTTACCAACTAACATGCCTGCACTGTGAAGCGTTCTATGTGGGAATGACCAGCAACAAACTGTCCATTCGCATGAACGGTCACAGGCAGACAGTGTTTGTTGGTAATGAGGATCACCCTGTGGCTAATCATGCCTTGGTGCATGGCCAGCACATCTTGGCACAGTGTTACACCGTCCGGGTTATCTGGATACTTCCCACCGACACCAACCTTTCAGAACTCCGGAGATGGGAACTTGCCCTTCAGCTTATTCTCTCCTCCCGTTGCCCACCTGGTCTCAATCTCTGCTAACTCAAATTCCCGCCCACCATCTTTAGCATCTTTGCCTTGGTTCTGTGGACAGAGCCTCTGCCTCAATTGGTATCTCTGTCCAACTTCTTTGCTTTTTACAAATGTCTGTCTAGGTGTGTTTGCGTTTCGATATGTCTGAGTGTGTGTGTATTTGTTTACCTTCCTTTTTTTCCCCTAAGGTAAGTCCTTCCACTCCTGGGATTGGAATGACTCCTTTTCCACTTCCTGAAAAACCATATCCTTCCCTTTTTTCCTCTTTTTCCTGAAGAAGCTGCCAGTGGTGGTGAAAGCTTGTATGTGTGTGATTTTATTTGTTTCTATCGACGAGCCGGTCCTTTTGGTAAGTCATCTCTTTTCTATTTTTATTTTTATTAAAATAACTTCATTAGTATTCAACATGTTAACTTTTTAGTACGCATATTTATTTCTCAACAGTCACTCTGGTGATGAAGACATTTCTCCCGATGAGAGGCCAGTGTTTTGCCACATTCACAGTAGAATATGTGATTTTGTTCACAGAGCCACGTCCTAACTTCTGATTACATACTTTATTCACTCTCAAAGTGAAGTCCTCAGTGGTGTTCTTTAAATTTTGGGAACAACTGGAACTTTCTACTATAAAAATTTGAACTGTAAGATAAATTTGGAGAAGGAGTATTAGGTAATGGTTAAATCTCTGATAAGAATGTTACTGTATATAATGTAAACTGGCCTATATCACACATAAACAGAAAAACAATACAAGTGCTGTACCGCCGATAGTGACACAAATGAAGAAAAAGAAAAAAAGGACAAGCTTTTGGAACACAGTTCCTTCTTCAGGTGGGAGAGAAGGGAAGAAAAAAGGATTGGAACAGAAAGGAAAGGTAATTCATGACCTAGGTCATAAGGGTTGTGTTTGAGGAGTGTGGAAGAGAGGTAAGGAAGGGACAATGAATAGGTGAGCTGAGGATGGAGGAAGAGGAGGGGTTAGTGTTCCTTTTTTTCTTTTTCTTCATTTGTGTCACTATCGGCAGTACAGCACAAAGGTAAGTACTGGCCAGCCAATCTCTCTCTTTTGAAAAATAATTTATCATCTCTTAGGAGAATTTCCATCATTAAACAAAAACAATACAAGTGTAAGTGTTTGTGAGGGCACAATGTAATTCTAACCAAAGTATTATGGCCAATCACCATGTTGCACAATGTATTAATATCGTTTTGAATTTATGGATCCTGAATTTCCGTCTTTAATGACAGATTACAACTCACCACAAAGACATATGATGAACTGTGTCAGGCACATAAAAGAGACATACACATACAGCACTTAAGCCATTGGCCATTAGTCTTCTTCAGAATAGGGAGCATTCACACAGTCACACAACAGTTATCTCCGGCTGCACATTTGCAACTAACAACTGTCTGTTAGATTCCCCTTCCACAAGACTAGCCATAGTTCATAATAACTATAAGTATTTAAGCTTAAAGTTTATCAATAAGCTACCACAATCAGCTCGTACAATGCCAATAAGCAAATATAAAAACACATTTCAAACTTGGCTAAAATACAGTAAATTCTACTCAATTGAAGAATTCCTAGAAACTGATAGTAAAAATATGTTTCTCTCCTAAATAATGATGTTTATTTATTTATTTATTTTTAAATATGTGATTCTGTATGTATATGATTAATGTATAAATGTAATGTTTAAAGGTAAATTCTGCTATGTACCCTGACGAAGCCAATTGTATGAAAAATACTGAAAGGCTAATAAATATTCTATTCTAAAAAAGAATATATATATATATATATATATATATATATATATATATATATATATATATTTTTTTTTTTTTTTTTTTTTTTTTTTTTTTTTTTTTTTTTTTTTTTTTTTTTTCTTCTTTCTATCATTGATGAGTAGATTGTCCTGGAGTCTGTCACAGCCTTTACTGTGAGAAGATATCACTGATAACAATGTAAAATACTACTACATCCTTCATTAAAAAAAAATAATAATTATAATAATAATAATAATAACCACAACAGTTAAAGTGTTGACAATTGACTGATCTGGCCTTGTAATATAAGTTAACTTGGCTCTGCCACACAGTCACTGTGAACAGCTGAAAATATAGTCATTCCTTTTTCCAAGGACATGCAGCTCTACTACTGGATAATTGATGATTGTGTCCTCTTTTGTAAAATGACCCTCATTCAATCCTTAGGCAGGGACTACCAAGGAGGAGTAAAACAGGCATTCAACAGATTGAAGTGTGGAATGTTCAGTCAGTTAATCAGGTAGGTACATTAAAAAATTTGAAAAGTGAAATGGATAGGTTGAAGTTATATAAAGTGGGGATTACTGAAGTTTGGTGGCAGGCTGAACAGGATTTCTGGTCAGGCAAGAAAGGAAGCTGAGGGTTTAAAGTCCCATCTAAAGTGTAGTCATTAGAGGCCGAGCTCATGCCCAGATTTTTGGGTAAGGATATTGGCAGTGCCCTTTCAAAAGAATCATCCTGGCATTTGACTGGAGTAATTTAGGGAATGGCCAGATGTGGATTTGAACCACCAGTCCTCCCAAATGGAAGTCCAGTGTATTACCACTACACCACCTCACTAGGTGGATTTTTGGTCAGAGTTATAAATACAAAATCAGTTAGGGGTAACACAAGAGTAGGTATAATAAGGAATGAGAAAACAGGTATGCAAATAAGCTACTATGAGCACCATAGTGAACTCATTATCGTAGCCAAGATAGACACGAAACTAACAACCACCACAGTAGTACAAGTTTATATGCCAACTACCTCAGTGATTATTGTTGTTATTTAAAGGGGACCAAACAACTGGGTCATCAGTCCCCTGTTCCTAACAAAGAATGTCCATTTAATTGGAAACAATAACCATATGAATACTCAAGAGGAGTACATGTCAACGGATAAAATTTCACAAACAACACAAATAGAGAAACTGCCAGCACAGATATAAAAAATAAAACAATAGAGTCAATCATGCAAAAATTTGAAATGAGAATAATCCGTGGCTGGCTGGTCACTGAGATGATAATGGACGGGCCAGTCACGAATGTCACAGCAGACACGAATGTCTGTTAGTCAGAAGACATAAAACATTAAAATACGGTTAAAAGTCAGGAGATAGCACCCTACATTAGATAGAATTGTAAAAACCGGCTCAAAAATATGCACGTTGAGATAAAATGTATTATTCACACACTTCAGGGAGAGGAGAACTTTATTATGATGGGGGACTGGAATTCAGTAATAGCAAAGCAAATGGAAGGAAAAATAATAGCTGAATATGGACTGAGGAAAAGGAATGAAAGAGGAAGTCACCTATTAGAATTATGCACAGAACACAATTTAATTATCAAAAACACTTGGTCTAAGAATCATGAAAGAAGGGTGTATACATGGAAGAGAGCAGAAAACACCAAGTTTCAGAGTGATGTGTAATGGTAAGACATAGATTTTGGAACTAGGTTTTAAACTGTATGAAATATGCAGTAGCAGATATACCCTCTGGTATATGAACTGTAGATGATACAAAATTACGGAGATGGCATCTGGATACATTGAAGAAACCTAAAGTAGTTGACATGTTTAAGAGGGAACTATAGGCAGCAATTAGAAATGAAAGACTGAAGGTCACAGAGGATGAAACAAGTAGAAAGACAAGGCCTAGTAGAAATCCTTGGGTAACATATGATACACTAAACTTAACTTATGAAAGAATAAAATATAAAAAATGCAGTAGATACAAGGATATACAGATGGCTAAAAATGAGGTTGACAGGAAGTGCAAATTGGCTAAGGAGGAGTGGCTAAACGGTCGTACGTTTTTGAAGAACGAATAAATGGGAAACTCATAGACTGCCTTTAAAACTCAGATGAAAAGCTAGTACTAAGTGAAGAAGGAAAAGCTGAATGGTGGAAGGAATATGTATAGCAGTATTGCAGAAAGGAAAGAGGAAGTAAATAAAGATGAAATACGAGACCTAATACTGCTAGAAGAATTTGACACAGCACTGAAAAAGAATTTGGATTGGCATACAGTTCCTGGAGAGGATTCCTCCACTGAATATCTGATATCCTTCAGAGAGCCACCCATGATGAAACTACTCCACATCATGTGAAAAATATAGGAGACAGATGAAATACCCTCAGACTTCAAGAAGAATGTAATAATTCCAATTTCCAAGAAAGCAAGTGTAGACTGGTGTAAAAATTACAGAACTATCAGTTTAAAATTTAAAAGTCATGGTTACAAAATACTGTGACAAAATATTTACAGAATAAAAACTGATACAATGACATCAGGAAAGTTCAGTTTGGATTTAGGAGAAATGTATGAACACATGATGCGAGGTTTGGTTAAAGAAAGGCAAACCTACTTTTATGGATTTGGGGAAAGCTTTTGACAATGTTGACAGGAATACACTATAAAACTCTGAAGGTAGCAGGGGTAAAATATTGGAAAAGAAATGCAAAAAACAAGACAGCAGTTATACATGTCAAAGGGATGAAAGAGGTTGGGAAAGGAGTAAGACAGAGTTGGAGCCTTTTCCCAATGTTATTTGATCTGTACAGTGAACAAGCTGTGAAAGGTAGCAAGGAGAAATTTAGAAACAGAATTAAATTTCAAGAAGACATAAATCCTCACAGTTTGATTATGACATTTAAGATCAGTTGAAGACAGCAAAGAATATGGACGAGCAATTGAATGGAATGGGCAGTGTCTTGAAAGATGGGTAACAAGACCAAAACAATTGTAATAGAATGGGGTCATTTATACAATGCAATTCCACCCATTGCCTTTGACCTATGGCATCGGCATCCGTGTATTAGGCAAGATACTTTTGACAAAACAGACTGTAGATGAAAACTCCCGGGCAGATTAAAACTGCGTGCCGGAACCGGGACTCGAACCTGTAGACTGTAGATGTCTCAAGGCAAAATTGCTTTAATATTTTTTATGAATACCGGTATGTCATTTTAAATGATGTGGTTAGGCAGGAATCTAAGAGTACAGCTTCAATTGTTGAGAGTGAAAGAGCAACAATGGCACTGCGATGCTCGCATATTCTAAATGTATTGGAAGTATCCCGCAACTGCTCTATGCAATGCGTATTCCAAATAAAAGCAATATTTTACAGAGCCCCGTGATTTAATAATAACAGTAATCACTTGAAACATTGATTATTTTACAGTTGGCTACAACTGAAATGCGGGTATTCCGACATGTTGATGATGTCATGGGTCAAAGCATATGGATGGAATCGTGTTATAAAATTAAGCCATAGAATGTACTCAAATTAAATTAGTAGGCAAAACTGAGGACATTAGATTACAAAATGAGACAATAAAGGTATTATTTGGGGAGTAAAATAACTTCTGATAATCAGAGTAGAGAAGATATAAAATGCAGTATGACATTTCTGAAAAAGAGAAATTTGCTAACATAAAACAGGCTGTTAACTGAAGTGTTGTTTGTTATGCAGGCATTTGTCAGGAGTTAGCCTTTCATGAGAGTCAAATGCGGGTAATAAGCAGTTCAGACAAAAAGGATAGAATTGTCTTTAAATGATACAGCTAGGTATGCTGAAGAATAGATTAGTAGACTGCATAATTAATGAAGAGGTAATGAACTGAATTGCAGAGAAAATAAATTTCTGACATATCAGCACAGAGGTAGAGTGTCCAATTATGAATCGGAAGTTTGGAGGTTCGATCCCCCACTTAGTCCTAGGTTTTTATGTCCCTTTCCACCTCAGGCAATGGTTTTTTTTTTTTTTTTTTTTTTTTTTTTTTTTTTTTTTTTTTTTTTTTTTTTTTTTTTTTTTCAAAAATGTCAAGTTGCACTGTGGTTCAGAATCCACATTAAACTCTAGGTCCACCTACAACTGGCCAGGTAAATCAGTTTGAAGGTCGGATGAAGGCAACAGCATACCGCTTCCAAAGAATACCACACCCAGTAAAGCACTGTGGTGTTCAAACTAATATTCAGATTATTAACTGCTTTACCTTTTATTTCCTTGACTAAATGAAGGATTTAATTTGTATGATACATTTTGAGACATCAAGGAATCATCAATTTTGTATTGCAGGGAGACCAAGCGACAAATGTAATAAGCCGTTTCAGATGGAAGCTTAAGCAGGATATAGTAGCTTGGAGAAATGCATCAAACCAGCCTTCGGACTTAAGTCCATATAGCTACAAATGTTTCAAACAAATTTTCAGAAAAGCTGATGTAGGTTTGATATTTTTGTCATCTCTCAAACAGATTGTCACCTTCCAACACAAACTAGACCTTTGGCAATGCAACTAATCAGTCAGTCACAACAGATATTTTTAAGAGGGAGACTGTTACACTTAAACATTACATACTCATACCGTTTTGAAAAATAATAAATCCTCAATCAACTACTATCAAGTTTAACACACTAACAGTTTTTGAGGCTCCAGTGCTTATGTTGGCAGTTCAGATGAACAATGCAGTGTAGAATTGCGTTAATATTTTTCATGAGTTACTGAGTAAATGTTATTGCTGCTCGTTTCACTCACAGCAAAATTAATACTGTACCCACCCTATGGTTAACAGGATCGTGTGTGTACGACACCCTTGTCCGTTCAGAAAAAAATAATTTTCGTTTTAATTGAAGTTGTCAAGACAAAACGTTTATTGGTCATATAAACTGCCGCCATTATCATTGGTGCCAACATAACCACTGGAGCCTGGCAAGAAGCTTCGTACAATTTAACCGTTTTTGATAAATAGTTGCCTACAAACAATGTTGACCAAAAACCTAGTATCATAGCTTCATAACTGACACAAATTCAACAGTGGAAGTTTCACTTGCAGTAGATATTGTTGGGTAAATTCTAGGATGGACCGTATTGCTTTTGTTCGCACTCTACTGATCACGATCTCGACAGCCCATAACAGAATTTTCATGAAATTGTGATTTCAGCCAATACAATATACTTTCTTACCTATCTCTTGAATGTTTATACGCTAATCTACAGACAATGAGACTACCTCTACATTTAAAAAAAAAAGAAAAAAGACACAGATGATAGGTATATGAAGATTTTACTAAGCTTCAATAAATATGCATTGTACTGTCTTTACAAGGAAAGTTAATTAATAAATAAATATTTGTATAAAACACAAATATACGAAGCATTCAATAAGGAATACAATGTTTTCTTCTTTTCAGAAAAGAGGAGTGTTCAAATACTTCATCACAGCCATTCAGTTCACTTTTACAGTCATTAAATCATAAAAGGATGCATACATATGACAAAGTCAAATGTGCTATTATAATTTGGTTCACTGTATGACACAATTACCAATTGTTTGTCCCTGGCAGCTAAATAATTAATCTTCATCGCTGCTCCATGTATCCACAGTAACATTCCTATGAGGTATTATTCTTCGCCTGTCAGAAGAATCATTTTTAGTGTTCTGCGATTTCAAGTACTCATCATATGCTGAATCCTGAGAATGATCTGCTGTCCATATCAGAACATTTCTATCATTGCCCCCACTATATAGTTCATGGAAATGAGGATGATATACACAACAGTTCACACAATTGTAATGGCCAGATAATGTGCTCACTTTCACACCTGTTTCTGTTTCATATACAAAAATATTGCCATCTGATGGGACGTAGACCAGTCGAGGATTTGAAATTTTGGCAACATCAAACTGTACACATTTCTTGGTTTCATTTGAAATTGATCCAAAATTGACCCTTTCATTTTTGCCATTATATGTATTCCACAGACGCATTTTGTTGTCAGTACCCAAAGACAAAAGATATAGTCCATCTGATGTAAAACACAAACCATTGACATAACCATCATGTGCGGTATGATTATCAGAGTTTTCTTTACTTGATCGTCCTTTACCATTGTGCTGATCCAATACCTTCAAACAGCTTTTGGCTGCGCGTACATCCCATAATATTATCTTGTTATCACAACTCGCAGTTGCCAACACATGCTCATCTCTTGGAGACCATCGGCAACTCAATATTGCACTGGAATGTCCCCTTAATTCATGAGTGTGTGAACCAGAAACCAAATCAACAAGTATAGCCTGGTTGATGGAAGTTGCCACTGCAATAAGCTTCGTGCCACAGCCCACAGACGACATATGATGCTGAAACACCTTGCCGTCAAAAGCAAATGAATCCGCTGGAATCATGCAACTGGTATCCCATACTTTGAGCTTTTTGTCCATACCACTTGTCAGAAATATCCCAGCGTCGAATGGGTACCACTGAACACATTCTACGCTATGTTTATGAGCATATTTGTTCCTTCTGCAAATTGTATATACCAACTTTGAAGTGAAGTGTGGTAATCCAGTGTAATTAAACAAATCGTAAAAATGAATAGTACCATCAGCTGATCCTGATATAAGGTACTTTCCCTGCACAGCATCAACATCTAGGGAATTGACACCTGCTGTATGGGCATTTTCTACGTCCCTATGCCTGCTGAGTTGCAAATTGTACGACCTTTTGGTGGATTCAACAGAGACAAGAGATCTAGGGTCTACAACACCCGTCCTCACATCTTCCAAGAATCGAATCATTACTGTAAGCCCTGTCACATTTCACACACAACGGAGTGAAATTAAAACTTCAAATCACAATGAAAACAACTCATTCAATTACTACAGATATTTATTTCAGCCACTTCTGCACACAACAACAAACTTTACGAATCAAACATTATGCAACAGATAAAACTATTCATACGCTGTCACAAACACCTGCCAAGAAACATACAGAGATATCTACGTAAAAGATGTGCTTTGTACGAAGGAAAACAGATGTATTTTCGTTGTATAAATTTTTGCCCTGCGGTTTAACGTACACGTTTGCGTAATTTCTATAGTTGCTAACAAGTCGTAAAACGAATATGAGAATAACAGGTTGAGCAGTACTTCTTGACAGGATTGGAGAGTAGCGCATTACTTGTAACGCCGTTGCTGGTAACAGTTACTTTTCAGAGGTAACGAACAGTAACGATATTTTTATTTACATAAAGTAACTAACTGTAAATAAGTCACTTTAATCGGTTGACGATTTAACGGTAGTATCGCTATTTTTTTGTCGCAAGTAGCGTAACATATTTTTATAAGAATCTCAGGACTAACAGATTACCAGGCATTGATTTTAAAAGTGAAGAGAAAAGCCCAATTCACACTGTCCGTCACGTCACGTCACCGTTCGTCAGAACATTCCACAGTGTATTTCTAATGGCGGCATTCACACTGTCCGTCACCGGACCGTCACGTCACGTCAACGTTCGTCAAGCTTTCTCGAGAAGAATGTTTTGACGGAACGGCCGTCTGCTAACATCGGAGGTTAACCTAATTTCGTCACGCGAATTACGTGTTGCAGTCGACGATTGCACTGTTTATATGCAAATGTGTCTTATTCATCTTTGTGTTGTTGTTGTACCTCGTTTTAGAGGTAAATCTCAAATGTTTCATGACGACTTAAATATTTTTGTCAATTGAGTGTCCCCCTAAAATCAAGGTCGGATATCTGGAACCAAAAAAACGGTTTATGTTACGTAACATTGTAACAGAAATGACTGAAGCAAACTGTTTATTTGAATAAGATTGTAAATTGATTATGCATTTTTCATTAAATAACACTTTAAATGAAAATGTCAGTTCCAATGAAAGACAAAAATTCAGTTGTTTACGACGGTATTAACAATGTCAGTGAGCTAATCGTAATGGTTAAAGTATACAGACGCTATTTATGCTCTTACAAGTATGGTTTGATGTCTTCATATGTTTATTTTTTCGCTTGAAAATAGATGTCGATGTTTTGAAATGTTGTTTCAGTTCCCAGTAAGTTGGGCAAAAACATACACTGTAAAGTTTTCTTTGGCCGTTAATAACATTTAGCGTTGTTGTTCCCCCTTTCTAGTATTAAACTATGACTTTCTACATAACAGATCGCCACTTATAACCTCACTTTCAACATCGCGTATTGAGATGGACGAATTGACGTGACGGACACGGACGGACAGTGTGAATACAACTTGACGTGACGGTTCCGTGACGTGACGGTTCGGTGACGTGACGGACAGTGTGAATTGGCCTAAAAAAGAAACAATATTTGTTTGTAAATTAAATCGTCTCAAAAACTTTGTTAGAAATGTATGACTCATACATTTTAGTACCGTTATAAGATTTAATAGTGCTGATTCATTCATAACAAATTTACTACATAATCATATAGGCCCTACGTAACAATAGGCATAAAGGCCAATTCATATTGTCCGTCACGTCAACGTTACGTCACGGAACCGTCACGTCAAGTTGTATTCACACTGTCCGTTCGTGTCCGTCACGTCAATTCGTCCATCTCAATACGCGATGTTGAAAGTGAGGTTATAAGTGGTGATCTGTTATGTAGAAAGTAATAGTTTAATACTAGAAAGGGGGAACAACAACACTAAATGTTATTAACGGCCAAAGAAAACTTTACAGTGTATGTTTTTGGCCAACTTACTGGGTACTGAAACAACATTTCAAAACATCGACATCTATTTTCAAGCGAAAAAATAAACATATGAAGACATCAAACCATACTTGTAAGAGCATAAATAGCGCCTGTATACTTTAACCATTACGATATGCTCGCTGACATTGTTAATATCGTCGTAAACAACTGAATTTTTGTCTTTCATTGGAACTGACATTTTCATTTAAAGTGTTATTTAATGAAAAATGCGTAATCAAATTACAATCTTATTCAAATAAACAGTTTGCTTCAGTCGTTTCTTTTACAATGTTACGTAACATAAACCATTTTTTGGTTTCAGATATCCGACCTCGATTTTAGGGGGACACTCAATTGACAAAAATAGTCGCCATGAAACATTTGAGATTTACCCCTAAAAAAGGTACAACAACAACACAAAGATGAATAAACCACATTTGCATATAAACAGTGCAATCGTCGACTGCAACATGTAATTAGCGTGACGAAAATAGGTTAACTTCCGATGTTAGCAGACGGCCGTTCCGTCAAAACATTCTTCCCGAGAAAGCTTGACGGACGTTGACGTGACGTGACGGTCCGGTGACGGACAGTGTGAATGCCGCCATTAAAAATACATTGCGGAATGTTCTGACGGACGGTGACGTGACGTGACGTGACGGACAGTGTGAATTGGCCTTGAAACAATCACCTGATGCCTAACACGAAAACAGCGTGAAGTCTCCGAATATTTTCCACACCTTTCGACAGGAAGAAGACACACGAATGCTTTGGCAAGCTTATGCTGAAGTATTCGAAATTTTTACGTCCTACGGAGAAAATGATTCCTACCACTGTAAACTCTGTGTCGGTGCGAAAACAATTCAAAGCAGTCGAAACTACACAGCGAACTTGAAGAAGTCAGGTACAGGTTAATTTCTTGCCCGCCGTTGGTGTTAAGGCGCGTTTACAATGAGTTTGAAACATGTTCTGTAATGTTGTTCGCTCCTAGTTCTGGACTACAGTACCGATTTTCACAAGATGTTGGTAACACAAAAACAGCGTACTATGGCAGTGTTGGTAAGGAAGCAATGCTTGTGACTTGCTAGCACTAAGTGCTACTTGAGAGCGTCAATGTTCAGTTTTGTTTTGTTATTATCTGCAGAGTTACACCTTGTCTTTCCGCGTGTTCCTTCACAAAATGAAGTATACAGGAAGCAATATTTACGAAATCGTGACCTTCTAGTAAGAGGCATAGGCATTTTGTGGCATCGTATCTCAAACTGATGATAAAAAGAAAAAAAAAAATGTTGAATGTTCCCCATCCATGCTTCGTTATGGCGTTTTCAGAAGAGTCATACAACCATTGACCATATTTCTATTAACGAATCACCGTATTTTCTTTTCATGATTCTGGGGTAAGGGGTAGCCCCCTGCCACCCCCTTCCCCTTATTTACGCCACAGATTCGTTATGTCATTTTGGAAAATGACTAGTCATCAAGTTACGTTATTTGGCGGACAATGAAAGAGCGTCAGAGCGATGACAACATATTGTCTTTACAGCGCTTTTTATGAAGCAGAAATTAGTGTATGCAGGAGGCAGCAGTGTGTACTAAACGTGGACGTGAAAAGGGGATCGTCAGCAGCAGATTCCTTGTCACATTCATTTGTAGTGTTAATGACTTTGAGGCTAAAGAAGTTTCCTATTTTGAAAATGACAATTTGGATTAATATGAAAACATAAAAATAAAAATGCGACCAATTAAATATATGTTCAGTCCTATTAGTATAACTGACATTTACACAAGCCTTCATCCAAAGCTTCACAAACTACAGGGGCAGTATGACATATGGCTGGCTTCGAAATGTGGAATAAAAATGCAAAGGTATCATAGGCACTTCCTGTTACTGAGAAAGGAAGTGTAGGTCTAACAGCAAGTCTGCTCTTCACAGCACTTATTTTTCTGAAATTTGTGCCTTTCTCTGAAACAATATATTCATTATATTTTCAAAATCTTACAGCGACATCTTGATGAAGTTACGGAAAACCAGAAATGTCTTACAAATTCAGCTCACACACCATGTCAAACGTTTGTTAACCTAATGGATTAAACTGCTATGGTCTTCAGCCCTTATACTTACAAACTAATTAAACTAACTTATGCTAAGGACGACACACACTCCCATGCTCGAGAAGGAGTAATGCTGCGCCGCATATCGGCAATTCTTCCTCTTTACCTGTCATAGCGTCATTCTATATGCGAATACATAGTTTGAAATGTTAGCTTATTGCTGCCATTTCAGCGTAACAGACGATGTAAATATATCATAGACAACAAAGTCGGCAATTTTCATGCAGACACAAACAACCGAAAACATGAAACGGAACTTTCATGAGATTTACGTTACCAAAAAAAGAAAAAGAAAATAAATCTTTTTTTAGATAAACTCTATTGTTGAAAATGAACAAACAGTGCAGCATAGATGCACCGAGATAGAAGATGCTGTGGACAATTTATTTAATTATGTATTTAATTATTGATTGACATAAAAATCTTGTTTCCTTTGTACTTGTGTAAGGTTCATTTCAGATATACAATGAGCTACAGTTGCAATTTTTAAAAGTAACTGTAAAAGTAGTTATAAATATAACTGTAAAAATAATTGTAATGGATACAGTTATATCGATATATAGAATCTATAACTGTAACTAAGTTATCTTCCAGGAAACTAACTTTAACTGTAACTTAGTTACTTTAAAAAAGGAACTTTCCCAACCCTGCTTCTTGATCAGTTAAGCCAAGACCATTTGCAGAATATGTCTACCCAAATGTTTGTGCATATGTCAAAGATGGCTCGTGTACAGCAGATTTGTGCAGATATAAAATGTGCATAAAGGGCCCTTACCCCCTTTCAATAATATTGTCAAACTGTCAATATAATTACTGCCTGAGGGCGCATGTTAACGTGTTGTCAATACTTCAAATATTGATGAGAAATATTGAAGGCCACCAAACTATTTTCAGTGTTGTCACTATATATTGAGTGTGTGATGTTGAATACTGACAGTTTGACAATATTCGCATTTCAGATGTTAGCAAAGCTTCATCAAACAGCCACAAGGCGTTAGTGTGCTTTGCTTCTCGCCAATGTTTAATTGTTCATGTTCTTTTAATTCGTCTTTGTATGTGTACTATGTAGCGTTTTTCTCTGCTTGTTTGTAGGTGTTTTAAAAATGAGTAGACATATCTTGGTTGATTTTATTTATTGCTGTCAACATAATGAAGTTCTGTGGAATTAGTCTTCAAAACTATATATGGCAGAAATTTAAAACATTAAATAAATAAAATAAATATACAATAAATGAAGAGCTTCTTGCGATATATCGTTTGTGTTTCATAAAAGCCGAATTGGAAGACATTGTGGACGAATTTCAGGAAAGAACTGAAGGAAGTTGAAGAGAACAAGCGATCAGGAGCTGAGATCTCAGATTTTTACACCCCAAAGTGTTAGATGTTCAATGCTTAAGCTTCCTAATAGCAACAGAGAGCTATGTGGCTCTGTCAATTTCGAGTAAGTTATATTAAAACTAAGTTGTGTTTTTAAAATATTTTATTTTATTAAGAATAATTGCTACACATTGAGTAAGCTTATGATAAGATTATTTTACCAGCTGCGTTCGCATTATCAGGAAATCACTTTCAGTATCCTTTGCTTCAACTCTCCCAATCAGAAATTGGCCCTGCTTTACAAATTTAGAAGGGTAAAGGTTTCATATACGTAGGCATAATTTCTCAGTACTTAATTACGACTTACCTTACCTTAAAATACGCGGTTTGCAAATGTCTTTCAAGCGCCTTTACGTTTAGGCTGCCAGCTTTTGTAATATTGAAGTATGAATAAAAAATCCACCAAATACGGCACATTTGCTTCCGATCGCCTGAATTGGAGGCTACACAACGCGATGTTCATTTGTTGTAGACCACGTGATTATGTGGCTAGCGAATCACAGCACAAAGAAGAGTATCGTCGTCGGCCAATGGTATCCAAACCTCACCACCGTGCAACATGCAAATAAGAATTTTTGACGTTGGAAATTAAATATGCGGTAATGTTTTCATATACGGAACCGCACAATGGTTACAGAATGTGAAAATTAACGTCTTAACATGAATTTCCAATTATTTCATTTTCGAAATCCCTTGATGACACTTTCAGACAGACGATAAAATAAATAAAACAAACTATACCTGCTCTATGGTTGACAGGTTCTTGTATGTATCCTTGTCCGGTCAGTAACAGTAATTGGCCTCGTAAAATGAAGATTTAGATCTTAGGGTAAATAAAACATGCTATACCTACTCTATGGTTGACAGGTTCTTATATGTACCCTTGTCCGGTCAGTAACCATTACTGGCCTCGTAAAATGAAGATTTAGAATTACTTGATCACTGTTTCATACAGATCATAGGGTAAATAAAACATGCTATACCTACTCTATGGTTGACAGGTTCTTGTATGTACCCTTGTCCGGTCAGTAACCGTTACTGGCCTCGTAAAATGAAGATTTAGAATTACTTGATCACTGTTTCGTACAGGTCACAGAGTAAATAAAATATGCTATACCTGCTCTATGGTTGACAGGTTCTTGTATGTACCCTTGTCCGCTCAATAACAGTAATTGGCCTCGTAAAATGAATATTTAGAATCACTTTATCCTCTGAACTACAAAATACTGTAGCACGTTTTACTTATTTTATATGTACGAAACAGTCGTCAACTAATTACAAATCTTCATTTTCCGACGCTATTAACTGTTACTGACCGGAAAAGGGTACATAAAAGAACCTGTCAACCATAGAGCAGGTATAGCTTGTTTTATTTTATCGTCTGTCTGAAAGTGTAATCACTTTATCCTCTGAACTACAACTATGGAAAAGGGTACATAAAAGAACCTGTCAACCATAGAGCAGGTATAGCTTGTTTTATTTTATCGTCTGTCTGAAAGTGTAATCAAGGGATTTCGAAAATGAAATAATTGAAAACTCATGTTAAGAGGTTAATTTTCACATCCTGTGACCATTGTGCGGTTTCGTATATAAAAACATTACCGCACATTTAATTTCCAACGTCAAAAATTCTTATTTGCATGTTGCGCGGCGGTGAGGTTTGGTTACCATTGGCCGGCGACGATACTCTTCTTTGTGCTGTGATTCGCTAGCCACATAATCACGTGGTCTACAACAAATGAACATCGCGTTGCGCAGCCTCCAATTCAGGCGGTCGGAAGCAAGTGTGCCGTATTTGGTGGATTTTTTATTCATACTTAAATATTACAAAAGCTGGCAGCCTAAATGTAACGGCGCTTGAAAGACATTTGCAAAACGCGTATTTTAAGGTAAAGTATGTCGTAATTAAGTACTGAGAAATTATGCCTACGTATATGAAACCTTTTACTTTTGAAGTTGTCTTCACACTTTGTTTTTACCTCTTGTAGTATGACCAGCTGTATGGCGTTCAGTATCGACAATTCTTGCAGATATCTTGCTGAAATTTCGTTTATAGTATAATTGTGGAGAAGAAACATGCCAGTGTAATAATAGTCACATTTTCTGGGTCCAAGTTAATGTCTTTCTGCAATATCACACATTTAGATACTAATAGAGGATATAATAGCTTCTCCATAAACCTGTTACACTGTCGTAACAGGCGGAGAGGTGATACCCTGACGTGGTGTGTCACAGGTGGCGGATAGAGAGGTCCTAACTGGCTTGTCAGCAGACTTGAGCGAAATAAAATAACTCTTGTGGACCAAACACAAACCCTCTGGATTAACACTCCAGTTGTATCTCGAGCAATCCTTGGAAAGCTCTACCACTCAAACCTTACAAATTTTATGGATTATGAGTGGAAAAGGAAACAAATTACCCCAGCGAGCAAAATCTCTCATCCTCCCGGTCGCAAGCAGGCATTTTGGATTTTGGGGAGCCTGCACTTTCTGCTCTTGCTTTACTAAAACAATCTGAAAAACTTAAATTCAAGACGAAATACAGTATCGGAACACTGAACATTAACTCGCTAATAAAAACAGAAAAACATCAAGAACTGACCCAAGCACTTGAGCATCATTATATGCAAATTCTGCCACTACAAGAAACCCGCTACACTGATGAAAACTCTTTTGAAACAGGCAACTACACAATTTATAAAGGAAAACCATTATTAGGTACAGCTTTTATTGTTAGAAAAAATATAATGGAGTCTGTAATAAACTTCAATTTTACATGCAACAGGGTCTCAACAATGACGATAAAATGTAAAAAAAATGTATATGCTAGTAAATGCTCATGCTCCAAAAATATTTACAAGAAAAATCCGATCAAAGTACAGACCCTCTGGGAAGAACTAGAAGACACGATTCAGAAGATTCCAAAGGGAAACGTCATCATCCTGCTCAGGGATTTTAACGCACAGCTCAGCAAGGAGAGGAAATACAAGAACATCATTGGTGAATATCCAGCACTTCATAGGACAAATAATAATGGAATAAGACTTGTGGAACTCTGCCAAGTCTTCAACCTCAAAATTATGACTACACACTTCGAGGAACATCCAAAGAAGATGAAGACGTGGAAAGCACCAAATCAGCTCCTTGGAGAGTTCCAAATTGACCATATAGCCATTTCTAGAAGGAATTGAAGACAATTCAAAATATTAAGGTTCATAAAGGAGCCAAAATAGATTCGGATCACTATCTTTTTAAATCCAAAATTAAATTCATCCCAAATTCAGTAAAAAATAATAAGAAACCTACGAGAAAGAATTTTGAAACCAATAATATTGATGTATATACTAAAAATATCTTCAAATCAAAATTGCAAGCGGAAACATGGGAGGAAATGAAGTCTCAAATAATGAAAGCAACAGAAGAATCTCTTCCAATTAAAATTAAAAGGAAGAATATCTGGTGGAATGACAAGTGCAATGAAGCATTGGACAACAGACAAAAGCTTTGGCATAAATTTAAGTCGAATCCGACACAAATCAACCTGGAAAGGTTCAGAGAAGGTAGAAAAATAGTATCCTACACAATTAGAAATGAAAAGAGACTTTTCGAAAAATCAAATGTACAAATGTTTGTAAAGCTCATGGGACTTAACTACAGGGTCATCGGTCTCTAAACTTACAAACTACTTATGAACTACCTTATACTAAGGACGGCACAAATATTCATGCCTGAGGGGGGATTCGAACCCTGGACCGTAGTGGCCATGCAGACCATGACTGGAGCGCCTCAGTCCCCTCGGCCACCGCGGCCGGCTTCGAAAAATCATCCCTTCTACAAATACAGGTACACTTTACTCAACACAAATCAAGAGACTAATTACCAATCCTTTAAAAGACACCTGAACGTGTATGATCCACCCAATTTAAATTTTCGTGACAAATCAGGGAAATTAGGTACAAATGACTAAAAAAACTGCAATATTTTATTATATTAATTAAAGGACCTTCTCAATTGTAAAGCGCCCCCTGAGAAACAGGAATTTAAAACTACAGAAGAAATTCCTGCAGAATAACATCTACCATCTCTAGATGAAGTTTGACAAGCTATAAAATCCCTCAAGAACAACAAATCTTCTGGTGAAGATGGAATCACAGCTGACCTTTTGAAACTAGGCGAGGAAAAAGTAGCACTACACCTCGGTACAATTATTAAAGAAATTTGGCGAATCGAGAAGATCCCATAAGATTGTTGGACGGCACATATACATCCACTTTACAAAAAGGGTGACAGATGAGACGTGGACAATTACAGGGGAATATTCTTCTATACAAGGTACTTTCCAAGATATTATCAAACAGAATTGAACCAGTTCTCGATGCAAAAATAGGAGAATATCAAGTTGGATTTAGAAAAGGGAGGAGCTGTTCAGAGCAAATTATAAATCTTAAAAACATAATTAGAACACGCGTTGGTCAACTACATGTTACAACATTTATTGATTTTAGAAAAGCGTATGACTCAATAGACAGAGAGAGTCTCATTAGAACTCTGGAGAAATTCGGAATTGATAGGAGAACTAGAGAGATTGTTAAGCAAACATTGACAGATACAAAGTCCAAGGTGAAATTTCGAGGCAAGAGTTCATACCCTTTCAAAATCCAAACAGATTTGAGACAAGGGGATGGACTCTCCCCATCTTATTCAACATCACTCTGGAAAAAATAATAACGGAGACATTGGCGGAACACACACAAGAAAAAGTGAAGGGAATTTCTTTAGGATCAGTCAAAGGGCTTACGATACATGCACTAGCTTTTGCAGACAATATTGCGCAATGTTCACAAATATACCAGATGCAATGAAACAAATAGAAATCTTAGAAAAGCTAAATTTGGTTTACAGATATCACAAGAAAAAACTAAATTCATGTCTAACAAATTTAAGAATGTCAACAAATTGCACATAATTATTGGATGCATACAAAGAGTCAAACATTTTAAATATTTGGAAGAAACAATAACGGATATTGACATAGAAGAAGAAGCTGTCAATCTCTGAGTAGCTAAACTAAAGCCGGGTCCACACGCTATGATCTGCCTGCGCAAATGTCTGCGCACTCCAAGCAAATCGTCGCGTGTGGATAGCACATTTGCGCAGATATGAGATGTGCGCAAACCTGGAAGTTGGAGTTGGGGGTTTGAGCAAAATTGCTCAAATCTGTGGGTTCAAATCACATCTGTGCAGACAAGTTGGAACATGTGGACAACATGTGGACAGGAGATCGCTGCAAATCTATCTCAAAGTATACTTTTTTCGTGTGTTTGCTATGTTGACAGTGGATGAAAATGGCTGAGAACTGAAAATTCCGACTGGGAAACAATGTTAGCCGCAGCTTATTGGGCACATATATAATATAAAATGAAGTAGGCATACAGTGTTTCAAACATATCTAAAACTCTGAGAATTTTATTTGTCTCTTGTTAGAAGGTAGGCCTACTTTACTTGCCTTCAAGAAATCATTCTTTGGGTAGCCTAAATAGCTTCACAAGTGTTGGAGATGATTTAACTCAATGCTTGTTTAGAAATTGCTGTTGAAAATTGGAGTTCTTTGTAGGTCCTTCCTGTGGCCAGGAATCTTAATGTAACTGTCAGCCAATCATATGGAAAAATATATCTCCTCATACAAGTGTCTTTACATATTATGCGAGGAGTTACCCGTGTCAAAATATAATTATAAGTTTCCACACCCGTTCGCAAATAATCACGCCAGTCATCGGGTTTGCACTCCAACTCACGATGTAGAATCGCCTGTGACAACTGCCTTCTTTTAAGCAGCCAATGCCTAGACCATTTCTGTTTATTGCGGTTTATTTGCACCTTTTTTATTTTATTTTATTTTATTTTTATTTATTGCAAGACACGTTGCAATTAGTGTCCATAAAAAGATTTCCTCTATCACTGACAAAAATAAACTTCGTAAAAAAGCTTATTGTATTCGTTTGCCCATCAGATTGCACTCTGTACTACCTAGTTTCTATTTTCACCGAAAGATGGCGGGCGCGGTAATTTGCAGCGATGTGAACACCCATCCAAATGCAACAATTGGTGTGCACAGACATTTGTGCAGACAAATCGTTGCGTGTGGACCCGGCTTAAGGAGTGTGCAAATTTTAACAATAAAGCTATACAACAAAAAATGGTTATCTCGGAATGTGAAGTTATTACACTACAAGACAGTGACAAGAACAGAAGTACAATAAACAGCAGAAACACTCTGTCCCTCCATGGAGTAGTAGATGAGCTCGAGAGAAAGGAAAAGGTAATTCTGAGGAAGCTTCTTGCTGGACACAAAAAAATTGGCGAAACATGGGTAAAGATGAGCAATGAACAGGTCTATCAATTTATTAAACCATTTACAACGGAAATGAGAAAGAGAAGGCTTATGTTCTTCAGTCATCTGGTGTGAATAGATGATAGCGGATTAACGAAGAAAATCATCAATTTAATTCAACAGAGGAAAACTCCCAACTGTTGGTTGCAAGGAATAAAGAAAGAACTCGTGGAACTTGGACTCACAGAAATGGATGTGATGAATAGGGACAAGTACAGAAAGAAAATCACTGAATTCAATTTCAGGAGGCCCCAAGAACGAAGACCAACAGGAAACAGACAGCTGAATATCTGGCAAAAATGGCAGCAGGCAGAAGAGCAGCCCCAGAGAAGACAACAAAGAAATTGAGTATGAAATAAATTTTGTAACACGGTCCTTATTTGGCCAATTCGTGTAAATAAATAAATAATAGCTTCATTTATTATTGCTTTCCACAGTCAGTGAATTAGAGAAAGAAGAAGATAGTATTACTGATACATTGTCATCAGCCTCTTCACCAGCTCCAGCCTCTTCTCCAGCTGCAGCCTCTTCTTCAGTCTCATCATCATTTATGTCTGTTGGTGCTGAACAGAGAGTGAATACAAGGAAGAGGAAGAGAACAAAGAAGAACACCAGCAACCAGGATATCCTTACTAAAGCATATGAGTTCCTCTCAAAGCTAGAATCAGAAGAGGAGGCTGTTACCAAAGTGTGGAGAACGAAACTGAAGTCTATGACCCATGAACAGTCCGTATATGCCCAAAAACATATTTCAGACATATTGCTGGCTGGGCAATTTGGGACTCTAGGGATGACATACTCATCAGTAGCAGTGAACCAGCCTAAAGTGACAAATATTGTCACTAATCATTGTGAGGAAACTACTAAACTACTACTAAAGAGTTTTTATAATAACTAACTACTACTAACTATTAAAGAGTTTTCATAATAGGCACAGAAGTTTCATAAAACTACCACAGAACAACAATTAAGCTAATATTATACATAAAACATTTTTATTTTTTTTAATAACACTTCCTCCAAAAAAGAAAAATCAAGAAAATTAACAGTTACTGTTTGACTTCTATCATCCCAATTTCTGCACGTAGCAAATTAAATCTTGTGCGTTCAAGTGGCTTTGTCAAAAGATCAGCAAATTGGCTCTTCCCATCTATATATTCCAAAAGAATTTCACCATTCAGAAATCTTTCACGAACATAGAAATATCGGACCTCTATATGTTTTGACAGTCTATGATACTCAGGAGTTTTTGCTAATTTTAAAGCACTGGCATTGTCAATATAAAGTGTTGGAGGTTGTTCTGGCATTTCAACTAATTCACTTAATAAGTGATGCAACCAAATTAATTCTTTGGCACCTTCACTTGCAGAAATTATTTCTGCTTCAGTTGTAGATGTGGCCACTACTTTTTGTAAACGACTTGTGCATGATATTGCCCCACCAGCATATTTTGCTACAATTCCAGTTGTTGAACGCCTTGTTCTCTTGTCACCTGCGAAATCAGCATCACTATAAATTTTCAAACCATCTCCTCTGTCATAAATAATACATAATGTAATGTGCCTTTCAAGTAACGGAATATACGTTTTACTCTATTCCAGTCATCTGTTGTTGGCTTTTCCATAGCTCGAGCAACTTTATTCACTGCAAAAGTTATGTCAGGTCGAGTTGCTGTTGCTGCCTCACGATATGGGACAGACGATGAAATTGCTTCATTTTGGTCATTATTTTCTTCACGTCCAATGGGAGTTGCAATCGTATTGGATTCTGCCATTCTAAATCTTTCTAATATTTGTTTTGTGTATTTTTCTTGAGTTATAATAATTGCCCCATCTTTATTTTGTTTTATTTTCATACCAAGGAAATTGTCAAGGGTACCTATTGTTATATCAAACTCATGTTGTAAAGTATTCAGGAAAACTGTAATTTCTTCCTTGTCACTGCCAACAATAAGGCCAATGTCAACATAAATTGCCACTTAAAGGCTATTCCCATTGTATTTGCGATAAAACAGACAAGGATCTGCGACACTGTTTTGGAAATTTGCTTTTTTCATGACTTCTACAAAGTGTTTGTTCCAGCATCGTGGTGCTTGCTTGAGTCCATAAAGGCTTCGTTTCAAAAGACATACCCGATCTGTGTTGTCTTTAAAACCTTCTGGTTGTTCAAATATACACTTCATCTTCAAGTATTCCATTCAGAAAGGCAGTTTTAATATCAAATTGTTTTATCAGCATCTTCTTTGAAGCAGCTAGTGCTAGCAAAGTCCGAATAGTGTCATAACATGCACCCGGACTAAATGTATCTTCATAATCAATTCCTGCTTGCTGAAGATACCCTTCTAACTTTGAGACGAGTACTTCCATCAGCTGCAACTTTTCGACGCAGAACCCAGCGATTCTGTAATACTTTGATATTTGTGGGGCGTCCAACTAACACCCATGTGTTATTTTTCTTGAGTGACTCACTTTCTTCGTTAATAGCTTGCAGCCATTTATCCTTCTCATTGGACTGCAATACTTCAGAGAAACAGTTTGGATCTTAATGTTCTTCAGTACCAACTTTAGTTAACATCAAGAACTCACCACTTTCCATCCAGCCTGGTTTTCTTTCTCCAATTTTTCTTCAGGAGAAAATTCAGTATTTTTTGCTTTCAGGAATTCTGTTGATTCCTTGTGATCATCACATGATATTTGACTTCCTCCAGATTCAAGAATGCCAAGCTTTCCATCACTTTGACTTTCTCTAGAAGCTGATTGCCTGTAACATTTGCATTCTTGTGCTTCAGGCACCAAGTCTAACTGTTTAAGATCTGGAAATTCTCAACGAGAAATTTCAAATTCAACATAATCACCACGGAAATTACAAACTACTTCTGGCTTAAATTTTACATCATGACTCATGATCACTTTTCGTTTTGAGGGAATCCAAATTCTAAATCCATCTTTGTCATTGACGTAACCAACAAGCTGTCCAAAAACAGCCTTGTCATCAAACTTTGAACGAAAACATTTATTTATATGAACATAGCAACCTGTGCCAAAGATTCTGAGGTGGTCAAGGTTTCCTGTTGGCCGCTTGTACCACATCTCATATGGGGCTTTCTCCTGTACGATTTAAGATATAAACTGCAGTATTGCAAGCTTCTGCCCATAATCCTCTTGGTAGGTTACTTACATTCAGCATTGAACGTGCAGTTTCAACAATTGTTCTGTTTCCACGTTCGGCTACACCATTTTGTTCAGGGGTATAGGGTGGAAGAATCAGTAATTTTATATGGGGCTTCTTCCTGTACGATTTAAGATATAAACTGCCGTATTGCAAGCTTCTGCCCATAATCCTCTTGGTAGGTTACTTACATTCAGCATTGAACGTGCAGCTTCAACAATTGTTCTGTTTCCACATTCGGCTACACCATTTTGTTCAGGGGTATAGCGTGGAGGAATCAGTAATTTTATTCCCTTCTCTATGAGCAGTTCCTTAACCTTCCTGTTATTAAATTCTGTGCCTCCATCACATCTAAATTGTTTAACTACATGTCCATTGGTTTGAGCTTCACTTAAAAATTGTTTGAGCGTCTCACACACTTCATTTTTGTGTTTCATAAAGAAAATTCGGCGAAATTTGCTGAAATCATCTGTAAAACATACTTAATACAATGCACCTCCAAAGGACTGTGTACTCATTGGTCCATTCACATCGGCATGATTTAAACTGCCTGTAACTGTAGAGCGTTTTACTCGTTGTTTAAATGGTAGTCTATGCATCTTTCCTAATGCCCAACCATCACAAAATTCATCCTTGCTGTCTGCTACATTGACGTCTAGCTTCTTCAAGATATTCTTGACGTGTGGCTTATTTTGGTGACCGAATCTCTCGTGGTACACTTGCAGTGTTTGAAAGGGTGTCATTAAAATCATTTGATTGCTGCTCTCTGGCCTGACAACACGCATATTTAATACATAGAGCCCATTTTCAACATGACCTGTCATGACAACATCGCCACTGGCTTTTTCCTGAATCACAACACTATTATAATCAAATATTATATCCATTACATGCAGCTGCCATAGCTGAGAACAAATTAGCACTTGCATCAGGCACATACAAAACATTTTCCATTCTAGAACTGTACCATTTATTGTTTCACCTAATTTCGATATAAACTGTTCCTTCACCAAATGCGAACATTTTAGTACCTTGCTTACCCAGTGAAATCATTTCAGCAGCATTAAATTCACTATATGAAACAAAATGCAGTTTATTCGGAGTGATATGCTTAGTAGCACTACTATCACAATACCATTTATTTGTAGCAATGTAGTTAGCAATAGACGCACCCAAGACACATGAAGTAAATACAGAATTTTCACTCACCTTCTCCTTTTCACACATGTGATTACAGTCATGAATCTTCTGTGGACATTCAGCTGCCCAGTGACCAAGCTGTTTACATATGTTACACGGAAATTTTTGTTTTGCTTGTTCTTTTGACGCCTTCATACGTCTGTTTTGTTGTCTTTTGCGCGTGGCGATAAGTGCAGTTGTTTCTGTAGTACTTTGTTCACGCAATTCGATAGCCCAAAGTTTTTCGATAAGTAAGTTCAAACTCTGGTTTTTCGATGGTATTGTGTCCCAGAGATCTTTAAAATTATCATACTCTTTTCCCAGCGTAGATAAAATTCTCCCATTTAATATTCTTTCAGACAAAGTATTCTCTTCATGTTTCGTTAATTCATCATTTAGATCTACAAATAACTTTTGTAACTTAGCTATGTGTGTGCTAATATCTTCCGTTTCGTCCCACTTGACTTGAAAAAAAAGTTTCAATTAACATGTTTAAACGTTGTGTGCTGCTACGTTCAAATCGTGCACAAAGTTTTCCCCATATATCTTTAGCATTGGAACACGTCAGCACAAGTTCAGAAACTGATTTGCTTAGCGCACTTGCGATGAGACTTGCTGCTTTTGTGTCATCTTTTTTCCATTCTGCATACGCTAATTTTTGTGCACTTGTCGGATCCTGTGGCAATACAACACGCTCGCGCTTACCGCTAATAATGTCTTCAAGTTCATACAAACGGAGCACCATACAAATAAGCCACTTCCACTTTGCCCAATCATCAGTCCCTTCAAGTTTATCGATACTGACTTTATAATCGGCATTTGTAGCCATGTTCTTTTGGAGAGTTCCTGTGCTTTACGACTTGCGCAAATATTCTTCTATAAATACTTAAGGAATTGACTCAACTTTCTTCTGTAACTGTGATTAATAGTACTTTGACGTATCCTGGGCCCATAACCTGTTAAAATTATAATAAAGTTCGACCAACACAGTTCCAATTACGTAAGATATATATTTTTAACTAATACCTTTCTTGACACATAACTAACTACTAAAGAGTTTTTTTAATAGGCACAGAAGTTTCATAAAACTACCACAGAACAACACATTAAGCTAATATTATACATAAAATATTTTCCTTTTTTTAATAACAAAAATATTGTCTGCTAAGGTTTATATTAGTAATTCTATTTTTTTTTTTTTTTTTTTTTTTAATAAAAGTAATTTTGATGCACTGTGTATTGTGTTTCCGTCTTATATCTCAATATATCCCCAAGCTGGTTTTTCAGATTTTACTAAAACATTACTTAAAACTTTTTATTTTCATTATTATTTGATTGTGTATTATGTTTTGGACTTAATAAAAGGAGGATAAGGTAGAAGGTATGAGCAATTCTGCTCAAATATATGGCTTCAAATCGTATTTACACAGACATGTTGGAGCATATAGACAGAAAATCATCACAAATCTGGAAGATGAGAAGTTTTTGAGTTAGTATGTGCATGGTAAATTTTAAAATGACAGATATACATAATTGGATCCTATGGCAAATAGGAAAAATATTAAAAAAAAAAACTTTTCGAGCTGTTTACAGCAATGGGCTAAATGCAAAATCTATTTGAACTGGTGGCATGGGATTGTTTGCATACTTTAATTCTTTTCTATCTTATGCCATAAAGTTATTTCACTGAATAGTAAAAGATGGTGTACTTAGATACTATTTCTTTTTATGAATAGTGCAATTAGGATATTATGCAAGGCTGATAATGGAAGAATAATAACAGCATATTCAGGGCCATGTGGATCATTACACTTCTTTTATTTCTTAATATAAGGAAATGTGTAGTTCATAACAAGAGTGATTTAGAGGTGAACTTTGTACTTCACTTCCAGATGCACTATAATCCCCTGGCTAGAAGTCAGAGTGGAATTTTATTTCAGATTGAAAAAGTCTTTTATAGGTTACTGGTAGTATTCAGGCAGAGGACTGAACATTCCAACTTATAAATCTGGTACAGTTGTTTACTTGCCATCAAGAAACCACCATTTAAATAGAGTAAACAGTTTTTCATGTGTTAGGTAAGCATTTACTCAATACTTGTTTCGAAATTACAGAAGACAATTCTAGACTGGTCAAAACAACTAGCGTATCAATTGAGATATCTATGTTCTGTAGTATTGTCATCAGCCAAATGAACTAAATTGGTACAACATCTTTTGGTCGGTTCTAATGAGTGGAGACAACCGCATTACACCAACCAAGGTAGTAGTAATAACAAGGAGTTGCTGTAGATGGGACTCGTATTGACTTGTGTTTACTCTAGCAAAAGAATTACACAAGCAGTTGGAGTCAGATAGTGTAGTGAGCAGGAAGTGCAAATGTTACTTACCTGAAACTATGCCATGGAGAGCCATAGTAAGGTTGGACGTGGGACAGACACAAAGGGAGGTGGCTGCAGCTATTGGAGTGTCCCAAAGTGTCATTTCTACGACGTGGTTTCAATTTCAGACAACAGGAACCGTTAAAAAAGGCGAGACCAAGGTCGTCCGTGGGCAACATCAGCAAGAGATGACCGTCATCTCCGGTTAACAACCCATCGAGACAGGGGGATGAATGCAACTCTGCTGCAACACACCCTCCAGGCAGCATTAGAACCCTCAATATCAACACAAACAGTTCGAAATTGCCTTCTGCAATGTGGCCTATATGCATGAAGACCTATTGTGTGCGGCCCATTAAAACCACAACACCGTTTAGTCCGCTGAAACTGGGCAGAGGAACATCAGGATTCGAGTTGTGAAGAATGGCGTTGGGTTCTGTTCATAGGTGCGTTAAGATTTTGTGTTTAGCCAGACAATCGTCGTTCCCTCATCCGGAGAGAACATGGTACTCTCAACAATCCTCCTTATGTGCAGGGAACATCACCATATCGTAGTGGTTGAAGAATGGTGTGGGTGAGAGTCAGTATTGGTGGATGTATGGACCTCTATGTTGTTCAGAATGGCACTTTTGAGCGATAACGCTCGTCCCCACAGTGCTGTACTGATAGACAAAATGCTTGAAACTGAGGGAATTGAACAAATAGCTTGTTCACTGGACTTAAATCCAATTAAGTATGTCTGGGATGGACTTGGCAGATGTGCTGAAGGCTGACCAGCACCTGCCATGACGATTGCAGAACTGGATATTGCATCAAGGAAGAATGGCTGATTGATAACCTGATACTGTCCATGCTATGCAGATGTGCAAGTGTACTGGACGTTCAAGGTGATCACACACCATATTAGAGGTCAATGAGAATGACTAGGAGACAATCTGAGCAGCTCTCTTAGACTGTTCATGGATGATGCTGCCATTTCTTGGTTAGTAAAGTCACCACATGAACTTAAACAATTGCATAATGATTAGATAAAATATCTGCATGGTGAAAAATGGTAATTGACCTTAAATAATAAAACGTATGAAGTCACCCATATAACTTAAGCAATAAAAGAAATCCATAAAGCTGCATATACCTCTACATGATAAATCAGTCAAATCTACAGGCCGTAAGAAAACATACAAAAATATTGTAGGGAATGCAAAACAAAGAGTACGTTTCATTGGCAGAACACTTGGAAGATGCAACAGTTCTATTAAAGAAACTGTCTGCACTACACTTGTGCATCCTAGTTAGGAGTACTAATGCGCATTGTGGTATCTCCACCAAGTGGAACTGACAGATGATATAGAGAAATTCAGTGAAGGGCAGCTCGTTCTGAATTATTGCAGTGTAGGAGATGGAGTGTCACAGAAATGATACTCGATTTGGGGCGAAAATCATTAAAAGAAAGTTGTTATTCTTTGCAGCACGATCTATTTGCAAAATTTATTTTACCGACTTTCTACTCCGAATACAAGCTTACTTTGTTAGTACCCACCTAAATAGGGAGACAGGACCATAATAATAAAATAATAGTAATCAGATCTAAAATGGATGTAGGTGTTCGATTTCCCTGTGTGCTAATAGAGATTATAACGGAAGAGAAATATCATAAAAGTAGTTCCATGAACCCTCTGCTATGCACTTAAATGTGATTCACAGAGTAATTATACAGATGTACATGTATTTGAAATTTATCTTCTGACTTTAAACTTAAGTTATGCCTATATTTATAATAGGATGTGCAGTTTATTTCTTTTGTAATTCAAGGTGCAAATTTTGTTGTGGCTGTCAAAATTTATCTCTTGAAATGACACTAACGACATTTATTGTATTCTGAAGTAAGGAGGTAACCGAATTTATTTCCATACAAAAGAGGATAATTAGACTTTTACCCACATTCACATTATGTTCATTCATCAAGCTTCCTTACCACATTGTAGTGCCATGTTACTTGTGATGAAAACATCATTTAAAAAAATATGTGATTTCAAAGTGCAAAGAGGAATCATTTATATATTCGTTACAGAATCAGTGCATGATAAACAAGTCTGATGAATTTACATGCAGTTTCAAGTACGCAAAGTACCCTCTGCCGTTGTGGGGAGTATGGGTGTAGATGTAGAGAAATGAAGGAACACTATGAAAGGGAAGGCAAGGATTTTCTGAATCACAACATGGACGAAACTAGGGTTCACCATCTCAGTTTAGAAGCCACAAGAACATCAATGTAGTAGAAGCATATGGAATCATTACCAACTAAGAAATTTCGAACAGTTGCGTTTGCTGGTAAAGTGATGGCAAGAGTATTCTGGGAAAACAAGGAATTATTCACGTTTATTTTTACCCCATGTTGTTAATACCAATAGTGAGTATTACCACCATGTCATGCGTGATGTAAACTAGCGTTTATGGAAGAAACTTCAAGGTTTGATCACAAAGAGCTTTTCTTTTTGCAAGACAGTGCACAACCGTACACCACTCAGCACACATTGCAACTAATCCAGGAACCGGGCTGAGTGATATATGGAGTTATAACCCCCCCCCCCTTTATTGTCCTGTAATTTACCTCTATGTGGGTCCCTGAAGTAATTCCTCAGTGGAAAATATTTCAACACTTATGATGAAGTGAAGAATGATGTCCATTGTTGGACTAAAACCAAATCTTTCTATGCTGAAGCATTCCAGGTGTTAGATAAATGATAGGATAAATGTATACTTGTAGCTGAGTTTACGTAGAAAAATAAATCCACTTTCCACACTTTGAAATTTGTTCTTCTAATTTTTTAAGTCCGAAATTAACTTGAACGACTTCATATTGTTTGCTATGGCATCTTTCCTGTTCACAGCTTCAGGACAATGAAGGTACTGGTATCAACATCAGCCACTGCTGTCAACAGGCCTATAAGAGTTCTCAATTGGTAGCTCGGATGTTGAATATTCCTCCTGTGTCTAAGATTGTTTGACCTCTCATCATCTACATTTCTTTTGTATCAGCAAATGAATCTTCTCTATTTACTATCTCCTGTTTTGTCTAAGCTGATTTCTGTTTTCTTCCACAAGCCCACTCCTCGTTTTTAGTTCTTTCAACTATTTAGATTCTTACGTTTTATCTGTGTTATCTTCATTATAATAAATAGTATCTGATTTTGTTACAGATTACCAGTTTTCTCCTTCCTTTCAGATATTGCTAGTGGTAAGAAACTACTTTCATTGCAGTTCAGTTGTCTTTGTGAAAAGTATAAATGTTCTGTACCTGTCCACAACATATCATAATCCATTCAGAAGCCTATCTTGCTTTAGGGTCTACTTTTAGTTAATTTTCTTTGGGTACAAGGAGAGACACATAAACTCAAAATATTTTCAAATTCTATAAAGGTAATGTTCCTTGTAAAAGTCTTCAAAAAGAGTTGTACCTGTCACACGAGTAGGGCCAGTTAGATTTAGTGTTCAATCCGCCATGTTAGCTGATTTATACCAGAAATGATTGTGCATTTGTGAAATCATTTAACAAACCACTCCAACCAAGCATGCATTCCTTAGAGTCTTCCATTAGTTACTTTGCGTAGTGTTGGTTACTGGGGTCTGTCTCGCAGCAGTACGCACTTGGCTATTCAGAGATTTAACTGCCGGAAGTTTATGCCACGTGACTGTCCCATATGTAAACACAAGGTGGGTAGAATATTTGCTGCGGTCCTGCTCCTAACGGAATTTGTTGTTGAAACTATTGAAGAATTCATTTTAATGTGAGCTGTGTAATTCCACCTCATATTGTAGTCGTTCATCTACAATAAACAAAACGGGGTAAAAGTTAAACAATAAGCTGCCATTGCAATTTTCTTAGTTCATATTACATGTGCAGAGGATGCACCAAAATACTCAACGGAAACATGTTTGTTTTCTTTTTCCCTGTGATTATCTGGAACTTTTAATTCTTATAATGAAATGTGATTAACATTTCAAAATAATTGTGGCGAAAACGTTGACACTGTACTAACCTGCAGATCAGCTTACCACCACATTTTATTTGGCATGCACATTTTTTGGATTCACCAACTCAAAATAGCTGTCACTGTTTAACATAAACTACACTATGGATGATTGTCAATATATTCACGATTTCAGGTGTAAGCTTCACACTGTCACATTTCGCCAAAACAGACAATATCCTTAAATGATTAACTTTTTTCAGTTATGCTTAAAATGAGTAAATTCATACATGTAGTTATTGAACTTAATGAAGTATAGCAATATATCTTCTGACTGGGATACCATTAGTCAGCTTTGATCCATTACGTCATCTACATGCCGGAAAACCAGTATAAAGGGTATCTTAATACTTTTGTATTGTAGGCTAGATATTAAATAATATGTCGTTATCCTTGTAAATTACAGGCTTTCGTAATAATTTCGCTGTGTGTGATCGTGTGCGCACGCCTTAATTATTTTGACATAAGAAACTTGACAGTTAAACACTGAAAATATCAGACTACTTCGTTTTTACACAGAAATTCCGTAGCATGATATAATCGTCCAATTTTTCGTATTTGGTTCTCAATGCACTGCAGTAAAAACATGACAAATTCCATTACTTTATTTATCATCTTTTATTCATTCAAATGCTATACCAAAGCTATGTACAATAATGGCAGTATTTTGTTGTCCAGTACGGTTTCATGTCAAGTAAATAGATGTCTCAGAATCACAGGGTAGGACGTTACTCTAATGGAGCATATTGGGTTAACATTTAATTTGATGATGTTTTAAGGAACTGCATCTTGATAATGCAGTTTCACATTATGGACACTTCCTTTTCCATTTTTCGACACACAAATGTTCTCAGATAAATGAACTTTAAAGTGAATGTAGAGGTTCTAATGCATATTGACCTCGGAACTGCATTCCTCACACTTTTGGAACGTTTTGTGCGAATCACTCATGTTCACCAAAAGACACCAACAACGAAATAACAAAAAACACCAACAACAAAATAAATAAGCAGTAACAAATTTAAAATGGAGTGCTCAGTCTTGCAGAAAAGAGCAGAATGAAATAGGAATACATGACAGCCAAATGTTCGAACTGCTGAGTGCGTACTGCCACGAGACAGACCCTTGGTTACTGGATCTTTCAACAGGTTATTTCTGGTTGGTTGTTCAGAATGGATCCAACGAATGCAACTGATTGGTGGTGAGAGTTGAATACTTCATTAACTTTTGTTGATAGAATCAAATTCAAATGTTCAGATGTTTAAAATCTATGGGACTTAACTACTGCGGTTATCAGTCCCTAGGCTTACTAACTACTTAAAACTAACCAAAGGACAAAACACATGCACACACACACACACACACACACACACACACACACACACACACACACACACACACACACACACACTCATGCCTGCAGGAGGATTTGAACATCCAATGAGGAGCAACTGTGCACTCTACAGCAAGGCTCATTAGAGTGCTTGCTCATTCCACTTGTGGCGTTTCCTCTTCATTGTCTGCCAATCTATTCCTCACTTGTCCTCTACAAATACACAGTTTTGGGGAAGTCGCATGTTTATGTTGTTGGCTCATGGAACAAGGGCCCACAAAAATAAACAAAAGTTAAACTATAACACATTTCAATTGATACTTATCTTGTTTTTGGTAGTCTCTTCTTTGTCGTTGCCCTGCTTATTCTTCTTTTACTTTTGGCCTTGAGTTGTGAGTTCTGCTAGAGATAAAACTCGTCGGAAATTTGCAGGAACTGTGGATACTTTTCTTGAAATAATTCGCTTCACTTCACGATCTTCAAAATTTTATTTTCTATAGCAAGTTCGCTTTTCACAAACATGTATGGCTACAAGTCATTACAAAAGCGTCTGTCAGTAATGGCAAACCTTGTCTTCCACTCCTCCTTCACCTCTCACTTTAAATGAGTGTCAATAAAATAAAAAGATACTTACATAAATAAACTTTATAACTTAAGTATTTTATTTTCTTATGTTAATTAGGTGTGTTGTCTTGTGTGGTCGTAAATGCATTTTGAAAAGTGTTGTTGACATGTGCTTATTTTGACTTGGATATATGGCATCGTTTTGTTTACTGAACACAAATATAACTTTTGCAAATGATAAAGGAAGGGAAGGAAGAAGGATAGGAAAGAAAGGATTGACCGTGGCCGCATTTGGGCATTGATATTAAGCAATGGCGACAAGTGGAAATGTGAGCCGGAATGGGAATCAAACCCGGGTCTCCCACTTCGGGCCAGCGGTCGACTTACCCACTTGGCCACACGTGCTCGCCTCCCATCCGTCTTAAATTCCCACATGTCGCACGCTATGTTTGTAGTGCCTCTATCGTCCGTGCCCTCTTACACTCGCCATTACGGATTCCCATGCGAGGTCGGACGTATGAGCAAATCTGTGGTGAAATAACTGAAGCTAACGCCGTCATCGCATTTAATACTTACTGTATTGGTGTGGTGTCTGTTCTTTCGGACGTCCGAAAGAACAGACACCACACCAATACAGTAAGAAAAATATAACGTTTTGACACTTTGCGCGCCAGTTCAGTCAAGTTTGTGTGTGTCAACAAACGATCTGTTATTTTATTGAGTGTAGTTTGGTGTAGATATTTCGTTTGTTTGTGATCAACTTTTACCTGGATTTGAAAAGTACCGTTACATTATTTATTTGGTGATTACTCATGCGATTAGTATTAATTGCATCTGTGAGAGTGATATTTGTTGTCAGTGCAAATGTTCAAATGTTTGTAGAGCTTATGGGACTTAACTACGGGGTCATCAGTCCCTAAACTTACAAACTACTTATGAACTACTTACGAACTAGGACGGCACAAATATCCATGCCCGAAGGGGGATTCCAACCCCCGACCGTAGTGGCCGTGCAGACCGTGACTGGAGCGCCTCAGTCCCCTCGGCCACCGCGGCCGGCTTGTCAGTGCATGATTTTAGAGGGATAATAGGTTTTGTTGGCCTATTTTATATATGTTATTTGCTTATTTGCGTCATATGCCAATGACGATTGCATCATTTAATACTACAAAAATTTAATAACATGTTTGTGGTGTATGTGTATAGTACATAAATGGGTTTCAGAATACTATTTTATATATTATGATGTTTATGGTTACTTAAACTTTTTTGAGTTGAAAAATATAAATCGTTCACATTCGAGTTTTAGTAAAGGCATCGTAATGAAAAACAGCTGATTAGAACGTTTTATATGGGTACTAATATCACTTTATACCAATGATATAGCTTTTTGGGACAGAAATGTATTACGATTTGGAACTTAAATATTGGGTAGAAATACAGGGCATGCATATATAGAAATGTTACACACTGCAGCTGATAGAATCACTCAAAGCCTTGTCAGATTGGGATCACTTTTATCGAGACCTATCAGAGGGGTGGCATAGAGCAACATGTAAATACTCATATTTATACTTCTGTGGTGATATTTTCAAAACGGATGTATCTGCATTCATACTGTAATTCATTGTGTCTGTTGTAGGGACAGAACTTAGAAATGGGTAAATCCGTTTTTTTTTTTTTTTTTTTTTTTTTTTTGTGGGTTATGTTGAGTGCAAGAATGGCCCTGTAACTGAATTGGTCTTATGGTCTTAGTTGTTGTTATAAACGCTTAAAGAGTATGTTGAGGACTAAGTGGACCAGGTCAGAACTCCAGTAAAATTGGTTGGAATTAGTCCAGTGAATCGAAGCAGTGGCTGTATCCTGTGGTGGATGTTTATTTGTTATGTTGGGACTCTGAAGAAATCAGCTTAGAAGTATAGTCAGATGCCTGTTGGACTTGATGTTGTTTAAGTTATAGAATGGATGTTAATATTCTCTAAAGGTCAGTATCTGCTAAAATTATGCTGCAACGAGTGGCCTCAATACATGCTGTCTCCTAATAGTATCCTGCATAGATAGAAATTTTGTTTAAACAAGTGTGTACAGTGACTATTGTTTGATCACTAGAGACTAAGGATTTCTAAGTGTGGTATTGAATAATTACATCCAAAGAGTACAGCCTGCTTGTTAGTGGTACTTACAGCAGGACAATAATCACTTCAGTGGTGTACTGGAGATAATTGCAGTGGTATAAGAAAAAGAACTTGGAGTTGGTGCAGACAGATCGTCTCTGGTAAATTAATCTATATATGTTGTTCATTTTAAGATTTTATTGGCGCTGTAATGTGTGTTTATCGAGAGTAATGAATGGTGTGGCGATGTACATGGGATGTCGTAAATTTTCACTTAATTACTTGTTCATGAAACTTACTTACTTGTTCATGTAACTTACCTACTTCTTCTTGTAGACTTAAGTAAATTGATACAAAAATTATCACCAGACAGAAAATAGAGAGTACTTTGAGAGTGTTTGGACGGTTGTGTATGTGGGGAACCTAATGTGTATTACCATGATTATTGTCAGTAATGATGGGTGTGTCATAAAATGTTCGAATGTTTGTTAAGCTTATGGGACTTAACTGTGGGGTCACCAGTCGCTAAACTTACAAACTCACGTATGGGATCATAGTGTATCAATGGACTGAGCCACTGCACCCCAGCAGTGTGTCATCGACCTGGGTGTGTGACGTGCATAGTCATTGGAAAGTGGTATGTAAAAATGACTAGTGAGAGCAAAAATATTTTTTCTGCACAAGGCATTGTATACAATGACTTAGGCTAAAAGAGAGAAAGTGACTCAGAAATATGTTGACGAACTTCACATGCTGCCTGTTATCAGGTCTATGAAGGGGTATTAATATTCTTTCTAAAGGTCATCGTTTTCGTGACGATGATGATGAGCATAACATACAGTTCATGTTCAACAAAACCCTAATATGATAGAAGAAACCATAGAGTGTTACATGCCCTTATTGCAGGTATTTGAGTTTCATTTTAATCGTGTGAGAAGCATCAAATTTTTTACATCGGATAGATAGGTTTGTTAGGATCATCATAGATATTACATGTAACATGTATTTTGTAGAGTTAGGACTTTTTCGGCTAAAGCTGGCCATGTCCAGACAGTGATAACATTTATGAACTAAAATTTAGGATAAGTGTAATGTACAATAGGTAATTGTAATATTAAGAAGTTTTTGACCAAAAACTGGCCTTGTCCAGCGCATTGGGAGTAGCCTTCATGAACTCCTCTACTGTGAAGGTGCTTGGGCATAACTCGCACTGCATAAGGTGAGAAGTAGTCAGCTCTTGTCCACAATCATACAACACTGATTCATCTGATAGCCCCCATCTATGCATGTTGCTCTTTGTCCATGCAACTCCAGAGCGCAGTTTATTCAAGGATGTCTAGACGTTTCTCTTCTCATCGTGTCCTGGGGGGAGTTCTTCCATTGGTACGAGCCAGTCACGGAGATGAACTTTTTATTTCGCCACATTTCTGTTCTGGTGACCTGTGGTGTATTGATGAGGCATTCTGTCGTGTGGAGGAAACTCCTTCTTGAAATAAATCGACGACAGGCGGGTTGTTGTCCGAAAAGTGGGTGTGCGCCGCAGACGTAACTGATTTTAGCTTCTCTTTGCTGGCAGCCACATTGCGTCTAATACTAGGAGGTGCAATACCAGCTAGGCAGTGAAGTTTATCCGTCGGTGTAGGCTTTAAGCAACCTGTGATGATGTGGCAGGATTCTGTAAGTGGTATGTCCACTTGTGTAGCATGATTGGAGTTGTTCCACACAGGACATTCATATTCCACAGTTGAATAATGCAAAGCTAGAGTTGTGATCCTCAGTGTCCTGGGCTGTGCACCCCATGTAGTGCCTGCTAGTTTGTTAACGATGTCGTTTCTTGCAGCTACTTTCTGCTTGATGTTCATACAGTAATCCCTGTAAGCGAGGGTTCTATCTAAGGTGACGCCTAAATATTTTGGGGTTGCACAATACACTCGCGCTATTCCGTCCCATGATACATGAAGTTTCTTTGTCGCTTGTCTGTTCCACAGGTGGAATGTACAGGTTTGGGTTTCCCGTGGGTTAGGTGTGAGTTGGTTTTCCTTGTAATAAATGGCGAGTTGTTCAAGGACTTCCGACAGTTTGCTTTCCACGTACTTGAAGGTGTTTTCTTGGGCAGTAATGGCTCTGTCATCTGCATATATAAAACTTTGAGTGCCTTCTGGGAGTGGCTGGTCATTTGTGTAAATGTTAAAGAGCAGTGGAGCCATCACGCTACCTTGTGGTAACCCATTCTTCTGTGTCCTCCATCGGCTTCTTTGCCCTTGAAAGTCGACAAAGAATCTTCTGTTTTGGAGGAGATTACCAATCATCTGTGTCATGCCGTATGATGTGTAGCAGTTCTGTATAGGCAGTCAATGCTTGACTGTATCAGAAGCAGCTGTCAGATCTATGAAGACAGCCAAAGTAATTTTCCTTTCTCGAATCTATCTTCTGGGATCAGAAGAGGCTCAATTACTTATGGTAGTCTGATCAATATCATTCTTTCGAGAGTTTTGTAAAGGTGACATAGTAATGAGATTGGCTGATAACTCTTAGGATCATCAGATTTTTCCCAGGTTTTAGGATGGCTATGACCCATGTTTTCCTCCAGATTTTCAGGATTTTGCAGGCTGACATACAGTTGTTTATCAAGGTGAGTAACCACTTTTTAGCAGCAGGTCTGAAGGTTTTTATTTGTTCCACACATATGGCATTGAGGCCGACTGCCTTGCTCCTTCTAGACTTACTGATTGTCTTACCGAATTCTGTCATACTGAATGGCTTGGAGATTTCACTAGTCTCTTATGAGATGTCATGCTCTATTCTGCTATTTTGGACATTCCTGTTTCGTCTGTCTGGTTTCCCATTTTTGAGCAGCTAATGTGCAACTTGGTTTGATTTGACATTTGCTTGTGTTGAGGTATTAGTTGGTTCACTAGCTAAGCTCTTAAGAAGTCTCCACACTTGTAGCTACTTCTGCCCATATCGAGTTCTTCCATTTGCTTGACCCATTCTTTTTCCTTTGCTTCGTATATTGAGGAGGCAATAAGATTTGCCTGTGCAAGAGTTTCTTCTCCAAAGGGGTCCCCTTCGAAAAGAGTATAATATCGTTCTAGGTTCGCAACTGCCTTAGGGTCAAGTCCTTTTACACAATTGGATTTGCATTCTCTAGGAATGGATGCTTTGGAGCAAGTCCTTAATGTATCCACAGACAGATCATACTCTTTTTGGGCTGGATTGATCGTCTGAATTTTTCTCGTCTAGCAGCCTGCTGAATCTGTCCCAGTAAGCCTTTCTAAAATCGTATCTCCTTCTGAATGGTGCATTCGAGTTGTGTGTCGGGTACTATAAGAAGATGCGAACAGTTGTTGAATGTTCGTACCGAGAGTTATTGGGTCATTCAAATAGATGTTTCTAGTATGAAAATGTCTGTTCAGAGGGATTGATAGCAACTGATCAACACTTCATTAAATGGAGAGAGAATCACTAAAAGCATTGTCGGAATATGGTTGACATTTATCGAGAGCTACGAAAGGGTTGACATAAATATAATTTTTGCTGCATTGGGGTCTGTAGTATATAGGGATGTCTTTGTTGTTGATGTGCTTTATGTCGGCATTAACGTGGTTATTTGCAGTGTAGGGCGAGAGAACAGGTGGAAGAGAGTGTTAGATGTACCTACGTTGATACTGGAGAGGTCTTTGACTCCAGTAAGTTGCTTGTGCCCAGTGTAATGAGAGATCGTGGAAGTAAATAAAAACGTTTGCAGCTGTTTAAGAACATCGACATGTATGGGTCTATCACTGGGATTGAAGTTGTAGGCCTAAGTCCCTTTAATACTTTGAGTGAGGTGATTGAGATGCGCGCCACGTTTTATTCTCTTGCAGTACTGTGCTTAGCGGGTAGATTAAGAACATGTGTTTGTTTTGGAGCACACAGATTGCATGAGGTGGCAACCATTTCTGGGATAGCTGGATGTCATAAGAGACGGTCGGAAAACAGCTTTCTAAATGCTGTCATCGTGTGTACTTTTAACAGAGGGGTACTCTTGTTTTTCATATATGTTTGAGGCATAGGAGTCTAAGAGACTAGCTGGTTGCCTTGATAATTCTCGCTGTGGTACGTTTAGAAGTGTGTGTGATCGCTGCAATGTACCTAACAGTAAGGACATGTCGGTACTGTACTGTAAGCAAAACAAGTGTAGAAATACGATGCTCAATGTCTTTCTGTCGGAGACCTAATTTGCCACTCATACTTTTAACTAACGCTTGGCTCATGTTGCGGAAGGTGTTCTACATAAATCGATATTTAGAGAACAATGGTATTCTGACACGTGTCAGGTTGAGAGCTTGTTTAAACAGACGGATATGTTGATGTCTACTTGATGAATAGAGGCTAATGATTTCCAAGTATTTAGAGTTGAACATAAATCTATAAGCTGTCCGTATGAATTTAAAGTATAAACGAATTCCAAGATGTATTACGTTGAGAGCTTGTTTAAATAGGATACCACAGGTAACATATACAGTTGCAACATTCCCACAGATTTTTGTTATACACTGCAACAGCAGCGCTCCAAGTGGCCAGCAAGCTACATTTCTTAATGTGATATTGCATGAGTGTGAATAGTATCGTTTATATTGATTTTAACATACTTTTTACGTCAGAAAACGTGTGCCATAAAAGTAGGAAATAGGCCTAACTTAATAATAACTCTACATTTGTCTTTTTTAGGACTCCTCAGATCCCTGACAAGGTTGAAACGGTACATTACAGTACGGTTTATTTACAATTATCTTGTAACCTTCAGGTTGTTACTGAAGAATTTGATTTTCTATTAAAAAAATAGCTAGGAATCAATATAAGACTGCCCTTCGGCAGAAAGACGTCGCTTTTCTACTCAGGAACGATAAAGTTTCTTCACTACAATTCCATTAAAATTGGTGAGGGAGGAACGTAGGAAAAGTATATAGAATGCAATAACAACAGTATTTAATGTACCAAACCAGCCACCACAGCTGTCGCTGAAGGAAAAAGTCACATACATGGCAATAAAACGGCAAAATCAAACTGTGTCCCAACAAAGAAGAAACCAATTCTACAATTGTTGTTACAGCTTAACCGCAAACGGCAAGAATCTTCATTACTTTGGCTTGTTAAAGTAATTGCACTCAAAAGCATATGCACGTATCAGAAAGACGACTGAAGTGTAAAAATGTGGAAATGTTAGACTCCATAAAGAACTGATGCATGTAAAAAACTGCCTGTCATAGCAAGAACAGATAATAAATAAATTTATGTTTCTCTTATGTCTATATCCTACTTACTTTCGGCAGAATAAGCTGCAAATACATACATTTTCGTAAATATTTGTTCCTGACGAAGTTGTTCTTTATACCACTGAATCTGTGAAATTCGGCTGTTTCACATTATATTTGCGATTATGTGTGTCTCTTGATATTTTACGAATGCTTGTAAAGAAAAAATAATAGTAAGTGTTTCGTTAATTAAGTATAAAATTAATTATAACCACATATTACTCCTTCGGCGGCTTGCCCACCACTATGAGGGTTAATGCCTCTGCAATTATAAGTTGGCAACAACTTTCACAGCAGTGAGTTTTGTGACTGTGTATGATAGACTGTGGGAATATATTGACGATTGTTTGATCGGCAGAGACTAATATTTCAAAGTGTGTGTGTATGTGGAGTTGAATAATTAGTTTTGAAGAATAGGCCTACTGTGTATGGTTACTCCGAAATGTGCTACGTGCGTTGAGAGCTTCTTTAGGCGGGTATTACACTGTAAAAGATCTTTGTCAAAGATCTTTTATCAAAGCTCTTTGGTCAAATCTTTGACAGTGTAAAGGCCAATTCACACTGTCCGTCACGTCACGTCACGTCACCGTCCGTCAGAACATTCCGCAATGTATTTCTAATGGCGGCATTCACACTATCCGTCACCGGAAAGTCACGTCACGTCAACGTCCGTCAAGCTTTCTCGAGAAGAATGTTTTGACGGAACGGCCGTCTGCTAACATCGGAAGTTAACCTATTTTCGTCACGCGAATTACGTGTTGCAGTCGACGATTGCACTGTTTATATGCAAAAAGGGTCTTATTCATCTTTGTGTTGTTGTTGTACCTCGTTGTAGGGGTAAATCTCAAATGTTTCATGACGACTTAAATATTTTTGTCAATTGAGTGTCCCCCTAAAATCTAGGTCGGATATCTGAAACCAAAAAATGGTTTATGTTACGTAACATTGTAACAGAAACGACTGAAGCAAACTGTTTATTTGAATAAGATTGTAATTTGATTACGCATTTTTCATTAAATAACACTTTAAATGAAAATGTCAGTTCTAATGAAAGACAAAAATTCAGTTGTTTACGACGGTATTAACAATGTCAGCGAGCAAATAGTAATGGTTAAAGTATACAGGCGCTGTTTATGCTCTTACAAGTATGGTTTGATGTCTTCATATTTTTTTATTTTTTCGCTTGAAAATAGATGTCGATGTTTTGAAATGTTGTTTCAGTTCCAAGTAAGTTGGCCAAAAACATACACTGTAAAGTTTTCTTTGGCCGTTAATAACATTTAGCGTTGTTGTTCCCCCTTTCTAGTATGAAACTATGACTTTCGACATAACAGATCACCACTCATAACCTCACTTTCAACATCGCGTATTGAGACGGACGAATTGACGTGACGGACACGGACGGACAGTGTGAATACAACTTGACGTGACGGTTCCGTGACGTGACGTTGACGTGACGGACAGTGTAAATTGGCCTTAATGGCTCATCTTTTATAAAAGATGTCTTTTATAAAAGATATTTGAGCCTAGCTTTTATAAAAGTTCGCCATTGTATACATGCGTCTTTCCTTGCTTTGACGCCTTTTAACCTACAAATTAACGTATAAGTGTACTTGTTGTGTCGCTACTGCCACAGTGATCGTTTCAAAGTGAGAAGTGTGCAGAATATTTATTAATACAAAGCACATTTACTAAAATATACGGTTAGAATCGTATAAAGAAAAAGCTACTGCTGTCAGTTGTATTCAAAGTGGCTCACTGAGGTTGCTGATAGGGAAGAAATTATATGGCTCAAAGGATATATGGAGATGCATAAGTGAAATAAATGTTTTTATTTGTACTCTAACCTAACCTCGTAATTCCTCCTAAAGTGATTTACATCTTGGTTCACTTATGTCTGGAATAATACGTGAAATCTTAGGCCTACACTGTAGGATTCGTGTATTTTACTGCCTGCTGGAATAGATTTTGTATGTTGATATAAATGGGAGGATCTTCAGTGGAAAGGGATTCATGATTTGCGTAATGAGGTACTGCACTAATTAGCTCCATATTTTTTTCTCGCTTTGCACGATGCTTATCGACATTTAACCACAAGTCCAGGTATTTATACGGATATTTTATGTTTCGGAAAATCGGGCAAAACAAATGTCAGCCTGCACCAAACTATAAAAATGTCTTTCGCAGCGCATAATCCTCAATGAAGCATAACATTAAAGAACTACGAAAATATTCTCTCTTCTTAATTATGATAGTGTCTAACGAAGTTATGTTTCGCATGACACACGTTAAATTATTTCGGTGTTTCATTATTTACCCTTTGACACAGCTTTATGGCTTCCTGAAACATCGATTATGATGAAGTATTTATAAATATGTGGGTGAATTAAAATATTTGGTCACACTTTCTTAAACAATTTAGGTTATTATTTCCCAGCAGTGTAGCTCATGGGAGTACATTTGTGCGAGCAGTTTTCGTATTTTCCTCTTGCTATTCACGATTTTACCTAAAATTGTTTCCATTTTTCGTTCTTTCCAATGAATGCACTCCCGAGCAACATTATTTTACATACTGTAATACAGGCGCTTTACTATTTTGGAGTCTTATTCCGAGCAACTATGACGATATATTTTACGCTAGTGTAATGTGCTCCTGTGAAGTAGTTTCGTCAAAGATCTTGGATAAAATCTTTGACAAAGATCTTTGTCAAAGATCTTTTACAGTGTAATACCGGCCTTAAAGAGGTGGGAGTATTTTTGATCGTCTGATCGACAGAGGCTTATAATTTTCAAATGTGTTTCTGTGGAGTTCAGTAGTTAGTTTCGAAGAGTACTGTGAGTGTGCTTTAGTCGATAGTAATTATGGGATTGTTGACATGTGGAAAGGTGATGGAAAAATTATTACTTGCAGTGTTAATGTACTCAGATGTAATACACTAATTTATTTTAGGGTAGTTGTGTATGAGCTTTGTTTTCTAAAATAGGAGAGAGCTTCATAAAATAATAATAATGCTTGAACAGAAATACGTTTTGTTACTGCCATGGTTTTGTGAAACAATATTCACTGAATGATCTTCATAGCAGTTATCTGGGCCAGTACAGACACATACTGTGTGCAGGGAAGCTGCACTCAGCTATGGACCGCATACCTGAGAGTGTTGACAAGTGTGTCTATTTAATGGACCGTGACAGTAGGCATAAACATGCCAGTAAACACTGGTTGTTTGACCATCTGCATGAGGGGGTGCTGGCTGTGAGCTGGGCATACAACTATCCAACTCATGACGCTTTTAAATAATTACCCCATAACTGCTGTGCATAGTGAGTTTATTTATACGGACGTGTTGCATCGGTATAGAAATAATTTTGTGTAATGTGCTGATTTATGTTAGATCGCGTTGACCACATTAAGTCTAATAGTGTCTGACGAATCAGTTGACATTGATGTTTTTGAGGGCAAAATAAATGTTAAACATATAGCAATGTTTTTTGATACGGTGGTAAGAATGTTTTTGTAACTTTCTGGGAGTAGAATGTCTTGGTAGAAGGAGACATGCATGGATGGGTTGGGGTGTTGTCAACACGTTGTGGGAGGTAGGTTACAGCTTTCACTAAGGACGTGTTAAGGCTATGTGAATGATGGACAGGGAATACGAAACAGGTATCTCTGGTAAGTAAGTAAGTAAGTAAGTTTGTTTTATTTCTCCTGTAGATCAAACATTTGTACAATGATATAGAACAAGTCACTAAGAATAAAACACTTTTGTACATTGTACAATAAGACAAATGGTGCTATAAAAATTAAATTAAGGCTAAGGACATGGAGTTACAGACTTCAGATGGCAGAAAAAATATATGCAAAATAATTATAAGCAGAAAAATATATGCAAAAATAATTGTAAGTAGAAAAGGAATGGTACTTGTTTAAATTAATGAAAATATCTATAAGGTGAAAATAATAGTTCTTAAAATTATCGTGGATCATTTAGTATGCAAATTCTTTTAGCTATAACATATTACATTAGTACAAGAACATGGAGTTACAGACTTCACATGGTAGAAAAATATATGCAAAATAATTATAAGAAGAAAAAGTACGGTACTTGTTTAAATTAATCAAAATATCTATAAGGAAGAAATATTAGTTCTTTAAATTATCATGGATAATTTAGTATCCAAATTCTTTTAGCTATAACATATTACATTAGTACAAGGACATGGCGTTACAGACTTCACATGGCAGAAAAATGAACTGTCGACAGTCGTAGCAATGCCACCAGATGGCTCTCTGATCACCTGTGTGTGAATTTATAATTAACATTGTAACTAGTAACACAATAAGAGTACATATCTACAGCATTACCAATGAATTTCTTTGTTGCTATCTATATGTACAAGCAATTTTGTATGAAATTTGACATGCAGTTAAGGCTCTATGTATGACGTTACTTATACTGATTGTACTGACTTGTATATAGTCTTGCCTAGAGAAATAATTTCGGAAATAGTTAATACAAACACAGTTCCTTCAGAAATGTGATGCCAGTGGTACTCGTTGAAACAATTGTTCTTGAATGTTTATAAACAGTACTTATGTCCAGTATGGCACTGCTGCTGCTTGGGGATGATGTCTTCACTCAGCTGCGTCTTGGTGTAGAGTGACAGAGTTTCATGCCAAAATCACATTGGGGGAAGGAAGGGAGGGCAGAGCATGGGTTGTGATGCTGACATGTAGTGCTAAAAATTATAAGTTTTTTTCCGCCAAAAATTGAGTTGATAGCTACTTGACAAGTAAAATTCAAACTTCAAAGCTGCTGGTGGACTCCATCTTAGATTAAGCCATAGGGTGAGGGAGCTGAGGGGTCGTGATCCTAGGTTTTCTGGCCACAGTGGCCGAGCGGTCTGCGGCGTGCCAGTCACAGTCTGCATGGCCGCTACAGTCGGGGGTTCGAATCCCCCCTCGAGCATGAATGTTTGTGTCTTCTTTAGTATGAGGTAGTTCATAAGTAGTTTGTAAGTTTATGGGCTGATGACCCCGCAGTTAAGTCCCTTAAGCATAACAAACATTTGAACATTTGATCCTAGGTTACGGTCGACGGCCGTTCTCTTTCGTAACCGGAAGTGATGCCAACCGGCTCCCTCATCTTTACGTGATTGTGACGTTTACATATCGGTGTTCAAGGTAACTGAATAGGGGGGAGGACATCTGGCAACAATGACTGTTCTAGTATTCCCATTTCCCCATTAATCTTATATCTCAACAATAGTCAATGATTATTGGATTCAAAAGTTCGTTTTGATCTTATTGATTTATCTTCTTTCGTGCAATATTTGAATGGATTCGTACAAGTGTAAAGGGCAGAAGTGACATGCTTCAAACGCATCCCCCCCCCAAAAAAAACCTTTTTTGTACTTAAAAACCAAGTAGAAACAGAACTATTCAAATAAATATGGTGACCATTAAGTTAACCTCAATTGGTATCTTTTACGAAAAGGAATTAATCGATTCATATAATTTTCTTCGGTGGCAGCTCTACTACATCGTTCAAAGTTTGTTTATACGTTGAAGAGAAGTACAAAGATCTATAACCTAAGTGAAAAATACTTAGACGATTTTCGAAAAAAAAAATAAAAAATACTAGGGAGGAGTTTCTGGTTTTAATACCAACTGTATAGCTCTGGTAAAAAAATACTTGGAATTGTTTCGAAAAAAATTGCATTCATTTATTCACTACTAAGTACGACAATTCATTTGATATGTAAGTAAAGTAATAATCGTGGGCAATGGCAGGTGTCTATGGGAGAGGGGCGGGTTGAAGTAAGTGACTGTCAGGGGCGGTGGGGTGGTTGGGGCTATGGTCTCTCCAGTTGTTGTTTATGAGGTTTAAAAGTCTTATTAAGTACAGTATCATGTTTGATGTTATCAGTCAAGTGTCTTTCCCACTGCGGGAGGCCCCCAAATAGACGCCGTCTTGAATTTTGGGGCCGGCCTCTGGAGGGGTGGGGTAGATATTCCCCACTGCCATCTTAGCTGTCAATCATCTGGGGCCGGCTCCCCATTTAATAAGAACTGCCCTAATACCACAATTTTTTATGACCGACTTTCAAATTTTCAACAATTTAGACGTTTTAGACTCGCAGAGGACCATATAGGCAGAAGGACAAGGCCTAATAGAAATCCCTGGATAACACAGGATATACTGAACTTAATTGATGAGAGGAGAAAATATAAAAATTTAGTAAGTGCAGCAGGAAAAAGGGAGTACAAACGTTTGAAAAATGAGATTGACAGGAAGTGCAGACTGGCTAAGCAGGAGTGGCTAGAGGACAAATGCAGAACTGTAGAAGAATGCATAACTAGGGGAAAGATAGATACTGCCTACAGGAAAATAAAAGAGATATTTGGAGACAAGAAAAGCAGTTGTATGAATATCAAGAACTCAGACAGTACTAAGCAAAGACGGGAAAGCTGAACTATGGAAGGAATATATAGAGGGCCTATACAAAGGAAATAAACTTGAAGGCACTATTTTAGAAATGGAAGGGAGAGAGGGAGATGAGATAGGAGATATGATACTGCGAGATGAATTTGACAGAGCGCTGAAGGACTTGGGTCGAAACACGGCCGTTGGAGTAGATGATATTCCGTCTGAACTGCTGATGTCGTTAGGAGAGCCAGTCATGAAGAAATTGTATCACCTGGTATGCAAGCTGTATGAGACAGGGGAAATACCCTCCGACTTTCTAGAAGAATATCGTAATTCCACTTCCAAAGCAAGCAAGTTCAGACAAGAGTGAAAATTACAGAACTCTCAGTTTAATAAGTCATGGATGCAAAATACTAACACGAATTGTTTTACAGACGAATGGAAAAAACTTGTTGAATCCGACCTTGGGGAAGATCAGTTTGGATTTAGGAGAAATGTAGGAACATGGAAAGGAATACTCACATTACGACTTATCTTAGAGGATAGGCCAAGCAAAGGGAAACCTACATTTTTAGCGTTTGTCGATTTGGAGAAAGCTTTTGACCATGTCGACTGGAATACACTCTTCCAAATTCTGAAGGTATCAGGGCTAAAATAGGGAGCGTAGAGTTATATTCAACATATACAAAAACCAGACAGCGGTTATTAGAGTCGAAGGGCAAGAAAGGAACGCAGAGGTTGGGAAGGGAATAAGACAGGGTTGTAGCCTTTCCCCAATGTTGTTCAATCTATACATTGAGCAGGCAGTGAAGGAATGGAAGGAGAAATTTGGAGAGGGCATTAAAGTGCAGGGAGAAGAAATAAAAACATTGCAGTTTTCCGATGACATAGTAATTCTGTCAGATACTCCAAAGGATCTGGAAGAGCAATTGAATGGAATGTACAGTGTCTTGAAAGGAAGATATCAGATGAACATTAACAAGGTAACGGAATGTAATGTCAGAAAATCAGGCGATGCTGAAGGAATTAGATTAGATAATGTGACAAAAAAAGTAGTAGATGAGTTTTGTTATTTGGGGTAGCAAGATAACTTCTCATGGCCGAAGTAAAGAAGATATAAAAATGCAGATTAGCTATGGGAAGAAAAGCAATTCTAAAGAAGAGAAGCTTGTTAACATCCAATATTAATTTAAATGTTAGGAATTCCTTTCTGAAAGCATTTGTCTGGAGTGTAGCATTGTATTGGAATGAAACGTGGACAATAAGGAGCTCAGATAAAAAGATGATAGAAGCTTTTGAAATGTGGTGCTACAGACGAATGATGAAAATTAGATGAGTAAATCACGTAACTAATGAGGATGTGCTTAATCGAATCGGGGAGAAAAGGAGTTTCTGGCATATCCTGACTTACGAGAAGGGATAGATTGGTTGGACACATTCTGAGACATCAAGGAATTGTCAACTTAGCATTAGAAGGATGCGTGTGGGGTAAAAATCGTAGAGGGAGACCGAGGGACGAATATAGTAATCAGATTCTAAGGATGTAGGTTGCCAAACGTATTCTCAGACGAAGAAACTTGCACAGGACAGGGTAGCGTGGAGAGCTGCATCAAACCAGACGGCGGACTGAAGACCACAACAACAACAACAACAACAACAACAACAGTTAACTCGCATGCATAATAGGGATTGATCTTTGAAATGTCACTGATGTAATTACTTTCAGCCACAGAGTGCGTTCCATTTGCACTTGTCAAAGTAACCTTTCGCAATTTATCTTTGGATAATGCACATACTTAATTTTTACTTTTCAAGAATTAACATTGTTCACTAGTTGAGACTAAACACATAGCTTTCCCAATACAGTTCCTACACAAAACAGATGAAATTTCATTTTTGGCACAATAGAAGCACCATTGAATACTGTGTTGATAAATTTAAAGCCCCGTTCCACGCATTTAGTTCTACAGAACTGCGTCTGCCACCCAGTCAGTTATGAAGTTTACCATCACCAACAGTAACTTTCTTTGAGCCCCGTACAATGTCCAGTTTCTTAAACAATTCTCTTTTATTGCACATGAATCCAGGAACCAGAAATCTTGTAGAACAACTCCTTCATTCATACTCACAAAGGCATTTACATATTGAGCTTTCTTTTCCTTCAAATGTCATTTTTGATGACGTCATAGTCCCTAACGTGTGTATCGTAGGTGGTTCTTACCCTGACAGCGATTGTTGCCTGATAGTAAGGAACGTGTGTGCCAAGTTTGGTCGAAATCGGTCCAGTAGTTTAGGAGCAGATGTGGAACACACACACACACACACACACACACACACACACACACACACTCCAGATGTAGTTGTTCGGCTGACTAGGTGAAAGACCTGCAGAAACGGCTAGACACTTTGGGGATTAGCAAGGAAATTGACTTGCTATAATAGGAATTTTCGTTCACGAATGCAGAACATTCAGAGGAAGATAGTTTGTGAGCTGGATAATACTTTAATAAATCGTAATGTGAAATAACAACAAAAACGGTAAGGCTACAGAAAAAAGTAGGTCGAAACAGTGTTGGGATATCGATTGAAATTTTAGAACTTCAGTTAGGGAGTAGCGTAAGTTTATTAAATCAGTTCTCTAAACCGAATGGAGATATACACCTGACATGCTTTTTCATGAGTATTTTATCGGGCTTTGCGTCAACGTTGGGAAGGTATCAAAAGAATGGAATTATCTGAAAGGAGACATCGACTATTGAAAAATTTAGAACCTTACAATAAATCCTCTTGATGGTGGCAGGGCAGACAGATCATCACATTTTAAAATTAATTGCATTTTAGCCGTTAGAAGTCGGGTGCCATACTGCAGTAAATGTCTGATCTGTTCAAGCTATTCAGTTCCTTTCTTCTCATATAATGCCTTATCTGAAAAAACAGTTTAAATTTGATGTGCCATTGAAAAATGTCCACCTTAAATTCGCATCAGAGCCAAAAGTGCGGACTTATTCAGAGTTCAGGGCAGACAAGCCTTTTGTCAGAGCAGTGACATTCTGACTTGCTTTACAAAACTTTCAAAACATGTGGATTTGGATAATGGCGGTATGGATGCAGATAGTATTGGTCTTATCCGCACAGACCACTACGTGTGTTGTAATGGGCGCGAGTTCGGCTTCTGAGGAATCTCACAGGATGAAGCCTTAGTAAGGACTACGCATAGCAGTATGACGTAACATTGTAACAATGTGACGTTAGTCTCCTCTTCTGTCGTAGGGGATCGCGATTTAGCGGTTCGTATTAAGAACTTTACGTTTGCAAATTGAAGTCACTGTAACTGTGAGCCAGAAATGAGAAATTCAATTGTACTGATGTACTTGTTTAGTTAAGCATACGCAAAAGGTTGTATATAGTATGGTTTTCTTCCCTGGTCTGTGTCATAAGTCTGATTAGTGTCAACTTTCTATTAAGATCGCCGCAATGGAGCGGCCGAATGCACTAAGGCGGCTTGGTGCGGAGTGTGCGGTTGCCCGCCGTCAGGGGTTCGATTGCTTCCTCTGGCATGGGTATGTTTGTTGTTCTTAGCATAAATTAGTTTAAGGACTGACAACCGCAGCAGTTAAGTCCCTTTGATTTACAAACATTTCTATTAAGAAGAAAGACATTTGACATTTGTTTTGTAGTCTACAAGTCTCCACCTTTTAAACCTCTAGCCTACTGGGCCCCATAAAAGAATGAACGAAAGAGCATTCAAATATGTACCTCAACAAGATGTCTCTTGTTTCTGTAACCTGTCAATTTGACCCCCTTTTTGCGTGCTGTCCACAGTAATCTCCTATAACACGTCTTCAGCACCTCTGCTCGCATTCTTTAAATCTAAGTAAGGTTCCAATCCCTATTCCCATTTAGGATTATGCTTCAGATGCGTGTGATATCTTTTACGTTTTCAATAACTCTGCTACATGAAATTAGATTTTTTTTTTTATATAAAAATGTGCTGACTCCGCCTGTTTCGTCCGTCTTATAATACTATTAGTTACTCCCCCCTTCAGTAGTTGGTTCCATATGTTGACGAAATCATTGGCATTTTCTGAGTAACAGGTGATCAGCGGCGTATCCTGAAAACTTCTGCAAGGCATGCAACGTGAAATTTATCAGTTGCAGCCTCTACTCTCTTTGGTTGCAGGTATATACCAAATTGCTCGGTAATCATGGTTTTATCTGTGGTGGAACTCCGCTCTACAGTTATTCTTGCAGAAGTTTCAATGACGTCATCGAAAAGAGCATCAATTTTTTTATCTGCACCAGCAGATCCCTTTCTACAGACATGATGGAGACCATAGACAGATAACTTTATCCTTGCTCATTCATAACTTAGTATGGAAAACAATCGTTCTGCTGGCTTCGATGTAGCTTGTACGACTAAATTAAGTTTACAAAGTCTATAGAGTTCTGGAACTGCACTGTCGAGTTCATATTGATACAGGACACTTTCTATTTGCTTTAGAATGTTGTGACGTAAACATAGCATTCACATCAGACTTTAACATGAGAGTACCAAAACAACTTCTTATTAATTTTTCAGCTATATGCTTGAAAGAAAACAGTTGCAGAGATAATAAGTTCGAGTAAAACATTTCATTAAAGTTTTGAGTGAGGCAGCGAATGAAATCCGACGTTTAACTGTTGCTGCTGTTGCGGTCTGCAGTCCGAAGACTGGTTTGATGCCACTATCCACTGCACCCTATCCTGTGCAAGCCTCTTCATCTCCGTATAAGATAAGCAATCAATATGTTCAAATGTTTGTGTAGCTATGGGAACTAACTGCGTGGAGCGGCCGAGCGGTGCCGAGCGCAGTGGCTCAGCGCCCTCGGTCGGAGAGGCCTTAACGCCCTCTGTAATGAAAAATAATGAGCCAAATGCTCAACGAAAATGAGAAAAGTCACAAGGCATCGAACTATCTGAAAAAAAAAAACAACCCCTCCTTGGCAGAGCTTGTGTTCTTTAAAGACTGTGGTCGATGTTGACTTCATGTCTATATTGGCTACGATATGCGTTGACTATGCTAGTAACATAACTGTTTTCTTATTTGTTACTAGCTAAACCATCACCATAAATTTCGTATCCAATTTTTCGAAAAGTCAAGTTATAGCATTTTAAAATAGTAACACTTTATAAAGGCAAAAAACTATTGTCTGTCAGCTTTTTTCCACAGTAGATAGTACAAAAGTAATCTAGAATCTACAAAGAATTTTTCAATTCTTGGTATAATTTTTAACTTTCATTCAAAAAGAATGCGTGTGTTCGGAAAGTGGATCGCTTCATGAACATGTTCGGCAAGCAAGGTTCAAGTGTTTTGTTTCTTCTTAATTAACATGTATGATAGGTTCGACGTTCAATTTCTCTGCATCATGGTGTAAAACAGGTAAGTTTTGAATCTTGTAAGAGCGGAGAAAAACGTTGTGCTGGGAATCTTTGTCAATTTCATCACCTATGGGATCAATTCACGGGCGTGCGTATTTGAGGAAAAGAAACGCTCTAAATCCTTTGTATTTGCAACAAAATAATTTTCGACCTGCACACATTTCTATGCAAAATTAACCATTCTGAGTCGAAGCCATCTCTCTAAGGTTCTATTACTGAAATACTATCTTCCGCTCGGGAAAGAATAATTGTTTCTTTTTCTGTTAAGTGAGTTACAGCAGACGTAGAAAATCAATCCTTGAAAAGCTGAACGACTATGTCAAAAAGCCTCCAAATAAATTTTACGGTACATTCGCGGGAGCCGGCAAGAGCTCACATTAGAAGAATGTCAAAGTTTTTGGGAATTCTTGGATTTATTGTAAGCTTTGGCTCTTCGACATCAACTTTTTGTCAGTTCAAAACAATATCTTTTATGAAACTTTCGGCAGTTAGAAATAACGTCACAACAACTCTATATATAACAGGCAATGTCCCGACTGACTGACTGACACATCATCGCCCAGCCCACACCACTGCAGATAGAAACTTGAAATTTGTAGAGGGTGTTGATCTTAGTCTGTAGGCGTCGTTTAAGAATCGATTTTTCGATATTCCGTCCGCAAGGGGGGGGGGTGAAATAGGGGATGAAACGTTTTTTGAAAATACGTTGCTATTTAGGCAATTTTGTAGTCAGAACTACGAAATTTCGGGATTTAATTCAGGGTTCGAATTTAAAAGACACGTGTTTCTGCATTTTTTGAAACCAATAAGGGGGTAAAATAGGAGACGCAAAAAATTGATTTTCAAAAATATGTTGCTGTTAACTTAAATTTTAAGCTACAACTACGAAACTTCATATGGAATCTTGGTCAGGATTAAAAAAGACACGTGTTTCGGTATTTTTGGAAATTCAACAACTAAGGGGGTAAAATATTGGATCAAAAATGCTAGAGCTGCAAAAATTGGTATTTGTATTGTTGGTTAGAATTTAAAAGATACGTGTTTTGGTATTTTTGGAAATTCAACCATCAAGGGGTTTCAATTGGAGAGGGGAAACGTGTTTCGACATTTTCAGAAAATTTTCAGGGGGTGAAATAGGGATGAAACATTTTTTGAAAATACGTTGCTACTAAGCCAATTTTGAACCCACAATTACAGAAAATGATTTTTGTATATTTGGTTGGAATTTAAAAGACACATGTTGGGGTATTTTTCGAAATTCAACTATTAAGTGGCGCCATAGGGGGTTACAAGTAGTAAAATCAAATGTTTGTAAATCTTAAGAGACTTAACTACGGGGTCATCAGTCCCTAAGGCTTACAAACTAATGAAACTAACTTAGACTAACTTATGCTAAGGACAACAGAAACACTCATGCCCGAGGGGCGAATCGAACCCCCGACGGCGAACAGCAGCGCGCACTGCAGCATGGTGCCTCAATACGCTCGGCCGTTCTACCGCGGCTACAAGTAGTTTCACAACATTTCATTACGATAGTACTTACCCTATATGTATGAAAATTTATATTAAGAGGGAGAAACCATCTGGTGCAGACCAACCAGCCTACGAAGCAGCGGGCGTTAAGCTAGTCTCTATTAAAGACTTTCGTAGAATATATTTTTTTTACCAATTTTTAACTTTTTCTAAAATTAACGGGGGTGCACATGTACCAGAACGGGCTCGTAATTGGCGCCCCTGATCGATCGGGCATGCAACCCACCCTACTGCAATGTCTGTGTTTCATGCACGTTGGAAATGCTAATATGAAGCGTCAACTACTTTTCCGTTATTCATCAGGACGCCTTGTTTACGGAGGAACTAAAAGGAAACAGTATTTGGCGACAGTCTTTGTGAGCAACGAATAGTTCCTGAGTCTACTCACAGATGGCTGCGGCTGTCTCTTTGGCGGCGTCTACCTCGCGATATGAACATGACGCGCAAGTTGCAGACCACTACACGCTGACAGCGAGGGATGCTTTACAGATGGAAAGACACGAAGAGGGTGGTCGCCGGGTTCATCAACATGTAGCTTAATTCCCTTTAAATCTTTTTTATCGTCACCTTATGATTTGTCAGTTTAATTAACAACAGATATCCAAGTCAACTTTCGGTTTTGAAGCTCTAATGGCAGGTGAGTTGCCCAGGGGAAATGAAGTCTACATCTATATCTACAATCAAACTCTACAAACCATTGTGATGCGTATGGCAGACACATTGTATCACGTATTAGAGCTTCTGAACGTTCCATCCGCATATGCAGCGGAGGAAGATCCAGACTGTCTCTTTCCGCAATGTAATTGGTCCAAAATTGTCTTTGCAACCGCTATGAGGGCGATACTAGGGGGTGGTAATGTATTCCCAGATTCGTCACTTAGTCTGAACCTTGAAAATTTCCAAGAAGACTTCACCAGATATATTGCGGCTATCAGATGTGTTGTAATGTAGTGTGTCTCCGTGATGCTTAACCATGGGTCAAGAGAAAGTAATCACGCTTGTTCTCATTTTAACACATATAGTACATTCTCTTCAATTGTATTTGTTAAGAGTCCGAGAACGTGTGCGATATTATAGGAGATGTTGCACCCGTGTAAGTAATCGATTTTGTGAGCTGTTTGGTTGGGATAGGGGGACTAAACTACTGAGGTTATCAGTCCCACGGTGGGGAGGGGAAGGAGTGAGGATAGGAAAGGAGGGGAGGGGAAAGGAAATGCAGTCCGGGAAGTAAAGAAGGAAGGAAGAATGCGTTAGCTCGGGCCCCGTGCTCGCCACGCACGTACTCACGAAAGAACCGTGAGCCCCTGGGGGGAGAGCTGTTTGCATTTTCGCAGTATACGTCTCATGAACCGCAGCTGCTTTGTATACAACTGAATCTATGTCGGGTTATGGGTACAAATTGTTACTGTCTCACCTGTTTCAGTTCATTAATGACATTTGTGACTCACTGGCAGTGCAGTGAAGCGATATTAGGTAAATGTTCAAATGTTTGTGAAGCTTAAGGGACTTAACTACGGGGTTATCAGTCCCTAAACTTACAAACTACTTATGAACTAGCTACAACTAAGTACGGCACAAATATCCATGCCCGAGGGGGGATTCGAACCCCCGACCGTAGTGGCCGTGCAGACCGTGACTGAAGCACCTCAGTCCCCTCGGCCACCACGGCCGGCTTTTAGGTAATTTTTTTGTCAAGTGTACAGTTTTACGTTTCCGATCATCAAAAAATAGTTTGACAGTCAAATTGCAATATTTCGTTACAAAAAGTATGCTAGACAATAATATAAAGAGGATTTACAAAAATTATTGGCCTAGAAAATAACGTATGATGTTGAAACAGATAAGTCGCAAACTGAATAGACACGCCAGTTGTGCCAGTACTGCACGCCGTGTAGGGTTATTTCTCTACAAATACGACACATCCGTCTTGTGGGTTGCAGCAGTTTAAAGAATCAAGTAAAGTTACAGCTCAAGAGCGTCACTTACAGGATGCATACGCTGCTACAAAAATTCCAAGCTCCAGGCTTTTAAAGCCTTCTCGAACGCTGGGACGAGTGTTTAAATTTACAGGCGGAGTCAACTGAAAATTAATGCAATTTTCAGGCTTGTAAACGACTTATTTACTGACTCACCCTCCTAGTAATCAAGCCAGGCCTAAGATTTCGTAGAAGTAGCGAATATTTCAATAGGTTTTAATTTTACAGTTAGAGCACCCACAGGTGAAACATATTTGGGCATTATATAAAGAAAAATGTTTTCATAATAGGCGAGCCTGACGCTTCGACGAAGCACCAGCTCCACCAAAGAGACTGCCTACTTCACACTTGTGCGTCCTCTTCTGGAGTACTGTTGCCCCTTGTGGGACCCTCACCAGGTGGGACTGACGGAGGACATTGAGAAGGTTCAGAGAAGGGCAGCTCGTTTTGTTTTATCACGTTCCGGGAGGGAAAGCGTCACGGAAATGTTGCACGAATTGGGGTGGAAATCATTAAAAGAAAGACGATATTCATTGCGGCGTGATCTGTTTGCGAAGTTTCAATCACCGACTTTTACTTCTGAATGTGAAAATATTTTGCTAGCACCCACCTACTTAGGGAGACATGGCCATCCCAATAAAATAAGAGAAATCAGATCGAAAACGGAACGATTTAGGTGTTCTTTCTTCCCACGTGCTATTAGAGAATGGAACGGTAGAGAAAAGTTATGAAAGTGGTTAATGAACCCTCTGCCAGGCACTTAAATGTGATTTGCAGAGTATATATGTAGATGTAGATAAAGTACCTTCGTAGAGAGATCTTGACACGATAACGTTTCTCACTGTTTCCGCTCGAAGAAGTGATATTTTATAGATAAATGTCAGTATCAGATGCTCGGACAAATTTGAAGAGTGTGTGTGGGAGCTTCATGATGCATGAACCACATCTTTAAGTATTACTGTGTATGGGGCCGTGCATTATCCTAGTGAAAGACCACTTTTTGCATGTTGACCATGGCTTTTTTTTTTTTTTTCAGGCAAAATCAAATTCAAACGGCCCATCAATGAAGCATAATGAGGTCCAGATATGGTACAGCATTTTTCCCGGACACTAAAGACCTAGTTGTCGTGCTCCCATAACATCCTATCCAATCCAAGCATTTTTCCATAAAATCTACGAGAATTATTCCTTAGAAAAATCTTGCCTTTCTTCTTTTTTTCGATCTCCTTTTAGTCCATTTGCTCTTCCTCCTTTGTCTCTCCCTCTCCTCATCTCTTTCTTCTCTCTTCCGCCCATTCCTTCATTGCCTGCTCCCCGCTTTCTTTTAATCGCCTGTCAATGAGAAATCACAAATGTATGACAACTTTCAAACGGTTTACCTCTATTGCAAGGTACCCTCTGCCACGCATCATTCTATGGTTTGCAGAATACACTAACCATTTCCATAAAAAATAATAAAAATACGCATATGTGCCCAATATCATGGTAATTTGCCAAATATGTAATTTTTATTGTCAGTTATGATAGAGAATGCATTCAAAACTTATATTTGCAATTACTTCGAATTTCTGACTTTCATTTGTAATTGTTCCGAATTTTTTCCTTAAAACTTTTTCAAGACAATAATGAACAAATAAAGAAAAGAGTTACTCATCCGTCGTTTGAAAAGAAACAAGACATCAGCTAAGTCGGTCATGCAGTTCTCAAACGATGAACTGTCACATATGCGGTCATTGATTGTTACTTGTGTGATTAGAAGAAAGTGAATAGTTAAATGAGGCAGACAAAAGAATGTGAACCCCTGGCATACACACAATATTTATTTATTAATACGTAGCTGATCCAACGCTGGCGTTGAGAACAATTTGAATTTTTCGCGTAATAGATTTATAAAGTTTCTGAACCGTTCCCAATGGAAATTTCTCCATTCTTGTTCCAAAACATCCGTTCAATGCTTCAGTGATGTTGGATTTGGATATCTGCTTCTTGGCCTCTGCTTAAACCCCCAAAATATTTCAATGACTGAAGTCTAGCGTTTTTGCTGACTGGAGGATATGCTGGATAATCTTGAGGTTCCACAAACCACATCTGGATGTTTTTCGTTGCGTCTGGGTGCATTATCATCTTGGATTATGGTAGTGTTTAGAAGCAATATGCTAGTCATAGGAAGACTTCACTGTGTAGGATTGTGTAATGCCCGACAACTGTTGTCTTATATGGGCGTCGGCGTCCTCAGAGTGTTTACAAATGTTGTTATGGGACCTAACTGCTGTGCTCATCGGTGCCTGAACTTACAAATTACTTAAACTAACTTATCCTAAGAACAACACACATATCCATGCCCGAGGGAGAACTCGAACATCCGACGACGAACTACCGCGTGCACTGCAGCAAGGCGCCTTAGTGCGCACGGCTATTCCGCCGCGCCAGAGTGTTTATATATCTCTGTGGATTAGATTAGATTAATACTTGTTCCATAGATCATAAATACTACATATCTCTGTGGATTAGATTAGATTAATACTTGTTCCATAAATACGACATATTTCTGTGGATTAGGTTAATACTTCCAGAATGAAACTTTCACTCTGCCGCGGAGTGTGTGCTGATATGAAACTTCCTGGCAGATTAAAATTGTGTGCCGGAACCGGGACTCGAACTTGGGACCTTTGCCTTTCGCAGGCAAGCGCACTACCGACTGTGCTATCCCGACACGCCTCACGATGCCACCTCACAACTTTACTTCCGCCAGTACCTCGCCTCCTACTTTCCAAACTTCACAGAAGCTCTCCTGCGAACCATGCAAGACTAGCACTCCTGGAAGAGTGAAAGTGGAAATGTCCCTTAGGCGGAACGTGGCGGATGTGGAACGTGTCGGTTTAATAAATGTTGTCTATACATGACACTCAATATTTAAGGATATTTTTAATATTTTTGCTTTTTAGCGAAATTATTATCTAAAAATTCATCTAAAATGTAGAAGGAGTTGCCATTCAGAAATTCTTTTAATTTCTTTTAAATACTAGTTGGCTATCTGTCAGACTTTTGATGCTACTTGATAGTGACCGAAGACTTTTGTGCCAGCAAATTCACCCCTTTCAGTGCCAGAGTTAGATTTAGCCTTGAATAGTGAATATCACCCTTTTTCCTAGTGTTGTAGCTATGCACACTGCTATTACTTTTGAATTGGGTCGGATTGTTAATAACAAATTTCATAAGTGAATATATATATATATATATATATATATATATATATATATATATATATATATATATATATATATATATATTGTGAAGTTAATGTGAAGATCCCTAGATCCTTAAATAAATGTCTGTAGGATGATCTTGGGTGGCCTCCAGCACTTATTTAATACTCAATGTTGAATTGCCCCAGAAAATGATGCTATATGAAAGCAGTGAATGAAAGTAGGCATAGTAAGCTAATTTACTGAGATTTTACTTTGCAATGGCCGTGACAGCATTAGTAGCTGGACTCAAACGTTTGAGCAGACCTTCAATGTGTTTCTTCCAATTTAACCCCTCATCAGTGTAAGCACCTGAAATTTTGATTATTCTACCTTAGCTACAGATTTCTTAATGCTGCCATGCCGTTTATTGTATGAAACTGCATTTACTGTGTTTTTATCAAAGTTTAATGAGAGGCCATTTGTAGGGAACCACTTAATAATTTTCTGAAAGACATCATTTAAATTTCGTCAGTTAATTCATGTTTGTCATGCGCGATAGCTATACTTGTATCATCAACTATAAGAATTAGCATCTTTTTGAATATAGAATGGCAAATCATTAAATATATATTAAGAAGAGCAAATCTTGTGGGACCCCATTTTTAATAGCTCACCAGTTAGAGGAATTAACTGTTTCTTGCATACGCATATGTATACCAGTTTCTTTGGCTTTTTCGTATAGTTGCTTATGTTAGCATAATTATATCATTTCTCGTCAACAATAACTATACGAGATAGGAATGGTCGGTGTTGTTGACGAGCCAATTTCGTTGCCGATTGACTGTTGTAATTTTGATTTAAAAGCAAGCGCTATCCATAAACCCGAGAATTGAACTTTCCCCATCGTATCTAAAGTTATATGACGGTGCAATGGTCAAACTTCATCACATGGATACCCAAAGGTCTTCTTGAATGAGGAGAGTCACTTAAGTCAAAATGATTCTCCTAAAAACTAGAAAACCGTTGTCTTGCCGTGCTCTCTCCAATGGCATTGTCCTTATACAGATTATTGAACTAAAAGAGACCGTCTCTAATGAGCGAGCTGTCGACGGGGCGTTAAACCCTAAGCTTCTTTCCTTCCTAAAAGAGAATAACATGTCACAAATGTTCCGATTTCTCCAATTGGCTCTCTAATTTTCATTGATATCGTAGCAGTACCTCCTACATGATTGAATGTAGGAAGCAAACCGGCTACGCTGTGTGCTTCTTTTGGAATTTTCCTTAAATAAACACGGGCGTTTGTAGGAAGCAACGTAAACGATGATTCATTGGGCCATACCACATTCTCTGGCATAAAGTGCCCATGTTTTATAAGACTGTAACACCATTTCAATCGCAGCTTAGTGATGGCTTCTGTTATTAAGGGTTTTGCATTTGCAACCCTTCCTTGAAAGTCCCGCAGTACTGTATCTGTCGAAACAGTGTTTATGGGTTCTGCAGTCACTTTTGTTCAAAAATGTTCAAATGTTTGTAGAACTTATGGGACTTAACTAAGGGGTCATCAGTCCCTAAGCTTACAAACTACTTATGAACTAGCTAACACTAAGGACGGCACAAATATCCGTGCCCGAGGGGGGATTCGAACCCCCGACCGTAGTGGCCGTGCAGACCGTGACTGGAGCGCCTCAGTCCCCTCGGCCACCGCGGCCGGCAGTCACTTTTGCCGCTGTACTTTTATGATGTCCAGCTTAATGTATGTTAGTTTCAAACTTAGGCTTTCACCCACTATTGCTCTTCGCTAACGATGTTTGATCATTATTGCCCATATTAAAGTATTGGGAATAAGACGTGGTCCAGAACACGATCCTGGATCAGTACGGCTTGATGAACTTCCTTCAGCGTGAACCATCGTTCGCAAAGCCTCTGAAAATGTCTTCGGCAGAGAAAACGAAACATCAAGAAAGGCAGAGGTTCATGCCCCGGACCATGATTAAACAACTGGTCGTGAAATTCTACGTTCAGTGGTGACCAGCTATGTATTATGTAGTCTGTAATTACAGTAGGCAATGTCGCTCGTTAGGTGTGATTGTTAACACTTCGTTGCTGGCGCCCCTAAACTCACTCGGATGCTGGCGTCGGATCTATGAATCCACTCAAACGTACAGTTCTTTAAAAATATCACTTATTTTTAATAATTTTATTATACAATTATTTCATAAACATGCAACATAGAAATAAGGAACTACTATTGGAAAAATATAATGTTCAGGAAATGTTTTACATGGAATGTACAACAAACAAAGTCCTGAAAAGTAACTTACATCTAAAAATATAAAAAAATAAGAGACTCTTTCATGTTTCTGCTGGAGGAGCACCCAATGGCAAACAAAATCACAGAGTTGAATACTTATATTATCTGCACGATTTACACGAGTATTTAGTCACTCTTCTTGTACTAGTTGAACGCATCCTTCTTACTTGATTGCTGACGGAATTGTCAGCCCTCTCTCCAAGACCTAAAAGTCGTCGATTTTGAGGCAGAATTTTCTTAAAGCGCGTAGTCGGGGTTCGAGGTACGCTGGAAAGCAGACTTCGCTTTATCAGTGATCTTCCAGAAGTTCACATCCGAGCTGACGAAGAAACAGCCTTCGCCGGAGACTTTAGTTGCCATTTCCCACATAAATTATCTAGGAATTTATACCAGCAACAATCAGTATCGAATAAAATACGACCGTGGGTCTTCGTGTGCCCCTCTGAACGTTACAGGTAGAGCACAATTTGTCAACCATGTCAACTCCAATTTTGCGTGTGTTATAATAAATTATCAGAATAGCTTTTCTTTTGCCCTTTGAGTTTTCTTCAATTTCAGCAACATAATGCATACCCGAGATCAGTAAAACGTTCTTTTTTTTTTAATCTTTTTTTTTTTTTTTTTTTTTTTTTTTTTTAATTTTATCTTGAACGACGTAAGAAACGATCGACCTTCTTTTCTCCAAGGAAATATTCTAGAATTTGCAGTCCTGGTTCTGTTCAAATGTTTGTGAAGCTTAAGGGACTTACCTGCGGGGTCATCAGTCTATAAACTTACAAACTACTTATGAACTAGCTTATACTAAAGACGGCACAAACATCCATGCCCGAAGGGGGATTCGAACCTCCGACGGGGAACGCCCTCGCGCATTGTAGCATAGCACCTCAATGCGCTCCGCCGCGGCGCCCTGGTTCTCACTTACTTAATTTCTTTCGAGATATGCCACTTTTTTTCTGGGTTCCAACATATGACAGCCGGTGCTTCTCTGATAAATCACGGAGCAGATTTACAACGCTGAACCATTTGTCAGCACAGACATTGCGTTATTAATTAGTGAGAGGCCCACCAAACATTCAATTACGTCGCTGCCTTTATTACTAAGCGAAAAGGGCCATCTGGCTGTGTGCCAACATAGATATCCATCTTGTAGGTGTAAAACATTTTGGATTCAACTGTAGCAAATATTTTTTTCCATACTAGCTTAAACCCGCGGCTCCGCTCACGTGTTGGTTGATTATGATAGATAAGCTATGTTTCATTAGTGTGCTATGAGATCAAATCACACGTAAAAATGCACTCGTTTCGAAGAATCCAATCAAGAAATTCAACAATAATGATTGTAATATCACAGATCGATCACTTGATGTAATGCGCGAAACGTCAAATAGATTTTTTTAAGAGATGTATTAAAAGAAATTTCATTTTTACTGCTTCATTTATTTATTGTTATATTTCCTTATTCGTATGTTCATCCTTACAGAGAAAGAGCTGAAGCCATTGTAGGACGCATAGACCAAAGATATGGTCGGTGGCATCACGTTTTGCTGTATGTAACCTCCTTGCTATAGCGTCACAAACGTCATCGCTGGCCTTCGGTCCGATTTTTTTAATAATTTGACGACTTTCAACCAGCATATCTCCCACCCCGTTATAGCCATCGGCATGGAACTGCTATGGTGTACAACGGGAGACTTCGGACAACAATTACACACAGACCATTCGTTTGCGTTCTGTAGTTTCGCAGAGCGAAATATAACACACACAAACGTAGAACAATACTCCACCCTTTTATCATTAGAAACCCACAAGCAACAATGCAACCGAAACCATTTCCAAAGAGTAAATATAATTTTCAAAGAGTGATTATTGTTTCGCATTTCGCGTTATATTCTTCAAATTACTAAATATCTATCAGATAGCTATAAAAGCGTGCCTAAAACCTACCTCAGGTATAAATTAGTAACTGTACAAATATTTAAGTCCCTGCATCTTGTCGTTCGGACGTGATAAGCGTACACCGAACAGACATTCACATTTATAGATATAGAATATAGATTTTGCCGGCTTCGACGGTATATATTGGATAAAAGAGCGCGCTATTCGAGAGTGGAATGGGAGATAAAATAGTATAGCGGTGGTTCGATGAACACTCTGCCAGGCACGTAAATGTGATTTGCAGAGTATCCCATGTAGATGTAGAAACGTCCTCTAAAGGCCTTCAGTTTCTCGTCAATTTGTGATGTTTTGGCCTACAGGGTAACAAATTGGCAGTGCTTCACGAACTTTTGAAATAAATCTCGAATTGGCGGTACTACACTGCGTTCTCTGCCTGATTATCTGTCATTAAATAGTAGAGCTCATAACAGAAAACGAAACCTGTAGTTACTCATGATCAACCGAAATATCTCGATTCCGAACCCCGTTGTAATCCCACAAATCTTGAAGACTTTTCCTTGTGCATTCCAGCAATGTATAGAAGTCCAATGAAGGCTTTATCTCGAATATGTAAGATGAGTGAGAGTTTGGTTCTCGCTGGTAATTGTTTCGCATAATTTCAATGTACTGATTCGTATACTTTATAAACATTTCCAGCATTTCCTGCTCAAATAAGCATTCACATATTTTTGGAATTCCTCAATATTTTTTGCTTTCCCTGTGACACCAGGGAGCCTTATAAGGAGAATTTTCCTGCGGTTTGTATATGGTGTCTTTTTCCAGTCGAATGACTTGATTATTTTCTTTAATCTCTTCCTGTAACAACGATACACATCGCCATCTTCCTCATGTGAACTTACTTCAGAGTCACTCTGTTCGGTCTCTGATTCGTCTCTTTCTTCTATGCTTTCTGAGGTATAGTATCGATCTCTTCGTCTCCCTGACCGAGAACTGTGGGCAGCATGTTCGCCCTCGTCATCACTCTCATCCGACTTTGTTGAAAATTTGTAACTTCTGCATTGTGTGTTTCAAATGTTTCAAATGTTTGTATAGTCTATGGGACTTAACTACGGGGTCATCAGTCCCTAAACTTACAAACTACTTATGAACTAACTAATACTAAGGACGGCACAAATATCCATGCCCGAGGGGGGATTCGAACCCCCGACCGTAGTGGCCGTGCAGACCGTGACTGGAGCGCCTCAGTCCCCTCGGCCACCGCGGCCGGCCATTGTGTGTATTCCGAATTTCTTCTGAGCCTACTTCCAGACAAATAACAGACCTGTAAATAATGTTAATATCCTATAGTTGCAAAAAATAATAAAATAAAATAAAAAGTGTAGTTGAGACCTTTGTAAAGTAACGATGAAAACTAGAAAGTAAATGTTGGTGCTGGATCTAAGAGAACCAGTACTAGTTTCTGTTATATAACTGCACAATAATAATTTCCACTTCACATACAGAATGCTTTACTGTAAAACACACAGACACTTTAAATCGAGGAAAATTCGATGTATCAAAAATACTTACGGGGATCGGCTCCTCTGTAGCTAAGGTGTTGCTGTTGAGAGAGTAAACATACTATTGCCTGTTGTGAATGCCCGAATGCACATGCGAATCACAGAGATCAGTAAGCACTCAGATGACGGCGTTGCGGTAGGCAACGCCTATATAAGACAACAGGTGTCGGGCGCAAGCGTTAGATCTACAGGCACTAGATCACTTTTAAAAAATGTTCAAATGTTTTTAAAGCTTATGGGACTGAACTGCGGGGTCATCAGTTCCTAAACTTACAAAATACTTATGAAATAGCTTATACTTATGATGGCACACACATGCATGCCCGAGGGGAGATTCGAACCTCCGACGGGGAACGGTCTCGCGCATCGTAGCATAGCGCCTCAATGCGCTCGGCCGCTCCGTCGCGGCCAGATCATTTCTACCCTTGAAACTTGAACAAAGCGGTTTCAACTTTTTACCAAGGTAAGTAAATAGATAAACCCAAAATGAGTTTTTTAAATCAAATAACCATTATCCGGCTTAAAGTCAAGATATTGTTCAACAACTAATCGCATATGACAACTGGGAAAATTGTGGGAATTCCTTTTTCAAAAGTATGAATTGTGTTGTAATTAATGCTCGTATAATAGGATAATGGCAAAAATTTTATGCAGAACGTTATTTTACATGCAAAAAAGACTGTTTGTAAGGGAGGTTTTTGAAGTGTGTCACTTTAAACTTCTACCAATCTCTTACTATGTAAGCACTCTACATTAGGATCTCCTTGCACGCCATCTGGACAGACCCACACTTCCATATGCTACACGTAGTCTACTATTGCCCTATTGTCCCCAAACAGTATTTTTGATTGCCGCACAGGGCGAGACATTTAGCTATTGTCGTAGGCCTCAAATAGACTGGTCAAAACAATTAAATGATCATTTGAGATAGGCTATCTATGTTCCAGAGTATTGTCATCGCCGGCCGCGGTGGCCGAGGGGACTGAGGCGCTCCAGTCACTGTCTGCACGGCCACTACGGTCGGGGGTTCGAATCTCCCCTCGGGCATGGATATTTGTGCCGTCCTTAGTATTAGTTAGTTCATAAGTAGTTTGTAAGTTTAGAGACTGATGACCCCGTACTTAAGTCCCAGAAGCTATACAAACATTTGAAACATTTGAAATCTCCGGTTAACAGCCCGTCGAGATAGGAGGCTGAATGCAATTCAGCTGCAACGCACCTTCAAGACAGCAACAGGACGCGCAATATCAACAGAAATCGCATTTGGGAATATGGCCTCTAGGCGCTGAGGCCAATGGTGTCCAATTAAAAACACGACACCGTTTAGCGCGCAGAAACTGGGCGTACGAACCTCAAGAATGGAGTGGTAGCGAATGGCGCCGGGTTGTGTTGAGTCGCACAATCTTCGTTCCCTCATCTGGTGAGAAAGTGGAACTTAGAATAATCATGCTTATTTGAAAGAATGGTGTACGAATGGTGTGGACATGACGGAGTATTGGCGGATGAACGAGCCTCTATGTCGTTCAGAATGGCGGTCAGAATGAGTCCAAAAAATATTCCAATGGTTTCATTCAATGCAAAATTTCATGCCCTACAACTTTTAATTCCACTATGTTTTCGATATTGTGAGTCATTTGCGAGATATAATCACAAAACCGGAAAATACCCCTTATTTTGGGTACAGCTTTGCCTCCCACCACTTAAGCACAACACGGCCGAGGGGGAAACCTAGGAGAGTAGGAGGCGAGGTACTGGCGGAAGTAAAGTTGTGAGGCGGCATCGTGAGTCGTGTCGGGATAGCACAGTCGGTAGTGCGCTTGCCCGCGAAAGGCAACGGTCCCAGGTTCGAGTCCCGGTTCCGGCACACAATTTTAATCTGCCAGGAAGTTTCATATCAGCGCACACTCCGCTGCAGAGTGAAAGTTTCATTCTTGAAACCTAGGATAGTTATATTGGGCCACAAACGTAGCCATTCCAACAGTAAGACCTTTTGTAGCAATTATTTCCGATTTCCCTAATTTTTAGGTTTATCCCTACTGGATTATAACGCAAAAAATTAGGTTTTGGAGCTATTTTTGGTAATTTTAGAAAATGTATTGTATTTTTGAACATCTGTATGGCCGTGGCGGAACGGCCGAGCGCATTGAGGCAGTAAGCTACGGTGCGCGAGGCCGTTCCCCGTCGGGGGTTCGAATCCCCCCTCGGGCATGGATGTTTGTGACGTCTTTAGTATAAGTTAGTTCATAAGTAGTTTGGAAGTTTAGGGACAGATGACACTGCAGTTAAGTCCCTTAACCTTGACAAACATTTTAACATTTTAACATCTGTATTTCAGTCATTAGCGGGTCAAAAGACACTTTTGACCAGTGAAATATGTAGGAAATTTTATGCTCTTCTGTTCGCGAAAAACGCATGGTTTAGAAAGTTATAAGTAAAAAAAAAAAAAAAAAAAAAAAAAAAAAAAAAAAAAAAAAAAAAAAAAAAAAAAAAAGGCCAAAAATTTCGAGGTTTTTCGGCCCCTGCACAGTTAGCACAGGGTCCTCGAGGTCGAAAACTCAGATTTTACTCCACAGAGTACCTACAAACAACATACTAAAATTTCATGAAGTTCGGAATACTTTCCAGGTAAAAGTACGTGACTGCTGGACTATACTGCGCACGAAGGCAGCCAGTCGCGCTATTAGGTGTGGGAAACCTTGACACAGCCGCTGGGCGCGCCGGTGTTTTCTTCCGTTGGAGTACGCGCGGGCAGAATGTGGTGGCTGTGCTGTTGCGAGACTGGCGGGCCGCGACACGGCCTACTGCTGCGCCATACCACTGCGCGTGGTACAGTGGCCCCGCTGTGTCGCAAACAGGACGGCCCGTTTCTCAGCTCCACCAGCACGCGCTGGTAAGTGGATGGCGCCTCTTCTTGTCTCACAGATTGCATCAACACTGTAATTGAAGTCTCCACAGCGAGGCCATTGGAGACAAAACACTCGCTTGGACTGCGCAAGGAAATGAGGACGAAATAGTAACGTTCTTTCGGAAGGAACCATCCTCGAAAGTTCCTGAAATGACGTAAAAAACAGCAGAAATTTGAACTATAGTCGGTGCGAATCCACTCTCTTATTGAGTACGTCTGCTTTCTCGACGTAGCAGTGATAGATCGAGTGAGATACGGGTATGTGACGATCTCCTTAGGTGTGTTACATAGGAAAGAAGCGGGTTCCCATCGACATTATGATTGATACTCACTTGGAAAGTTCGGATGCTGATGAAAATAAGATACATAATTTTGCTGAATTTCTCATTGTAAAGTTTCCCATTTAGTACGCTATGGATCTGTAAACTAAGATGTTCATGACATAAAAGTTTTCTGGGTGTTGTACCACGCCATGATGTAAGGCTATTACTTAAATAACCGACGTTTCGGCCAACGTTACAGTGGCCTTCATCTGGGTATACTGATGTGAGCTGGTTGTTACTACACTTTATATTACTTTCATTTAGACATTACGTCATAATTTTTAAAAATAAGCGAGGTTATTGGTGAATTTTTGGCGGAAGAATGGAACTTTATTTTGATAGGATACTGAGGTGGAGGGAGTGGGGGTTAGCCGTTGCTTCTTGCATAGCGAGACATGATTGGTGTTCATCGGCGAATGGGGTGAGGGCTTCCGTTTCTCTCCTCACTGTAACGTTGGCCGAAACGTCGGTTATTTAAGTAATAGCCTTACATCATGACGCGGTACAACGCCCAGAAAACTTTTATGTCATCTGACTCTGGCCGCGGAAGCTTACGTAATTATATAAGGTGTTCATATTCATCAGAAAGTATCTAGTATCGATCACTTTCAAGTGACCGAGAAGACGTACCGCCAATTTCTTTGTATAAGAATGAAAGGATAAAATCAGTATCACCCTTTCTCAGGGTTCTCAACTTAAGCATATGTTATTAATACAAACACACGTATAAGAACAGGAAGTTTTCATGTTCTTTGATTTTCTAATGGTGATCAACACCATATCATACTGTAACAAACATACCAATGACGTAAGCATACAGAAACCTAACAAACACCTGACGTTTGGAGTCGCAAGAAACTACGGCTAGCTCGTTGTATTGTCATTCATTTACAGAACACGTCCCACATATTGAGGTTAGAAACAATAAATAAATAAAAACAATAACATGAAAATGAGGGATATTTATTGACGGTCAGTGTAAGTTAAATATATTTTTATGTAGTAAATTTCATACAGACGTTACAACAATAGAAATTTAGGAACTGACTGGTAACAGGCTAAGAAATAGTAAACAACTAATGAAGTGTATGTTGTGACTTAACAGGACATTCAGATGACCCCTCTGAATTCAAAATGCATTATGCGTCGTTGAAAATGGTTTTCTCGCGGATGACAGATTACGTTCATCAATGTACACACACAGTCACGTGTCGGAATCAATACTGCCATAAGCAATTGACCACCGTCACCACTTTTAGCGTGAACATGACTGCGGTGTTCACTGATCAGAACGTCGAATGAGCTAATTACGTGTACCATAGCTCGTTTGTGAGAGATACCATAATGACATCGAACAAGCCAGTTTACAAACTCATAATAGCAATCATTTTGGCCCACTTTAGGTTACGATAACAACAATAAAAGTGGGCCTTTTTCGATGGCCTTTTGACAGCTCGAAATGTAAATGATAATAATGGCTTAACTGTCCATCTGACACTAGAATTGAATATATACCGTTTCAGAGATATTTGCAAAAATAGCGGCGATTTTACAATGTCTGTCTCTAACGTGTTCTAAATGTCACTCCGTTCAACCGATCGGTAGCAAATTTTACAGACGTAATTGTTGGCCCCCAGCGACCAGAACCTCCCTTTTTCAAATGTTTCAGACAAAAAATAGATTAGTAACACTGAAAATAGGCCGTTTGTGATGGCCTTCTGAGAGCAGGAAATTTAGTTGCAAATAATGCCTTAACTGTTCATCTAAGACGGAAACTGAATATACGTACTGGTAGAGGAGAAAATTCTCTACAACTTTGCTTTGTTATGTTATTTCCATAACTCGCGTCGTTTCAGAGATATTTGCAAAAATAACAGCGATTTGACACTTTCACTTGATTTTACGTAAACCAGTACAGGCAAAGAAAGTGAAATTGAAAAATAAGATAAACTACCACGGCAAGACCGGTGATACTATTTTACAGGAAAAAAGATAATGAAAATATGGGAGAGATATTAAAATAATAGTTTAAAGAGGTAAAAGTTAAAAAAGAATATGTTTGTCAAAGCTAAATTCAAATATATAAAAAAATTGCTATTTGTTAAAATACGGTCAGAGAAATATTACCGGTACGTGTTGAGATGGGGCGTTACGTATAGCACTTTCAACTGGCACCGGGAGACCTGATTGGTTGTTGGTAGGAAGCAATGAGATGCTGCATATTTCTTAACCGGAGATTCTGGTGCTTCGCGCCCTGACGTATTAAAAAAAATAATCTTGTTTAACCTATACCTATCCTTCTTAAGGCTACGCTACAGATCATAACGCCTCGTCGTGTTGAGTGCATAGTTACTATCACAATAACAGAATCGTAATCGTATCGACCATAATTTTTATCATTTTTGTCCAAAATGTTTGCAAAAAATGATAAAACTACAGGAAAACCTGAAGTTGGTCGTGAAACACGCCAGTGCGATGTTTATACCCGAGTGAATGCTTATCATTTATAAATGTGTATAACATAGTATAAAATACGTTTTTTCGACAACAACAAGAATGTCAATGTACTACATTTTTTTTAATGAAACTCTTTCTCTGAAATCGGTAGTTGAAATACTTTCAGCTTTATTTTAAAATTGTTTTCGCTAAGCGAAATCCATGTTGTCCATTAAGTGTTGCTCGCTGGTAAATAGCCAGACCATAAACCCGAAGCTCTCGGGATTTTTATCCGTTACCGACCACTTCTTTTACCTCTGGCAGTGTTGAGGTGAAAACGCAGAGTTGCATCGTGGTTTCGAATCCACATTAAAGTCTGTTCAAAGATTGGAGGAAGACAACGGCGTATCACATCCAACAGGAACATGTCTAGTAAAGTAATGAGGTGCTCAAAACAGTCTTTTCACTGATGTCTGTTCTAGTTACGACGTAGCAAGTCAAACATTTTTTTCGGAGATACTTCATTGCTTTTAAAGGTGAATTCGTGTGTAGAGCCTATTTAGTTCTGGCGTCAAGATTATTGTGAATGAGCACCACGAATTATTCACGTTTTTGTAGGATGACATTAGCGTATTACAATTCGAGGAGAAAGGAATGGAATGTATGTTTCAAAATGAAAATAACATGTATAGAAAATTGAAAATGACGTTTTGAAATGAAGTATTAAATCTTTACATCTATAGATATATGTGTTGGGGCAGATAGAATAACTGTATCTCCCGCAAGGACTGGTACTTACTGTTCACTGTGTAAATGAGACGAGAATTGCTTGAATGTTACATAAGGTGAACATAAGATCGAAACATTTTTATCATTATTAATTATATATCCCCTGACAAAAAGCTTTCATTATTTGGAAAACTTTTGTATTTGTTTTGTTGCGCGTCATGTAAAAAAGTCATTTTTAAGTCATTACTTCTACCTTACGTCAGTTTTTCCACAGTAAATCCATGATTCATGTAGTGACATTATGGTGCGCCATAACGCCGCTGCAATGTTAATTCAAATTCCCCGCTACTGACACAAGAAACTCGACGTAAGTATGAGAAGCATCAAATTAAATGGTACAATGTGTCCACGTACCATTTTCTGCGTGTTTTAAAAAATGTCGAAATGTAATCTATCGGTCTCAACTACTAGGTTTTTAGTCCGTAGCTTACAAACTAATTAAACTAAGGTAAACTAACCTTAGGACAACAACCAATCCATGCCCAAGGGAGGATTCGAACCCCGACGCGGGAGGCAGCGCGAATCGTAACGTAGCGCTCCAGACCGCTCGGCTACTCCCGCGGGGCGGTGTGTTTTCCATTACATGTTTTAGACATTTTACTACACCACCGCAGCGAGCCATGGAATCTGGCCGTTAAGCAGTAGACGCAATGGCCGACTCTACCAAGAAGCGGCGCATCGTCTAGCTATCGAGCTGGCAGCCCATGACGTCGACAGAACGCCATCCAAAGAATGACTGTATTGTTAAACTTAAATCAGACCTGTCTCTCTATACAAAGACATGGTTCCAACGCGAAAAATTACGAACGAAAGTTCTAGTACCAGCTTTGACGTAGTCGCGTCAAGATTGAGTTTTAGGAACTAAGTACCTTCCAAGTTAGCTGTGTGTTGGTCTGATGTCAACTGATGCAAGCGACTATGCCATTATTCTAGGAAGCGAGTGTTTGACGTTGTCAAATCGGTGAAAAGCCATGAGTAATTTGAATTTTGTGCGGAGGTTATTGTTTGTCGAAGACGTGGTCTCGGCGTTGTTAGCTACCTGCAGTGCAAAATTGGAACATATTTTTCAATATTAATGCTGTATAGCATTGACGCGTGCGACTCGACTGGTACCATTAACTAACTAAAAACGTTTGTTAGTGTGCTCTTCAAGCTTACGGTTAAATGTTTTTGTTTTATTTGTGTACTGTTCCAGTAATCACGAAAAGTTCGGTTTCTTTACCTTGGTACTTGTTACGCCTAAATTTCGAGTGTGCAGATTTAGCGTTTCTGCGCAATTTTAAATGCATTCATCGTAGTTTAACACAGTCGACTCGATATACGTTTATTCGTGTGCTCTTCAAGGTCACCATTAAAGTATTTTTTTGCTTTTCTTTTAGCGCTACTGTTTTAGAATCGCGAAAAGTTGTATGTGTATATTCATAGGCCAAATTGGCGAGTGTGTAGATTTAGCGTTATACCGCAATTGTAATTGCATTTACTAACAGATTACACTTATTTCAGTGTTCTAAAATATCTAGTAACCGTTTGAATCTGTAGTTAATATATATTTTCGATATCACCTAAGTAAATCTCGTGACAATCACGAATGCGAAGTGTTTGAGCTGCCGTAGGAAAGTTAGTGCTGGGATTCTATGCAGCTGTTGTGAAAAGTTGTTTCATTGGGGGAAATTTAGCGATGTTTAAATGGGGGAAGTAAACAAGTCTCTTCCTTTCTTTTGCGAAGTGTGTTCAAGAGCCAGAAAAAATTGTTGAACGGGAAAGGAGGAATAGAGCCGTTAAGGCTGAACTGGATAGTGCTAGGGAGAAACGTATGAGGTTAAGGGGGAGAAGGGTGGACAGAGATGGGAAGTGGTAGTAGGGAACAGAGATAGTATATTATCTGACAGCTTCACAATTGGGACAACCAATACCTTTGCCTTACTACCACAGTTAAGTGAGGATGACGCTTCTTTAGAAGTAGATGTAGTTAAGCAACAATAGACTTTCAGTGGGGAACCAACGATTTCAAAAAGTAGGAGGAAAGTTCTGTTGGTAGGAAGTAGCCATGGAAGTGGTGTGGGATCCAGTGCGCGGGTCTTAGACAGGTAGTAGAGGATGTAGGTTCATTGTGCAAGGGTTTCACAAAATAGGATCGTGTTGTAGTGGGTGGAGTGGGAATCAACATTGATAGAGATCAGGGCTACAGTATTGAGTGTAACCTGGTCAAAATAGCTTTTGCAACGACCCATACAAACGTTGGACTGGTACCTGCTTTCGTGCAGTGTGACGACCCCAGTTGAACCGCTCTGACAGGAGAGTCAATATCGAGATAGAGCAGCTGTATAGGGTGGCTACTCTGAAAGACGTGGATTTCGTTCCAGCTGATGCTATTGGTAGGTGGGATTTCACTAGGCATGGACTGCTTCTCAGTAGGAAAGGGAAGGGGAAACTGGTAGGGTTGATAGCAAAATCCTTCAGGGGGGATACTGAAATTCATGGATTCATTTCTTTTTTTCTTCAACATCAGTGCCCAGTGAAAAGCCCAGGCAGGCAGTGCTAAATATATTATAAAATCACACGAGTCTCACAAAATTAAAGTTAAAAATAATGTTGGCATTTTTCACCGGAATATTGGGGGATTAAAGAATAAAATAGATGAGCTTTTGGTTTGTTTAAATGATATAGAAACTGATAATGTAATAGATATACTATGCCTGCCTGAACATCACATTATCACTGGCATGGAAAAGGTGAATTTCAGTGGATATGAACTAGCTGCCATTGTAAGTACATATTAATAACGTAAGAGAAAGAGTTGCCATATATGTCAAAAGCTATCACTGTGTAAAAATTTAGAAACAAAAACGTTTTGTGTAAAGCATGTGCCTGTCAGCTTAAACTCCATGACGACTGTCTTACAATTTTAACAGTGTACAGGTCCCCGTCGGAAAACTTACAGTTATTTCTGGAAAACTTAGATGCCTTGTTGTGCAGATAAGAGGAAGCAAATTATTATTTATGGGGATTTCAATGTTGATTCACTGAAAGCGAGTAATAGGAAGAATGACCTGGAGGCCTTACTTGGCTTCTTCAATCTAACATCGGTTATTGATTTTCCTACTCGAGTAGTAAAAGGACAGCAGTACATTAATAGATATATTTTTTATATGCCAAGGTATGTTAACAACGTAAATGCTTGTCCTGGTGAGAATGGTCTTTCTGATCATGGTGGACAATTAGTTACAATAGATGACATAGTTCCGTTCAGTAATTCGAAACAGTCCTCCAGAGATGTGTGCTCAATTAATGATTTAACAACTAGAAATTTCAGACACAGTCTACAGCAGTTAGACTGGAATAAGGTTTAAAAGAATCTTATGTTAATAACTCATTTAATCATACATTTGTAAGGTTATTTGAAGACTATTTCCCCAATAAATTAGTTAAATATAATTGCAAGAAACCATCGATAAAACTATCTTGTAACCGAAGAAGGTAACTGTATCCATCCGCAAGCAAGAGTAATGACCCAGAAACATTTAAATATTATAAAACTGCTGTGCTACATTAAAAAAGTTATTAAAAATCCAGACGCATGTGCATCATGTCTGAGATTAGTTCCTCTGATAATGAAATTAAAACAATTTGGAGTATTATTAAAAGGGAGAAAGGAAAACCAAGAGCACAGTGAGACAATATTACCTAAACACAAAAGCAAATAAAAATTTTATTAACAAAAAGTCAGAACTTGAAAACATTTTTAATTATTATTTTTAAATGTTGTGCAGAAAATAGTATCTAAATGATCAGTAAAAGTAGCAAGACAGTTAATGAAAGAGGCCTTACCTACACAATTTTATACAATTGAAAACACACCACCTCTCCCTCAGAAATTAAGAAATAATAAATTCTCTCATGGGTAAAAGCTCACATGGAATTAAGAGCATTTACAGCAGGGCATTAAAAACTTGTTCCCAAGAGATAAGTAGGATTCTTAGCCACGCATGTAACAGTTCTTAAAAGCAGGGTATTTTCCATGATAGACTGAAATACACTATTATCAAACTAGTGCATAAAAATGGGATACGTCTGATGTCAATAACTACCGCCCAGTGTCACTTCTGACAGCTTTATTCAACAATTTTGAAAATGTAATGTATTCTTGAGTAGCTTCACATACTAGTAAAAACAGAGTTATAACAAAATGTCAATTTGGTTTTCTGAAAAGGTTTTCAACAGAAAATGCTATTATACTTTCACTGATGAAATATTAAATGCTCTGAATAACCGAACATCACCCTTTGGGATATTTTGTGTTCTTTCAAAGGCTTTTGATTGTGTAAATCATGGAATTCTTCTAGATAAGCTTAAGTTTTGTGGTATGAGTGGGACAGTGCACAAATGCTTTAAATCCTACTTAACTGGAAGAGTGCAGAAAGTTGAAATAAGCAGTTCACATAATCGCAAAAAACTTCTCACTGCTCTAACTGGGAGCGCTATTAAAAGTGGGGTCCCACAAGGTTTGGTCTTGGGACCATTGCTGTTCTTAATATATATTGATGACTTGCCATTCTTGGGACCATTGCTGTTCTTAATATATATTGATGACTTGTCGTTCTTTTTGCTGAGGATATAAGTATAGGTATCACTACTAAAAAACAGAAATTAATTGTTAAATTGTAAATGATGTCACACAGAAAATTATTAAGTGGTTCTCTACAAATTGACTATCATTAAACTTTGGTAAAACCCAGCATATACAGTTTCATACAGTAAACGGTATGACACCATTAATAAATACTTTGAACTGAAATCTGTAGCTAAGATACAATATTCAAAATGTTTAGATGTTTGCATTGATGAAGGATTGAACTGTAAGAACTGCTGAAACGTTTGAGATCAGCTACTTATGCTATCAGGATAATTGCAAACTTGCTGATAGACATATCACAAGGAGACCACATGGGTATCGGGTAATAGAATTTCTTTATATTTTTGCTACGTTAAGTTCAGACTTAATTAACAACCAGCCAAAGCCATTCGACGCAACTCTCAAAAATTTTCGAGACAATCGACTTTAAAGTTTCGCAAAGTACACGTTCGGAGTAAGTACCAATAAGTAAAATAATATCCGCATCCGTTCGTGTAGCTCTGGTGGTAGCGTTCTGGCCTTCCAAACCTGGGGTTGTTGATTCGAATCCTATCGTAGCAGAATTATCTTTTTATTTTTTTTCCCGTTGTGTTCGAACACTTTCACAATTTTAATATCTAATGGTAATTTTTACGAAAAGTGCACGAGTTTTTGTTTATTCCTAATTTTCTATATTTTACGGTATTTTGTTAATAATGATAGTCAATCAAAAAATGTAAGTTACATTTTTTACAGTTTACTATTAGTTGACGACGATAGTCTTTGATTGTTCAGTTTGTGAAGAGCTATGACATTGTATTTGTAAACTCATCTCATTAGCTTACTAATGGTTTTCCAAGAAGCTACCCTACTCAACCATCGTTTCACGTGACGACAAGGATTTCAACTCGTCTACATGCACATAAACAAAAACTGACACAACAAGTTATATTAGAGAGCCCAAACTGTTTTGAATAACTGAATGTGGGGAAAAAATCCGATTGAGATTCGAACCTCGAACTCTATGGTTATAACGCCAGTACGCTACCACAAAAGCTAAAGCGACAGATGCTGCAACTGTTTTCGTTACTGGTACTTAAGTGCACTTCGTAAAATTTCAAAGTCGATTTTCTCAAGAATTTGTGAGAGTTGCGTCGAGAGTCTTTGCCTGATTATTATTGAAGTTCTGAACTTCCCGTACCATAAATATTAAGAAATTCTAAAATCCGATACATATGTGGTCTCCTTGTCAGTAAATTAGCTCTCCCACGGGGGTCCGAATCCCCCCTCGGGCATGGATGTTTATGACGTCTTTAGTATAAGGTAGTTCATAAATAGTTTGTAAGTTTAGGGACTGATGACCCCGCAGTTAAGTCGCTTAAGCTTAACAAACATTTGATTTAGTAAATTAGCATACTATGCCTATTCTCATTCAGTGCTTTCGTATGGGATCATATTGTGGGGCAATTCAACATTGACTAGAAAGTATTAATTGCACAAAAGCGTGTAATCAGAATAATTGCTAGAGCCAGCCCAAGAATATCATGCAGACATTTATTTAAGGATCTACGTATATTTAAAGTAGCTTCACAATATATGTATTCACTTATGAAATTTGTTATTAACATTCTGACCCCATTCAAAAGTAATAGTAGTGTGCATAGTTACAACACTAGGAGAAAGGGTGATATTCACTATTCAAGGTTAAATCTAACTTTGGCACAGAAAGAGGTGAATTATGCTACTACAAAATTGGTCACTTACCAAGTAGCATCAAGTCTGACAGATAGCCTACGAGTATTTAAAATGAAATTAAAAGAATTTCTGAATGGCAACTCCTTCTACACTTTAGATGAATGTTTAGATAAAACTTAGTAATTTCGCTAAAGAAAATACATTAAAAAATCCTTATAATATTGAGTGTCATGTATAGAAACCATTTATTAAACTAAGACGTTCACAACATTGTGAAATGTATTTATGATCTATGGAAGAAATATTAATCTAAATTAATCTCATATGTTAATTTCCTGTTACTTCTATTTTTCGTGTTGGCTGAAGTTTCGATATAGCTCTACAATAGAGATTCTGTAGTCCTGTAATTGGTTTTTATGTGTGGTTTTTAGTTGAAATTTCGCCCTCTACTCGAACTAGAGAATTAAGAGTGGTTTGCTTCTTTGTGGATATAGGATTGAGTAGCTCAGACCTAGGTTAAGAGTCACGAGTAATGTGATTTTGGGACTGGAATTCTTTGCTGTGAGTATTTACAGAGATCACAGACTTAATAAAATGCATGCAATTCAACAATGAAATTTTTACTTTAGGTGTTCAAACTAATGAATTGTTTACAAATAACCTACCGGACAGAAAGAAATATTTAGTAATAATAACAAAAAGTAAGAATAATCAGTGTTTTGTGCATTCTATCAGGTTTATCTAAAGGCTGTCAATATTGGAAAAAGTTCAATAATACTCCCGAGAAGAAGAAAAAGCTCCCGAGAAAAAGAAGTTGAAAGCGCAGTAATCAAGGAGGTTAGAATAAAGGGAGACGGCATTATCTGTACCGAGCACATACGTCAGTTGAAACCTGTCTGCCATCTTAGTCAATTTTGGCATGATATTTCTCCGTTAAAACTACGCATTCAGTCGACCCTCTTGCTATTAATGATCTGAACTGACAGTCACTGCAGAATATGAACCTTCAAACAATACACTTAGTTGAATAAATACTAAGAAATACTCATTCTAAAATATATTTGAAAACTTAATTTTTACTGGCTAATTTGAACTCTTTTAACACGATGTACTTCACGGCAAAACCGTCCTACGTTTTATTCCTGTTTTAAATGACATAAAACATTACCTCTGCAATTCGAACACTTCCCCAAAACTTAGCAATATGACAGAGGCAGGCTTCACTTTTTCAGCGTAAGGGCGTCTCCCTGTATTCTGATCTCCTTGGCAGTAATCTAGAATTTTTTTTATCTCTGAAAGAAATGATGTACAAATAAGCAGCTGTTGCGTGCCAGGTTGAGTGAAATTTAATATAATGTCACAATGTTTTTTTAAATTGACAAGCACTTCAGTTTACCGCAAGATTGAAGGTTATCTTAATAGCTTTACCTTGGAGTGAGGTTTAATGTTGAGAGACTTTATTCCCGTGTGAAACAAAATAAGAGTACATCACGTTAACTGACAGAATATTATAGATGTAGTACATACGTCTACTGCAGACTGCGTCATTTAGAATATCAAGTAGCTTGTGTTTGCATGATTTTAGTACTTACAGGCAGACTCTACACAAGTTTACTGCTGAGACTTTACTCCTGCATATGAATACCCATCAAAAGAACTCGGATCTTGTTAATGCGATAGTCAGATGCGTACTTAGGTTCGTGGTGTTCATGTGTGTCACACAAAAAACCTGTAAGTGTACCTTCCTGGGTCTTAGTCGGTGTTATTAGACATTGTGTAATTTTCAGTGTTTTGTGGATTTTTAGTAATAATTTGCACTTGGATGCTGTAGAGTAGGCCGCATCGTTATTGCTAGTTGACTATTCCTTGGGAAGGTAACAGTGTCTCATATAGTACGCAAAGATCAGGGGGCACATTACAACATTCCTTAGCTGTGTAACAAATTACTTCTCCTCTACTTTTATTTACTATACATAATTCTAATTAGGTGTTAAATGTTAATATTATTTATTTAAATGAGGAATAACAGTAGGCAAAAGTTCGAAATATGTTGAACTTCAGTAATTCAGTACTCAAAGAAAACACTTTTTGTCTATTTAATTGTTTGTTGGAATTCCTGTACTCATTTACGTTAAACTAGTTACTTTCTAAGTTATTAATTATATAAAATTACACTTTCTCTATGAAATTTATGAACGCTATAACAATGTGCCCTAAAAATAGTCGGCCCTGAGAGTAATAAACTACGGAAGTGAAAACAGATGATCTTGTGATGTGACCACAGTCTATCACAGACAGTCACGAAACTCTATACGAAAAAATTGCAGCTGCAGCGATACTAGCGCTCCAAGCGGCCAGTAGGGAGTAGCAGAGGAATGGTATGGTACAAACTGACAAGTTGCTGTTTTTCTTGCTTTTCTTGCTTTTACTTCCATACTTCTTAGTCACTGAACGTTGCTCTGAACTTTCTAATACAAATATGAAGACATAATTAAAGTAATATCACTGCTTCTGTTAATGGCAGTCTATAATAACGAATTGTCAGTGCAGTGTAATTCATACAGTTAACAATACATGATTCGTAATCATATCGTCCAAAAAGATTTTGAAAGCAGAAATAAATCGCAACCTGATGTGCTCGAGTGTAAAAGTAACTGATTATGATCGGTACATACTAACATGTTGCATGAGGTTTGTTTTATCGGATTTCGGACATTTTAATGTTTTCAAAACTTTACATGATTTTTACATTGTCGGAGACTAGACTCTACGTCACCTTTAAACCCTCTTTTCACCTTGTCCTTGCTTCTGTGTCTTGCGTGTACCTATCATACTTTTTTTTGCTACTTGTTAGGTATCACACTGTATATCTTCAAGAATGTGACGTGCTAATATTAACAGCTTATATATGGACATATTATTTATTTGTAGCTACGCTTTCACTTTATCAAACTAATTGGTAACCGGCGAAATATGTTGGTATACAGGGGTATATTTTTTTTTATGAAACTGAAGAGCAGAACTAAGCACTACTGAAATAGTTAACTTCCATTGGAAGCATTGAGACATTACTTTTATACAGCAGTAATATTATGAAATATTGGTCAAGTATTTGTGATTCTGAGTAAGAGCAGAAGTTTGGACGTGAATGAATTGTTAAAGATTTACTTCTATGCCTAAAAGTATAACTAACTACCGTAAATGAACACTTGTTATTCGTAACATTATTGTCTTACTTCTGAGCATCCTTTGCAAATGAGAGATTTACAAATTACATTTTTGAAAATTGCGTCACAAAAGCTCGTATTCTGAATGTCCTGCTACACTCCATATACACCTTCATCACTCAATCGTTTCGCGGTATGTTTTTACGACCTAGCCGCTTGGCAGCGCTGCGGTCGCGAAGTTGAAAAAATTCACTGTGAGTTTCGTGACTCTTACGTTAGACTCTGATGTGACTCTGGTAATAACGTCTGCCTCCGTTGTTGTTAGCTCCTACCACACGCAAACCTATGCGCCTCCTACACGCATGAGTCACCCCTAGGAACATTAACTCCTTCCCAAACACTTATTCTCGGATACCGGGAAGCCATATTTCCCTCGATACAGTGCTGGGTCAACGTTTTGTGTGCTCAGCCAAGCTGACGGAGTGTGGCTCGCCCAAAGTTTACGAGTATATTTGGAGAGCGCGGCCGCTTGCAACTCAACGCTGTTTATTGGCCGTCTCCTATCCAAACCGAGAGCTTTTTCGACCAGCAATCTATTCCAAGAATACATTTCAACAAATTACTAATTATTGGGACGATATATATGCACACAGCTGCAAACGTTAGGACGTGTGTTTTGTCAGGGGGTTCACAGAGTTGCTGACGCCAAGGGTCGCAGACCCCTCTCCGTGACTACCTAAGTGAAGCCACACACAGAGTAGGCCTACATAATTAGTTCACATCACATCGTTTCCTTACGAATATTAACTTCAATCAACAAGTATAGTTACAACAACGTAGGGCCACTTAAATTTTGAAAAATATATTCCGGAAAATATAAGTCTTACCATGTAATTTTTTTAGCATCTTTGAAAAAAAAAAAACATTCAAAGTTCACAGACTGAATGAGGCTGCGAATTTGGTGCAGCTATAGAGAGTACTGAGTATGAATGTGAACTGTCACAGAGTGCCCCAGTGCGAGGCAAAGTGGCATAGCTTGTCTTATTCAACTGTTTCAGAATAGAGCTAAAATTAAATCACAGAGATAGGTAAAATTTTAAACTTTGTAAAATAATTCCAATTCTTTTTGCAGTATTCATTTAATTTCATGTTGTTGTCGTGGTCTTCAGTCCGGAGACTGGTTTGATGCAGCTCTCCACAATACCCTATCCTGAGCAAGCCTCTTCATCTCCACATAAGAACGGCAACCTACATCTGTCTGAATCTGCTTACTGTCTCCATCTCTTGGTCTTCCTCTACGATTTTTACCCCACACACTTCCCTCCAATGCTAAATTTACAATTCCTTGATGTCTGAGAATGTGTCCTACCAATCTATCCCTTCTTTTAGTGAAGGTATGCCAGAAATTTCTTTTCTCCCCAATTCTGTTCAGTACCTCCTCATTAGTTACGCGATCCACCCACCTAATTTTTAGCATTCTTCTGTAGCACCATATTTCAAAAGCCTCAATCCTCTTCCTGTCCGCACTCTTTACCGTCCATGTCTCACTCCCATACAAGGCAACACTCCATACAAATGCCTTCGGAAAGGACTTCATTAGGCTTAAATCAATATTCGATGTTAACAAATTTCTTTCTACCCATTGCCATTCTGCATTTTATATCCTCTGTACTGCGACCATCATTTGTTATTTTACTGCCCAAGTAACAAAACACATCTACCTCCTTTATTGCTTCGTTTCCCAATCTAATTCCTTCAGCATCACCTGATTTTCTTACCCAGACTCCATTACCCTAGTTTTGCTCTTGTTAATCTTCATCTTATATGCATCTTTCAGCACACTGTCCATTCCGTTTAATTGCTCTTCCAGGTCCTTTGCTGTCTCTGACAGAATTACTATGTCGTCGGCAAAACGCAAAGTTTTTAATTCTTCACCCTGAACTTTAATTCCTTCTCCAAATTTCTCCTTGCTTTCCTTTATAGCTTGCTCAATGTACAAATTGAATAACATTGGAGAAAGGCTACAACCCTGTCTTACTCCCTTCCCAACCACTGCATCCCTTTCATGCCCTTCAACTCTGACAACCGCTGTCTGGTTTTTGTACAAGTTGTAAATAACCGTACGCTCCCTATATTTTACTCCTGCTTGCTTCAGAACTTGAAAGATTTTATTCCAATCGACATTGTCAAAAGCCTTCTCCAAATCTACAAAAGCTAGAAATGTAGGTTTGCCTTTTCTTAATCTATCTTCTAGGATAAGCCGTAAAGTGAGTATTGTCTCCCGTGTTCCTACATTTCTCCTGAACCCAAACTGATCTTCCCCGAGGTCGGCTTCTACCAGCTTTTCCATCCTTCTGTATATAATTCGTGTTAATATTTTGCAAACATGACTTATTAAACTGATGGTTCTGTAGTTTTCACAACTGTCTGCACCTGCTTTCTTTGGAATGGGGATTATAACATTTTTCTTAAAGTCTGAGGGTACCTCACCTGTCTCATACATCTTCTAACGCCCGTCACCCCTTTTCGGAATGACTCAAACAGAGGCCTAATATTTTCCTGAATCACGGAAAGTTTTATTAGTTCACAGTCTATAACAAAGTCATTCCACTGTAGGTGAAGTTGAACTTATATGCTGGCTGGGGTCCATTGCGTTGTGAGCTGTCTTCGGCATTCACTAAAAGATTTGATGTTACAGGATCTTTTCGTAAATTAGAAACATGTCAGTTGATATGGAAACGATTTTATTTCCACTTAAACAACGTTTAAATCAATCACATTATTGCACAATCAAAAAATGCAGCGGTTTCTCTCCAACATCTTTCTACGTAACCGCGTAATAAGATTGATGACAAAGTTTTGTAATTCACAATTAAACAATATTCTTTTAAATTAAATATGCCAAAATACAGAAATTAAAACATTACATTTAAGCTTTGACTATTTAATGTGGTACACAAATTTAAAGTCATCCTTTGACTAGTGTTTACAGTGCTCAAATTATTTACATTATTTGTGTTTTCGAAGTGCACACATATTTGTTTTGCCAATATAGTGTAGGCGTAATATTATTGTGACATGGAATTTTAATGTGTTTCAGTTTGCGGTCAAATTTTTTATTAATACGGATTTGTATATGGTTGTCGTAGTTTTGTTAATTTCGAAGATAGTTTCTTAGTACCAATCGGATTATTAATTTTAGTGCATGAAAAATTATCAGTATTTAATGTAGGATCTAGTGATATATAAAACATGGTCTGCCCTAATTTATTTAAACAAAAGGTGTATATGAAATCATGTTGTGCAATAGTTATAACATGTAGTATTGTTGTTTTTATACAAATTAGTATCTATATAGGTTCAGCAATTTCCGAAACTAAGTGTAATGCATTTTTAGTGTTTGCAGCTATTATTTACGAAAGTATTAAAAATAGAAAATTACGTAAAAGGGCAGCAAAAGCTATATTTAAATCAACGTACTATTTCTTAAAAGCGTTTTACTAATAGTGTTATTAGAATTTCAAACTTAAGGCGAAAATGTGATATTTTACACGTCCGGTAGTGAAGTTTTATTTTAGGTGTCAGATATTTCGTGTTTCTATGTTGGCAACTGATTAATGTATGGAGCGTGCAACATAGCAGAAACGTTACAATCTTACACACCAGGTGAAACAATTTTGTCATGGCTGGTTCTCCCAGAGACTTCAGTAGCTCTGAGGGGGACTATCTTACCTCCGGAATATTTTACCCGAGAGTATGCCATCATATGTTCATACAGTAGAGCTGCATGTCCTCGGGAAAAATAACGGCTGTAGTTTCCCCTTGCTTTCAGCCGTTCGCAGTAACTGTGTGGCAAAGCCACATTAGCTGATGTTACAAGGCCAGCTCAATCATCCAGACTGTTGCTCCTGTAACTACTGAAAAGGCTGCTGCCCCTCTTCAGGAAACAAACGTTTGTCTGGCCTCTCCACAGATACCCCTCCGCTGTGGTTTTTGTACGGTACGGCTATCTGTATCGTGGAGGCACGCAAGCCACCCCACCTCGGCAATGTCTGTGGTTCATGGGAGTTTTAAGGAGTTTGATTTTTCCCAAGAATTTCTCTTATTTTATTATGATGATCATGTCTCCCTATGTACGTGGGTGCTAACAAAATATGTTCGCATTCGGAAGAGAAAATTGGTGAAAGAAATTTCGCAAATAGATGTTGTCGCAACGAATAACATCTTTCATTTGATGATTTACACCTCAATTCGTGCATCATTTCTGTGACACTCTCTCCCCTACATCGCGATAATACGAGCTGCCGTTCTCTGAACTTTCTTTAAATCATCCGTCAGTCCAACTAGGTGGGGATCCCAAAATGCGCAGCAATACTCCAAAATAGGATGCACAAGTGTACTGTAGGTAGATTCTTTAGTAGAACTGTCGCATCTTCAAAGTGTTCTGCCAATGACACTTAGTCTTTGGTTCGCCTTCTCTGTTATATTTTCTATGTGTTCTTTCCAATTTAAGTTGTTCGTAATTGTTAGTCATAGGTACACTCTTCGCCATTAAATTTGCTACACCACGAAGATAACGTGCTACAGACGCAAAATTTAACCGACAAGGAGAAGATGCTGTGATTTGGAAATGATTAGCTTTTCAGAGCATTCACCCACACCTACATCGTGCTGACATGAGGAAAGTTTCCAACCGATGTCTGCAGTAGCACGGAGTATCAGCTCGGAGACTATGGCTGCAGTTACACTTGACGCTTCATCAGAGACAGGAGTGTCTGCGATGGCGTACGCAACGACCAACCTGGGTGCACGAATGGCAAAACGTCATTTTTTCGGATGTATCAAGTTTCTGTTTACAGCTTCATGATGGTCGCATCCGTATTTGGCGACATCGCGGTGAACGCACATTAGAAGCGTGTATTCGACATCGCCATACTGGCGTATAACCGGGCGTGATGGTTACACATCTCGGTGACCTCTTGTCGCATCGACGGCACTTTGAACAGTGGCTGTTACATTCAGATGTTTTACGACCCGTGGCTGTGCCCTTCATTCGATCCCTTCGAAACCCTACATTTCAGCAGGATAATGCACGACCGCATGTTGTAAGCCCTGTACGGGCTTAAAAAAAAAAAAAAAATAAAAAAAAAATAAATAAATAAATAAATAAATAAAAAAAAGTAAAATAAAATAAAAAAAAATAAAGTTCAAATGTTTGTATAGCTTATGGACTTAACTACGGGATCATCAGTCCCTAAGCTGACAAACTACTTATGAACTAACTAATGCTAAGGATGGCACAAATATCCATGCCCGAGGGGGGATTCAAACCCCCGACCGTAGTGGCCGTGCAGACCGTGACTGGAGCGCCTCAGTCCCCTCGGCCGCCGCGGCCGGCTACGGGCTTTCCTGAATACGTAAATTTTCTAGACTCTCACCAGTTGAAAACGTCTGGTCAATTGTGGCCGAGCGACTGGCTCGTCACAATGCGGCAGTCACTATTATTGATGAACTGTGGTATCGTGTTGAAGCTGCATGGGCATCTGTTCCTGTACACGGCACCCAAGCTCTGTTTGACTCAATGCCCAGACGTATCAAGGCCGTTATTACGGCCAGAGGTGGTTGTCCTGGGTACTGATTTCTCAGAATCTATGCACCTAAATAGCGTGAAAATGTAATCACATGTCAGTTCTAGTATAATATATTTGTCCAGTGAATACCCGTTTATCATCTGCATTTATTCTTGGTGTAGTAATTTTAATGGCCAGTAGTGTATTTCTCTGAATTTACGGCATGTAAGTCCATTGAAACAAGCTGGCCACTCGATACGCTAAATTCCCAGAGCTTCAAGTATGTTGCCCAGCAGTGCAGCTCTGTGGGGACGAGCGTTAACCTTCACCAGAAGGCACCCTTCTCCTATGGCACCAGCTTACAGCACAACAAAAGGTTCAAGAATCTAATATGTATACGAAGCTCCATTCTGAACGACATAGCGGTCCGTATTGACTGCTGCCAACACAATTCGTTCATCACCATCGTGTGGTGATGTTTTATCCACATAACCAGGATTGTTCCAAGTTCTGTCCAGATGAGGGAACAACGATTATCCGGCTGAAAATAAAATTTTGATTCCTCTGTGAACAGAACCCGGCGCCATTCGTTACGGCTTCAATCCTGATGCTCCTCAGTCCATTTTTCGCGGGCTAAACGGTGTCGTGGTTTTAATGGGACACACATCGTAGACCTCCATGCACAGAGGCTTCATTCCCGAAGGCGATTTCGAACTGTTTGTGTTGATATTGCGTGTCTGTTGCTGCCTGGAGCGTTGCAGCTGAGTTGCATTCAGTCTCCTGTCTCGACGGGCTGTTAACTGGTCGCGCGGCCTCCCGTGTCGAGGGTTCGAATCCTCCCTTGGGCATGGATGTTTGTGCTGTGTTTAGTATATGTTTGTTCATAAGTAGTTTGTAAGCTTTACAAACATTTGAACATTTTGTTAACTGGTGATCTCTTGCAAATGTTATCCCTGGACGATCTTGACCTTGTCTTTTTTTAATGGTTTCTGTTGTCTGACATAGCGTCCAGGTCCTGGAAAGTATACTTTAGGCCACTCCAATAGCTGCAGCCACCTCCCTCTGTGACTGTCCCGGATCCAACCTTCCTATGGCTTTCCATGCAGGGCCGACTGTTCGGGGCGGGGGGGGGGGGGGGCGAATCGTGTTGACGCCCAGAGCGACAGATATTTGGAAGTGGCAAGTTCTTGAATTTTTATGTAGTTCCGATAGGTGAAATTAAACAAGACGAATAAAAGTGGAAGTATCTTGCATGAAAGTAGAAATGTAAAAATAAGTTGGAAATGCAAATTGTTACAGATTCATACATATTGATACGGACAACAGTGATATGCGTCATCCAACAACAAAAATAAATATACAACGTTACTACGTAGAAGGCTGAGCCGATGTGTTCGGTAGCTATTATGAGCTGCAACGAGTATATGCCGCCTGTGTAGATAAACGTGTCTGTACCAATAGCTTTCGCGGATCTTGTGATTTACACAACAGTTAGTCGGTAAGATGCTACTCCTCTACTCAAGAAACTAGAAAAAGTGAACAGATTTCAGTTTTATGCTCTGCCGCTGATTTAAATTAATCTTGGTGAACATATTAATTTTGGAGTTATGGCGTAAAATTTAAATGTAACACTGACGCTGCTTTGATGTTAAAGACATATTCAAAAACAAACAGACGCATGAGTGGAATATGTGAAAATAAGACGCCATATATGAATAAAGCTGACAAAGTCGAAAAATGCGGGGGAGGAAGGGGGCGGCGCTTGAAATCTTTGCACGGGGCGGGAAAATTCCTGGGGCCTGCCCTGTCTCCACGCCATAGCTTCGGGCAAGCCACGTCGTTGTTGCATTGCGCTACCTGCTCACTACACTATTTGAGCCGAACTGCTTGTATTATTTGTTTGGTGGAATAAACACACGTTAATACCAGCCCCATCTGCAGCAGCTTTCTGTTATTACATCTCAGTTGCTGCAATGTTGTTGTCTCTGTAAGCTTACCACCCTTCGCTTTCCTATCAGTTGCCACCCTGTTCCGGGTATAAAAAGATGTTAAAGCAGATCTTAGTGCCCTGATTAAGTAAATGACGCGCAACGGAATTCGCCTTACCACGGAAACTATGGCAACTAATTGGATAGCGGTGGCAGTAGTCTGACTCAATGGATGTGCCTAACATGATTTCCTATCTCAATATTATACATACACACAAGGACGAGGAATTAGTATAATGAAAGCAGTTTCCCTTTTAACAAATTTACATTTATTTACTGAACTTGTCGTAACTCAATTAAGCAAGAAATATGGGACATTTCAGTTTAAACATTTAGAATATAATTAATATTTCGTGGAGGGATTAAGAAAGGGACCAAAAGCTTTATCTACTGGGTGGATTCCACAATCGTAGTGCCATTATATACTACCCACGTGGCGACACACAAGTAAATTTAAAGTGTCACAAAGAAAATCCCCACAAAATAATTGATCACCCAGAATCTTATGTCACGGATACCTACTACTCACTAGCTAACTGTTGCAGTTAATTTGTGTTTCTTGACCCGCCCTGTCGCATGGTCACTAGCACGTGAATCTAAGTGAACGACAAAGCGATAAACGAAGTCACACGAGATTTCATTAATAAATTTCCTCCACGCACACAGTAGAATCTCAGATCGACAAAGCGAACATCGTTCCACTTCCCACCCTAACTATATTGAAAGAAGCCAACTTGGTACACAAGAGATCCCCACATGAACTGAGCCTAATCCGCAAAGAACAGAACTCTTCCTAATTCCGTGAAAACGTTCCCAAAAATTTAGGAAATGGACTTCTTCTAACATTGTGCATTTAATGAACCATTCCCCTGCTAATCTGTTCTAAAATTGTCACAAATCACACACAGTTCCAAATACATTACCCTCGGAGACCAACATACTCCGTCCGTCCTCAGCAAGCCCAGGAGACATTCTGCCGAAATATGACTGCTCCAGCCTAACCGCCCTTCCCGTTCAACTTGGCCGGAGCCGTCCTGCAATTGGCCAGTCACCTAAAGGTACCATCCTGCCAACTAGCGAATCGTGGAGGAATCGCCAATCACAGACACCTGTCGACCACGTCCCCCAGGAGACCTCTCTGTCCAATACAGAAATAAAGTTGGCCAACCTTCTAAGAGCATTTCTGCGTTCCCAGCTGCAGCCTCACACACAAAAAGACACACACACACACACACTCACTCACACTTGGTAGGATGGGGAGATGGGTGCTCTGGAGCAAAGCTCCTTATGTGAGCAGGGCTCACTTATGCCTGAATTTGAATAGCAATAGTAATCATGCATTCTTGTCTCCACTGCTCCTAGCACTAGCCCCGAAATGAGTGATTAAGGTGGCACGAAAGGTCAAATACAAAAATAAAATTAGAAAGTAATGTGCACACAACACTGTGGCTTGCATGAAACACATATAAATTCAAGTAAGTCAAATGGAATGATACTACAGTATCGTTTCATCTCCACTCTATAAAATCGACAAAAAGTCATTTTAGTTCTTATTGTCCATGACAATACTTCAGAACCTAGATATCTCAACTGATACCCTAATGTTTTTGACAAGTGTATGTGCTTCTATTGAGAGCCAAGATGCCGCGGTGGAGTACCGAGCGGTGTAAAGCGTCTCGCTCCGGAGAGCGCGGTTGCTCGCCGTGGAGGTTCGAGTCCTCCCTGGGGCATGGGTGTGTGTGTTGTCCTTAGGTTAGTTTACCTAGGTTTAAGTAGTTTGTAAGCTACGGACTGATGACCACGCAGTTTGGTCCGATAGATTTACAAACATTTGAATTTTGAAGAGCCAAGATGGTGTCTTGATTCCTGTATTGAAAAGAGCCAAGGTTCCCGTATAGCCTGTTGTGACGTGAGTTGTATTGTCACATCTCATTGGTGAATGTTTAAATGCACATTCAGAATATGTGACATGCTTTATACAGCGATGCACGTTCCGAAAGCCTCCCCAACGTGCGGTTTCCGTGTTGTGACGCCAAAAACTCAGCATGTAGACCGTACACTGCGTTTTATTGGCAGAACCCTTAAAAGATGCAACGGAACTACAAAATATACTGTATACACTACGCTTGTCCGTCCATTTTTGGAGTATTGCTGCCCAGTGAGGGATCCTTATCAGGTGGGTTTGACTGACGATATCGAAAAAGTCCAGAGAAGGGCAGCTCGTTTCGTATTGTTAGGATACAGGGGAGACAGCGTTAAATATACAGGATCTGGGATGGGAATCATTACAATAACGGCGCTTATCGCTGCGGCGTGGTCTACTTACGAAACTCCAATTGCCAACGTTCTCCTCCGACTGGGAAAATAAATTGTTGACTCCCACTTAAAAGGTAAAGCAGTCAACAATCCGAATATTAGTGTGAACACCATAGTGCTTTACTAGGCATGGTCCTGTTTGGAGGTGGTAAGCCATTGCCTTCCTCCGACCTTCGAACTGACTTACCCAGCCAGTTATAGAGGGACCTACAGTTTAACGTGTGTTCCGAACCACGGTGCTACTCGGTATTTTTCACATGAGCAGTATCGCCAGAGGTGAAAGAAGTGGAAAGTGACAGATAAAAATCCCAGCACCTGGCGGGGATCGAACCCGCGACCTTTGGATTTGTAGTGTGGCACGCTACCACTGTGCAACCGAGGCGCACTTACAGAGGTAGAAATGATCATCAGAATAACATACGAGAAATCAAAGCTCGAACGGATAGCTTCAGGTGTTCTTTCTTCCCGCGCGCTATTCGAGAATGGAATGGGAGATAAATAGTATAATGGTGGTTCGATGAACCCTCTGCCAGGCACTTAAATGTGATTTTGCCGAGTATCCCATGTAGATGTAGATACGCGCTCCGTGTGCCGACGGATTTACTTTGCAATAAAGACCTCTACGTAAATGTTGGAAGAAACGAAGTACAGGCGAGATGAAAGCGGAAGTAGCGCTGGCCAAGTCGTCGCCCTGCCACGAGGGAGAACATCAGCGGGCGAGAGGAGTGCTGCCCGTGCCAAGCGGCGGGCGCTGGCAGCGGCGAGGCGGCGATCGGTGGCGCCGCGTGTAGCGTCGCCCACTGTGAGTGTGAGCGAGAGCGACGCGACGGCGACGCGACGGCGATCCGTCGCGTGAGGCGCCAGATGTCCGCAGCCGCCGCTGTCGCCCGGGTTATTTCTGCGCGCGACGCTTTTAGCAGATCTCGCTACACACAAGCGCTTTCGCGTTATGCCCCTGCCCACCGTGTCTGCCGCCGTCTGCCGACGGGAAATCCCCGGCTAGTCCCACGCGAGATCGGCTAATGAAATTTTCAGGGACAGTAATAGATTGTTTATTACCCAATTCTCTGGAGAATGGGCAAGTTCCTGTTTCATCACGTCCTATACATGTTTTATTGGCGAGAGATTGGCATCGCAGTAGCCGCATGTGCACAAACCTACTGAAATAAAATTACATAATAGCACTGGCACCGGTAACTTTGAAGGAACACCAGCTGAGACTGCGAGCTGTAATCAGTGGCGGCGCTAGGCGTCGGCGACGTCGGCAACCGCCGAGGGCCTCGCTACTGCGGGGGCCTCACAAAACATTGTCAGAATTTTTTTCCCCCTTTTTTATATTTGATGCTTAACGGCGCTTTTCAACTGCTAGGTTATGTAGCGACGACCTACACCTAACTTACACTAGCGTAACCAAAGGACGAACACAACAGTCGTACCCAAGAGTTGGGATTCGACCCCAACAAAAACGACCTCTCTCACCATGGTATGATGCCTTAGTGCGCTCGGCCATTCCCCGCCGGCAGCTATTTAGTTTCCCTATTTTCTTCCGAATGAGTGCAGCAGTGATGAAATTTTTAGTTAAATACTTGCAAAACAACTTCTTCAGTATATTTGAGAAAACAATTTGGAAGAAGTATATCCAAATGTTTATATAACAATCAGAATCAAGCTCACAGTTTGTCAGTACAGCTTCGTTCGGGAGAAGATTCTCCAAGTTAAAATTAAGACTTAATTGAGAATCACAATGACCCAAGAAAGACTATCTGCCGGTCGCGGTGGCCGAGGGGACTGAGGCGCTTCAGTCACGGTCTGCAAGGCCACTACGGTCGGGGGTCCGAATCCCCCCTCGGGCATGGATATTTGTGCCGTCCTTAGTCTTAGCTACTTCATAAGTAGTTTGTAAGATTAGTGACTGATGACCCCGTAGTTAAGTCCCTTAAACTATACAAACATTTGAACATTTGAAAGACTATCTGCGTTGTCAGTACTGTCAAAAGAAGCCGAAATAGCGGCTAGTATTATTTAAAATGCGATTTTTAAAAATCCAGTGAGGCGAAAACCGAAAAGTTTCTGTCAATTTGTCTTTGTTTATTTAATTTGTCACTTCTATTACACTAATAAAATTTTAGTATAATGATTATTCATGTATAGTTCAGCTCATTTTATTTAACATTTTCTTCCTTACTGAAAAATTGAAAGGGGCCTCGCAAAGACATGTTCGCCGACGCCCAGTTTTCGTCTAACGTTGCCCCTGGCTTTAATGATGGTCTCTACATCCCGAGTAGGTCTACTTGATTGGGGCCCGTGCATTGTGGGAGAATGTACTCTAAGGACTCGCTGGCCAGGTCTATGCCATACAAATGTACACCCGTCACTCCCATACAGTCGGAACCAACATCTGCATAACATTGGGACCGGCCGCGGTGGCCGAGGGGACTAAGGCGCTCCAGTCACGGTCTGCACGGCCACTACGGTCGGGGGTTCGTATCCCCCCTCGGGCATGGATATTTGTGCCGTCCTAGTTCGTAAGTAGTTCATAAGTAGTTTGTAAGTTTAGGGACTGATGACCCCCTAGTTAAGTCCCATAGACTACACAAAAAAAAATTAATAATAATAATAATAATATTGGGTGCCAAAAGTCTACAGATGCATGTAGTATCGCGTACAAAAGGTATAAGAGGGGGCACTTCGGCAGAGCTGTCATTTATATTCCGAGGATTAGATGTTCAAATGTTTGTTAAGCTTATGGGACTTAACTACGGGGTCATCAGTCCCTAAACTTACAAACTACTTATGAACCACCTCATACCAAAAACGGCACAGACATCCATGCCCGAGGGGGGATTCGAACCCCCTACCGTAGTGGCCGTGCAGACCGTGACTAAAGCGCCTCAGTCTCCTCGGCCACCGCGGCCGGCCCGAGGATTAGCGTTAAAAGGTTTCCGACTTGTGTATGGCCGCACGACGGGATGTATGAGACTTTGGTCGCATAATGGTAGTTGGGGCTACACATAGGGGACATTCCATTGCGTAAATCGTTAAGGAATGTAATAGTCAGAGATGATAAGAAATCAGACTAGAGCGCATCGTATACATTTATTATGACCGTTTATGATCTTACTGTGGATCATCCCCATATCTACTCCAATGTTGACATGACGAGGGCATGCGCTGTGAAGTCCTCCAAGTACTGACATTGCTCTCCATTGCAGATGTTCGGATGATCCGCCATAGGATCTTTATATATAAAGGGGAGTGTCCGTGTGTTTGTGTACGTATTGCATACAAATCTACAGTTTTGTTCCACTCTTCATTAAATTTTGCACACGTAAGCTTTGACCATAACTTATTCGTTATTAACTGCAAATTAAAACTTAAGAGACTGCAGAAAGGTTGAAAAGTTAGGAGATGGAACCTGGACAAATTGAAGGAACCAGAGATGGTTGAGTGTTTCAGAGGGAGCATTAGGCAAGGATTGGCTGAAACGGGGGAAGATAATACAGTAGAAGAAGACTGGGTAGCTCTGAGAGATAGGGTAGTGGAGGCCTCAGAGGATCATATACGCAGAAGGACAAGGCCTACTAGAAATCCCTAGATAACACAGAATATACTGAACTTAATTAATGAGAGGAGAAAATAATAAATTCAGCAACTGAAGCAGGCAAAAGGGAGTACAAACTTCTGAAAAATGAGATAAGTAGGGGAAAGATAGATAACGCCTACAGGAAAATAAAAAGAGACATTTGGAGACAAGAAAAGCAGCTGTGTGAATATCAAGAACTCATACGAAAAACCAGTACTAAGCAAAGAGGGGAAAGCTGAACTGTGGAAGGAATATATAGAGGGCCTATACAAAGGAAATAAACTTGAAGGCAGTATTCTAGAAATGGAAGACGAAGTGCAGGAAGATGAGATAGGAGATATGATACTGCGAGAAGAATTTGACAGAGCGCTGAAAGACTTGAGTCGAAAGAAGGCCCCAGGAGTAGATGATATACCGTCTGAACTGCTGATATCGTTAGGAGAGCCAGTCGTGAAAAAATTGTACCACCTGGTATGCATGATGTATGAGACAGGGGAAATACCCTCCGATTTCAAGAGGAAATCCATTCCATAATGTCCATAAAACGCTTGTACGACCACGTCTTGAGTATTGCTCAAGTGTTTGGACCCCCAGCAGATCAGTTTAAAGGAAGTCATAGAGGCGGTTCAGAGACGAGCAGCTAGATTTGTTACCGGTAGGTTCGACCAATGTGCGAGTGTCACGGAAATGCTTCGGCAACTCAATTGGGGATCGCTGTGGGAAAGACGACGTTCTTTTCGTGAATATTTGTTAAGTAAATTTAGAGGGCCAGAATTTGAAGCTGAGTGTAGTAGATCTTGCTGCCGCCTACTTACATTTCGCGTAAAGACCACAAAGACAAGATAAGAGAAATTAGGGCTCGTACGGAGGCATATAGGTATTCTTTTTTTCCTGGTTCAATTTGGGAGTGGAATAGGAAAGGAAATGCCTATTAGTGGTACAGTATACCCTCCGCCACGCACCTTACGGTGAATTGCGGAGTATGTATGTAGATGTAGAATATCGTAATTCCAATTCCAAAGAAAGCAAGGGCAGAGAAGTGTGAAAATTACAGAACTATCAGTTTAATAAGTCATGGTTGCAAAATACTAACACGAATTATTTACAGACGAATGGAAAAACTTGTGGAACCCGACCTCGGGGAAGACCAGTTTGGTTTTAGGAGAAATGTAGGAACACGGGAGGCAATACATTACGACTTATCTTAGAAGATAGGGTAAGAAAAGGGAAACCTACGTTTTTAGCGTTTGTCGATTTGGAGAAAGCTTTTGAAAATGTCCACTGGAATACACTCGTCCAAATTCTGAAGGTAGCAGGGGTAAAATATAGGGAGCGAACCGTTATATTCAACCTGTACAAAAACCAGACAGCGGTTATGAGAGTCGAAGGGCAAGAAAGGGACGCAGAGGTTGGGAATGGAGTAAGACAGGGTTGTAGCCTTTCCCCAATGTTGTTCAATCTGTACACTGAGCAGGCAGTGAAGGAATGGAAGGAGAAATTTGGAGAGGGCATTAAAGTACAGGGAGAAGAAATTAAAAGTCTGCGGTTTGCCGATGACATAGCAATTTTGCCAGAGACAGCAAAGGATCTGGAAGAGCAATTGAATGGAATGGACAGTGTCTTGAAAGGAAGATATAAGATGAACATTAACAAGCGTAAAACGAAGGTAATGGAATGTAATGTCAGAAAATCAGGCGATGCTGAAGGAATTAGATTAGGTAATGAGACAATAAAAGTAGTAGATGAATTTTGTTATTTGGGTAGGAAGATAACTTTTGATGACCGAAGTAAAGAAGATATAAAATGCAGAATGGCTATGGGAAGAAAAGCGTTTCTAAAGAAGCGAAACTTGTTAACATCCAATATTAATTTAGATGTTAGGAAGTCTTTTCTGAAAGCATTTGTCTGGAGTGTAACATTGTATGGCAGTGAAACGTGGACGAGGAGTTCAGACAAAACGATTATGGAAGCTTTTGAAATGTGGTGCTACAGACGAATGATGGAGGTTAGATGGGTAGATCACGTGACTAATGAGGAGGTGCTTAACCGAATTGGGGAGAAAAGGAGTTTCTGTCATATCCTGACTAAGAGAAGGGATAGATTGGTTGGGCACATTCTGAGACATCAAGGTATTATCAACTTACATTTGAAGGAAGTGTGTGGGGGTAAAAATCGTAGAGGGAGACCGAGGGACGAATACAAAAAGCAGATTCAAAAGGATGTAAGTTGCCGAACGTATTCTGAGATGAAGAGACTTGCACAGGACAGGGTAGCGTGGAGAGCTGCATCAAACCAGGCTTCGGACTGAAGGCCATAACAACAACGACAATAAATTTAGCTGGGAGGAGCATACCGCTGAAATGCTGAAGCGCCTAAACTACTCCCTGTTTCCTATGCGAATATTGTCAGAGGATATAATAATCATATTATGCATACTTTCACTCCAGAATGTCTTATGGGATTATTTTCTGGGGCAACTCATCAGGCCAAGCTAAAGTTTTCAGAGCACAAAAACATGCGTTACGAATTATTTGTGGTGTCAATTCAAGAACATCATGTAGAGGGCTATTTACTTATCTCGGGATACTTACTATTGTTTCCAATACATTTATTCTCTAATGAAATTTGTCATTAAAATATATCTTTTATTCAAACCAATAGCTCAAAGCTACTTACTTTGGCGCAGGAAGGTGTCCAGTATTCGGCAACATACATTTTCAATAACGCGCCAGCAGCCATAAAAAATTAATGCACAATAAAGTTCAGTTTAAAAGAGTCTAGACGACTTTTTGGTGGCCACCTCCTTCTACTCCACTGATGAATTTCTTACCAGAAGTGATTGATGTATGTTATTGTTTATAATATTCGCAAATATGAATACTGTGTTCATTTTGACTTTAGTTCACGTTTTGTGCAGTAATGTGATCATTGTAAACCAATGTTGTAAAAAAAAAAGAAATTATATATTAGTATGTGATAGTAAGTTTTATGTCCTTTAAAATATAAATATTAGTAAGATAATTGTTTTTCCTGACCAATTCCACACCCACAAGGGCAATTACATTTGAGATCTGTGGAAGGTACATTAACACATATGCTCTCTTTTTGTGAGTATATATTGTGTATTCTGTTCTGATATGTTCTACATCCAAGACAATTTTCTCAATTTGGATCAACTGGAACGAAAAGTACAGTACATCTAATCTAATCTCATGTAATAACGCAGTCTTCGACAACGCACTGCTCTGCACGCTTCATCCACTCTACGTGTTATGCGTCCGTACATCGCAACCCACTATACAAAGAATGGTGAAATGATGTACCGTTGTTGTTGTGGTCTTCAGTCCGCAGACTGGTTTGACACAGCTCTCCACGCTACCCTGTCCTGTGCAAGTCTCTTCATCTGAGAATACGTTCGGCAACCTACATCCTTTTGAATCTGCTTACTGTATTCGTCCCTCGGTCTTCCTATACGATTTTTACCCCACACACTTCCTTCTAATGCTAAGTTGCCGATTCCTTGATGTCTCAGAATGTGTCCCACCAACCTATCCCTTCTCTTACTCAGGATATGCAAGAAACTCCTTTTCTCCCCGACTCGGTTAAGCACCTCCTCATTAGTTACGTAATCTACCCATCTAATTTTCATCATTCGTCTGTAGCACCACATTTCAAAAGCTTCTATCATCTTTTTATCTCAACTCCTTATCGTCCACGTTTCACTCCCATACAATACTTCACTCCAGGCAAATGCTTTCAGAAAGGACTTCCAACAGTCGTAAAATTTTTGGATTGATTTTAATTACGCTGCAGGTTTCGACACAAGATTAGTGTCATCTTCATAAACAATAATATATTTACCTTAACCCTTTCAGGCCCAAGGTTCTAGGTGATGTGACATTAATACAGAAAGGGACGTTTAAGGTACAAAATTCATACAGTAATCTATATACGAGGTGCGTCCAGAAAGTAAGTTCCGATTGGTAATAAAATGAAATTGTACACAGATACAGAATAAATTTTTTTTTGCACAAAATTCTACAACTCTTAAACTACTTTTCCACATAACTGCCGAAATTTTGTAGGCACTTGTCATAGTGTGCCACAAGTTTTTGCATGCATCCTTCACAGAAGGTTGCCGCCTGTGTATTCAACCATGTGGTAACAGCTCTTTATCATCGTTGAAGTGTTGACCACCAAGGACAGATTTTAGGTGTAAGAAGAGATGAAAGTCGCTAGGAGAGAGGTCCGAGCTTTATGATGATCAAACAGGTCCCATTGAAATTTCCGTAGGAATTGTTTAGTCACATTCGGTGTGTGAGGTCAGGCATTATCGTGAAAAAAAAATCATTTGACAGTACTTCTTACACCTAAAATCTGTCCTTGGTGGACAACACTTCAACGATGATGACGAGCTGAAAGAACATGTTACCACATGGTTGAATACACAGGCGGCAGCATTCGATGAAAAAGTCACACAAAGTCGCAGTATACAAATCCCCTCCAGATCATTGAGATTTAAGTTTCCATTGGTTTCCGTAAATAAGGGTGAATGTTGGGGTGGTTACTGTAAGATCCCACCCTCTACTTGTCTTGTCCCAGTTTATGCTCTGCCTTTAGTGAGCTAGTCGACGACAAGCGATAAACTTTAGACACTTTTTATCCCTTTCCTGTTGTCTTACCAAACTTCAGCTGTCGTTTAAGACTAAGAGTAGTAGTACTTTGAAATTTCATTTATTTCTGATTCGTACTTCTGGTTTATAAGCTGCATTCTTTGGTCAGGCCGGCCGCGGTGGCCGAGGGGACTGAGGCGCTTCAGTAACGGTCTGCACGGCCACTACGGTCGGGGGTTCGAATCCCCCCTCGGGCATGGATATTTGTGCCGTCCTTAGGATAAGCTGGTTGATAAGTAGTTTGTAAGTTTAGGGACTGATAACCCCGTAGTTAAGTCCTATAAGCATAACAAACATTTGAATCTTTGGTCAGAGTGGCCAACTACGTTCCTTGCTACGTTGTCAGAGTCTGGTCTTTCCGAAAACATCCTTTCGTGTTTTTCAAATGCACACACTATGAAGGATTTGGATACATTATCAAACTATTAAGGCTCATTTTAGACACTCTCAGAATAGCTTCCTGGAGTTGCTCTTGCTAACAGCAATACTTTCCCCAGTTCTCGAGGTTACTCCGCATCGCTGCACAGACCCCACACTTCCTGACGGCCAGCGCTACGGAATTTTCGTGGCTCGGCTGTCGCAGCCACTGTTGAGACCAGCCATTAGTCCGCTGTCAGTTGGCGAATTGCTTCATCCATCACGTTCTTCATTTCGTCGTCGAATAACATCTCATATATTGTGTTGACATTCTAATGTAGTGCGTCCCAAACCACATTTATCATTCGCTCAAAGTGCGCTTCGAGAGCAAATCGATATTAGCTAGATAGCACAAGTAAGTAAGAGGTTAATGGCCTGGATAATGCGGAAGTCCCCCGGTCACGAATTGCTTTATTTTCTACTGTATCTGAAACTTCTTCTGAGTCATCACGATAATTAACAACTTATCAGGGCTTGAACAGATGAAATCTCCACACGGAAAACTATGCCGAGTATTGAATACAGACATGAGATTCCTTATGCAAGTATATACAGTGAGGTGACTTGGGAAGCCTGTCTCTAAGCCACTCCATCAAAACTCTGGTTTCTTTCGCAGTCAGTCCACCTGCTTTCTCCTCTCTCTCTCTCTCTCAGACACACACACACACACACACACACACACATATATATATATATATATATATATATATATATATATATATATATATATCCCGGCCACACGCCTTACACTAAAGTGAAACAATAAAAAAGCTACTTTTTTGAAAACGGATATATCTGGACGTGGAAAACCATTTGATGATGAGCCTGTAGGTTCGAAACCGGTAAAGGAGGTTTCTTTTTTCTTTTTTTTTTTTTTTTTTAACTGGCTGCATTATTGTTAATAGCTGGATGCTGTTTTCCTTATTGCAAGGATCAACCGGTAAAATAAGAGCAGCTTAAATGTGACTACTGACTGACATTCAAACGTCAGGGAATGTCGATGCATCCACCCGGATGGAAGCGCCAAAAGTTTTAGTCAGCTTATGAACAGTTTCTGTAAAAGACATTTTGTCATCCTTCCTCGTGCATAGCTGTGTGTGTGTGTGTGTGTGAGAGAGAGAGAGAGTGTGTGTGTGTGTGTGTGAGTGAGTGTGTGTGGGAGTGTGTGTGTGTGTGTGGGAGTGTGTTTGTGTGTGTGGGATTGTGTGGGTGTGTGGGAGTGTGGGTGGGATTGTGTGGGTGTGTGGGAGTGTGGGAGTGTGGGTGTGTGGGAGTGTGGGAGTGTGGGTGTGTGGGAGTGTGTGTGTGTGGGAGTGTGTGTGTGTGTGTGTGGGTGTGTGTGTGTGTGTGTGTGTGGGACTGTGTGGGTGTGTGGGAGTGTGGGTGTGTGGGTGTGTGGGAGTGTGGGTGTGTGGGAGTGTGGGATTGTGGGTGTGTGGGAGTGTGGGTGTGTGGGAGTGTGGGAGTGTGGGTGTGTGTGTGGGATTGTGTGGGTGTGTGGGAGTGTAGGAGTGTGGGTGTGTGGGAGTGTGTGTGTGTGTGGGAGTGTCTGTGTGTGTGTGTGTGTGTGTGTGTGTGGGATTGTGTGGGTGTGTGGGAGTGTGGGAGTGTGGGGTGTGTGGGTGTGTGGGAGAGTGTGGGTGTGTGGGAGTGTGTGTGTGTGGGTGTGTGTGGGAGTGTGTGGGTGTGTGGGAGTGTGGGAGTGTGTGGGTGTGTGGGAGTGTGTGTGTGTGTGTGTGTGGGAGTGTGTGTGTGTGTGTGGGAGTGTGTGGGTGTGTGGGAGTGTGGGTGTGTGGGAGTGTGTGGGTGTGTGGGAGAGTGTGGGTGTGTGGGAGTGTGTGTGTGTGTGTGGGAGTGTGTGGGAGTGTGTGGGTGTGTGGGAGTGTGTGGGTGTGTGGGAGAGTGTGGGTGTGTGGGAGTGTGTGTGTGTGTATGTGGGAGTGTGTGGGTGTGTGGGAGTGTGGGTGTGTGGGAGTGTGGGTGTGTGGGAGTGTGGGTGTGTGGGAGTGTGGGTGTGTTTGTTGTCCTTCGTCTAAGTTAATTTAACTAGTTTGTAAGTCTAGGGACTGACGACCATAGCAGTTTGGTCCAACAGATTTACAAACATTTGAACATTGTTAACTTGCAAAACAGCCATGTATGATCTAAAAACAGAGTCACGGCAATAATAAAAACATTCTGTAAGAACTAACTAACATAGTACTGTCAGAGAACAGATACGACTGAAGCTATGATAACAATACCTGTATGCATCATTACTTCATGGGTGTGAAATTTTGAAGCATTTAAGCTTTTCTTCCTCATAATCAATTGGCCATCCTTTTCACACAAATAGGTAAAACAGAATTTTTAAAAATCGCGTTTTTACGATAAAATACATAAATACGATAAAATAGAAAATTTTATCGAAATCGTTAGAGCCGTTTCTGTAGTTTACCTACATAGTTGTATTTTTCGTAAAAAGCGATTTTCCAAAATTATATATGTGTCAAGACATTAATTTCGTGATTTTCGGACCACAACAGTAGATACGTTAGCTTCAAAATGCGGTAGGTAGCACCGTCATGACTGGGACACTACGTCCTGTGACGGAATGTCATCACCCATCGCACTGACGTATCGTTTATAATTAAACGAGCATGTGATCGCGCATGTAACGTGCGTGCAACGACGACATGACTGACTTCATGTAAGAGGGAGGCAGGGCCGGATCTAGGACATTTCTCAAGGGGGGGGGAAAGCTTAAATTTACCGCCCCTTCTTTCACCACCCCCCCCCTGTAAGAATCGACTTTTTGACGCTAATTGGATTACATATTTCTAAATAAATGTCACAGTCTCACAACATGGACTTATTTTATTGACTGAATTAAGATCAAAGGAAAACAGAACAATTTTAATACATACAAAAATATTACAAGATTATTCTTCGTACAAAAACCAATTCAAAATTTCGCTTTTCTAGCTTTTTTTTTTTTTTTTGCTGCAAAACTGTTTTTGATATCATCATAGTTTAGAGAAGCAGCTCGTTTGTGCTCTATGGATATTATACTCAGATTTGTTAAGCAATCGTGCTCCTCAAGCTGAAACTTCTTTCTCCAGACGAAACAGAAACTAGTATGGTAAGATATATTTTAACGCTGTAGTAAGGTTGCGATAACCCTCTACCAATTTGTTTTTATAAATTAAACTTGATGATGCAGTGGAATCTTGCAAGGCTCTGTCTACTACCAACGCATGTTGTCTGAAACTTTCAACTTCAAGTTCTTCCTCGCTAAGATCTTCTGCCAGTTCCGCTGCTTTGGCCTTCAAGTCCTCCGCTTCCATTTCCCGAATTTGTTCACCACACAAAAAAAAACTAATTTTACACCAATTTTCTCAAGTGCGGTAAACCTGGTACTAACCTCTGTCAATTATTCCTTATTTTTTTCTGTGAATGTTGGATACTTCATCCCCATAAAGCTCATCGGGCATTTTTTTTCTTTCTTGGAATCTTTTTTCGGAGAATACCGTTGATACCTCATTATCTTCTGCTAGCACTTTGGCCTCAGAAATAGCTTCAGAGGTACAAGAATCTCGGGAAGTATTCAGAAAGCCCAAAAATCCTTGAATGTTTCGAACAGCTTTATCAATTGTAAAGCATTAACTTCGCAGAAACTGATTAACATGAGCAGTTTATTTTAATATTGCATACCAGAAACAAGTTAAAGTAATGAATTTGAGTTCTCATATTTCTGAAATAGATCTTGTCTCAGATTTTGTTTCTGGTGTTGACAATTTATAAGTTTCAGTTTCTTCCAGGGCCTTCAAAACTTTATGAAAATGCTTGTGAACAGTGAAGCTGCGGATCACCTAGTCTTGCTGAATTTGCCCCTACTAAATTTAAAGAGTAGTAGGCCAGTTCATTTTTCTGAAATATTCTTGACTGGACCCCCTTTGTACTTACCAGCCGCCGGCCGCGGTGGCCAAGGAGACTGAGGCGCTCCAGTCACGGTCTGCACGGCCACTACGGTCGGGGGTTCGAATCCCCCATCGGGCATGGATATTTGTGCCGTCCTAGTTCGTAAGTAGTTTGTAAGTTTAGGGACTGATGACCCCGTAGTTAAGTCCCATAGACTATACAAACATTTGAACATTTTGAACATTTGTACTTACCAGCCCTGTTTGCCCCATTGTCATGAGACTGCCTCCTGCAGTACTTAATGTTCAACCCATCTTGTTCCAATTTTTGCAGTATATCTTGACTAAGGCCTTCTCCTGTTTTGTCTGTAACTGTAAAAAAGTCAGTAAAACTTTCCACAACCTCTGAGTCGACTTGACATATCGAATTACTTGTGTCATCTGCACATTGTGGCTGATATCTGGAGTGCAGTCAAACATCAGTGAAAAGTATTTAGCAACTAAAATTTCTTTAATTATATCTCGTTTTATTTTGTCAGCAATCAAGTCACGGAACTCATCTTGTATATTTTTGTAAAAATAGATAATCTGCCCTTTCTTGTGGCGTTCAATACGCAGACAAAGGGGGACACTATAGTATGATATGAGATCAATTGTATTTAGAAATTTGCCGCTATGTGGACCACCAAAATCACCATCTTATTTTGTTCCTGTTAAAGGACTTCCTTGCTTAGCAAGAAAAATAACAGCATCAATAATACAGTGAGATTCCTCCTGTTTTATCTGGTCTTGGTGTCCAGTGTGCGATACTTATCAGGTGGGTTTGTCGGAGGACATCGAAAGAGTCGAGAGAAGGGCAGCTTGTTTTGTATTGTCGTGGCACAGGGAAGACAGCGTCATGGAAATGATACAGGATCTGAGATGGGAATCATTAGAAGAAAGGCGTTTATCGCTGCGACGTGGGCTACTTACGAAACTACAATCGTCAACATTCTCCTACGAATGCGAAAATATATTGTTGCCTCCCACTTACATAAGTAGAGAAGATCATCTGATTAAACACATGAAATCAGAGCTCGAAAAGAGAGATTCAGATGTTCTTTCTTCCCGCGCGCTATTCTAGAATGGAATGGGAGATAAATAGTATAAAAGTGGTCCGATGAACCCTGTGTCAGGCAGTTAAATGTGATTTACAGAGTATCCTGTGTAGATGTCTATCAATTCCACCGCTACCGAGAGAGGACTCTAGATCCTTAATGCTTTTGACTTTCAATAAGAAGTGTGAGCACCTGAAATACTTTTTTTCATAATGACTGGAACGTTATTCAAATTCACCTGTTCTACAAATATTACCTTGATATGAAATATGAATATTCATTTATCTGACAAAGGAAATCTATGCAAAATAATAAACATTGTGCATTTACTTATGCAATAACGGAAACATCTCCCTCATTCTGTCTAATATCTAGTAGGTTTTGAAAGTGACAGGGCAACACTGAAGTCAGCAACCAGGAATTTTAGTTTTATTAATGATTTCGGTATTTCTTGTAGTCATTTTATTCTGTGCCAGTTAATTTCATTAAATTATACCAGAAAGATACATCCTGTAAAAAAAAAAAAAAAAAAAAAAAAAAAAAAAAAAAAAAAATTGCCCCCCTCAAAATTCTGCCGCCCGGGGAAACTGCCCCCTTTGCCCCCCCCCCGCCTAGATCAAGCCCTGGAGGGAGGTAATGAAATAAAGAAAACCGCTGTAGCGGATCCACAAATTTGGTTTGGGAGGGGATTGATCCGACAGTTATTTATTGCTTTTTAATTTACTGTAGAGCAGGAACAGCAGTAATTATTTACTTCATGGTCAGCACGTAAGTTTTCAAAGAGCATGCAACAGTCATTGCCAACGTCACCTCCCCCTATTCTAACTTGCTTGTTTCTGCGCATGTGAATTGACACTACAGAGACATTTCTACTCAATGATGGCTCTATAAGACAATCGAATGTTTGAAGTTTTTTATTTCTGGTTAGACCAAGATCACGGTTCATTATCTTTTTGTGCATAACTCAGTGACAAAACATTCGAAAGAGACGTTTAATTTTAATTTACGCAAGCAAAGCTCAAGAGAATATCGAAGAAAATCCTCCCAACCAGTATTCTCAAATTGCCGAATCAAGAAACGTTGCCTTCAATGCGACCCAGACGTGCTGAAAAGGTAAGATGCATAGAAAATTTGGTAATTTCCAAAAAGCTTACATTCCAAATATTTCGAATGTCGATTACGCGGCTAATCACGCGTAGGATGTGTAAGTATGGGTATTTACTAATGTATCATAACGTACAAATACCCAAAGAAGATGCTTCACCTACTTCATTAATGAGCGAAGTATTCGTCTTGAAGTACCGTATCAGTTGTATATGCTCTTTCTTAATTAGAACACACTAATGAAATACATTCTTCACACTTAATAAGTCGTGTGCCAATACTGATGTAATCAACATTCTATATATATCGATTTCTGCTGTTCAACTTTAAGTGTGATTTTTCTTGGAAATTACCGAAAATTTATCTACATCTACATAAATACTCTGCAAGTCACACTGAAGTGCATGGCAGAAAGATCCTTTGATTTAAATGTGCGTCATGAACGTACTCAGTTCTGTGTGACACAGCGTGTAGCCAGACAGTGACATGACGTTAGCGCAGTGATCCAAAGTATTAACACTGGATGCACAACTGTAGTAGTTCGATCCGTGAAAATCGTGACGGCCTGTTATAGTTACGTTGGCAACTCCGTACTTATAGATCGTGTTGTTTTGAACCTTGTGTCCTCTGAAAATAAATTATGACCATTGTTTTGTCAAGTAGGCTCAACCACAGAGATCGTGTAAAAACACTAAGTTATGACGTGTTTCAAGGGTCAAGCCCTCATCATCAAATAAACTATACAAGAATAAAAATCTAAAACGTAATAAAAGAAAACGTGGTTACTTCCCTTGTAACCGTGCCTCCGCAGAATGGTGCTCAGCATATTGTGCATAGTCAATGGATATAATTAAGTCTAAATTATGACGACTGATTACTTTAATAAATACATAATGATGAAGTTGGTGTCGCTTATGGTTGTAAAGTTCAGATGCATATGTGAGTTATATTTTTATTCAGAAGTAGTGTTACTAGCTCATTTCATTTAATGAATAAATTGCTCTGTTGTAGACGGTATTTCTCTTGTTCTGTTCTATATTTGCCTCTTGTTTATACTGATTTCCATTTGAGCTCGCTGACTGGATATACACGTTGCGTGAAAAATCGTGCTTATATGATACGCCTCGAATCTGTCATTATTACACCTTTATTTATTTGTCTACAACTGTGTAATTTATTCATTAAATGCAATCTAGGAGAAACACTAGTTTTGAATAAAAATATAACATTTTACACAACTCGTGTCTTTTTCTACGGTTTCGTTCCGGAGGTACGGTTAATTACATGTCTCCAATATTTAGTAAATAGTTTTAAAATTTTCGAAACAGATAGTGCCCGTTGTATATGAGATAGTGTCTACGAAAGCAACTAATAGAAACGATTAGATGCACATAACACTGACAACCATATAGTGTATGACAGATAATACGGTCACCAATGTCGCGTCGAGCGTCAGGACTTCGCAATACACAGTACTAACTCCAGATTATCTTCGAGTTCACTGCGTTAAATTCAAATTTCAAATGTATGTAAATCTATCGGACCAAACTGCGTGGTCATCAGTCCGTAGCTTACAAACTACTTAAACTAAGGTAAACTAACCTAAGGACAACACACACACACACACACACACACACACACACGCGCGCACATGCCCCAAGGAGGACTCGAACCTCCGACGGCGAGCAACCGTGCGCTCCGCAGCGAGGCGCCTTAGACCGCGCGGCCACTCCACCGCGGCTCACTGCGTTAGCATCGGAAAAATACCAACCGGAAGTGCCTGTATTTGGGCAGTCACAAGTATACTATCTGTGTCTTCAAGATCTTTGAGCAGCTTACGCAACGCATATTCACGGCTTAGAATATAAACAAAGCAGCTGATTCTGCTATTTTGCGTTGAAACTCAGTGTTTACCTCGGTCTGTTGATTACTGGAAAAATAGCATGGAGTTTCTTTACATATTTATTTTCTTTACTGTCAAAGTGTAAAATAACTGTTTTAGAGACAGTAAGCTACGTACCTATCATTGATTATTCAACTACTTATTTAAAAAAATAATTCAATAATGACGCTCTTTAAATGAAAATGTATGTTGTATATAGTACCTGCTGTCTTCTCTCTCGGACTTTTCGTTTGTTTGATGTTGCAACTGCATTTCGCTACTACCAATTTGGAGTCAGATTGATCAGCACTGTTAAAAGTTTCATATTTTATTACTCTTGGAGGGTGAATCTTGTTATCTTAGGCAATGTCAGCAGATCATAGTGGGCAAAATTTCTAATCAAACATCGACAGAAAATCTCGAGACAGACGCCAACGGACATGTCAACAAATGGCCATAAAAGCTTAAAATGTACAGTAGATGAGAATTTGTCTTTATAACATCTGTATTTGTCAGTATCTTAAAGGTCCAATAGCTTCGACAGACCTTATAATTGCTGATACCAATAGATTATTTAGATTGTTATACACACGTTGTACCCACAATACAATATTTTAATTCACACTGTGTCATTGGTTGAAATAAGGCCCCTTTTCTGCGGAAGAAGAAACTGCTTATAAAATATTTGTATTATCTCATTAATCAGACAAACTTAGATTAGGGTAGCAAGTTTTTCTTTATTAATAATCCCACCAATGAATAATGTTTACTGTCAAGTCTCACGTACAGAACTATTTGTCCCTTTCAGTGTACTTTGTTAAGCAACGTCCCCATCTGAAAATATTATTACATTTACATGGGTTTGTTATTAGGACAGTATTCCCCTAAACACAAATTCGGAAATTACTATCCAAATATTTGCTTCGTCCTTTATTTTCTAATCTTAAAACACAGAATTGTAGAACATAGTTTCAATGTAATCAGATAAGTTCAATTAAAATACGATGAAAAAAAATTATAGGAAGCAAGAGGATCCAAACCTATAACCCACACCCTCTTCACATTACTAATTCACAACACTAACTATTATATTATAAACACATATGTTTGAAAAGAAATTAGAAGTAGTTATACCTAAACTTGAATAGTTATGTTGTTGATTTGCTACTAACTAATATTTATTTTTAAGGTAAAGCGTTTTACTGATTACTCTTAAAGGCTTCATAACGACATACTGCAAGTTTTATTTCACTATTTCTGAATATGCCAAAGATTCTACCTGTGCTGTGTGTAGTCTCTGATCCTAAACGGCAGTGGAATTTTTCTGCCTCTAACGTATACTCTGAAAGTGTTGATAAACGGTTCCCGACCAATGGTTTTCTTCCGCTACACTAATGAACTGAAACAGTTTCTGCATTTGTAACCTGCGCACTTTGAAATATCTAGGAAATTTTGGACAAAAATATTTACTGTGACACTGAACTAGGTACATTTATGGTTATTTTTGTTTAACGGTTCCAATTCCTATGTAGGTAGTGTTGCAAAATATTTATATAACAGTGTCAGTACAGCGGTAAGGTTGATCGTAATGAAACATTATACGAAATTAATATAAGATCAGAAACAGTTACCTCCTGTCATAAAAACAATTACATTCAGTACCAACATGTCATAGAAAATAATGCTGCAATATTGTGCATATACTTTCTAAGCAGTACATATCTAGCAGGAATGGCACAGCAAGTTATTTTTTTATTTTATTTACTTTCACTCTTCGACAGAATACCACTGATCTAAAGCCGCGCGGGAGTAGCCGAGAGGTCTGGAGCGCCACGTTACGGATCGCATGGCCTCCCGCGTCCGAGGTTCGAATCCTCCCTCGGGCATGGATGTATGTGTTGTCCTTAGGTTAGTTTAAGTAGTTTGTAAGACTAGGGACTGATGACCAACGTAGTTTGGTTCCATTTAAACATTTTTTTACTAATCGAAAAGTGAGGCAGTCAACAATCCGAAGATTGGTTTGAACACCACAGTGCTCTACTAGGCATGGTCCTGTTTGGATGTGGTATGCAGTTGCCTTCCTTCGACCGTCGAAGTGACTTTGCCAGCCAGTTATAGGGGGACGTACATTTAAGTGGTTTCCGAACCATGGTGCTACTCGACATTTTTCACGTCAGCAACATTGCCAGAGGCGAAAGAAGTGAAAAGTGGCAAATTAAAATTCGACTACTTATCTTGGATCGAACCCGCGACCTTTCGATAAATAGTCGGGCCCCTTACCACTGCGCTACCGCGCCCCACAATACTACTACTACTCTAATACTAATCTATTGTAAACTGTAAACTCTGTCCGACAGGCCTCAAAGGGCCCACTGGGTACTGACCGGCCGCCGTGTCATCCTTTGCCCGAAGGCGTCTACGGATGCGGTATGGAGGGGGGCGTGTTCAGTGCCGTGCACTCCTAGTCGAGCTGTCAGTATTCGAGACCGTAGCCGCTATTTCTCAGTCAAATAGCTCCTCAGTTGGCCTCACAAGGGATGAGTCCACCGCGCTTGCCAACAGCACTCGGCAGACCCGGACGGCAACCCATCCAAGTGCTAGCCAAGCCCGACAGTGCTTAACTTCGGTGATCTAACGAGAACCGGTGCATCCACTGTGGCACGGCTGTTGGCACACTAATCTACTACTATCTAATAATAATTTATCATGTATTATACGGTATCCCCTAAATAATCCAATATACTTGATGGCATAAGGCTAAGAAAGAAAGGGAGAGAGTGGGTGGAGACTGTGATTAACACTGATTCCAAATTCCAAACAAGAATAACACGGGATGGGGAGGGGGAACAACATATTATGACAGATCCTTGTAAGGGTGAGACAAGTAGATGCCATAACAAAAAAATGTTCAAATGTTTGTAAATCTATCGGACCAAACTGCGTGGTCATCAGTCCGTAGCTTACAAACTACTTAAACCTAGGTAAACTAACCTATGGACAAACACACACAGCCATGCCCCAGGGAGGACTCGAACCTCCACGGCGAGCAAACGCGCGCTCCGCAGCGAGACGCTTTAGACCGCTCGGCTACTCCACCGCGGCGATGCCATAACAGTATATGTGAATAAAAGCTTAAAAGGGGAATCACTGGTATTCAGGTGCAACGTCTACCAAGTAGTGACATGCCTAACAACAAAGAGAGAGGTTTTGGAAGAGTGAATCTGATCCTCTCTTTGACCACACGTCTTCAGTCCATGGCTTTCTCCCCCGTCAATGAAAAATTTCATATATCTGCCAACATTAACGGTGATACGTAAAATGGTCTCGAATGTTATTGCGAGGTATGCCGCAGAATATCTACTTCTATAGTCCACGTTCTATACAGATGCGCATCGTTTACTACTCATCGCTAATGGATAATTCACCAACTCAATAAGACGGGTAAAGATGTGTCATACCTGCAGCAAGTGATCTATACCTAGATGTAGATGCACAACTATATTTCGTAACCCACTTTACGGTGTGTGGCGTCGCGGCGGAGTGGCCGAGCGCATTGATCCGATCCGCGAGGCGTTCCCCGTCGGAATTTCGAATCCTCCCTCGGGCATGCAAATTTGTTTTGTAAGTTTAGGGACATTTGGTGTGTGACGGAGGGTAGGTTCGCTGTCGGAAATTTGACAGAACTGAACCTCAGGAAGCTACAGAGCCTCAAAGATCTATTACAGGGCATCCCACCCCAGTATCTCTGGAACAACGACCGATAGTGAAAAACTAATTTCGCAGGCAAACTTACGGCAGGGGAAAATAAATACTTCGAGATATCCTAAGACGTAAACGAATATTGTTTTCAACTCAATCTCAGGTTTTCAAATGGATACCGCATATTATTTCTTATGCAATCAGTAGAAAGAAAAATCACAAAAAGGATGGAGTTGGTTACATCGCAGTACTTCAATTACATTCCGACATATTTTGAAGTTAAGACCTGAAACACAAAGCGCACAGCTAGCGCACAATTACGGGAAGGTGCCGCATTGGAGTGGCCGAGCGTTCTAATGCGCCTTGTTGCGGGGCGCTTGCTAGCTCGCCGTCGGAATTCGAGTCCTCCCTCGGGCGTAGGTGTTTGTGTTGTCCTTTGAGTAAGTTACTTTAAGTTAGTTTAAGTAGTTTGTAAGCCTTGGAACTGATGACTAACGTAGTTAAGTCCCTTATATTTACAAACATTTGAACATTTGATTACGGGCAGCACGTAATTCACGCTCGAGTTTCGGGACGTGCGCTAGCTGCGCGATTCATGTGCTTCAAGTGTCAACTTCGCTTCTCAGTATGTCGGACTGTAATGGACGTGTGCCGGCCGCGGTGGCCGAGGGGACTGAGGCGCTTCAGTCACGGTCTGCACGGCCACTACGGCCGGGGGTTCGAATCCCCCCTCGGGCATGGATATTTGTGCCGTCCTAGTTCGTAAGTAGTTCATAAGTAGTTTGTAAGTTTAGGGACTGATGACCCCGTAGTTAAGTCCCATAAGCTAAAAAAAAAAAATAAAAAAAAAAATAAAAAAAAAAATAAAAAAAAATGGACGTGTTACTGAGTAACCAACGCCATTCTCTTTGCTATGTTCCAAGCTACTGAGTGGATAAGAAATGGCGTATTCGTTAAAAAAACTAATTTTGAGTTGGAAATATTTGTTTACATTTTAGAATGTCTCTTAGTACTTACTTTCACAAGCTAAAGGCATATTTCAATATCTAGTGTTGTTCCAAAGATATCAGGAGTGAATTTTTTTTCTTCATTTGTCATTTTATTCCAGGATGGGCAGGCTGGCAGCAGCCTACTACGCTGCTCTTCAGCCAGAAAGATACAAAGGTGGGACAAGAAGTTAAAACGTTATAGACACGGAGACAATAGATGCAGAATTTTAAAATACAGTGATTATACTACGGTCGCGGGTTCGAATCCCCCCTCGGGCGTGGATATTTGTGCCGTCCTAGTTCGTAAGTAGTTCATAAGTAGTTTGTAAGTTTAGGGACTGATGACCCCGTAGTTAAGTCCCATAAGCTTAACAAACATTTGAACATTTTTGATTATACTGGCGTAAAAAGACAATGAAAGAGGAGATGTTAAAAGACACATATTCAGTATTAAAAACTGCCTCGGGGCAAAAAACATATTGAAGTTAGACAGAGCCGGCCGCGGTGGCCGAGGAGACTGAGGCGCTCCAGTCACGGTCTGCACGGTCACTACGGTCGGGGGTTCGAATCCCCCCTCGGGCATGGATATTTGTGCCGTCCTTAGTCTTAGGTAGTTCATAAGTAGTTTGTAAGCTTAGGGACTGATGACCCCGTATTTAAGTCCCATAAGTTCTACAAACATTTGAACATTTAGTTAGACAGATAACGACGACGAGCACAGTGACACTAGTAAAAGCACACGGCAACACACTGTTCTGCCTGTTCGGCGGATGCTAAAATCTTAAAATCACAGGAAGGAAGCAAAACACTGACAACTCTAGACGAAACACTGTTTTAAAACGTGGCACTTAAATCCCGCGGGGATAGGGGTGGCTGGGGAGGCGCGGAGGGTGAGAGCAGGGAGGGGGGAGGGTATAAGCACTCTTGGGGAAGGAAAAGCATGGGTGAGTCAAGCAAGGGAGGGAGAGGAAGGGTGGGATAATTGAAGGGGACGCTCAAGTACGGGGAAGGATTAAGGTTGATAGGAAGTATAGATATCAGGACAGAGGGGAATTTTTTTTCTTTATTGTTATTTCAAGTCCCCACAATGGGGCGAGCTATCTGCGCACGCATGCGCTCTTCAGCCGAGAGATAGACAAATACAAAGGACTGTACAAAGAAAGTAAAGATGATAAAATTAGAAGGTAGGACACCTTGTATATATATATATATATCAGCGCTTAGGACATACTGTGGCCTGCCAAAGTAACTTAAGTTTTGACTCCGATGTCCGGCCTTTAACTAATCAGGCTGCGTGTACTTCTACAATGGGCGAAGTTAAGTATTATTTGTGTTAATTCTCATATGTTACTATACTTGTGGGATCTTTGTGTTACAGTGTAAATACGCCGCCTCACCAATAAAAACCCCCACAACAGTACTTGTGTTTCGTTAGAGCTTCCTTAGGTGACACTAGCTGTACCACAACCACCTTGCAAATAGTATGAAAGAAATGTAAATCTATCGGACCAAACTGCGTGGTCATCAGTCCGTAGCTTACAAACTACTTACACCTAGGTAAACTAACCTACGGACAAACACACACACCCATGCCCCAGGGAGGACTCGAACCCCCACGGCGAGCAACCGCGCGCCCCGCAGCGAGGTGCTTTAGTCCGCTACTCCACCGCGGCACAAATAGTATCATTCAAATCATGAATAATTGTTTTCTCCATGGTATTAAAATTTTGAAGGCAGAGAGCTTATCGAACATTGTAGTAAATTACAATCAATACAGTCAAACCGGCCGCGGTGGCCGAGGGGACTGAGGCGCTCCAGTCACGGTCTGCACGGTCACTGCGGTCGGGGGTTCGAATCCCCCCTCGGGCATGGATATTTGTGCCGTCCTAGTTCGTAAGTAGTTCATAAGTAGTTTGTAAGTTTAGGGACTGATGACCCCGTAGTTAAGTCCCTTAAGCTTAACAAACATTTACATTTTTTAATACAGTCAAAAATAATTTCATGCCTGAGTAACTGCGTAAATAATGCAGTTCTACGATTACACCTCCTCTTCACACAGCACACTACATTTCTAGATTGGTGTTAGTGTTGCTAACAGCCTGACTAAACAAATGCGAACCCTTAGCGTCCGCTCCATTTACGCTCCTCGTCGCTGAGTTTGTGCGTGGCCCTCTTGGGGAACACAAACAGGCCAACCGCTGTCCGCTGGTGCGCAGTTACGGCTGACCCTGAGGATTCCGGTCGATGGACGCGTGACACCACCTCGCCTTTCCTCGCATACCTGTAAGCGGACTGCGCAAAATATTTCCCTCAGCCTGTGGCGCTCATGACTACGTGAGTGAAAGAAGAAACCTTTCGATGTCCTGGAAAAAAAAAAAAAAAAAAAAAAAAAAAGAATTACATGAAAGTGACGTTGCCTTGACTCTCAGAAAGTCAAGTACTGCAGGCTCACCGGTGTGTGCGATAGAACTTCCAAATGAGTCAGAATATGTTTGTGATCGGGAAAGAATAGGAAGAGAAACATTAAATTAAAGGAAAGGCAAATACATATTAGTGCTGTATAATATGTTGGAGATATATGGAACAATTTATTAATTTTTCAGATACAATGTGTGAACGGCGGACAAATGCTGCCAGATACGAAACCAGTATGTCGAGAACACAATGAGATACTGTAGTATTCTGAATTTTAAATAAAATTTCGATATCTCCTATGAGTTTCACACGCTGCTGTGCATTAGTTAAAATCAACATTACACTAAGTCTGCGCATTGTGTTCTTACCTCTGCAAACCTTTTAAAGTAAAGGGAGCGGACAAAATAATACGAACCCCTAATCTAGAAACAATATTTATTTTTCAACGATGCTGGAGTTGTAAATATAGTTCTCATCTTCTGCTCTAAGCTCTGCTCTAATACTCCCCATACCAGTTTTATTATGTTAAGACATGTTTTCGCTGTTCAGGGGAGATGTTTCATTATTTTCTGAAGTTATACAAAGACGCCTGAACCATTTTTGCTCTCTGTGTGGGAGCGCTTCATGGTTATGGAACATGGCAGTCTTTGTTACAACAGAACTACTAAAGAAACTGCATACACTGCGCTTGTCCGTCCATTTTTGGAGTATTGCAGCCCAGTGTGGGATCCTTATCAGGTGGGTTTGACGGAGGACATCGAAAGAGTCCAAAGAAGGGCAGCTCGTTTCGTATTGTCACGATACAGGGGAGACAGCGTTACGGAAATGATACAGGATCTGGGATGGGAATCATTACAACAACGGCGCTTATCGCTGAGGCGTGGGTTACTTGCGAAACTCCAATCGCCAACATTCTCCTCCGAATGCGAAAATATATTGTTGACTCCCACTTACATAGGTAGAAATGATCATCAGAATAAAATAAGAGAAATCAGAGCTCGAACAGAGAGATTCAGGTGTTCTTTCTTCCCGCGCGCTATTCGAGAATGGAATGGGAGATAAATAGTATAATTGTGGTTCGATGAACCCTCTGCCAGGCACTTAAATGTGATTTGCAGAGTATCCCATGTAGATGTAGATGTAGATGTAGATGGTAGGTATAGTAAGCACTTTGTTATCGAGGATGGTGCGATATTCATTCACAATTCTGGCCACTGATGGTAACGATAGAAGCAGTTGAACACCACGATATAGACGCACAAATAATGACGGAAACTGCCCTCTGATTGACTATAGCCAGTAGGCGTATCGTATCGTAAAGGCTAGTCTACACGAGGACACCAGGTTGCGACACTCGTTGCATGAAATGAGTTGCACGCAGTTGGTTTCGTGTGTGTCTCTAGACACGGCGCCAAAACTGTACGCTTCAGTTTCGTTGTTAAGTGAGTGCCTTAGTCGTCGTAAAATGGAACTTTTTGGAGCTGTAAGAGTTGCGAGAGAGCTATTACTTCTCTGTGTGAAGTTACCCATAAGTCTAAACATAAAAAGACTAACAAATAAGTTTCGATTGATAAATTGATTAAAAAAAGATGTCAGCTCGGTTGTTCAGCGACCATGTTGAAAGTGATTGTGTTTAAAGACCCAAGAAATTATTTTATTCATCTCAGAATGTCACCAGAGCAGTTTACGTTTTTTTAGAACATAGTTGGTAATACAGTAACGAAACAGATACTCTTATGTGTGAAGCATTGTCACCAGAACTGAAATTGAAAAATACATTACGTTTCTCGCCAAGTGGGGATTCATATTCGTCTGCATCGTGTTCCAAAATCCACAAATGGTTAACCAGGAGTTTACCAGCCAGGAATATGGAGCAATACAAATACTGCTGGACTAATAGATGTATCGCTGCATTCCGGCAGCGATGATTATTCAAAGCAGGCTGCATTAAGAAGAGAATGATTAGCTAACCACTCTCTTGCAGAAGGGTCTGTATCGTGGAAATATCAGCATGTTTATAAGTATTTACAAAAAATGTGAGTGTAAAACCCGGTCAGTTTTAATGAAATATTTGCAAAGAATTGTGAATGTAAACACAAACAAATATTGTAAAATAATTCAGCTTAACATATTTGTATAACCTTTTCTGCTGTGCACATTTTTTTATGTCTGTCAGTTCAAACCACGGAATCCTGGTTTGGTATACTTGCGCTGATCCAGACCCAGATGTTTTGTTAGATTACATTTTGCAGAGTTCGTTTGTATAGGTATTTCAAATTGAATGTATTTTAGACTGGAAATAACTTATCGTTAAACCATCAATATTAAATTCACAAATGATTGCTTCACGAGCAACAATACGCAGCTGCTTATTCCAGAAATTTTCGTGATTAAAATCCCATAACACCTATGCATCGCATATATGTAAAAAATCTGGACAATTTCTTCCGTTCCCCACTTCATGTTGTATTTTGTTGTGTTTTGGTTATCACCTGACCTAAAAACTCGCGCAGTTTCGCCAAAGTTGGAACGTGCCAAAATTGTTTAGTTTCGCCAACGAGTTGCGCGTACGCCTGCCGCGTATGCGCACTGCCAGTAACTCAGTTTCAAAATGTTCAAATGTTTGTAAAGCTTATGGGACTTAACTACGGGGTGATCAATCCATAAACTTACAAACTACGTGTAAACTAGCTTATACTAAGGACGGCTAAACATCCATGCCCGAGGGGGGATTCGAACCCTCGACCGTAGCGGCCGTGCAGACCGGGACTGGCACGTCACAGACCGCTCAGCCACTGGGGCCGGCGAAACTCATTTTTCATGAAACCTAATGAAACTTAGTGTCGTCGTGTAAACTAGCATCAAGCTTCGTTTGGAATTATGGATACATGAACCCGGTTGTTTGTAGGAAACAATGTGAACGATCAATTATCGAACCATACCACATACTTCTGGTCATTAAGTGTAAAAGCTGTGTGTGTGTTGTGGAATGTTGAACCTATCGTTAAATCAGACAATAAATTGTTCATTAACACAGCTATTTGGTTTAATTATGGCCCTGATATTGATGTATAAGAAACAGTGCATTAAACTGATTATGTGCGCAACGGATATTTTAACAAAACAACTGTGACATGTAACCTTTTGAAACAAACACTGACTATACTCAAAAATTTTGACTGCGAGAAAGATATAAGAAAAACCACAAATCACTTTCTTAATGCTTGACTGTGAGAATTTATGTAGCTCAGTTTCTAATTATTGAAATTTAAATTAACTATCATTTTACTATGGCACCAATAATGAAATATGTTCAATAATATTATTCAAATCAACACTCCACTAAATCAACTAATTATCAAATGAAGGAAGTAGGTTAATTTTCTAACTACGTAAATGAAACAGGAAAGAAAGGTCAAGTTACTTATTATTAATACTTATTATTAATAATCAGCATTACATTACCTACATAATACAACTTCTGACTTGCTGGCAAAGCAGCCTCTGCTCTACATCGGAGCCATACACACAACCCAACCGCTCTCTAAGCGAGCTGAACCACTAGTCGTACTCTCTCTCAGTGCGAGCTACAGTGCTATGCAATACATGATCTTTGCCAGAGATGAAACTTTACACATATCGATACATACAGTAGAAGCGATATTATACATTTTCTTGCAAGCAAGTTACTCGATACAAAACAGGAGGCGCAATATTAGACATTTTCTTACAAAAATAATTTTTTATGGACACGTTTCAAGTGCACAGCCACGGTGAAGCGGCCGAGTGTTCCAAGACATCCTGATGCGGAATGCGTCGCTGCTCGCCGTCGGAGGCTCGAATCCTCCCTCGGTCATGGGTGTATTTGTTGTCCTTAGCATTAGTTTAAGTAGTTTGTAAGCCTATGGTCCGATGACTTCAGCAGTTTGGTTCCTTAGTTTTGCAAACAATTGAAAATTTGATTTTGTCGCTACCCTAGATAAATGTGCTAAACACATACAGCTAAAACTGATGCCACTTTGCTGTGTGTACTTATTTAGATATTTGCAATACCAGTACTCACTTTTAGGAAATCCATCTAAATAACGAGTAGTATTAATGTATTGTGCCGCGGTGCATTGCATTGATACTTGCTCATGACTGACAAGTAACAAGCTATTTTTTTCGAATACGCACGAGCGGTTTTCACTTATAACTTATATTTCCTCTTCAGTTGAATCTAATCACGAAAACCACTCGTGATCGGTTTCTGAAAGAATCCATTTAAGAATCCATTTTCTTGTGTTTCTTGCTATTATTCCCTGTAAATGAACGTAACGTGACAAATCTCTATCAGTATGATGTTGGCGCTGTGGCAAAATTGAGGAACGAGGCGGATGCAGCGACGACGGAAGATCACAAGTTGACGACTTTCTCTTTTAGATCGCCCTGAAACAACCACAAAATTAAGGGTTCAGTTATCGTCTCATTTTTATAGCATATAAACAGAAATGTAGTCACATTAATCAAACTGTTATATCGCCACGCGGAAATGGCCATGTGGTGTAATGCGCCGTGCTACAGATTGCGCGGCTGCTCCCGCCGGAGGTTCGAGTCCTCCCTCGTGTGTATGTGTATGTGTATGTGTGTGTGTGTGTGTGTGTGTGTGTGTGTGTGTGTGTGTGTGTGTTTTGTCCTTACAATAAGTTAGTATAAGTAGTTTGTAAATCTAGGGATAGCAGTTTGGTCCGTTAGGCCTACAAATATTTGCCTTAAATTTCAAATTTATACAGTGTAAACCAAATTTGTATGATGTCTCATTGCTACTGCACTTCGTATGATACTTCCAAACTAGAGATCGTGCCATCCTATAATACTATCAGTGTCAGAGGATAAGAGCAGGTATTGCTCAGATTACATTCACATGTACTGACTAATAGATGTCTGATAGGCTACGCAGTCTGCTAATAGGTAACTCATTGTCTCAGCAAACCCTGTGACAATTCTTATGTTTGATGCTAGATCCAACTGTTATTGAAATGGGAATGACTGCTTTTCGCGTTTTCTAACATTTTTATAACCAAATGTTTGTAAATCTATCGGACCAAACTGCGTGGTCATCAGTCCGTATCTTACAAACTACTTAAACGTAGGTAAACTAACCTAAGGACAAACACACACACCCATGCCCCAGGGAGGACTCGAACCTCCACGGCGAGCAACCGCGCGCTCCTCAGCGAGACGCTTTAGACCGCTCGGCTTTTTTATAACCACCCAATATGTCAAACCAATGGAAATTTTACGAATAAAAATTTCTCGTCATTTAAAAATATGTTTTATTTAAAATCTTAAAATTTTAGTAGTATTTCTAAAGTACTACATTATTGTGCCGGAACTTTAATCCGGTTATTAGTAAAATAAAATAAAAAACTTATATAACAGAGAAGAAATAAATAACGAATAATACCAGTTATATAGAACTAAAACATGGGAAACGACATTAACCTTCGGCTTTTCCCATCCGTGTATTGCTGAATGTACAGCAACGACAGACCTCAGTGACGTCAAGGCGTCCAAGGTCAACTGGTAAATTTTTGCTCGTCGAAAGCCGTAATGGCGTGCCTCCTCTTTTTATATATCTTGATTGGTGCCTTCCACGTCAGACATGCTCGTATAGCCACTCGCGGTTCGAAGACGCTTCAAAAACATGGGCAGAAGTGCCGACCTCGGACAGACTGGCGAGATTCCTAGTCCGGCCTCCTTGTTTGTGGTTTTCTACAGTTTCGGAAATTCGTCTAGGTTGAGAACGGGTCGCTACCTACTCAGTTACTTGGATTTCTGACATTTAGACACAAATCTCACTTTCTCGTCGGATAATACTAAATGCAGGGACAATTACGTCCCTTTGGGCAGGGCCGGATCTAGGACATTTGCCAAGGGGGGCAAGCTTAAATTTTCCGTCCCTTCTTTCACCATTCCCCCCCTGTAAGAATCGACTTTTTGACGCTAATTGGGTTACATATTTATAAATAAATGTCACCATCTCACAATATGAACTTATTTTATAGTCTGAATTAAGATCAAAGGAAAACAGAACAATTTTAATAATTGCAAAAACATTACAAGATTACATATTTATAAATAAATGTCACCATCTCACAACATGAACTTATTTTAGAGTCTGAATTAAGATCAAAGGAAAACAGAACAATTTTAATAATTACAAAAACATTACAAGATTACTCATCGTACAAAAATCAATTCAAAATTTCGCTTTTCGAGCTTTTTTTGCTGCAAAACTGTTTTTGATATCATCATAGTTTAGACAAGCAGTTCGTTTGTGCTCTATGGATATTATACTCAGATTTGTTAAGCAATCGTGCTCCTCAAGTGTATTTCATTAGTTTCAGCTTGCTGAAACTTCTTTCTCCAGACGAAACAGAAACTAGAAAGGTAAGATATATTTTAACGCTGTAGTAAGGTTGGGATACCCCTCTACCAATTTATTTTTATAAATCAAACTTGATGATGCAGTGGAATCTTGCAAGGCTCTGTCTACTGCCAGCGAATGTTGTCTGAAACTTTCAAGTTCTTCCTCGCTAAGATCTTCTGCCAGTTCTGCTGCTTTGGCCTTCAAGTCCTCCACTTCCATTTCTCGAATTTGCAGACCACACAGAAAACTAATTTTTGCACCAATTTTCTCAAGTGCGGTAAACCTGGTACTAAGCTCTGTCAATTATTCCCTATTTTTTCTGTGAATGTTGGATACTTCATCCTCACAAAGCTCATCGGCCATTTTCTTCTTTCTTCGAATCCTTTTTTCGGAGAATACCGTTGATACCTCATTATCTTCTGCTAGCACTTTGGCCTCAGAAATAGCTTCAGAGGTACAAGAATCCCGTGAAGTTCTGAGAAAGCCCAAAAGTCCTTGATTGTTTCGAACAGCTTTATCAATTGTAAAGTATTAAGTTCGCAGAAACTGATTAAAATGAGCAATTTATTTTAATATTGCATACCAGAAACAAGTTAAAGTAATAAATTTGAGTTTTCTCATATTTTTTAAAATAGATCTTGTCTCTGATTTTGTTTCTGGTGTTGACAATTTATAAGTTTCAGTTTCTTCCAGGGCCTTCAAATCTTTATGAAAATGCTTGTGAACAGCTTCAACCGCATCTACTCTTGCAGATCACCTAGTGTTGCTGAATGTCTGCTGAATTTGCTCCTACTAAATTTAAAGAGTGATTAGCACATGGTACGAAATAGGCCATTCATTCTTCTGAAGTATTCTTGACTGGACTACTTTGTACTTTCCAGCCCTGTTTGCCCCATTGTCATGAGACTGCCCCCTGCAATACTTAGTGTTCAACCCATCTTGTTCCAATTTTTGCAGTATCTCTTGACTAAGGCCTTCTCCTGTTTTGTCTGTAACTGTAAAAAAGTCAGTAAAACTTTCCACAATCTCTGAGTCATTCGACTTGACATATCGAATTACTTGTGTCATCTGCGCATTGTGGGTGATATCTGGAGTGCAGTCAAACATCAATGAAAAGTATGTAACAGCTAAAATATCTTTAATTATATCTTGTTTTATTTTGTCAGCAATCAAGACACGGAACTCATCTTGTATATTTTTGTAAAAATAGCTAATCTGGCCTTTCTTGTGGCGTTCAACACGCAGACGAAGGGGAACACTACAGTATTATATGAAATCAATTGTATTTAGAAATTTGCCGCTATGTGGATCACCAAAATCACCATATTCTTATGTCCCTCTAAAAGGACTTCCTTGCTTAGCTAGAAAAAGGACAGCATCAATAATACAGCGAGATTCCTCCTGTTTTATCTGTTCTTGCTGCCCAGTGTGCGATACTTATCAGGTGGATTTGTCGGAGGGCATCGAAAGAGTCGAAAGAAGGGCAGCTTGTTTTGTATTGTCGTGATACAGGGGAGACAACGTCACGGAAATGATACAGGATCTGGGAAGGGAATCATTAGAACAAAGGTGTTTATCGCTGCGACTTGGGCTACTTACGAAACTACAATCGTCAACATTCTCCTCCGAATGCGAAAATATAGTGTTGTCTCCAACTTCCATAAGTGGAATAGATCGTCTGAATAATTACGTACAGGCCGCGGTGGCCGAGCTGTCTGGGGCGCGCCAGTCACGTTCAGCACGGCCACTACGGTTGGGGGGTTCGAATCCCCCCTCGGGCATGGATATTTGTGCCGTCCATAGTATAAGGTATTTCATAAGTAGTTTGTAAGTTTAGGGACTAAATGTTCAAATGTTTGTGTAGTCTATTGGACTTAACTACGGGGTTATCAGTCCCTATACTTACAAACTACTTATGAACTACTTACGAACTAGGACGGCACAAATATCCATGCCCGAGGGGGGATTCGAACCCCCGACCGTAGTGGCCGTGCAGACCGTGACTGGAGCGCCTTAGTCTCCTCGGCCAGTTTAGGGACTGATGACCCCATAGTTAAGTCCCATAAGCTCTACAAACATTTGAACATTTTGAATAAGTACGTGAAATCTGAGCTCGAACAGAGAGATTCAGGTGTTCTTTCATCCGGCGCGTTATTCGAGAATGGAATGGGAGATAAATAGTATAAAAGTGGTCCGATGAACCCTCTGCAGGCAGTTAAATGTGATTTTCAGAGCATCCTGTGTAGATGTCTATCAATTCCACCGCTACCGAGAGAGGACTCTAGATCCTTAATGCTTTTGACTTTCAATAAGAAGTGTGCGCACCTGAAATACTTTTTTTCATAAGGACTGGAACGTTATTCAAATTCACGTGTTCTACAAATATTACCTTGATATGAAATAAGAATATTCATTCATTTGAAAAAGGAAATCTATGAAAATTAATAAAAATTGTGAATTTACTTATGCAATAACGTAAACATCTCCCTCATTCTGGCCAATATCTAGTAGATTTTTAAAGCTTGATTAGCTGAAGTACCTAAGACAGGGCAACACTGAAGTCAGCCACCAGGAATTTTAGTTTTATTAAATGATTTTGGTATTTCTTGCAGTCATTTTACTCTTAATAATTCTGTGTCAGTTAATTTTATTAAATTGTACCAAAAGGATACATTCTGTAAAAAAAAAAAAAAAAAAAAAAAAAAAAAAAAAAAAAAAAAATGTCGGTCAAAATTTGCCGCCCTCTAAATTCTGCCGCCGGGGGCAACTGCCCCCTTTGCCTCCCTCTAGATCCGGCCCTGCTGTGGGGGTGAGTTGGGAAGAGTGATGACGGAGAGATGGCATAGCGACAGTTACACCATAAGTATGACGAAGTGTGAGGGCTGACTCGGGTTCGTGATTCACCTGCAGCGTCATAATTATGACAGAAAAGATTCGCTCATATTTCAGCAAGTATTACGGCTGTCTTCATCGTCCTAAGAGTTTTAGATCTGAAAAGTAACGCATTTTGACGTGATAGATACATAAAGGCAAATATTCACATGTTTGTAAACCTAAGAGACCAAACTACTGAGGTTATCGGTCTACTACTACTTAAACCAACTTATACTAAGAGCACGCACGCACGCACACACACACACACACACACACACACACACACACACACACACATGTACACCTATGCCGGTAGGACTCGAACCTCCGAAGGGAACTAGCCACGCGGCCATTCCCGCCCGACCGACTCTTTTCATCCAAAGTGTAGCTCGTATTTAGGCCCACTGAAGAGTCTGAAACAGAAGATCACTCGCATCCGCTTGTTAAAGGTATCACTCCATAATCCAAGTCAGTATTTGGAATTATTTTTAAATGTTCAAATGTTTGAAAATCTATCGGACCAAATGGCGTGGTCATCAGTCTGCAGCTTACAAACTACTTAAACTAAGGTAAACTAACCTAAGTACAACACACACACTCATGCCCTAGGGACGACTCGAGCCTCCGACGGCGAGCAACCGCGCGCTCCGCAGCGAGGCGCCTTAGACCGCTCGGCTACTCCACCGCGGCTGGAATTATTTTTAAACAATGACTTGACGTATAGAACAAAATATTAGTTCTTTTCAAATATCTTTCCGTACACGTAAAGATTCACCAGTATAATGAACATATCTTTTCTGAAAATGCTTGAACTTAAGGGGGCCATATCATACTTATGTAACCCATGTTAATTTACGCAAGTATTTGAGCCATTTCTGTAAAAACTATATGGTGCAGGACCTTAATGTTTTTACTGTATGTTACATGATGCTAATAGAGTTAACTGTACTAAAATCTACTTATCCATTTCATATTTTTAATAAATACTCCTTTAGATATATTAACAAAAATATTAAGTTTTTTTCTGCAGAAAATATTTGTGAACTTCCTAGTGGGGAAACATTAATGAATGTAGTACCAGAGGTTTGAGTACTATGGGCAGGGCGAAGCTGGGAATTTGTATCTGAAGGTAGGCGTGCATGGGTAGTCCTTGCAGGTGCGGTGATCACTGTGTCCCCAATGCCGGGCGCCGTGGCTCAGCGCGCCCGGTCAGGGGGCTCAACGCCCACTGTAATAAAAAAAGCTGAGCCAAGAACACTTCGAACATCAACGAACAAATACGATCAGCGTCCGCAATGAACAGAACTACCCATAGAGCCAAAAAAAAAAAAAAAAAAAAAAAAAAAAAAAAAAAAAAAAAAAAAAAGTGGTGTAGGGGTCAGCGCAACTGCCTAGAAAGCAGGAGACCCGGGTTCGAATCCCGGCTGGGTACACATTTTCAGCTTTGCCCAATCGCAGTTGATGTCATATATTCTATGAATATTATCCTCATTTTATCGCAATTATGCAGCCAGTGATCATAGTTTGACCAGGATTAATTCCCATATTTTTCAGTACCCAATACTTCACAATATTCCCATAATTGAATGTAATAACAGCATCACAAACTCCTAGCTTCAATGTATGCATGCCTACAAATACAGTTTTAGGAAGGCGGTTCCAAATTATGCTGTTGAAACATTCATTTGGGTTCTGTGTCTGTCCATGCAGACATTTCCTTAGAAGGATAGGATGGTCCAAGTCTCTGAAAATAGGTTTAATTGCTGTAATAACAGCAGCAGGAAGAGAATGCTGGTGAGAATAAGATTCTCTAGTTGATTGAGCCTTATTATATTTGCACCACAAATTTTCTCCAGATGGAAACAATGAATGGCACGGCTAATCATCAGTAGAGGACTTATGAAAGAATTTGGCCCAAACATGTCTCTTCATTGCCTCCAGATTTTCTTTAATGTTTCCTAGTTGCCTTCCCATTGTATACCTGCAAGTTTTCTATTTCAGTTTTAGTTAACCGACTCTTTTCGGTCAACAATTTTCTTTCTTCTAATTTTTTCCTCTCATATCAACAGTTTTCTCAGCCTTGTTCCCAAACGATTTTGAACATGGCCTACACATTCTAATTTGCCAATAATGGCATCTCCATATGGCTAAGAGTGAGTGGAAAAGTGGGTGACAGAAAAGTGGGCGTGACACATAAACACAAGTGGTGGAAACATGCTCTTTAAATCCTTGAAAAAATCTGCAAAATGCTTTTCAGATTACTTAAATATGATGAAAACCGACCTTTTTCAACCTGAACCACGGTGTGGTCTCTTTAAACTGAACAGTAATTGCAGTACTATCTCCTGCAAATTATTACCACAACTATTCATCAGTGACGGCCGCGGTGGCCTAGAGGACTGCGGCGCACCAGTCACGGTCTGCGCGGCCACTACGGTCGGGGGTTCCAATCCCCCCTTGGGCATGGATATTTGTGCCGTCCTTAGTGTACGGTAGTTCATAAGTAGTTTCTAAGTTTAGGGACTGATGACCCCGTAGTTAAGTCCCATAAGCTATACAAACATTTATTCATCAGAACGTGATGTTGGTTTCAATGTAATGGCCCACGTACGACCACTTTCATCTACGATCCAAGCTTAAATACACGATGAATATACTGTTAAATTATCAGCATGAACATGCTTAAAAAGTCATGTAAATCAATGGCGCCAAAAGAAAAGCAGAACTTGAAAAATACCTAAGATACAATTTGTAAATAATATAGTGAGGACAGTTTACAACTCACCGCAAAGACGTGGCGACGAGCTGCGACAGGCACATACAAAAGACACACACATACAACACATTCAGCTATCGGTCATGGCCTTCTTCAGAAAATAGAGCACTCACGCAATCACACAGGCACACAACACAGTCATACAACCATCACCTCCGACTGCCACACTTCGAATCACGCTCTGCAGCGAATCGGGGACGGGAGGGGAGGGGAGGGGGAGGGGATAGAAAGGTTACGTCACGGTGGTGGGGATGGGTTAGATGGGAATAACGAGATGCAGCTTAGGAATGGAGTGGGGAGGCGGGTGAGGGGAGAAAATAAAATAAAATATATATATATATATATATATATATATATATATATATATATAGAAAATACATGCACACTGCAAGTACACAAGACCACATACACATACAACATACATAAACATGCACGCATGTACACACACACACACACACACACACACACACACACACACATACACACACACACATACACACACCACTCAAAATAGGCGAGGTTTGGGATAGAGAGGTAGGAACTGTAAGGTATGGAAATATATATATATATATATAGGGAAGTTATCGTAGGTTGAGGCCTGGTTGATTTCGCGATCGGAGAATGTATTGTAGGGATAACTCCCATCTGTGCAGTTCCGAAAAGCTGGTGGTGGATGGGAGGGTCCAGATGGCCCGGGTTGTGAAGCAGCCATTGAAATCAAGCATGTGTTCCGCTGCATGCTGTGCCACAGGGTGGTCCACCTTGTTTTTGGCCACAGTTTGGCGGTGGCCATTCATCCTAATGGACAGCTGGTTGGTGGTCATGCCAATATAGAAAGCTGTACAGTGCTTGCAGCACAGTTGGTAAATTACGTGGCTGCTTTCACAAGTGGCCCGGCCTCTGATAGGGTAGGATAAGCCTGTGACAGGACTGGAATAGGAAGTGCTGGGTGGGTGGATTGGACAGGTCTTGCAGCGGGGTCTTCCACAAGGATATGATCCCTGTGACAGTGAGCTGGGTTTCAGCGTCACACGGGTCATATCCTTGTGGAAGACCCCGCTGCAAGACCTGTCCAATCCATCCACCCAGCACTTCCTAGTCCAGTCCTGTCACAGGCTTATCCTACCCTATCAGAGGCCAGGCCACTGATAGGGAAAAAGAGAAGATCAATAAACTACCTGCCTTTCTACTATCCTTGAACGCTGAAATATTAGCTTTGTACATTTTATTTTGGACATCTACTTACCTGTGGAACTGTGGTGATTTTAGTCATACCAGCGGGTTTGCCGCCGGCTGACATTGTGAATCTCTCACAATATTTCGTCGACCCAACTGTTCGACATCTTCAAGTGGCGGTATTTGTCAGTATATGAAGGCGCGACTGATGTAACTGCGCGGCAGCGGCGGTATTTATTAGGGCGTGTGCAAGATTACGCATGCGCGAGAGACCGTCCAGTGTTGGTCGGCGGCGGCGCTTCTGGTGCCCCCTGCTGGGAGCCGAGGAGGCGTCTTCCGCGCGTGCGCCGTGGGCAATGATGTGCTGCCGGACGCTCCTGTGCTGGAAATTGGAACTACGTATTTGCGTTGCGCTGCGTTCCTTCGTGTATCCGTTTTTCTCTTTTCTCCTGTTTTATTTTGATTGCAGCCAATACTGGATTCCAGGCTGCGCTCATCTGGAAACCTGCATCCCTGTTGATAAGATTGTCCGCCATACGGATGTGTATGGCCTCCTTAAAAAGAAGAAACTAGAAGTCGTCGACGCACCGTGTTTAATCTCACGGTTAGAATTTTGGACGACGCATCCGTTTCGGTGCTCGAAAAGGGTTTGAATTTTGCACCAACACCAGGGACAGCTCCGGTTCTAGAAGTTATATCTTGGATAGATCGAGCAATTTTGAAATTTCCCAGTGACGTTGCAGAAGAGATTAGGAGTGATACCTGCAGAATCCTGACCAAAGCTCAGCCGAAGAAGTTTAATATCTCTTCAGCAGAAAGGAAGGCTCTAAGTGATTTGAGGGCAGACAAAGACCGCAATTTTACCTGCTGACAAGGGGAACGCCACTGTCCTTCTCTCAAGAACAGAGTTAACTCCGAGATCGAGGTACTGCTTAACGACCCTGCATATCGAAAGCTGAGAGAAGATCCGACTTGCATGATTCAGAGGAAAACATTAGACCTCATTAAAAAGAGTTCTATTCCAAATAACCTTAGGAAAAGCCTGCGGCAACAGGCTGCAGTTCCTCCGAGACTGAACGGCCTACCGAAGATCCATAAGGAAGGGACTCCTTTACGTCCAATTGTGAGCAACATTGGTGCGCCTACCTACTTCTTGGCTAAATATCTCGCTTCTCAATTGGCAAATGTGAACACCACATCAAAAATTCGGAGGACTTCATACAACGCCTAAGGACTCTTAAACTACAATCGACTGATCTCTTGGTCAGCTTCGACGTCGCATCTTTATTTACCAAAGTACCTTTATGGGACTCACTGCAGCTCATCAGCAGTAAGTTTAAGAAAGACATTGTGGCATTGTTCGAGTACGTGCTTACCTCAACATACTTCTTATTCAACAACCAGTATTTTGAACAAGTTGAAGGAGTCGCCATGTGGAGTCCTCTATCCCCCATGGTGGCCAACTATTTTATGGAAGACTTTGATGAAAAAGCACTACAGTCAATACGTCTGCAACCTTCTTGTTTCTGGCGCTATGTGGATGACACATTTGTGGTGTGGCCTCACGGAATAGAGACGTTACCCACGTTTCTTCAGCATCTGAATTCACTCCATCCTAGTATCCAGTTCACCATGGAGGTGGAAAGTTTACCTTTTCTGGTTGTTATGGTAAAAAGAAAACCTGTTGGTACGCTGGGCCATAGTGTCTACCGCAAAGCGACACACACAGAGCTATATTTGCAGGCCGCAAGTTGTCATCATCCTGCACAACGCGGTAGCGTCTTACGCTCTTTGGTACAAGGGCACATGTGGTCTCAGATATTGACAGCTTGCCAGGTGAACTACAACATCTAAGAACTGTATTCCAGCAAAACGGTTATTCTGAGCGACAAGTACGCAACGCATTTCGATCGAAGCAATTTCAACGAAAGGATGTTGATGATGATTCGGAGACACCCACTGCAACGGCGTTCTTGCCATATTTTCGTGGCATGTCATCAAGAATAGAACGAATCCTCAAGAGACACGACATCAAATGTGTGTTTCGTCATCCAACAAAACTGAGGAATCTATTGTGCTCAGTCAAAGACGAACTTGGCCTTCGAAAACGCGGCGTATACAAAATACCTTGTCAGTGCGGAAAATCTTATATAGGGCAGACATGTCGAACTGTGCAAGAACGCTGTACTGAACACCAACGCCACACACGCCTAGGGCAACCTAGTGAGTCAGCGGTAGCAGAGCACTGCCTGAACACAGGTAATCGGATGTGTTATGAGAAACCTGAAGTTCTATCGTCATTGTCATCATTTTGGGACAGTATTTTTAAGGAGGCCATACACATCCGTATGGCGGACAATCATATCAACAGGGATGCAGGTTTCCAGATGAGCGCAGCCTGGAATCCAGTATTGGCTGCAGTCAAAACAAAACAGGAGAAAAGAGAAAATCGGATACACGAAGGTACGCAGCGCAACGCAGATACGTAGTTCCAATTTCCAGCACAGGAGCGTCCGGCAGCACATCATTGCCCACGGCGCACGCGCGGAAGACGCCTCCTCGGCTCCCAGCAGGGGGCACCAGAAGCGCCGCCGCTGACCAACACTGAACGGTCTCTCGCGCATGTGTAATCTCTGCTCACTCCCTGATAAATACCGCCGCTGCCGCGCAATTACCATCAGTCGCGCCTTGAAGTACTAACTGGGTGCTGATGACCTCGCTGTCTATACGGTGTTACGTGGGTTTGTCCAGTCCATAAAATTCCATGGTCACATAATCAAACCATTTATAGGCCTCACAACGTACACGGCCGTCGACATGCGACATTAAACCCAAATGCGCGGGATCACCTCAAACTCACGGGAAGCATTTACGACACAGAAGTACATTGTTCCTCTCTACCTCATCTGTTACAACAATACTAATATACCAGAATGAAACTTTCACTCTGCAGCGGTGTATGCGCCGATATGAAACTTCGTGATAGATTAAAATTGTGTGCCGGAACCGGGACTCGAACCTAGGACATTTGTCTTGCAAATGCCTTGCATAGCTCCCGTCACGGTCTGCACGGCCACTACGGTCGGGGGTTCGAATCCCCCCACGGGCATGGTTATTTGTGCCGTCCTTAGTCTTAGCTAGTTCATAAGTAGTTTGTAAGCTTAGGGACTGATGACCCCGTAGTTAAGTCCCATAAGTTCTATAAACATTTGAACATTTGATTTTGCCTTGCATATCTTCCAGGTTCGAGACCCGGTTCCGGCACACAATTTTAATCTTCCAGGATGTTTCAATGCTAATATTGTCTAACCGTTCCGTTAGCTTTGCTATATCATTACGCATCTAAGCCTTTTCTTCACGTGACTCCCGTATATTTATATTTCCAATCTATTGTTAAGCCTCTACCAGTTTTGTTAATTTAGATATAGACTCAGCATTAGACTGTCTTAACCGTTCCTCTAATTCAGCATTAGACTGTCTTAACCGTTCTCCTAATAGCTGACGATTCTGCTTTAGCCTGTGTTACACGTTCTTCTACTTAGTTTTAGACTGTCTTATTGATACTGCAGTAGACTACGTTAACTGGTCGAATTTTCTATTTAGCATTCTAAATACTGCTCTCATGGTTCTAATACGAAAAGTTCGTTCAGAATATGACAAATCTCTTTCAGACATCTTAATTCCGGTAATCTAATAACAACACTTTCACAAAGAAAAATAGTACCTTGTCACCAGAAAGTATCACGTCACCTTTCAATGAACTCACCAAACACCTTTACTGTAGTTGTGTTGGTGATGTGTACACTGGAACTGGCTATCAGATGCACAGCTGGTGAAACCTCGCTGTCGAGACTCACTAGGTGTCGATTCAGCGCCGACAGAATGCTGGCTCAGACACCACTGGCTGTGTCGACTGCACCTCGCCCCGTAGACTGAACTGTGCTGGACACGACTCCGGAACAGCACCCAATGCCGAAGGACACCACATGACTTACTGGGCCTGTTAAACTGGAACCAAAATCGCTTCTGGAAGCAGCACCATGCTGCCCCCCAGGTGATGCGTGATCTCGTGGAGAACTGCAGGACCAAACTGCAAGGCTGCCACGTTTACACTCCCACAGCATACGCTGCTCGCGGCGTGATGTTGACAGCAGCAAGGCAGACAACTCTGCAACAGCACCAGACGAATTATCAGCTCCGTACCCGTGTGCTTGATTATCTACTTTAACAGCACACACTTCCTGTATTGAAGGTCGCGGGATTAGTCAAGATACAAAACGTCGGTTTTGACCAGTGACATCATATACGAAGCAAAGATATGAAAGTAATAATAATTGAACATCTGACAACTATCAAAAAATGTATCGTTTATTAGTATACCAAAGATAATACGATGAACGAGTTTACAGATATATAATTATTAGCTAGTTTAACAAATATGTATGAGAAATGAAACATATGCTGTCTATTGCATTTTTATTATTAAAGGAAACAATGGCCGGCCGCTGTGGCCGAGGGGACTGAGGCGTTCCTGTCACGGTCTGCACGGCCACTACGGTCGGGGGTTCGAATCCCCCCTCAGGCATGGATATTTGTGCCGTCCTTAGTCTTAGCTAGCTCATAAGTAGTTTGTAAGTTTAGAGACTGATGACCCCGTAGTTAAGTCCCATAAGCTATACAAACATTTGAACATTTTTGGAAACAATGAACTATGTTTAAATTATTTACATATTATAATGAATGTACACTATACATTTTTAACGGTGTTTTTCTTGGAAGTGTAGCGTCTCAAACAAAAACAAGAAAGTAGTTACAGCGTTACGTACAAGAAATATACTTTTCTTTTTAGCATTATGTTAACGCATTGTAGTACAAATCCGTAAGATTTAAAAGATACATGTACGATACTGCTCGCGCGAAAGTGTAACGTAATAGTATATGATTCTATTTATTTTAAAGAAAAAGTCAGTAAATACATTTTTCATTTGTGACTAAATGTCGATTTTCATGAGATATCTATATCGTATTCTTTACTTGAGCTGGGGTCAAGTGTAGTGTATGATACATATTTTTTAAAGATAGCAAATGTCGATATTTCATGAGATAACTGTATCGTATTCTTTACTCGATCAGGAGAGGTTAAGTAACAAATCCAATAAAGGTGACAACTGCAAAGTCATTAGTTGATTTTAGGCTATCTAATATATTGTGTATGCATTTTTTAATTTTGACAAACTTGTTAACCACGAACGAATCAAGATATCAATTGTCTTTCTTTAATTACATCAAGACCATATGGAAATAATCCCATATCTCTGATACAAAAAATTTAATATCATCATATATATATATATATATATATATATATATATATATATATATATATATAAACATCTCTGATTAACTATATCATTGGTCAAAGCCGACGGGTTGTATCGCAAACTCGACTTGACCCAAGGTCGCCACAAAATGTTGTGGAATGCGGGTAAAGAGCATTTCAATAACGGTATCACATTCATTACGAGAAACTCCATCACTTTTTTCTTCTGACTGTCTGCAAGGTACGTCCAGAAAGTAAGTTCCGTTTGGTTATATAAAACAAACGTGTACAAGTACAGAAAAAATATTTATTGTACAAAAATCTACAACTGTTAAACTACTTTTCTACATAGCTGCCGAAATTTTGTAGCACTTGTCATAGCGTGGCACAAGTTTCTGTATGCCTTCTTCATAGAAGGTTGCCGCCTGTGTATTCAGCCATGTGGCAGCATGTTCTTTCAGCACGTCATCGTTGAAGTGTTGACAGGACAAATTTTAGGTGTAAGAACAGGATTTCCATCAAAAGGTGCTGTTTGTTTCCACGAAAGTGCCCTACCTCATGTGGCGAATGTGACCAAACAACTCTTACGGGAATTTCACTGGGACGTGTTTGATCATCATCCGTACAGCCCGGGCCTCGCTCCTAGCCACTTTCACCTCTTCTTACACCTAAAAATCTGTCCTTGGTGGTCAACATTTCAACGATGATGACGAGCTGAAAGAACATGCTACCACATGGCTGAATACACAGGCGGTAACCTTCTATGAAAAAGGCATACAGAAACTTGTGCCAAGCTATGACAAGTGCCTACAAAATTTCGGCAGCTATGTAGAAAAGTAGTTTAACAGTTGTAGATTTTTGTATAATAAATATTTTTTTCTGTATCTGTACACGTTTGTTTTATATAACCAAAAGGAACTTACTCTCGTATATCAGGTTGACAAGTTATGAGAGATTTATGTTGTCAATCGGTTTATTCCAAACAACTTCCTATCTATAGTGTGTCACCTTTTAAGTTGATCGTAATAGTGCGTCACATTTTACAATGACAGTAATCGAACCTCAAATCCTATACTCGCATCACTGGCAGACACAATCGAATTACATTCCTCATAATAATAGGTAAAAGTCCTTGTACCACCCATTAATCCTCGATATAAAACCTAATGAATTGTCATCAAAACATTTACATCCTATAACAATCTGAACATTAACTTCGTGAAATTTTTGCTGGTTGTTTAGTCGATTTTCAAAACACATAATCGATCATTCTTCTAGTTATGTATTAGATGCAATTCATATTTGAGGCGCTATGCTACGATGCGCGAGGCCGCTCCCCGTCTAAGGTTCGAATCCCCCCGCGGGCATGGATGTTTGTGCTGTCTTTAGTATAAGTTAGTTTATAAATAGTTTGTAAGTTTAGGGACTGATGACCTCGCAGCTAAGTCCCTTAAGCTTAACAAACATTTGAACATTTGATTGAATGCATGTTTACCTGTTATATAATTTCAATCAGATATCACCCAATAAAACTAATCTTCTCTCCTTCACAATAATAAACTGAATTTTGTACAAATTAATAACGTTGACTCTTATATGTAGAAACACATAATTAGCTAGTCGCAGGCAAATAACTTTGAAGACGTAGTTTTATTAACACCAGTAAAATGTATGATGATACCTCTTAGCTGGACCTATGGCAGTAACAGACAAACTCATTAAACATTTTGCAGTAATGTAAATAAATTTCGTTAGTTGCTCCGTGGAACGATGAACCGTTGCAATCAACAAAACGTGGCATTCTTCGTCGCCTCATAGCCCTCGGCTAGGAATAATTTTTGGTCAGCAAATTTTAGTTCGGGTTTCGGCCGTGAAGACGTGGCTCCGCCGAACTGCAGCACCTCGAACGTACACGAAACAAACCAAAATCAAACAACAATTTAAGTATCTCATGATGAAATGTTTATACACAGAAAATAATATCTTCGTTATAGATATCCTGCAGAACCGAGCTGATGTAGGGTAGTAGGAGCTATTTATTCCTTCGTCTCACTACACTGTCTTTCCCCATTATTTCTGGTCCCCTCTGTCTGGTCATCTCCTCCTCCCTGTCTCTCTCTTTCTCTCTCAGCCCGTCTCTTTCCTCCTCCCTCTACATCCTTGTTCTCTCTCTGTCCATCTCCGCTCCCTACGCCCATTTGCTCCTCTCCCTATCTATGAAAAATTTCATATATCTGTCAACTTTCATCATTATCAATGGAACAAAACTTACTGCAAGGTGTGGCCTCTATTGTAAAATATAAACATTCACGGCCGGAAAGGTCAATATTACTAAAAATTTTCGATTATGCCGTGGTCTTATGGACTTATTATTCAAACCCAGCGCTTCGTCCCCAATTGCGGAGAAACTTTCAAGGGGGATTGTGGCACTTTTGTATGTCCGATGCACACCCTGGCTCGCTACTGACAAGGGAGTAATATAATGTACCCTCTCTCATGAACCATACAGTGGCTTGTAGAATGTACAAGATGCGTCTTAAAAGTTATGTAAATGGTCCACGCTGGCGAGGATGAGGTGCCTGTGTATACACATTGAGGGACACGTACAAACACTGCAGTGAAGCGGTGGCACAGGCTGCGACCCAGCTATCAGTGTCAGTGTGAGAACTTGTGTCGTTGCAACATGGAGCGCAAAATGCAGCAAAGCGTTAACATCAAGTTTTGTTTCAAATTTGGCGAAACGGCGACGGGGACCCATAGGATGTTAGTCCAAGTGTATGGTGTTGAAGCAGTGAGTAAGAAGCGTGTTTCTGAATGGCTGCGGAGATACGACAACACGCGATCTCAGTGCTTGGAGGGATTCCAGAAGAAGCGTTTGCTGACAGTTCCCAACAGCTGTACAACCGATGTCAGAAGTGTATTGTAGACAACGGCGATTACTTTGAAGGCCAATAAGGTATTTTGTTTGTAACTCTTGTTTCCTATATTTCGTGAGACCATTCACAGAACTTTTCAAACGCACCTTGTAAACACATTCTCAATGAAAATATTATACATGTTGAAATGTTTATAAATCTATGGGACTTAACTACGCTGGTCATCAGTCTCTAGGCTTACAAAGTACTTAAATTAAGTTATCTAAGGACACCAAATATACTCACGCACGAGGGAGGACTCTAACCTCCGCGGTGATCAGCGGCGCGCTCCGCAATAAGGCGCCTTGGAAAGATTTTTCATTTATTTATTTCCTTTTTTTTTTAATTCGGTCACTCCACATTATAAATGTACCACGTTCCATGCTAGTTATTCAAACGGTGTCAAAGTCTGTTGTATGGCGCCCTCTGCTATGCATCGTACGAAACATTTTGTAGACAGTGATCTTCCTCTTGTTTTGATGGTCAAGTGTGCAAAATTTTATCAAATTGTAAATGTAGATTTGTATGCAATACAAACACACGGAGCTACACTGTATAGTTGTCGGTATGAACCGAAGACAGTGGCGGCACGCGACGTTGGGGCTGGTGTCCCTCGGGGCGCCGCATTGACGCCACAGGAAAACGCTCAATAAAAGCGGACGCTCAAGAGGGGCCTGCTAGCTGCCACGCCGCCGCACACTGGGACGGAATCCCCACAACGTGGCCAAAACACCAACAACACGTTTAATTCACACAAAACACAACACACGGGGGGTTTTGAAGTCGCTGATTACGAATTTGATGGTAAAAATTGTCTAAACAAATAGCGGAGCTAATGTAGCAACGTGACCCATGAAAATCCATAATAATCTATTAATAATAGCGTATATATATACTATTTCGACACTAATAATTAATACACTGCGAACAAGATTTGTTGCCGGCCGCAGTGGCCGAGTGGTCTGCGGCGCGCCAGTCATGGTCTGCACGGCCGCTACGGTCGCAGTTTCGAATCCTCCCTCGGGCATGGGTGTTTATGTTGTTCTTAGCGTAAGTCAAGTAATTAGTGTGTAAGTCTAGCGACTGATAACCACGAAGTTTGGTCGCATAAGACCTCACACACATTTGAACATTTTTGAACATGATTTTTTTTATTATAATAAAATAACAGAATATTTGTCGAAAATATATAGAAAAAAAAAATTCTTCGATACCACACACATTAAAGATCGTTTCATTATGAGTTACAAAGTGGGTGACAGGACGCAAATAATAAACGTAATAGTATAATCAACGACAGAAGTAATAAGTGTAGCTAATAAAAGCAATCGTTCTTAACATTCAAAACTTAATATGTTTGACGATGTTGTTTTGATGCAAACTAAATGGTATAATTGGTTTTATATCTAGCAATCAGTCAGTATCGCTGTCGAAGTTCTCAGAGTCAGAATCCACATCGGAATTTTCAATGGACGATCGCGGTGTAATTGGAATTGCTGCGGGCAGTAAGACCTTTATTGCCTCCTTTGACATACTTTTCACGTGTGTTTGTAGCAGTTTTATAATACTGGATATGTATGGATCCGAAGATACCAGAAGCCTCTTTAAAACGTCTTCTATTGTTTTTACATGTCAACATTTTCAGGAAAAGTCTTCCCGATATCTTTTAATGTCTTTGTTCCTCACTTCCTGCCCTAATTCGAATAATTGACCGATCGCCGGCAGCGGTGGCCGAGGGGACTGAGGCGCTGCAGTCACGGTCTGCACGGTCACTACGGTCGGGGGTTCGAATCCCCCCTCGGGCATGGATATTTGTGACGTCCTAGTTCGTAAGTAGTTGATAAGTAGTTTGTAAGTTTAGGGACTGATGACCCCGTAGTTAAGTCCCATAGACTATACAAACATTTGAACATTTTCGGCAAAGCATGGTCGTTTTGCACAGGTATCGGAAAAAAATAATATAAATAGGATAACCTTGAAATTTATACCGATTTAGTGGACGAACAATTCGTACGTACGTGTAGCAACCGATACCATCTTGTAGAACTGAAATTCTTCACTTCACTACCAAAATATTCACTGACAAACCGAGAGTAAATTTGCGTTGCTTTCACAGCGCCGCGTGTGCTCTCGACGAAGGTCACTTTTGAACCAACGTAACTCGACAGGTATCGAAGGTAGCGACCTCTCCTGGAACGATATGCACCAATCTTTCACCTTCCCTACTCAACTAACAAAATTCCGAGAATCGAAAATTCATTTTCGGGGTTTTGGCTACGTTTTGGGGATTCTGCCCGGCCGCGGTGGAGCAGCCGAGCGGTTTAAAGCACCTCGCTGCGGAGCGCGCGGTTGCTCGCCGTGGAGGTTCGAGTCCTCCCAGGGGCATGGGTGTGTGTGTGTTTGTCCGTTGGTTAGTTTACCTAGATTTAAGTAATTTGTAAGGTACGGACTGATGACCACGCAGTTTGGTCCGATGGATTTACAAACATTTGAACGTTTGAATTTGATTCTGCTTGTCCCACTGTGCGCCGCCACGGAGTCGTCGTGTCCACAAGCCCCCAAAACCTGCATCTGTCGATATGACGCCTAGTTCAAAGACGGCAACACCACAGTATGACAGTTACGACACTCTCACAGACTTTTGTTATACGCCACGATAGCAGCGCTCCAAGTGGCTGACGAGGTACATTTTTGAATACGATATCGGATGAGAGTGAATAGTGTCGTTTAAACTTATTTTAACATACTTTTTACAAAGGGGAAGGTATGAAGTGCCATAAAAATATGTAATAACCAGAAAATAACTCCACATTTGTGTTTATGAGGTTTCCTAAGGACCTGTGTATGGTGTAGAGACATACAGTCAATAGTTTGCCCCTCGTTCTATTTGAGATTGGAACAGAACAGGAAAAGACTGTAAGTTTGCACAAGATACCCTCAGCCACACACCTGACGGTTGATTGCGGAGTATGTATGTAGATCTAGAAGATTATAAATTAATTTTGTTTCAGTGTAATTTCAACTTACTTAAATATTAATAACACTAATTTCGTGTGGCTCAGTGGCCTGGTGCAAGTCTTTCGATTGGACACCACTTCGGCTACTTGCATGTCCCTAATCTACCCCAGTTATCCAACCGGGGAAAGGGGACCTGGCGACTCCTCACATCGTTGAGAGGGGAAGGCTGGGTTAAGACAGACACTGAAAAATTTCGAGATGCGACCGGGTTTCGAACCCGCGACTCTTCGATTCCAGTCGAGCGCTTTACCCCAAGACCCGCAGGTCCAACACTTAAATATTAATTAAGTGTAAACTATTTTAAATGAACAAATACTGTACATATCCACACACTATATGCCTCCCTGATTTCTGCGGATCCAGTAAGTCTGTACTGCAAGAGATTCTCTATGGCAAAAGCAGTTTCTTTGTTATGGGGAAACGATAACGATGTAAGAATGCAGTATGCAGTATAGCAGTGAAATTATAAGTCGAGATTATAAATGTCCTATCAGAGTTTACATTACGTACATAATTAAATTTATTTGTCTCGGAGGTAATGAACTCTGGGACTTGCGCAACATAAATAAGTGCGTTTTTCGTTCATACAGGGTGTTTCACTAAGTGTGTTTGCCTCTGTAACTTATAAAATAATAGGTGACGGGAAACTTTAATGCGGTAGGTCAACACAAGAAATGTTACACTTTCTGCGGAGCTATGAACATAGTTTATTGTATCATTTTCCAAAGAGTTACAGCACAAAGATGTATTTTTTTAATGGAACAATAGTTTTTTCTATCGTGCATTGGATTCCTTGAAACTAGCTGCGTCCAAATCAATTTAAACTACATTCCTATCACTGTTAGTTTGGGAGCTACAACCCTTCAAAGTTTCAGGGGCAGATACCACAGGCTGTACATAATACATGGCTGTGTGGTGGGTGATAGATGTTATGGTGGTGGGAAGTTGCTTTACATGAGATGTTCAAATGTGTGTCCTTGTTCCTTAATGCATAATGCAATGCGACGTCGAAAGGATCTAAACAACAGGTTTGCAGGAAGATGATTGGGTCGCCATGGTCCTCATTCATGGCCCTCAAGGTCGCCCGATTTAACACCAGTAGATTTCTTGTTGTGGGGATATCTAAAGGATCGTGTTTATGTCACTGAGCCCACATCCCCAGATGATCTAAAACGGACGCATGTCGCTCCGTCACACCGGCGATGTTACATCTCCTCCGACATCCTTTCGACGGCGCATTGCATCATTCATTGAGGAACATGGACACACATTTGAACATCTCATGTAAATCAACTTCCCACCGCCATAACATCCATCCCCCACCACACAGCCATGTATTATGTACAGCCTGTGGTATCTGCCCCTGAAACTTTGAAGGGCTGTAACTCCCAAACTAACAGTGATAGGAATGTAGTTTAAATTGATTTGGACGCAGCTGGTTTCAACGAATCCAGTGCAAGATAGAAAAAACTATTGTTCCATTTAAAAAACTCATATATTTGTACTGTAACTCTTTGGAAAATGATACAATAAACTATGTTCATAGCTCCGCAGAAAGTGTAACATTTCTTGTGTTGATCTACCGCATTAAAATTTCCCGTCACTTATTATTTTATAAGTTACAGAGGCAAACACACTTAGTGAAACACCCTGTATACCGTCAACCACACCCCTGTGACATGGTGAAAAGTGTGGCAGGATATTTTAGAAAATCTGGTGCAGCATCGTCGGGTGACCGATTTCGGTTGAAGTAACTTAAAGGATTTTATTTATCGTACTCGAACGGGCTTCGTACTCGGTTGCCCCAATTACTGCACGGGATATGTCGTAGCATGGCATCGTGGCGATGTTATAAGCGAGTAGGACGTACGCGCTAAACAATGCCAGCAGAAAATTTTCTGATGCTATTGCTGAAATTCTTGGCTAACTGTGCCGGCCAACTACAAAAAGAAGCGGAGTTACTGGTATTTTTCTGGGTTCCAGCCAAACACAGATTGCGGGGAACAAACACAGCTGTTAATTTCTTGCAGTAACGTGCCGCTTGGAATGAGAACAATCGACGCGTTTCCAGGCCATCCAAAGGGATTCACGTGCAACGAAATGAGTTGCAACACTTCTGCGACGTGCTAACGACTGGCTGGATAGCTCCGGTTATACGAGCGTGCCTGGTTATGGCTGTCCTTACGACATAGCAAGTGACGCGACGAGACTAAACTCCAAGGCTAATCGAGTCGTGGCGTCGTATTATTATTTATTTACTCAGTATTGTTCCTATCATACTGCGTTGTCTCCTCTCGTGCGTGTACGCTGTAGCATTACATTTAATTTTTTTAATTAAAATTATATCTGCGACGCTTGTCGCTAGCATCCGTTCTCTCTGCCATTAAATCTCTGATTATTTTGTTTTATAAGAAATTTTCAATTTTTTTGAACGAGCTGGGGAGAACAGAGTCCAACATAAGAGTCGCGAAACTGCCAGTGATTTTCTGCAACTTCGCGACTGCAGCGCTGCCAAGCGACCGGGTCGTAATAACACCAAGAAGCGATTGAGTAATGAATGTGTATTTGGACTGAAGCAGCATTTTCAAAATAACTTTGTATTTACGAGCTTTTGTGGCGCTATAAATTGTAGCAACTGTCAAAAATATAATTCGGAAATCTCTCATTTGCAAAGGATGCTCAGAAGTAACAGAATACTGTTGTGAATAACAGGTGTTCGTTTACTGTGGTTAGTTATAATTTTAGGCGTAGAAGTAAATCTTTAACAATTCATTCACGTCCAAACTTCTCATGTTAATGAGAATCGCAAATACTTGACCACTGTTTCATAATATTACTGCTGAATAAAAGTAATGTATGAATGACTGCTTAGGTTCGTACCTCAGCTTTTCAAAAACGATAACCCTGTATACTACCATATTTTTTCGGTTACGTACTAGTTTGATAAAGTGAATACGTAGCTACAAATAAATAATATGTCCATATATAAGCTGTTAATGTTTGCACGTCACATTCTTGGAGATATTCAGTTTGATACCTGCCAAGTAACTAAAAATTGTGATAGCTACACGAAAGGCACACAAGCAAGGGGGAGGTGAAAAGATGGTTTAAACGACGATGTAGAATCTAGTCCCCTACAACGTAAAAATCGTGTTGAAACATTTCTCCCTTTTTTTTATTTTTATTTAAATTTTTAAGTCAGTATAAATTTTTGCAAGTTAATGTGAGCACAAAATAGAATAACTGTAAAGAGTGGTTGGGAGAAATATTTCAATACTGGTTACGTAGCAAAGCCATCTATCTATTGAAATGAATCTACTATGCTGTACTTTTAGAGAAATTAATGAGCTACGCACCAAGAAAGTAGTTAAAATCCTTTTCTAACCTGGCTGATACTGATAAGTAACGTGAACCTAACTGTTGGAGACATTATCACTACTGCTGATTTTGTAACTAAGTTTGCGGCTAGTTGACCTGTTACTAATCGAAAATGGCAAGTCGCTCGTAATCTCAGGGTCGCAGTTAGAATAATTATTTAATAAAAGAACGTGATAAAAATGGGTCCTATGGTACACATCTCCAACAATTAGATTCGTAAATCAGTGTAATTCATTATTCTTTTGTCCTGAAAAATAAATTGCAATACACAGTTAAATGAAAAATGTGAAAGGAAAAAATAAGGTTCCAATCTCAGTACAAATAAGTACTCGGACTATTTTCGGTAAACTCACGAAACAATTATTATTGAAATAAATGAAGCAAGTCTACATATACATCACATTCAAAGTTCAGTTACCTTTGTGAAATCTGATTAAATTCATACAGTCAGGATCAGGTCATAAATTCAGTACATCATTTCAATTACAACTTTTTCATTGAGATATATCGTACAGACATTTTCACAATTCATCAGGTCATACAAGCGTAATATGGAAGAGAAGTTTACTAGACGAGAGCATAATGCAGAAGAGAAAAATGGCGTCACTACTCCTTTCTTTTAAAAGAAACAATAGTTAAATCTATGTATTATTCCAATTGCTCTTTGTTCAGAGTTAGTCTTTGACTTAAGTTTTTCAAAGAATATATTGCGTCTTTAAGAATTTAGTGATACATTAAAAATGATACGAAATTACAGGAAAAATATACAAATATAAGCATAATTAATTTAAATATTGTTTTGTATGTGGCGGCGCATGTAACACTACAGTGTGAAAACATTACAATGTCCGAAATCCGCTAAAACAAAACTCATGCAACATGTCAGTACGCTCCGAGAACATAATCATAATCAGTTCCTTTTATATACTTCAGCACATCAGGTTGCAATTCATTTCTGCTTTCAAAAGGTTTCAGACGATATTAATATGACTCGGCTATTGTGAACTATATGAAATACACTGCACTGACAGTTTGTTGAATTATAGACTGCCATTAACAGAAGTACCGGTAGTGATATTATTTTAATGATGTTTTCGTATTTGTATTAGAAAGTTCACGGCAACGTTCAGTGACCAGGAAATATGAAAGTAACAGCATTAAAAACGGCAACGTCTCAGTCTGCATCATGCCATTCCACTGTTATTCCCTACTGGCCGCTTGGAGCGCTAGTATCGCTTCAGCTGCATTTTTTTTTTTTTTTTTTTTTTTTTTTTTTTCTAGAGAGTTTCGCGACTGTCTTCTTACTGTTGAACAGAAATGACGTCTCCCTTTTGGTCTCTCCACATTGATTATGTGTGTAAGCATATACTTCATTAATCGCAATAAATACATTAGTTCATTTGAAATGCATATTTAGTCAAAAAATTTCTTTCCCCATTTTTCATTAATTTTGCAATCTTTGTTTCCAGCATAATTCGTAAAATGATGCTTGAAAGATTGCGAAAGAACATTCCAGACGTGTATTTCACTTACGCTCATTTTGTGTTGACTTTTATTTCAATGCCTGCAGTAATTCTTCTTTTCTTTGAACTAAGTCCGATAATTTTGCAATTTTAACCACTAATCGTAATTGGAATTAAATACGGTCAAGAAACTTTAGTATCCGAAGCTTATGCAACCAAGCATCAGTTTACAGTAAATAAGAAATTTATTATTCCATACACGTTTGACTCCGGTGTGATGGCTCCGATACAATCTGAATTCTTCTGGCAGGTAAAGAATGGATTCCGCCACTTTCTTTTGTAATGATGCTTTCTGGTGTTGTCTTTTTGCTAACCAGTATTACCGCTAAATACTGATGGCGGAATATTTCATGTTTTTCTCAGTGTCTCTATATCTTCATAATTAAATTTCAATAACGGCACTTAACTTTAATCTTGACGACAACACCAGCCCCAAAAAAAGTATCATTTGTTTTTTTTTTTCTCTCTCAAGAATACTAAAATTTTGTAGAAGATGAAATGGAGAACAATACAATGCCATGCATCTCTCTTAAAATGTTGTTACGTCGATAAATACAAGTCTAAAACAAACAAACAAAAAAAAAAAAAAAACAACACAATTTTATTCAGTAGTCTGTATGGCTTCAAAGTAACGTTTGTACAAAAACAGTTCTAAAACAGTGAAAAATATATATCAGAGAATCTGAAATTAACTAATCTTCCTTGGTTAGTAAAATATATGGAATGAACTGCTATCACTTTCGAATAAAATCACTTTGCTAGGGTTTTTTTTTTTTTTTTAAATCTAAATCCTGCTTGAATCTAGCGTGTCAGAGATATAATTTTTACTCGACGAAAAGCATCTAACCAAGGAGGTTAAAATAAGGGGAGACGGAGTTACTACGAAAAGCTTATCTGTAGACTGAAGCCAGTCCGGAGTCAACGAAATATGATTCAGATTAAAGCACTGTGTGGTTCTTGCCCTATTAACTTTCATACATTTAAATTATATTTGATATAGTACACTTCTGTGAACAAGTACAGACCTTTCAGATCTGTGGCCGGCCGCGGTGGCCGAGGGGACTGAGGCGCTTCAGTCACGGTCTGCACGGCCACTGCGGTCGGGGGTTCGAATCCATCCTCGGGCATGGATATTTCTGCCGTCCTTAGGATTAGCTAGTTCATAAGTAGTTTGTAAGTTTAAGGACTGATGACCCCGTAGTTAAGTCCCATAAGCTATACAAACAAACATTCAGATCTGTGAACTGTGATTCATTAACACAAAATTATTGGCTCCGCAATATGGCGACAACGGCTTCACTTATCTAGCGTTAAGACCATCTCCCTCTATTCTAACCTCCTTGCACCTAATGAAGACAAATGGTGATGTCTTTGTATCTTCGCTTAATATCCACAGTCAAATTAAAACGTCACTCTCTGAATTTAGCAAACGCTGTTGTTAAGGTAAACATTCTGAACTAAAATCTTTTGTCTCACTTGCAGGCCTAGCAATTCTGAAGATACTTCAAAGTGAATAATCAAAGAGGTCACAGTTGGATAATGTTAACACTACGTAAATTGAAAAATGTTTTGCGTTAACATGGAAATATTTTGAAACACACAGTAGACAAAATTTAACAGTAATAATCGTAAAGTAGCAATTTACAATTATCAATCATATCGCAAGCACAAGATGCAGTACAACAAAGCTAATAAGTCAGACATAAGTATTTATACTACGAATCTTCTAGTCGCTGCTTTGTGTTACTTAAAATGTTAGTTTTCTTAGTGTGGAGATTATTCCTTAATTTCGGTATTTAATATTTAAAATTGAATACATTTTCTTACGTGAGGCCGAAAAAATTACTATCGGACGTTATTCGCAAATAAATAATGTAGTCAGAATACATAACAGAATATCAATTGAAAGTGATATTCTTTCTGTCTTGCAAGATGTCTATAAATGAGTAATCTTAACTTCATCTCTAATTCAGTATGTCCTTTTGATTTAACTGTGCTGGCATGTGAGGATAATCATCATTCCATTTACAGAAGCCTTCCAAAAACGCATTTAATAAACTTAGTACACAATTCCCCTTGTGATTGGTCATGTAAACATCCCATAATCGTTTCTGTAAAACACACTACCAATATAGTATACGAAACCAGTTTTGAAAGGTTGTTGTCAGGTTGCGTCATGCAGTTTAGCCTAATATGGACAGACTTTATCTGTAGAAAAGTTGTATATATATTCGACTGAACATCAATCCAATTACGTAAAAAGAAAGAGCTCGTGCTGACTAAATCAGGAATTGAAACAGCTGTTTTCCAGATGCGAAAAGCGGAAAACGGTTTACGAAATTCGATTTTGTCTTCCTGAAGGGTGTGTCACATATTAATGCAGTAGCACCTGAAATCGACCATACTATCTCGACATCACAAGATAATTTTTAGATCTATAGACTAGTTCTACAGCTCATTACAGTAGTGAACTAGAAATAATAAGAGTTTGCTCTACTATTTTGTTTCATTTATAATGGCTGGGCGCTATTTTTACATAAGCTGCACATACTGATGCACGTGATTTATTATAGTGATGCTAATATTTTTCAGCCAGGGTCACGTACTGCATTGGATCAAGAAGAGGAATGAGAAAAGATAATAACAATAGTTGTTTGCGGTTCAGCGGCCTGGTGCAAGCCTTTTAACTGGCGACTTACATATACCTAACCTACCCCACTTATCCAACCAGGGAAAGGAGAACTACAGTTTGACGTGGAATCGAGTCACGAGTCGATTCAGAATAACTCCTAAGAAAACAGGGATACTTTGACTCCCATCGGCGATACAATGTCTCGGTCAAAATTCGTTCGCTTGTAATTCCACAATTATTCCATTAATCTGAACTCGAGTAAAATGGATACTATAAACACCGGCTGGGTATGTGCAGTGTTCGTAGTGTGCAGTTTCCGTTGACCTCTGCCCTATGGAACAGCCACCTATTCGTGGAAACAAATCCAAACAATGGTGACGCATTACGAAGACATTCTTCTCAGTGGGTGTTTGGCAGTATCACTGTCTTTTGGTAGTCAGTACACGCCGGAAAAGGAAGGAAAGAAGGATGACTGATGAACGTTCCGTCGACGACAAACTTATTACAGGCGGAGTATAAACTTAAGTTGGGGAAGACTGGAAATCTGCTGTAGCCTTTTCAAAGGAACCATTCCGTAATTTTCCTCGAGAAATCTTAGGAGACGAGAGAGAAATTATATGAGGATGACCGGGCCGGGTGGTAAATACATTGTTTTACCACTGTGACAATTGCTTCAGTGTAGGAGACAGAAAGTAAAGAATTTATTTATGAAGGAAGCTGTTTAGCAAGATTCTCATCTGATCTGTTACTGAGTATTAAAGCGTCCCAGTTTATGTGAATTAGATTAAATATACGCTCTTCGAGGTAACGAACATTCATCATCCTGTGAATGTTTCAGTTGTTCTTGTTTCCGTGTTTGTTAATATACACAGGTCAAAACAATTAGATGATTAGATGAGATATCGTCCACAATATACATATTGTAACGTATTTTATTCAGAATGGTTGCAATTGTTATTTGTGTGAGATACAGTACGATACTGTGTTGTCTCAACTCTTTACTTGAGGCTTACATGGCGTTTACTTAGAGTCAGGCACCATGGGGCTACCATAATAGCGAAAAATGTCATTCTCGTTGCCGCTGATATGGTGTGTGATCACCTCGGTCGACTAGTACAGTTGCAAACCTTCGTGGCACGGACAGTATCAGCTCCTAAGGGACATTGGGCCATTCTTTCATGAGTGCAATATCCAGTTCTGCAACTGTTCTGCGAGGTGCCGGTCTGGCTGCAATGCGTCTGCCACGTGAATCCCAGACATGCTCAATGGGATTTAAGTTCGATGAAAAAGCTGTCCACTCCATTCGTTCAATTCTTTCAGCTTCGATCATGTTGTTCCACCAGTGCAGCTCTATGGGGACGAGCGTTATCGTCCACTAGTAGGAACCCATCTCCAATGGCATCAGCGTAGATCACAACAAAAGGTCGAAGGGTCTCGTTTCTATACACCTGAACAGTCAAAGCGAGATTCTGAACGACATAGAAGTCCGTACGTCCGCCAATATTGACTTCTGCCCATACCATTTGTCCACCACCATGATATTGTGATGTTTCTTTCACATAAGGAGGATTGCTCCGAGTTCCACGTTCTCTGCAGATGCGAAAACGATTGTCCGGCTGAACACAAAATCGTGACTCATCTGTGAACAGAACCCGGCGCCATTCGTTAAGATTCCAATCGTTCCTCTGCCCAGTTTCTGCGGGCTAAACGGTGTCGTGGTTTTAATGGGACACACACCATAGGCTAACGTGCGCGGATGCCACATTATCAACTGTGATTTCGGACTGTTTGTGTTGATATTGCGCGTCCTGTTGCTGCCTGGAGGATGCGTTTCAGCTGAGTTGAATACAGCCTCCTGTGCCGACTGGCTGTTAATCGGAGATAACGGTCACGACTTGGTAATGTAATCCGTGGACGACCTTGGTCTTGCCTTCTTTTAATAGTTCCTGTTGTCTGAAATCGCGTCCAGGTCCTGGAAATTACACTTTGGGACACTGCAATAACTGCATCCACCTCCCTCTGTCCCGCTTCCAACCTACCAACTGCACTCCATGCCACTGCTTCGAGTAAGTCACGTTGTTGTTGTTGCATTGTACTACCTGCCCACTACACTATCTGAACACAAGTGCTTGTGTAAATCGTTTGGGAGTGTAAACACAAGTCAGCACCAACTCCCTATAAAGTAACTTTCTATTCAAATCAAATGTTCAAATGTTTGTAAAGCTTATGGGACTTAACTAAGGGGTCATCAGTCCCTAAACTTATAAACTACTTATGAACTACTTACAAACTAGGACGGCACAAATATCCATGCCCGAGGGTGGATTCGAACCCCCGACCGTAGTGGCCGTGCAGACCGTGACTGAAGCGCCTCAGTCCCCTCGGCCACCGCGGCCGACCAACTTTCTGTTATTACCACTATCTCGGCTGCCGTAATGTTGTTGTCACCACTCCTTAGAACCGACAGAAAGACGTCGAACCATTTTTGTTCATTATCACTATGACAATACTTCACAACCTAGATATCTCAATTGATTCCCTACTTCCAGAATGAAACTTCACTCTGCAGCGGAGTGTGTGCTGATATGAAACTTCCTGGCAGATTAAAATTGTGTGCCGGAACCGGGACTCGAATCTGGGACCTTTGCCTTTCGCGGGCAAGCGCACTACCGACTGTGCTATCCCGACACGACTCACGATGCCGCCTCACAACTTTACTTCTGCCAGTACCTCGCCTCCTACTTGCCAAACTTCACAGAAACTCTCCTGCAAACACGCAAGACTAGCACAGTCGGTAGTGCGCTTGCCCGCGAAAGGCAAAGGTCCCAGGTTCGAGTCCCGGTTCCGGCACACAATTTTAATCTGCCAGGAAGTTTCATATCAGCGCACACTCCGCTGCAGAGTGAAGTTTCATTCTGGAAACATCCCTTACGCTGTGGCTAAGCCATTTCTCCACCATATCCTTTCTTCCAGGAGCGCTAGTCTTGCGTGTTTGCAGGAGAGCTTCTGTGAAGTTTGGAAAGTAGGAGGCGAGGTACTGGCAGAAGTAAAGTTGTGAGGCGGCATCGTGAGTCGTGTCGGGATAGCACAGTCGGTAGTGCGCTTGCCCGCGAAAGGCAAAGGTCCCAGATTCGAGTCCCGGTTCCGGCACACAATTTTAATCTGCCAGGAAGTTTCGATTCCCTACTTGTTTTGACCAGTGTAGACTGGAGAGGAATTCCGCTTTAACAACAAACCTTTTTGTATTTTTTCACCCAGACATATTTCAGTCTTATTTGGTATCTTCAGTGGGTTTATATAATTAATTTCTGAAAATGATTGTTATATGTTACAGTTTTTTGTGTACATTATATACAATTTTGACATAAATTATTTATATTTGTTAATGGAGTAACAAGTGTATATAAAATCCACGTTAGATTTCGTAAAGTAAAATATTTTTGGCGTATATTAGTGTGCTGTTCATTATTATGTCGAAAGAATTTTACTTATATTTGTGTAGGACACATTGTTCGGAATATATATAATCATGAGTTTGGCGCTTCGTGAAAACGAAAACTAGAGGCCGAAATTTGGTACAGATACAGGTGGAAAGAATGGGGTGGAAGGTTTATGGACATAGGCCAAAGGGAACAAACAGATGGACTAGCGTAAGAATGAAATAAATAAGTACCTGGGTGACACCGGGTACTAACGCTAGTCACGGATAAAGTGTCGTCTTTTTTCCACTTAAAATGCTTGTATTGTGCTGTGGTGGCCTGTTGTCTTCCAGCGTACATTGTCGTCTTTACCGCCCGCCATACCGTGCGTGAAGATCTCTGGCTTGACACTACAGAACTTCTCTCCACCTTCTCACCGCTTTTTGTTTATCTGCAACATAATTAACAAAAAATAAAAAAATAAAAAGAAAGCATTATGATAACACGTAATCAATTATAGAGCCAGCCTTTTTACATCTTTTAAATAAATGTAACATTCCTCGCAATGAGTTTATGCGAATCACATACATAACTTACGCGGCTCAAATCATATTTGGCTCTTACAAGTATTGTACACTGCCTGATCAAAAATACCTCTACTCCTTGATGTAATACATTACTGATCTCTAGATGTCAGCCGAGGCGGTATGTATTCTGTTGCACAGGTGTGTGTGTGTGTGTGTGTTATCCTTACTGTAACTTAAAGTAGTGAGTAACAAACACATCAGGAACAGTTGAACCCTTCTAAAGCTACCCAAGTTGAAGCAAAGGAAGGAATATTGCGGTTTAACTTCCTGTCGTCATCGTGGTCATTAGAGATGCAACACAGTTGTTATTATTTAATTTTGTTAAGAATTGGGAAGGAAATCGGCCTTGACCTTTGAAAGGAACCATCCAGGCATTTGCGTGGAGTGTTTACGGAAATAACGGAAGAAGAAGAAAGACTGGAGGCGGTCTGAGATGTCGTCCTCCTGAATACGAGTCAACTGTGTTACCTCTGTGCCAACCTCGCTCACTCTACCAAAGTCGACTTTTGGTGTTTCTATATGAAGTGGAACGTTAACGAAAACGAAAGCTCTACAAAGACAACTGACGGACAGGGATCGTCCAACATTGACGATGGCGAGTTGTTAAAAAAAATCGCATGAAGTCACTGGAAGAGATCGAAAGTGATGCTGTTCAGCTAGCACGATGACCGTAAGAAGGGAATTACAGATTGAGAAGCTCCTTGTAAGCTACTCCTTTCTGTGGTAAATGCTAAGCCACACTTGAGGTTGTGTAAACGCAACGAATTTGGACTATGACTGGAAATAAGTGATTCTGAATGGTGAGTCGCATAATACGATGAGGAATTGCGATTGAGTGTTAGAGTTTGGTGATTTCTTGGTAACACTGCCTGCTATCACATGTATTTCGAACATTTAAGTATGTGGTATGTGATGGACCAACTTCTGAAGGTATTAAATATGATATTGACAATGTCGACAATGTACTGTAATATATATGTTCCTTTTTTTTTTTAATTCACTGAGAAATGCCAGTAAATAGATGGAGGCACTCTACACCTTTCTTCTAACGTTGATTCAGCCTACCGATTTGTGAGCCTTCACTAATTTGGAAATACGAGGACCAACCGAAATTTGCGCTTTCAATTTTTATTGCCTTATGAAGAGATATTTCATTGGATGATGATTCATCCACCCCCTGAACCACAGACATTGCCGAGGTGGGGGTGTCTTGCGTGCCTCAACGATACAGAGATCCGTACCGTAGCTGCAACTACAGTGGAAGGGTATCTGTGGTTCCTGAAAAGGAGCAGCAGCCTTTCCAATAGATGCAAGAGCAACAGTCTGGATGTTTGACTGATCTGGCCTTGTAACGTCAGCTAATGTGGTATTGTCATACAGTTACTGCGAACGGCTGAAATCAAGGGGAAAATAAAAAAATAAAATAAATAAATAAAAAATAAAAAATGTTCAAATGTTTGTAGAGCTTATGGGACTTAACTGCGGGATCATCAGTCCCTACACTTACTATCTACTTATGAACTAGCTTATACTAAAGACGGCACAAAAATCCATGCCCGAGGGGGGATTCGAACCCCCGACCGCAGCGGCCGTGCAGACCGTGACTGGCACGCCGCAGACCGCTCGACCACTGCGGCCGGCAAGGGTAAATTACAGCCGTTACTTTTGCCCAGGTCATGAACCTCTACCTTATGAATATATGATGGCATCCTCTCGGGTAAAATAGTCCCCCATTCGGGTCTCCGAGCGGGGACTACTCAGGAGGATGTGATCATCAGGAAAAACGACACTGTCATTCTACGGATCGGAGTGTGGAATGGTAGATCCCTTCAATGTGTGGGCAGGTTAGAACATTTAAAACATGAAAAGGATAGATTGAAGTTAGATGTAGTAGGGATTAGTGAAGTTCCCTGGAAATAGGAACAGGATTTCTGATCAGGAGAGTATAGGATTATAAATACAAAATCAGTTGTGATAATGAATAAGAAAATAGGAACGCGTGTAAACTAGTACGAACAGCGCTGTGATCGCATTATAGAAATCAAGATAAATACGAAGCCATCACCGACCACAGTAGTACAGGTTTGTAAACCAACTAGCTCTGCTAATGATTAGGAGATCAAAGAAATGTATGGGGAAGTAAAGGAAATTATTCAGACAGTTAAGGGAGAGGAAAATTTAATTGTGATGGGAGACTGGAATTCGGTAGTGTTAAAAGGAAGGGAAGGGAAAATAGTAGGTGGATATGGTCTTGGCAAAAGTAATCAAAGAGGGAGCCGCCTAGTAGAATTTTGCACGGAACATAATTCATCATAACAATCAGTTGGTTTAAGAATCACTAAAGAAGGTTGTATACGTGGAAGAGACCAGGAGACACCAGAAGGTGCCAGATAGTTTTTATAACGGTAAGACATAGATTTCGGAACCTGGTTTTAAACTGTAACACATACCCAGAGGCAGATATAGACTCTGACCATATCTTATTGGCCATGAACTGTAGGGTGAAACTGAAAAAACAGCAGAAAGGTAGGCAAATAAGGAGATGGGACCTGGATAAATTGAAGGAACCTGAAGTTCTGCAGAATTTTAGAGGCAGCTTTAGGCAACAATTGACAGAAACAGGGGAAATAAAATAGTAGAAGAGGAATGGGTAGAGCTGAGAAATGAAATAGTGAAGACAGCAGAGGGCAAAATAGGTAGAAATGCAAGACCTACAAAATTTTTTTGGATATTACAGGAAAAACTAAATTAATTGATGAAAGGAGAAGATATGAAAATGGTAAAATGGAGTACAGACGACTAATACATGGGATTGACAGGAAGTGCAAAATGCCTAAGCAGGAGTGGCTGGAAGCCGAATGCAAATACACAGAAGAATGTATAACTAGGAGAAAAGTAGACCCACCTACAGGAAAATACTAGTAAAAGACATTCGGAGACAAGAAAAATAGCTGTATGAAAATCAAGAACTCAGATGGAGTTCTGAGTAAAGTAGGGAAAGCTGAATAGTGGAAAGAACTTAGGAACAGTATTGTAGAAAGGAGGAGAAGTAGATAAAGATGATATAAGAGACACTATACTGAGAGATGAATTTGACAGAGCAGAGAAAAAACTAAGTCAAAACAAGGCCCATGGAGTGGATGACATTCCCTCAGAACTACTAAAGTCTCTGCGAGAACCAGCTATTTCAAAACTATATCACCTGGTTAGAAAGGTATATGAGACAGGCGAAATAACTTCAGACTCCAAGAAAAATGTTGTAATCCCCATACCAAAGAAAGCAGACGCAGGCAGGTGTGAAAATTACAGAACCGTCATATTAATAATTTTAACACGAATTATTTACACAAGATAGATGCTGACCACGGGGAAGATCAGATCGGATTCAGGAGAAATGTAGGAACACAGGAGGCAATACTCACCTTACAACTTAGATTATGGAAAGGCAACCCAAATTTCTAGCTTCCGTAGATTTCGAGAAAGCTTTTGACAAGCCGGCCGCGGTGGCCGAGGGGACTGAGGCGCTCCAGTCACGGTCTGCACGGCCACTACGGTCGGGCATGGATATTAGTGCCGTCCTTAGTGTAAGGTAGTTGATAAGTAGTTTGTAAGTTTAGGGACTGATGACCCCGTAGTTAAGTCCCATAAGCTTAACAAGCATTTATTTTGCTTTTGACAATGTTGATCGGAATACACTCTTTCAAATTCTGAAGTCAGCAGGGAAAATGAGGATTACTTACAACTTGTAAGATCGCAATTAGTAGTGTCGAAGGGCATGAAAGGTAAGCATTGGTTGGGAAACAAGTGAGACAGGGTTGCAGCTTTGCTCCAGTGTTGTTCAATTTGTACAATGAGCAAGCTGTGAAGGCAAGCGAAGAGAAATTTGGAGAAGGAATTAAGAGTTCAGGATGAAGAAATAAAAACATTGCGTTCGCAAAGAACTTGGAAGAGCAATTGAACGGAATGGATAGTGTGTTGAAAGGAGCGTATAATATGAACGTTAACAAGAGCAAAACGAGGGTAACGGAATGCAGTCTTAGAAAATTGGACGATTTTGTTTGAATTATATTAGGTAACAAAACAATAAAGGTGATAGATAAGTTTGTTGCTTGGGTAGTAAAATAACATACGATGGTCGCAGTACAGAGGATATAAAATGCAGAATGATAATGGGAAGAAAAGCGTTTTTGAAAAAGAGAAATTTGATAACATCGAATATTAATTTAAGTGTAAGGAAGTCTTTTCTGAAGGCATCTGTGTGGATTGTTGCTTTGTACGGTAGTGAAACAAGGACAATAAACAGTCCGGATAGGAAGACGATAGAGGCTCTAGAAATGTGGTGCTACAGAAGAATGCTGTAGGTGGGTAAATCGCATAACTAATGAAGAGGTACTGATCAGAATTGGGGAGAAAAAGAATATTTGGCATACCTTTGCTTAAAGAAGGGAGCGATTGATAGGACATGTTCCTTGACATCGAGTAATCGTAAATTTAGCTTTGGAGGGAAGCTTGTGGGGGGAAAATCGCGGAGGGAGACCAAGAGACGCATATAGTAAGCAGATTCTAACGGATGTGTATTGCAGGTCTTATGAGATGATGAGGCTTGCTCAGGACAGAGTAGGGTGGAGAGCTGCATCAGACCAGGCTCCGGACTGAAGACAACAACAACAAACTTCGGAGACGGTCTGAGATGTTTTAAACTTCACCTGATTTGGTAAATATTGGAAATACAGAAAATTATTCAATGTGTAAGACGTAATTTTTTTATCAAACAGTGAAGTTAATTGAATCCTCGGTCTGGTAGTTATCACACGTGTATTGTCGATTCACTATTAATAGGACTAACTTCGGCTGTAAGTCGGGTGCAGTGATATTCTGTTTTACAGAGCCTGTAAACATTAGAGGAAATTATGCGTATTATTATGTCATTGTAGTATATTTAAAAAGAAGTACACAGCGAGGTAAACGCGGGTTATCACGATGCAGAATATAGAAGTGTATCAGAATAACTGTCCCAAAATTCCTTTTGTCATGGAGACACCTAAATTAGCATTACCAATAAATAATATTGTATCTGCACGTTTTTGATTTTCCATATAAAAACAGTTTTAATCAGATAGACTTGTTTTTAAGTGTTTCTTTCATCACAGAAAGAAATGAACTACGAAAGGTATTGTGATATTATGATTCACAGAATATCTTCTGTAAAATTTGTAGCAGATGTTGAAATACATTACACTTTTTTTTCTAGAAAAGAGTGGAAATATAGTCTTACTAGTTACAGAACTTGCACGGAAAGCTAAGTTTCCTATTTGCAGTAAGGGGAGCTGTGGTTTTCTTCCGCTATTTCTGTACGATCTTATATTCAGAATTCACACATCGGACGTCCACATACATTTGCACTTACAATAGACGGCGTTAGCTACATATTAAAATAGTATTTGTAAATATGTTTGCAGTTTTTAATGTATTTAATTATAATTATGTCGTAGAAAGAAAACAGGTTGTAGCACACCCCCATGTTAAAATCATACTCTAAATTTCATGCTTGTTTTACAATGAAATACTTTGCGTAATTTTTTTACACTCTAGAGCTTCATTCATATCATTGTAAGTTCAAAATGATGTATGTATGGCGTTGCTTTATTAAGAAAGATGCATACTTTTATATAAAAAAACTAGTAATAGTAACATTATATTGTTGTGGTCTTCAGTCCGAAGACCGGTTTGATACATCTCTCCACAATACCCTATCCTGAGCAAGTCTCTTCATCTCCAAATAAGAACGGCAACCTAAATCTGTCTGAATCTGCTTACTGTATCCATCTCTTGGTCTTCCTCTGCTGTTTCTACCCCACACACTTCCCTACAACGCTAAATTCACAATTTCTTGATGTCTAAGAACGTGTCCTACCAATCGATCTCTCCTTTTAGTCAAGGTATGCCAGAAATTCCTTTTCTCCCCAAATCTCTTCAGTGCCTCATTAGTTACGCGATCCACCCACCTAATCTTCAGCATTCTTCTGTAGCACCACATTACAAAAGCTTCTATCCTCTTATTGTACGCATTGTTTATCGTCCACGTTTCACTCCCATACAATGCAACACTTCGCACAAATGCCTTCAGAAAGGACTTCTTTAGGATTAAAAAAATTTCTCTTTTTGAAGAACGCTTTTCTACCCGTTGCCATTCTGCACTTTATATCATCTGTACTGCGACCATCATTTGTTATTTTATTGCCCAAGTAACAAAACTCATCTACCTCCTTTATTGTTTCGTTACCTAATCTAATCCCTTCAGTATCACCTGATTTTCTTAGATTGCACTCTAGTTTTGCTCTTGTTAATGTTCATCTTATCTTTCAGCACACTGTCCATTCCGTTCAATTCCTCTTCCAGGTCCTTTGCTGTCTCTGACAGAATTACTATGTCGTCGGCAAAACGCAATGTTTTTAATTCTTCAACCTGAAATTTAATTGCTTCTCCAAATATCTCCTTGCTTTCCTTTATAACTCGCTCAATGTATAAATTGAATAACATTGGAGAAAGGCTACAACCCTGTCTTACTCGCTTCCCAACCACTGCATCCCTTTCATGCCTTTCAACGCTGACAACCGCTGTCTGGTTTTTGTACAAGTTGTAAATAACCTTACGCTCCATAGATTTTACTCCTGCTTGCTTCATAACTTGAAAGAGTTTATTCCAATCAACAATGTCAAAAGCCTTCTCCAAATCTACAAAAGCTAGATACGTAGGTTTGCCTTTTCTTAATCTATCTTCTAAGATAAGCCGTAAAGTGAGTAATGCCACCCGTGTCCCTACATTTCTCCTGAACCCAAGCTGTTCTTCCCCGAGGTCGGCTTCTTCCAGCTTTTCCATCCTTCTGTAAATAATTCGTGTTAATATTTTGCAACCATGATTTATTAAACTGATGGTTCTGTAGTTTCACACCTGTCTGCGCCTGCTTTCTTTGGAATGGGGATTATTACATTTTTCTTAAAGTCTGAGGATACTTCGCCTGTCTCATACATCTTACGACCAGGTGAAACAGTTTTGTCATGGCTGGTTCTCCCAGAGATTTCAGTACCTCTGAGGGAATGTCATCTATTCCAGGGGCCTTGTTTCGCCTTAGGTCTTTCAGTGGTCTGTCAGATTCTAGCCACTCCTGCTTAGCCATTTTGCACTTGCTCTCCATTTTGCCTGTTTCATTTTCTCCTTTTTTATATTTTCTCCTTTCATTAATTAAATTTAGTATGTCCTGTGATATCCAAGGATTTTCTTGTAGGTCTTGCCTTCCTACCTATTTTGTCCTCTGCTGCCTTCACTATTTCATCTGTCAATGCTACTCATTCCTCTTCTATTATTTTAATTCCAACTGTTTCTGTCAATTGTTGCCTAAAGCTGCCTCTGAAATTCTCAAGACCTTCAGGTTCCTTCAGTTTATCCAGGTCCCATCTCCTTATTTTCCTACCTTTTGCTGTTTTTTCAGTCTCAGCCTACAATTCATGACCGATAGGTTATGGTCAAGTTTATATCTGCACCTGGGCATGTGTTACAGTTTAAAACCTGGTTCCGAAATCTATGTCTACCATTATAAAATCTATCTGGTATCTCCCGGTGTCTCCTGGTCTCTTCCACGTATACACCCTTCTTTCGTGATTCTTAAACCAGGTGTTTGTTATAACTAAATTATGTTCCATGCAAAATTCTACCAGGCGGCTTCCTGTTTCATTCCTTTTGCGCTGACGATATTCACCTACTATCTTCCTTTCCCTTCCTTGTTCTATTACCGAATTCCAGTATCCCATAACAATTAAGTTTTCCTCTCCCTTAATTGTCTGAATAATTGGCCAAAAATATTCTATTACAATCGAAATAATGTATAATGTAGCGAAACACGAAAGTAGTCGCTAATCCATGTCTCAATTTTCCCAGCGTGGTTTTGAAAGAACTGACACATCCAGCGAATGATTGAGTATTAAAAAAGAATAATAGTAATAATAATAATAAAATAAAATCAAGAAAGAATATCGCACTTAAATGAAAAAGAAGACAGGACGCATAGTAATAAACATTGCTTTCGAAAGTAGAGATGAAAATAGTTATCAGGAACCTAGGATCGCCACAGCGAGGAAATTGGATTATATCTCGACACAAGGGTATGACCGTACGCACTAAGGCGTCTTGATGCTGCCCGTCGGAGGTTCGGGTCCTCCCTCGGTGCATAGGTGTTGTTTTCGTTAGTGTAAGTTACTTTAAGTAGTTTGTAAGTCTAGTGACCGACGAACACTACAGTATCGTCCCATAGATTTACAAACATTTGAACATTTATGAAATGTTCAAATGTTTGTTAAGCTTAAGGGGCTTAGTTGCGGGCTCATCAGTTCCTAAACACAAACTACTTATGAACTAGTTTATACTAAAGACGACACAAACATCAATGTCCGAGGGGGTATTCGAGCCCCCGACCGTAGCGGCCGTGCGGACTGTGACTGGTGCGCCGCAGACGTTCGGGATCATGTTCGGCCTAGTGTTGGTCTTTAGGTCAAGTCACTTTGGCGACTTGAATGTCGATGATGATGAAATGGTGATGAGGATAACACAACACTCAGGCCCCGAGAGGAGAAAATCTTCGACCGACCGGGAATCGAACTGGGAACCTTGGTGGCAACGTACGACTTTGTCCACTGGATTACAGAGGCGGACCTTATCCATTATTAAAAATACACAATAAAAAACTATACGGTGATCTTGTCAAAAGCCGAGAAGCGATTCTTGCCTTTGTGGCTCTCAAGGGCACTCTGGCATGCACTATGTGTGAGGCACACCTGGGGGGATCTCTTTATTGTTACTGTCTTGTTAAATAATATCTTTGGTTATTGTTGGCTAACGTAAGAAGCAATTTTGACATTACGGTTCAATATCGTCATATCAAATGAAAAACTGCGATACTTTATACAGACGAAATGTATGAGATGCAAATTTTTATATTTTCTAATTTCTTAATCTTTTTCAGCCCAGATTATGGTTTAAAACCGAAACGGGTAGCAAGTAAAATAAAATTTTTGGACAGCTAGGTGTAACACATTTTATAAAATATGTCGATGCTGTTGATGAACACCAAACTAAACTTCATTATAGAAATGTATGAGGCAGTAGAGGCAACGTCACTTGTTGCAAAAATTGCAGAATTGGAGGTGGACATAACAAATAAATTTAGGTTGCGTAACTGTGCCTTCGACAGACTTCTCTTCAGGAGAAATTCATTGTCTTCATAGAATGTTGCGACGATTTTTTTGTTATTGTTGTCATTTCCGCTCTCTAGAAGCAACTTCATCAAACGTGTTGTGTAAGTAAGTTGGATTCGTCGTCCAGAAACAAATTACGTAAGTGCTACCTTGAAAGAGACAGCTACTAGGTCAGAGTTGCCGGATCGATCCCACCGCAACAGGCAAACACGTCGAGAATGAGAGCGGGATCCCCAGCTAAAATATCCAGGGGTCTGATCTCTAATACCTGATACTGCGAATGTACCTACTCTCTGTCACAGACATACTTTAATTTCACTGTTAAAGTCACAGGCATTTATGACGCCTGACGCCGTGTAGGTAAGCAAGAAGTTTGAGTACGGTATGAAAAATTGCAGCCAAACTAAATGCGTTTATTAATACGATTTTTATAAATGTGGTGTGGTTATAACTTCAAATGTTCAAATGTTTGTATAGCTTACGGGACTTAACTACGGGGTCATCAGTCCCTAAACTTACAAACTACATATCAACTAGCTTATCCTAAGGACGGCACAAATATCCATGCCCGAGGGGGGATTCGAACCCCCGACCGTAGTGGCCGTGCAGACCGTGACCGGAGCGCCTCAGTCCCCTCGGCCACCGCGGGCGGCTGTGGTTATAACTGTTATAACTGTTTTATAGACACTCAAATAGTTAGTTACACTCCTTGTAGAGTGGTAATATGGAGGCGAATGCAAAATGCTGGCTGCAGTGACACCAATGATACTGCGTACAGTATTGTCAGCCTAGTTAACGTATGAAAAAGGTAAAGCAGTCAAAAATTCGAAGATTGGTTTGAACACCACAGTGCTTTACTAGGCATGGTCTTGTTTGGATGTGGTATGCCGTTGCCTTCCTCAGACTTTCGAACTGACTTACCTAGCCAGTTATAGGGGGACCTACAGTTTAACGTGAGTTCCGAACCAAGGTGCTACTCGGTATTTTTGACATGAGCAATACTGCCAGAGGTGAAAGAAGTGAAAAGTGACAGATAAAAATCCTAGGACCTGGCGGGGATCGAACCCGCGATCTTTGGATTTGTAGTCTGGCACTTCACCACGGTGCAAACGAGACGCAAGTTAACGTATAGAAATGAAAATAGTCAAACATTTCGACCATTTCGGGGCATTGAGATAATTCAACTGCGAAATTGAAAATTTGTGCTAGACCGGGAGTCGATCCAGATTTTCCGCTTCGGGTCAGAGGTCTCCTTAATCAATTAGGCTATCCAGGCAAGCTCCCCTTGCAACGCAAATTCTCAACATGTAGCCCCCTGCCCTTTGATTGCTCTTCCTCACAGCCTATACTGGATTTCCGCAAGGGATCGAGCGTGTGAATACGTCTGCATTGAAATTGTCAATTGCCTGATGGTGGCATATTTTACAATTACTGATATGGTGTCTGCTATTTCGGACGGAAACAGTACATAGTGAAGTTCTTTGCCATACGCTACGCTTTCAGACTTTGTCACTCAACATATGCGCTGTGATAATTTTAAAATGTGTTCACGCGACATACTGAAATAACATTCTCTTTTTCTCGGCATAGTGGGCACCCCCTGGCTCGACCTCTCCCCCCGCACACCCCATTTCCCGCGCACATTAGGAGCGGTAGGTGTTCAAATGCTCAAATGTTTGTAATTCTATGGGACCAAACTACTGGGTCATCGGTCCTGCGGTAGGTTGAGGAGTAATGTTTAGATCTGGGCTGTTTTGGAATATTATAAATTTTGTAATATTACCACCCTTGTGGCTGCTCCCGTAGTCAGTGTAGTCCGGCGCGCTAGCTCAGCGCGTTCCGTCAGAGGGCTCTCTGTAATAAAAACACTACCAAAGCGGTGGTCGAGGGGACTAAGGCGCTCCAATCACGGTCTGCACGGCCGCTAAGGTCGGGGGTTCGAATCTCCCCTCGGGCATGGATATTTGTGCCGTCCTAGTTCGTAAGTAGTTCATAAGTAGCTTGTAAGTTTAGGAACTGATAACCCCGTTTGTCTAGACTATACAAACATTTGATTTGAATAAAAACACTGAGCGAAGCGCTCAACGATCAACACACAACAAATACGACCCCACGTCCGCAAAGGACCCAACTACACGACGGACATTAGAAAGTAGTAACACAAGTGGAATGAGTCGCTGACTAGCATGAAGAGGGGTACGATTCCCGGAATGGGTGGTGTCCTCACGGTCATCGGCACGCAATCGCTCAAGTGGCGACAAATTAAAATAATAATAAAAATATCGTGTACTAAGCGGCCGAACAAACCCAGAGATCTCACGGCTAATAATACCGTACCATCGTTTCCTCTCTGTTTTAGTTACTGTTGTTACGAGGGTCACACAATTTATTACAAATGGCGTAATAGTGAAAATACAACATATTTTAGCTGTACTGTAATAGTGCCATGCAGAATAAAGTTGGCGTATGTAGGGAAGAATTATATCCCTGAGAAGTCAATTTTAAATATTCCTTCAAACCGTCTTGATTGCAAATTGCTTGACCTTCTGCATGGATGATGCCACCATTCTTGCAGCCCGACAAGGCAGGTTCATATAAAATGATTTTCAATCCATGGTGTACAACAGCAATCAGTTAGAATAAATATTCCTTCAAACCGTCTTGAAATTATTCTAACTGATTGCTGTTGTACACCATGGATTGGAAATCAGTCAATTTTAATTCCCGCTTCTGCATGTAGAACAGTCCTTCACCGCCGTCAGCAGTTTCTTGGTGTGCCCGATTCGGAAGTAAGGCGATGCCTAACCACTAATACAAAGCGTTAAATACCTGGATAAACACAGAAGAAACCTTGGGTGACTCAGTTCTCGCAATTTGGGGTCTAGCTCGCCGCCCGTAGAAAGAGTTCTAGCGACACGTCGCGGGCTTTGTTCTCAAGTCTTTGTGAACTGTTTAGCATATGTGGCGTCTACGTACTGTGGTTTGTGCAGCACAAAGATGTCGTTTCTCATTAACCATATGGCTAGTGTTATTAGTAAGTATCACTTCCAAGTTAGGGCCAGTGACTGTACTAAGTGGATGTTAACTACAGCTGTCTTTCCGTGCCAACCATAGATGGTCGTATTACGTTTCTTGCCAAACGACAACATGGCTGCTACGAAATGTCACTAGAATACCAAAAAAATATATTACTTTTCGATTACGCTCCCCTATTGCATTTATTTTGTGATAAAGTTCAAAACAAGACATAAGTAATTAATTATTTCACAATGGCTCCCATCGCTGTTTATTTCGTTGACCAGTTTCGAAAATTGTTGGCAGTATATCTCACATAGTAGAACCTTAAGTTTCTCTTATCATAATAACAAATAAATACACATGCATCAATCTACATAGGTGTATTGTACAAAAATAATACAGTTGCAGAATTCCTCATAGGCGTGCTCGATAACTTCATTTTGTTCTCGTACATAGCTCATCAACTATACAAGTTGTATTCTGCAGCTGTATTGTTCTTGTACTATATACCTATGTGGATTGATGCATGTGTACTTATTTGTTATTATTATAAGAGAAATGTAAATTTCTACTACATCAGATATACTGTCAACCATTTGTGTTAAGATAATGGTGGGCATCGAAATTTCGAACTTTTTCTTTTCTTTTTTTCAAATTTCTCCAGAACAGCATTTAATCAAAATAGCCAAGGTCACAAAAAAGTAGAGCATTAAGTCCCTCGTGTATCGAGTAACAAAACTTTGCTGTTTGATTAATTTTTCCTAATGTAATGATACCTCAAAAATCGGTAATTTTTCATAGTTTCGGAAAAACACTTTCTTCGTAGCTATAAAACACGCATCTCTGAGACTTGGCCATTTTCACACAGAATTTTGTAGGATATAAGTTATTATCAATTTCTTAAAAAAAGTCGATGAAAGTGTCAAAAAGGTTGCTAGTAAGGGAACATCGCATTATTCAGGTGTACGTATTGCTAATGACGAACATAACTATTCTGCCTTACAGTCTGCGGATTTTTACAATATGCAATTATTTATTTATTTTTAGTCAATACATAATCTACACATCATCAATATAACAGTTTTTAAAACTATGAGCTTAGTAGAATTATAATAAGTGAATAACACAATTAGATCATAAGGGTATTAGTGAGAATCAATACATAATGTTTGTTGTTCTTTCCTTAGGAATGAAGAAACTTTATTCAATTGAGAAACTTTATTCAATTAATAATAAATTGGGATACATATGATTATTTAAAATAGAAAGTTATCTTTTTTCTTAATTTTGAAGCGTTAAATCTTTCCTCGCTTAGAGGCTGAGGGTCCATTCAACGTTAACTGTAATTCTTCCATTTGTTCCGCATCACAATCTTATGTGGAATCTCTTCTTTCTTCATCTGAAATGTCATTATCTGTTTCACTGTCTCAAGAACTGGGAAGTCACTAGGGACATTGGTGCCTAATCGGTCTTTACATACATTGCAGACAATGGTACACTTCGTTTTTCCTGCAAGGACACCCTCCATGGCACCGTGTGTTGCATGTGCGCTTAATGGTTTTCAGCAGTTCCGCGAGTGCTGTTTCCTTAGCGGTGGGAACTACCAACAGACCAACTTTTAAACCCTTCCAGCCTCTCTGCAATGGATTTACTGGGTTATTTTTCCAAGCCTGTTCCTGAATATACGTCCTCAGGGAATACTGTCGAGCTTGTGCTTTTGCAGGAGGCAAAGAGGCCACGTAGAATGATGTCTTTGATATACACTCTTCAAAAAATTTGTTAACGAAGAGGCTTTTTTCATCCTCGTAGTACAGGGACGCAATAAACTTCCGTCCACTTTCATCAGACAGTAACACTGGAATTGCTAAACAGCTGTGTTGCATTCCGCAGGCCATTTTTCGTGTCTATTGCCTCGTATCTCAACCACTAAAGGCATTTAGGAACAGAATATAGTCTAAAGACAACTTGACGTTTAGGGGGCTGTATATTACGATGTCCTCGCCAACATCACAGAGTGCTTTGCAATGTCAGCAGCTGTAGTTACAATCGGAATATCGGCGTCCTTAGTATCTTGCTTGATATTGCTTACTCGTAAGACATCGAAGAAATATACGAGGAGCTAAAGGAAATTATTCAGATACTTAAGGGAGAGGAAAACTTAATTGTTATGGGACACTGGAATTCGGTAGTAGGACAAGGAAGAAAAGGGTAGATAGTAGGTGAATATGGTCTGGGCAAAAGGAATGAAAGAGGAAGCCGCCTGGCAGAAGTTTGCACGGAACATGATTTATTCATAACAAACATCTGGTTTAAGAATCACGAAAGAAGGTCGTATACGTGGAAGAGACCAGGAGACACCGGGAGATACCAGATAGATTTTATAATGGTCAGACATAGATTTCGGACCCCGGTTTTGAACTGAAAGACTTACCCAGGGGCAGATATAAACTCTGACAAAAAATTATTGGTAATGAATTGGAGACTGAAACTGAAAAAAACTGCAGAAAGGTAGGAAAATAAGGAGATGGGACCTGGATAAACTGAAGGAACCTGAAGTTCTTGAGAATTTCAGAGGCAGCTTTAGGCAACAATTGACAAAAACGGGGGAAAATAAAACACTATAGGAGGAATGGGTGGCATTGAGAGATAAAATAGTGAAGGCAGCATAGGGCAAAATAGGTAGGAAGGGAAGAGCTATAAAAAATCCTTGGATATCACAGGAGATACTAAATTTAATCGATTAAAGGAGAAAATATAAAAATGCAGTAAATGAAACAGGCAAAATGGAGTACAGACGACTAAGAAATAGATTGACACGTAGTGCAAATTGGCTAAGCAGGAGTGGCTAGAAAGCAAATGCAAGGATGTAGAAGAATGTATAAGTAGGGGAAAAATAGATACAGCCTAGAGGAAAATAAAAGAGATATTTGGAGATAAGAAAAACAGCTTTATGGATTTCAAGAACACAGATATAAAACCAGTTCTCAGAACAGAAGGGAAAGCTGAAAGGTGGAAAGAGTATATTGACAAGCTCTACGAAGGAAATGAACTTAGAGGCAATATTGTAGGAAGGGGAGAAGAAGCTAGATGAGGATGAAATAGGAGATGCTATACTAAGAGATGAATTTGACAGAGCACTGAAAGATCTAAGTCGAAACAAGGGCCCTGGAGTAGATGAAATTCTCTCACAGCTACTGAAGTCTCTGGGAGAACCAACCATGACAAAACTGTTTCACCTGGTGTGTCAGATGTATGAGACAGGCGAAGTACATTAAGAAAAATGTTATAATCTCCAAAGCCGGTGCAGACGGGTGTGAAAACTACAGAACCATCAATTTAATAAGTCATGGTTGCAAAATATTGTCACATTGCAATGGAAGTAGGCTTGACTTCGAAGGCAACTAAACACAGCACACACTGAAAGCACGTTTATTACGAACTCAACATACACGCAGCACTGACTGCCTCTCAGGCAGAGTGCTCTGCTATTTATACACAGACAGAATTTACCAGAAATTAGAAGAACAGTTAACATAAGAAACAAGTAGAATTTACAAGATGTAGAACCTTCTGGAATTGTAAATTACAATAAAATAAATTTTTGCCGGTGGGCGGGATTGAACCGGCGACCTTCTGCTCCGCAGTCCGTGACGCTACCCCCTGCGCCACGCCGGCAGTTGGTGTACGTGCCCTCTCGCGGCATTACTCCCTCTCCTGGAGAAACAGTGACCCGCTGTTATGATCCCTGTGGAGCCAGCTGCAATGTCCTGGATCTTGACCGTGTCATGGGTCCTCTGTATGACAGTTCAAGAGAATCCTTCCCTTCTCCGCGATTATCGACGACAGACGTTCCTGTCGTGGCTTCATCAGGAACATTACCGTCCTTAAAGTCCTTGAACAAGAAGCCATTGTCGTCTACCTGCTCTTCAGGATCGTAGTAAGGCTTCATTCGCAGGACGTGAACAATGTTTCTTCGTTTTTGACGTTTCGACGACGGCTCATAATCCTCAACTTCGTATGTGACGTCTGACAGGCGGCGTATGACACGATACGGACCAAAGTATCGCTTCAATAACTTTTCTGACAGTCCAACCTTCCGTACAGGGGTAAAAATCCATACCAGATCTCCTGGGCTGTACACAACAGGTCGGTGCTTGTCGTCATACCGCTGACGGTCCTTCTCCTGGGCGTCCAGTGTCCGTATGCGAGCCAGCTGTCTTGCTTCTTCGACCCTGGTGATGAGCTGTTTAACATAGTCATCCTGAGTGTCGTCCGGTTGGAACGGGAAAAGTGTATCCATTGTCGTCTCAGCTTCACGGCCATGGAGCAGGAAAAACGGAGTGAAGCCTGTGGTGTCTTGTCTTGCGGTATTGTAAGCAAATGTCACGACTGGCAGAATTGTATCCCAATCCTTCTGCTCAACATCGACGTACATCGACAGCATGTCGGCTAACGTTTTGTTAAAACGTTCCGTAAGACCATTTGTCTGAGGATGGTATGCAGTTGTCATTCTGTGGACAATGTTGCACCGTGACATTACCTCTGATACTAGTTTTGACTGGAATACTTTTCCACGATCAGATATCATGACACGTGGTGCTCCATGCTTCAAAATAATGTCTTCTACAAGGAGTTTTGCGATCTCTGGAGCTTCTGCAGTCGGCACAGGTTTGGTGACAGCGTAGTGTGTGAGGTAGTCAGTGCAGACTATTATCCAACGGTTACCGGTTGTCGACTTCGGGAACCTCCCTAAAAGATCGATCCCAACTCGGTGGAATGGAGCTGCTGCCGGAGGAATCGGTACGAGATGTCCTGGAGGTAATTGTGGCACATGCTTCCGTCGCTGGCACTCTTTACAGTGACTCACATAGTGCTTGACATATCTGTAGAGACCTTTCCAGTAATACCTGCGTCTGATTCTGTCTAGGGTCTTCACGAATCCCAGATGACCGGATATTGGAGCATCGTGGAAATATTTGAGAATAGTTGGCTGGAGATGAGCTGGAACAACAAGTAGCCATTTGGGGCCACTGTGACATCGTACTCTTGGAGTCTTAGTGCCCATCTTGCTAGTCGACCTGATGGATCCTTCAAGCTAGTCAGCCAACACAAAGAATGGTGGTCTGTCACGACGGTGAATGGTTTGCCGAATAAATACGGCCGGAACTTGTTGATAGCCCAGATAACCGCGAGACATTCTTTTACAGTTGTAGAGTAGTTTATCTCGGATTTTGAGAGTACTCTTGACGGATAGGCTATCACTTTTTCGGCACCTTCCTGAACTTGTACAAGCACTGCACCAATCCCATAGCCACTGGCATCTGTGTGAAGTTCCGTTTCTGCATTCTCGTCGTACAAGGCTAACACTGGTGCGGAAGTTAGAGCCTCTTTAAGTGCTCGGAAAGCTCTTTCTTTTGTCTCATTCCAGTAAAATTTGGCGTCTCCCTGCAGAAGTTCTTGTAATGGACGTGCCTTGTTACAAAATCCTTTTATGAAACGTCGGTAGTATGAGCACAGCCCGAGAAAACTTCTCACATCACGAATGTGCTGAGGAGTTGGAAATTCTGTGACTGCCCTTACTTTATCTGGATCAGGACGGACACCATCTCCGTTGACTAGGTGCCCCTGGATTTTTATCTCTTTGGCGACGAAGAGGCACTTCTTTGGATTGAGGTGGAGACCTGCAGCCTGAACACACTTCAACACAGTTGACAGGCGACTCAGATGTTCTTCAAATGTTTTCGAGAAAACGACAATGTCATCTAAATAGCAGAGACACGTCGTCCACTTAAGGTGTCGAAGCAAGTTGTCCATCATGCGTTCGAATGTGGCTGGAGCATTACATAATTCAAATGGCATTACTTTAAATTCATAGAGACCGTCAGGTGTAATAAAAGCCGTCTTCTCCCTGTCAGCTTCGTCAACCTCGATTTGCCAGTAACCTGTCTGCATGTCCATAGTTGAGAAGTATGTAGCTCCTTTCAAGCAGTCTAATGTGTCATCAATACGTGGCAGTGGGTAGACATCTTTCTTTGTGATACTGTTCAGGCCGCCGATAGTCGACACAGAATCGCCACGTGCCATCCTTCTTCTTTACTAGGACCACCGGAGACGACCAAGGACTCTCCGAAGGTTGAATAATGTCATCTCGCAACATCTTCTCCACTTCCTCCCGAATTATCCGTCTTTCAGCTGGCGACACTCTATACGAACGCTGGCTAATTGGTGGATGGTCCCCAGTATTGATACGGTGCTTTATCGTGGGCCGTTTCGTCTGACTTTTCCCCTGCTGAGGTGTGTATGCATCCGAAAATTGGCGTAGTATACCTAACACTCGCTGGCGTTGTTCCTTGGTCAGTCCAGGCCCTATTGGCAAACCACGTTTGTTTCCTCCAGCGTGTTGTCTGTACTAATAGCAGGGCATGGGTCTTCATTGATGACGTTGAGCTCACCGTCCTGGATTGGTTCAACTGTCCCGATACACATTCCCTTGGGGATAAGTTGTGACTGCTCCTGACAATTTGTGATCCAAATCTCTCCTTGACCACCGGTAATGCTTATGATAGCCGCTGGTATGTAAATTTCTTTTGCGAGCATGATAAACGTTTTACTATCAACAAGAACTTCACAGTTTAACCAGTCATCTGTGTTTGTGACTGCAACTCTTCTCGTTGTCAACGGCGGTATCGTCACATTGTCAACGACGAATAACTTCCCAGAAAATTCTGTATTACGTGTATCTGGCGGAACAACTTCTTCAATTTGCAGCTCAGATCTTCCACAGTCAAAGATAGCTTGGGATGCCCAAAGGAAGTCCCATCCGAGGATGACATTGTGACTACATTCTGTTAACACGACAAATTCAAACGGCTGCGTCCTGTTGTTGATGGTTATTCTTGCGACACAAGTTCCTGCTGGATGGACGTACTTTCCATTCGCGACCTTCAGCACAGTTGCTCCCGTGTCACAGAACATTGTCTTCTTTAGTGTGCGGCGGTAATTATCCGATAATACAGAAAAAGAGGCTCCTGAATCAACAAGTGCCCGGACATGTTGGCCGTCGATTATGACGTCGATGAGATTTCCCGACATCTTGGCGACTGTCGTCCATGGAGGATTTTCATATGCGGCGGCCTCACCTCCGTAGATGGTCGCCTCGCTTAGTTTTCCTGGGCGCGGCGGCTAGGGGAGCGGCTGGTATCTCTATACGGCGACGGTGAACGGCTGCGGCGTGTCGCGGAGCGACCTCGTCTAGGGTACGGCGATGGGCTTCTTCCCATAGGTCGACTGAATTCATCAGCAGGTGACTGCCTTGGATAGAACTGCTCCGACGGCTAACGTCTTGCGGCAAAATAATCATCGAACACTCGCCTCCTCTCTCTGCAGTAGCGTACGACATGTCCAGGGCGTCCACAGTGGAAACACAGTGGTGTGTTGTCTTCTGTCCTCCAGACGTCTGTTCTTTTGCGGGGCGTCATAGTTACCGGGGGAGTTGGCTGTGGTCGCGTCGGTCGGTTCATGGGCTGCCGTTTGGCGGCTGCAGCGTAAGTCATAGCAGGGCGACGCCATTCTTCACGTCTGGTGCGATTGACGGGGCAGACAGGAGCTAATGTTTGAAATACCTCGTCCTCAGCGGCGTCGGCTCCCTCGTGACCTACAGGGCTTACATCCATGGCCATAATGTGATGCTCACTCGTCTCTGTAAACGTCTGAAGAAGAAAGGAATATACAGTGGGGACATCTACCCCATTCACAAAATTTTTACTCCAATTAAAACACTCAGGCATTGCACTGACTTCACTGACGAAGTAGACTAAACCAAACGTTAGTCAGCTGATGGATGCCTGCTAGGGCATCAACACACCCCTAGAAAGAATGAAATTTATGTTTCACACAAAGGTGGAGAAACCAGATACCTAGAATGTGTGTAGCGATAATTAAACGAACAAGACTAAACACTGTTAGTAATCATTCGACTGAAAGGAAAAAAAAAGTGACGACGATCGGTACCATGTGAGTCACATGTAACTGAATAAAGGCGATACTTCCTGATCAGAAAGATATTTTGTCACTTTCAGTGACTTTTGAAAAACACAATTTGGTATTTTATAACTTTTCTTCTACAAAATTTTGAATCAGACTTGCCATTTCTCAGATGCTGCACATTTTACAGCAACAAAGCTATTGTTTGTCGGAAAATGTAAAAATTACTGTTCCGAAGTAGCATTTCTATGCGAAAATTTAATAAAATAGTAAAGTTGTGGTGCTCAATACCTGCAAAATGCTTAATATTTTTGTAACCTTGGCTTTATCAATTTTGAAGAAAATAAAAAAAATCTTTTAAAAAGTTCGAAATTTCAGATTATCCATAACTGAAGCTTGACTAATTAACACAGTTTTCAGATTTCCACTAAGTTTTGGAAGCCAACCCCCTTTTCGGAGCTAATTTTACTGGCGCAACAATCCTCTGCCTGGCGTTCCGTCTTCCACTGCTGGAGATATCTTCGGAGGCTTTGCACTCAGTTAGCTCAGGTAAACCATACTGTTTATTCGCATCCATTCGTTCATATGACGCCACAATGCGGCCGTTGCATACGGCTTGTTGAACTAACTTAAACTGTGTGATTGTGAAATTGTTGCGTTCATTTGTTCAGCTTATGTGACAAACTATTATGTTTTCATATTCACAGAATATATGACTTCAACTGCGAATATGAAAACAATAACAACTGCAGGATCAGAAGTGACGTCTGTTCTTTCGGAATAGACGCCACATGTATATAAACTACTAGCTGAAAACCCGGCATTGCCCGGGTATTTATTTATATATTCCTGCCATTTTTCAGGTATATATTCATTTGTATAAGAGCTATTTGTCTGTAATATCTCTTGGGAATAATATTAGTAGCAAAAAAGTAATAGATTAAAACTTGGTGCGTGATGGGGCGGTTTTCCATGAACTTTACTGTGTATGCGATCATATCTCAAGAACTACGTGTCGTACTGTGATATGATTTTGAAGATACATTCAACTATATGTTTGTATACTGTCGGTAAAATTTCCTGATGTTACAATTTTTAGTGTACAAATTATAAATTGTAACGTCATACCGAATGCCATAGTTTTACTCCATAAACAGCGGAAAAGTAGTAAGCGAGAAACTTTTTTCCTTTCATCATTTTGCTATGCTTGTCAGTGAGAAAAAGTTTAATGAAGGTTTGAAATTACGTTTAAAATTTGTTGCAAGTCGCCAAGTATTCTCATTCTCATGCAGTGTATTTTTAAAGTGGCATTGCCATTATGTGGCATTTTTTGCGATTCCTATTATTTATGACGCTGTATCTCCTGCACCATGCGTTGTATGTGATTCTTAACCCAGCGGTAATTGTTAACTCACGGCAAGGAATGTGTGTACCAAGTTTGGTTGAAATCGGTCGAGTGATTTAGGAGAAAATGAGCAGCATTGTCGCTAAATGCAGCGGTTTTTTGGCATTATCCCATTGTTTATGACGTCATATCTCGTGAACTATGTATCGTACGTGATTCTTACACTTGCGGCGACCGTCCTCATGGATTGAAGCTTACGTGTACAAACTTTCATAAAGACTGGAACAAAATTGTAGATTTGTATGCAACATGTACAAACATACGGACACTCTGCTTTATATATTAGACTAGCTGAACCCCGCTGCTTCGCATGCGTATGCTGGTTGGTCTGCACCAGTTCTTTTTAATCCTGATGAAGAATCCATATCTTAAGTTTCGTAGTTATAGCTTGAAATTGAGTTAACAGCAACATATTTTTGAAAATCAATTTTTGCATCCCGTAATTCACCCCCTTATTAGTCTAATTTCCAAAAATACCAAAACACGTGTCTTTTAAATTCGAACCCCGAATCCAAATCCGAAAATTTGTAGTTCTAACTTCAAAATTGCCTAAATAGCAACAGATTTTCGAAAAACATCCCCTCTCCAATGACCGGTCGCGGTGGCCAAGGGGATTGTGGCGCTCCAGTCATGGTCTGCACGGCCACTACGGTCGGGGGTTCGAATCCCCCCTCGGGCATGGATATTTGTGCCGACCTTAGTGTTAGCTAGTTTATAAATAGTTTGTAAGTTTAGGGACTGATGACCCCGTAGTTAAGTCCCATAAGCTCTACAAACATTTTAACATTTTGAACCTCTCCAATGTAACCCCCTTGATGCTGGATTTCCAAAAATACCGAAACACGTATTTTTTAAATCATAACGAACAATACAAATACCAATTTTTGTAGCTATAGCTTCAAAATTGTCTTGACAACAATGTGTTTTCTAAAAGAATTTTTGATCCCCTCTTTTACCCCCTTAGTTTTTGAATTTCCAAAAATAGCGAAACACGTGTCTTTTTAATCATGATCAAGAGTCCATATCCTAAGTTTCGTAGTTATAGCTTGAAATTTGAGTTAACAGCAACATTTTTTGAAAATCAATTTTTGCGTCCTCTATTTTACCCCCTTATTAGTTGAATTTCAAAAAATGACGAAACACTTGTTTTTTAAATTCGAACCGCGATTCCAAATCCGAAAATATGTAGTTTAACTTCAAAATTGCCTAAATAGCAACATATTTTCGAAAAACAACCCCTCTCCAATTTAACCCCGTTGATGGTTGAATTTCCAAAAATACCGAAACCCGTATTTTTTAACGTCTAACCAACTATACAAATATCAGTTTTTGCAGCTCTAGCTCCATAAATGTATCAATACCAACGTGTTTTCAAAAATAATTTTTGATCCTCTATTTAACCTCCTTACTTGTTGAATTTCCAAAAATAATAAAAATCATGGATTTTTAATCCTGACCAAGATTCAATATCCGAAGTTTCGTAGTTGTAGTTTAAAATTTGAGTTAACAGCAACATATTTTTGTAAATCAATTTTTGGCGTCACCTATTTTACCCCCTTATTTGTCGAATTTCAAAAAATGCCGAAACACGTGTCTTTTAAATTCGAACCCTGTATTAAAATCCGAAATTTTGTAGTTCTAGCTTCAAAATTGCCTAAATAGCTAGGTACTTTCAAAAAACGTTTCATCCCCTATTTCACCCCCTTACGAACGGAATATCGAAAAATCGCTTCTTAAATGACGCCTACAGAGTAAGATCAACACCCTCCACAAATTTCAAGTTTCTACCTTCAGTGGTTTGGGCTGAGCGATGATGAATCAGTCAGTCAGTCAGTCAATCGAGACACTTCCTTTTATATATAGAGATTATGTTTTCGTCATTTCCTTGGGAGTAATCAAATTCCCACTTACATCGGACAAGGGAACATATCTAAGTCGCTCACCAAGCGTACAAGTCAGGAGCGTAGATAAGATTCCTATCGTATGACGCACATAGTCACCAGTCTGATGTATGACACACCAGACGTTTTCCGGTGTAGGGCTCTGTTCACTTGTCTCTCTGTCCTCTAACGCTTGCGGTTCCCATTCGACAGCCACTTCCGTTCGACTGCTAATGATGTAGTTATGTGAAATCAACTTCATTACAGGTCCCTTCCTTACACCTCGCCGTTGCAACACCACGACACAGGCACAAAACTGAATACAGCGAACACACATGCTGATTGCCGGTCGGTCACTTTACTTTACTTAGAATTTACGGGCCGACAGGCCGTAGTAAAACTTTCCCCAAACGTTTCGTCTGCGCCTGCGGAAGACATCATCGGAGGTACAGCGCTGTCAAGTAAAGTTAACACCGGACATGAAAGCTTACATTCTGACATCGACCGGCGGACTGTTCATAATATTGTGCAAAAAATAAATAAATAAATAAAATGGCGCATTAGGGAGACTCGAACACGGGTCTGCTGGACGTTAAAGCCTAATCTTTCTGACCTCCTTTCTTCTTTCAATTTGCTCGATGTTACACATACTGAGCTTGGAACTTTCTCTGTTACTATTTTTCTGGCCGGGGGGGGGGGGGTTAGGGTGATTTCCCTTGTTAGCAATCATTTACAACCTCTCGCTCGACAAAATATACGTGTGCAATGGCCGCAAAGCTGCACAGGTCTTACCAATATTCAAGTAAGAGGAAAAAGTGATCCACTGAATTTCAAATACGTGTCACTGACGTCTACCTGCATTACGAAAGAATGCACTATATTCGAACTTCGTGAAACATCTTAATAAAAAACCATCTATTGATACGTAACCGAGAGGGGTTTCTAACTAGCCTCTCATTCTCGTTATGTAATTATTACTATTGACAGGGAATTTAAAACTTATTCCATACATCAAGATTTCCAGAAGACTTTCGACGCCGTTCCTCACAAGCGACTATTAATCATATTGCGTTCCTGCTTAGTACCTATATCTATATCTACAAATATAGTCTGCATCACACTGAAGTGCCTGGCAGAGGGTTAATAAAACCGCTTTCACAATATTTCTATGCCGTTCCATTCTCTAATAGCGCATGGGGCAGAAGGAATACCTAAATATTCAAAATTACTAAAAATTTCCGGGCTATTATGCCGTGGTCTTGTGGATTTATTATGGGAACCCAACGTTTCGTCCCCGACTATAGAGGACATTTTCAAGGGGGATCGTGGCACTTTTGAATGTTCGATGCACACCCTGGCTCGTTACTGACTGAAGCCAAACTCCGTTTACGAGGGCTTGCGCGCAGAGGTGTGACGTCACATGTTTTTGATATGCGCGCGCAATTCGTCGTTGCCGATTGCCGCCGTCCGTTAATATCGTCCCATGATGGAAGACTGTTACATTTCTTCTTCAAAACCGGAATCCAGATTTCATTTAGTCTCACGCCCTCCTCCATCCTATTGAAATTATTGGGGTGTTTTACAATTTCTATAGCCTCTCTGTACAGTCTTTCGTGGTATCCATTTGTGGCTGCTAAAAACTGAGTCTTATCAAATTGAATAAGGTGATCCCCTGGTTGAAAAAACATGTTCAGCAACAGCTGATCTGTCAATCTCACCCCTTCTACAGTTCCCCTTGTGCTCATCTAGTCGTTTTTTGACTGGTATTTTTTTGGTACCCACTATACGCCTCCACAGCTACACGGAATCCTATAAATTCCTGCTTTTTCCAGCGGTTTGCGAGCATCCTTTGCCGATTTCAGGTGATCCTAAATATTTCCGTTTTCGACTCATTTCTCTTGTTTTATGATGATGATCATGTCTCCCTTTGTAGGTGGATGCTAACAAAATATGTTCGTATTCGGAGGACAATGGTGGTTGTTGATAGAAATTTCGCACATAAATCTCGTCTTTCAATGTTTTCCACCCCAAACCGTGTTTCATTTCTGTGAAAAATTAAGGACGGATAAACCTACATTGCTTTTGTAGATTTGGAAAAAGTTTTGACAAAGTTAATTGGCATACACTCTTCCAAATTCTGAAGGTTTCAGGAGTAAAACAATACAACGCAGGTAAGAAAATCCGTCGTGCTAAAGGAATTAGATTAGGTACGAGGCAATAAAGGTAGTTGATGAGTGGTGTTATCTGGGTAACCAAATGACTTCTGAATGCAGGAGTAAAGGAGATATAAAATGCCGAATGGCTATGGGAACGAAAACATTTCTGAATAAGTGAAATTTGTTGATATCCAAAATTAATTTGAGTGTTGGATAGTCCTTTCTGAAAGAATTTGTCTGGAGTGCATCATGGTAAGGGACTGAAACGTGGACGATAAGTACAGACAGAAAGATGATTAGAAGCCTTTCAAATGTGATGCTACAGATGAATGTTGAAGATTAGGTGGGTAGTTCACGTAACCAGTGAGGAGACGCTGAACAGAATTGGGGAGAAAAGAAATGTCTGGTATATGTTAAGTAAGAGAAGGGATCAGTAGGTGGGACATATTGTGAGACATTAAGGATTTGTCAATTTGGTACTGGAAGGCAGTGTGTGGTGTAAAAATCGCAGAGGGAGACCGAGAAACGAATATAGTAAACAGGCTCAAAAGGGTATGTGATACCGTTCTTATTCAGACGTTAAAGAGGCTTGTAGTGCTAAGGGTATCGAACCAGTCCGAGGATTAAAGTACACAACAACGACTAGATATTTTAATTATGATGAACTTTAATTGGAAAGACCACATAAATAATGTTGTGGTGAAGATGAACCAAAGGCTACGCTTTGACGGCAGAACCCTTGGAAAATCCACTCAAGAGATTACTTATTCTTTCCTTCTCCTCTCTCTGTCTTAAAAATATTGCTGAGCGGTATGGGATCTTTGTCAGAGAGGACTGACGAAAGACTGAAAAATTCCAAAGAAGAGCAGCACGTTTTGTGTTATCGTATGATTGCGATATAGGGGAGTGTGGCACGGGAATGGTACACGAGATGGTGTGGCAATAACCCCAAAAAAGGTATATTTTGTTGCGGGGAGATTTGTTTACTAGAATTGAGTTACCAGCTTCCCCCTCCGAATACCACCACCTAAATAGGGAGAAATTATTACAATAATATAATAAAATAAATCAAAACTCGAATGGGAAGATTTAGGTGATAGTTTTTCCTGCGTGCTGTTCGCGATTGACGGGAGACTCAGAATCTGAAAATGAATCGATGAACCCTTAACGAAAAACTTTAGTTTGAATAGCAAAGTAGTTACGTAGATAAAATATTTTCCAATAAACATATAAACTTCTTGTAAAATAATAAACTAAAACTTATAAAGTAACAGTACTGCGGAACAACGTCATTGATTTTCACTCTTGGTGTGTTGCAGATTCTTATGAAAAAAAAAAATTACCTGTAATTTTGTGCAGTAGGCCTATCGTTAGCGAATTGTGGTACGACATAAAAGTTCTGATAATGTTTCTTTTGTGTAAAATGTAAATGTCGAATGTAATTCTGACTGGAATATTCCCCGGCATGGAAAAGTATTGTTCCTCCACATCTACACACACACATGCGTGGCGAAGAGTGCGTCGTGCACTACTAGTCATTTCATTTTCTGTTCTACGCTCAGATAGAATTAGGGAAAAACAAATGCTTGTATATCTCTTTAAAAGCTCTAATTTCTCTTTGTGGTCTTGCGTGAAATGTAAGTTGGCAGCAGCATCATTCTGCATACCGCTTCAAATTCCGACCCTTTAAATTTCCTTAATAGTATCTCGTAAAGAATGTCGCATCTTTGTAACACTCACTCATTGATCGAACCAACTGGTAATAAACAGAGAAGCCCGCCTGTGAAATTCTCTTGTGTCTTCTTTTAAACCAATCTGGTGGGGATCTCAAACACTTGAGCAATACCCAGGAAGGTGTCGCATAGGCTCTATCCACCCAGCTTTCACTCCCATACAACAAAGTTAATCGAAAGATAGAGCGTTGTACTGCTTAGTCTTGGTATTGAATCCCTTCTTGGATAAGAGAGTATACATTAGATAAGCATTCAATGCATTAGCTTTGCTACACCCTGATTCAAGTTCCTTCATTATGTTGTCATCCTGTGAGAAGATACATCCTAGGTACTTGAAACTGTGTCTACCTGTTCTAAATCTGTTCCTCCTATTTGGCGCTCAGTCTGTTTGAATCTCTTTCCCAAAAACATGCTGATGTTCATATCATAACCCTTACACTTCTCATCGAACAATGAAATATTAGACTACAACCTTTCAATCGAAGCGGCCATTACAACTAAGTCATCCGCATATGCGAGACTGCTTATTTTGTTTTCACCTATTTTAATATCGCCCTGCCAGTCTACTGTTTTTAACATATTATCCATGAATAGTAAGAACAACAGTGGTGACAGGTTACAGTCTTGTCTTACTCCTGAAACTACCCTGAACCATGATGTTATTTTGCCGTCTATTCTAACCGCTGCCTGACATCTACGTATAGACCTTTAATTTCCTGCAGCCTATTCCATAAACCTGTAGAAGTGTCAGTAGGTTCCTCCTAGGTACGCGATCATAACCTTTTCTAGATCTATAAAATATAGATACAGTTCCCTGTTCCACTCTTAGTTCTTCTCCATTATCTGCGTAAGCTAAAGATCTGTTCCTGACAGCCTCTAAGAAGCCTAAACCCATACAGATTTTCATCAAAATTGTCTTCAACTAATACTCGCACTCTCCTTTCAACAATACCTGAGACTATTTTCTCCACAACGCTAATTAAAGAGATACCTCGATAGCTGTTAGAATCTTTTCTGTTATACAAACCAGAAATTTTCTCTGTCATCCTGCGTAATCCTATACCCATTCATTGTCGACACCTTGCAGCACACCTCAGCTTCAGCAACAAGTAGCTGCAAATTGTTACTCACTCTGTCCGTCAGATAATTTATATAGATTGAAAATGATAGCGGCCCTGCCACACTTTCCTGGGGCATACCCGACGAAACCCTTGTCTCCGATGAACACTCGCCGTCGAGGACAGTGTACTGGGTTCTTTTACACATATCTGGAAAACCGTTTCGCAGTCTGCAGTGCGGCAGCATTTCAAACGCCTTTCGGAAATGAAGGAATATGCAGTCTGCCTGTTGCCCTTCATCCATGGCTCACAAGACATCACGTGATAAAAGGGCAAGCTGAGTTTCACAATATCCTTGCTTTCTAAATCCATGCTGATTCTTGGACTAAAGGTGTTCGAACTAAGAATATGTTCAAGAACTGTATAGCAAGCTGATGTTAATGATATGTTGGCCAGTATTTATGCGGGGCCGTTCTTTTACCTTTCGTTTAAACGCCAAGTTATTGGCCCCTTACCCTGTAGATATTCGAGACGATTGTGTTGTATATATTTGCAGCGTGCAGCTAAGTGCATTTCAGTGTCTCCTAACCATTTATTTATTTATTTTTTTTACCAGAGACCACAAGTTTCAAGATAAATAGTCTGTCTAAAATTAAAGGTATTTTTGTTACACTTAAAAGTAATATGTATTAACAGTACTATTATAACAGAAACCTTTAGTAGAAAATTAAATTCGGTTTGCAGCAATGTGATTTTACGGCTCTGATCTTATTTTCAGCCGCGGTGAAGTGGCCGAGCGCTCTAAGTTGCCTCGTTGAGGAGCACGCAGTTGCTCGCCGTCGGAGGCTCGAGTCTTCCATCGGGCATGGGTATGTGTGTACGTGTCAATTAGTTTAAGCAGTTTGGTCAAATAGGCTACAAACATTGGCCTTTTACTTCTTATTTTCAAGTTTGGTGATCCCTAAGGCTGATTGATTTTCTCAGGGAAGCCAAAACGGCCTTGGTCCAACCCGCCACTGCCCGCACCGAAACTAAGTTTATTGTGCGGTATCGCTCCCTGTATATCTAGTAAAGCCAACCAATGCCCTTGAACAGTGCAAGGAGTCCATTTACCAGTTATTTACTAGACACAATTTCTTCGGGTCTGTTGTCCCAAATATTCTCCTAAGGCTGATACTCTTGATCAAATGTACATGCATATCATCACTTACTTTCAATAGATTTCTGTGTTTGTTTTTAACAGAAAACTGTTGTTCACCTAAATAAGTTATGGGAAAAATCTTATGAGAGTGGAAGGTGTTTCGGGAATGTTTTTTTGTGATTTTACCTTTTTGCAACAAACCTACACAAGAGGATGGATTAAAATTCGGTCTTGTAGATTCTATCATTTTGGATTCAACAACTGTTTGCAATACAAGGAGAAGATACACTGGTCAAAACAATTAGGGGAACAGTTGAGATATCTAGGTCCTGAAGTATGGCCATCGGCAGAATGAACTAGAATGGAAAATGTTCAAATGTTTGTAGAGCTTATGGGACTTAACTACGGCGTCATCAGTCCCTAAACTTACAAACTACTTATGAACTAGCTAAGGACGGAACAAATATCCATGCCCGAGGGGGGATTCGAACCCCCGACCGTAATGGCCGTGCAGACCGTGACTGGAGCGCCTCAGTACCCTCGGCCACCGCGGCCGGCAACTAGAATGGTTCGACGTCTTTCTGTCGGTTCTAAGGAATGGAAACAACATTATGGCACCGAGATAGCGGTAATAACAGGAAGTTGCTGCAGAGGGGGTTGGTGCTGACTTGTGTTTACTCTACCCAAGGAATTACACAAGCAGTTGTATTCAGACTGTGTAGTGATCAGGTTGTACAATGCAACAACAACAAAGTGACTTACTCGAAGCAATGGCATGGAAAGCCTTAGGAAAGTTGGAAGCGGGACAGAGGGAGGTGGCTGCAGCTATTGGAGTGTCCCAAAGTGTAATTTCCAGGACCTGGACGCGATTTCAGACAACAGGAACCGTTAAAAGAAGGCAAGACCAAGGTAGTCCACGAGTAACATCAGCAAGAGACGACCATTGTCTCCGCTTAACAGCCCGTCTAGACAGGAGGCTGAATGCAGCTCAGCAGCAACGCACCGTCCAAGCAGCAACTCGACGCGAAATATCAACACAAAGGGTCCGAAATCGCCTTCGGCAATGTCGCCTCTATGGTGTGAGTCTGATAAAAACTACGGAACCGTTTAATCCGCATAAACTGGATGGAGGAACAGCAGGATTGAAGTCGTAAGGAATGGCGCCGGGTTCTGTTCACAGATGAGTGAATATTTTGTGTTCAGCCGGACAATAGTCGTTGCCTCATCTGGAGAGAATATGGAACTCAGAACAATCCTCCTTATGTGCAGGAAACATCCTGATATCATGGTGGTGGACGAATGGTGTGGGCAGAAGACAGTATTGGCGGACGTACGGACCTATATGTTGTTCAGATTGGCGCTGTGGCTGCTCAGAGATATAGAGACGAAATCCTTCGACCTTTTGTTGTGCCCTACGCTGGTCTCACAGGAGATGGGTTCCTTTTGGTGGACGATAACGCTCGTCCCCACAGAATTGCACTGTTGGGCAACATGCTTGACGCTGAGTGAATTTAGCGGATGGAGTGGCCAGCTTGTTCCCCGGAACTTGTCTGGCATGCACTTCGCACTTCGCAGTTGCATTGCAGCCAGACCAGCACTTCCAACAACGGTTGCAGAGCTCGATGTTGCACTCATGAATGGCCAAATATGCCTCAAGAAGTGATTGATAACTTCATACTGTCCATGCCACGCAGGTGTGCAACTGTGTTGGCCGTTCGAGGTGATCACACACTATTTAGAGGGTAACGAGAATGACTTTTTTCACTCATGGTTCCTCGGTCTACGTAAAAGTCATGTAAAGAGTTTAGACAGCAAAATATCGTACTGTATCACACACAAATTACAATTGTAACCAGTATCTGAATAAAATACGTTACTATATGTATATTGTGTATGATATCTCACCTGATCCTCTATTTATTTTTTTTTTTTTTCGTGCAGTTTATTTCAGATGGTACATACGTTACCCACTTCTGTAATCACCAGAGAAGTTGTTAAATTAGCGTGGACATGAGAACGATTGATTGATCACGTAACAAAAAATTATTTTAAATGAATAAAACTTTGAAAATTTATATCTTTCGTGGACCATATTTTCGCGGATCCCAGGTGGGGAACTAGTGGGGTAATTAAGAAGTGTGATGTTACGTTTGTGCTGCATGATGATGAGAGAAAAAAGTTGAAACACAATATCGGCACCAGGGTCGCCTTTACCAGGAGGTGCAAGGGGTGCATGGCACCCCGGCGCAGGTACCCAGGGGGCGCCAGGAGGGCGCGGCACGGGGATGGTGGCGTGGTCTAAGGCGCCAAGTCGTCCTGGAGGACGCGGATGCTCCCACTGGAGGTTCGAGTCCTCCCTCGTACATGACAGTGACGCAAAAGCCTGGCGAGCTCATTCAAAAATGTTCAAATGTTTGTGAAGCTTATGAGACTTAACTGAGGGGTCATCAGTCTCTAAACTCACAAAATACTTATGGACAATCTTATACTAAAGACAGCACAAATATCCATGCTCGAGTGGGGATTCGGAACCTCGAAGGGAAGCGAGTTCATTAATGTCAAAATAAAGTCTTACAGGTTCATATGTTTAGTTGTAATATGGTACAACAATTTATCAAAAATTAACTATATGCAAAATTCTGCAAAGATCTGACGTTATTCTTTTATAGGCGGTTAAAATGATATATCTGGTCAAAAACGAAATGGTGTATACCGTACAGACAGTGCATTTGAAGAAATGCTGGTTGATTCTAAATTACTTACTAAAGATTTAAAGTGTGAACCTGAATTCGAAGAAGCTGCATGTCCACGACCTCAGAAACGACATGTAGATTACAAAATTTCGGATGAGCCCAATTAGACCCAAAAACTAAGTTTAAAGAAAATTTTTATTTTTTGTTACAATTAAATGAAAGAGTCCATTTGTTGACAGAACACAACAACAGATTCCATTTTTGCAAAACATTGAAAGCTGGAGGGAATTCGACAGAGAGCAAAGAAAAACAGATTCTCAATCTTGAAAAAACCTTAACACGTGAAAATAGATCGCATATTGATCGGGAAGAGCCGTTTAATGAGTTGGAATTACTTCCTTCATCTTTTGTAAAGAAAAACAGAACCCAACATTTGAGTTGAATTTTAGTAATTCCAATAATTTAATGTGGGGATTCCCAAATGTTTCAACATCCTTGTGCATATATTTCGCACTTCCTGAGACAGTAGCAGACGGCGAAAGGTCATTTTCCAAATTAAAAATAAATAAATAAATACAAATAAAATAAAATTAAAACTATATACGAACAACCATGATCCAAGATAGACTGACAAATTTGGCGCCGGCCGCGGTGGCCGAGCAGTCTGCGACGCGCCAGTCACGTTATGCATGGCCAATACGGTCGGGGGTTCGAATCCCCCCTCGGCCATGGATATTTGTGCCGTCCTAAGTAATAGGTAGTTCTTAAGTAGTTTGTAAGTTTCGGGACTGATGACCCCGTAGTTAAGTCCCATAAACTCTAAAATAAATAAATGAAAAGAAAATATAAAAAAATTGGCAATCATAAGTGTCGAATCAAAGGTAGATTACAAACCAGATTTAAAAGAAAAAACAATTGAATTCAGCGTCTGAAAATGTTTCTGTGTTTCTATGTATTAAACAAGAGATATGGAACATAAAAATTATGATTTAAGTTTATTTTTTCCTTTGGTCGTAAGAGGGGCATGAGCGCTAGCCGATATTTCGCATCCCGGCGCCCAATATCATTACGACGGCCCTGATCAGCATGAAGCCTCTGCTCGGTATTAGCACAAAATGGTCCCCCGAGCCAAACGTCCCCATACAACGGAAGAATCAGCAGCAGTGTAGTTATCTAAATGTCTGTCTATGCTAAAAAAATAGATACAAAAAAGCATTTTTGCGCAGAGTGAAATCGAATATGTCTAGGGTTACTATACGTCATCTTTTTCCCGGACAAGTCCTGTTTTTGAAGCAAGAAAATGTGTCCGCCGGAATTTATAAAATTTAGAAAATGTCCTCTTTTTTTTATTCCGAGAAAGAAAATTGATTTTTATGTCATTGGCGACAACGGTTCTTTTGCACTGCAGTTCCAAACTCTTTACAACTATCAGGCGCATACACAGAACAAAATTGCCGTTCCCAATTTCGCTCTCCGCACGGGTCTGACACTTGCAGACGATTCGGAACTTCTCTGAGAAGGAACCCGGTTGTATATCCTGTATTCAACCAGTGTATTCTGTCTTCTGGATTGTGATCTTTGGTGTTGCTTTTGATATATTTTGTGTTTTAGGTTAAAGCTGTATTGTCTGTTTTCTCTTATTAACACACAGCGGACAAAAGGCAGGAATAGTTTTGAAATATAAAAGCTATTGTATGTGTACAGTATAATTCAAACATTTGAAATGCCTGAGCTTTTATCAGTACTTGTTGAAAAACAAAAAGCTCTTGCGAGAGATTTCATCGTCCTCCAAATACAGTTGGTTCAAAAGTAAAAAAAGACACGAATGACACAACTGAGTGTAGTGATGATGAATAAACTGTTGAGGTTCAATATTTTGTTTTACAGTAACCTCACAAGTTTACTGTTTTAGTTTTCAGTAGCTTCACGTGGTTCATTAAGAAAGATGTAAATCAAATTATGTTAACAATAAAGTGTCCTCTTTTTTATATGAACTGTCTTTTTTGATGATGAGCACATGGTAACCCTAAATATGTCCCTCTCAATGGTTTGAAGAACAGAATCTACAAATGTAGAGTGCCCTGTATTAAGTCGCGTTGTCTTGAATGCCAGGCGCCGACGTGGCGGCCTGGGTGACGGCGCTGACATTTGAGCGTCGCTCGTGTCGGGAGCAGCGATAACTCTCTCCGAGTGTTCCCTTCTCTTCCTGCAACGCGAGCCAGCCCACGTGACCTCAGCCTGGCTGTGCTGTGGCTGTGGGCAGCGCGCACGTGTCGCGGCAGCAAGGCCAGCACGTGCCCAGGGATGCCCCTCTCCGGTTTCCTGGTCACGCCAGCTGCGCCTGCACTAGCCCCACTTGACGCTCCAAGTGTTTTCCAACCTGTAGCCTGTAGGTCGCCACCCCCAAGCGGGTCGCAAAGTCTTCTTCGGGAGTCGCAGTCAATAAAACAACCAGGCCAGTGCACGTCTGGATACTTGGGTTTCCGCGATACCACCAATGCCTAAGAACAGTGGTACTCATTTTATACGAAAACTAGCTGGGAATCCGGCGCAGCCCGGGTATTTACTTATTTATTCCTGCCTTGAGTTAGTAATTCTCCTATCCCTTCTTTCCCTGTCCATCATTTTTTTCTAAAATCATGTTATATTTATCGGTGAATATATAAAGACCTCGGGGGTAAATAATGATAACCCTCAACTTTTGTAGTTTTAATGTATTTGGTGCTAACAATCATATCCGACAGAATGATTCATTTTCTCATGAAGGTGCAGAGAGACGACAAATACAAATATTAAAACATGTAATAGAAACTATTTTTCAAACATACAAATCGTCATATCTCAGATCTTTATAAATGAGGGTTATCATTATTTTCCTCCGAGGTCTTCATATAAGAAATAGCGCTGTCTTGCATAAGGTATAAATCTATAAGTGCAGTTTCCAAACAAAGAAAGATAGTACGTATATAAATTCATTTGTGTAAGTGCTGTATGTCTGTAAAATCTCTTGGGAATACAATTAGTAGTACGGAAGTGATACGAGCGGTCTGGAGCGTCACGTTGCGGAGTGCGAGGGTTTCCGTGTCGGGGGAGGGGGGCGAATCCCCCATTGGGCATGGAAGTTTGTGCTGTCTTTAGTATAAGTTAGTTCATAAGTAAAACTTTTATCCATTATGGATGAGGAACACTGCGACTGTGGTGAAATAAGGTAACTTGAAGGACAGCAATCAGTCACCTTTTATGCAAAATATTTGTATTACACTTCTCCCATTACCGGTTTCTATATGCCTAGCATATCATCATCAGATGGTGAACATTTTTTTATATTACACATGGTGCGTTGTGGGATTTGTGCATCTGTTATAATTACAAAAAACAAAACAAGTGAACTATGTGGCGAGCATAACGGACATAATAATATAGACTTAGGTCTAAATGTTGCTACTAACAATTTGTGTTATCCACAAATCAATTGCCACAATTGGTTGCATGCACACATTAATTGTGCTGCTATGCACTTCACACGTATTACACAGCATAACTGGTAGCATGCACATTTTATTGTGCTGCTAAAACACTTTATAAATGTTTTACTATACAGTTTCCACACGCTATAAAAATGTAAACAAACCAAAGCTCTTCGCCAAAGATGTTGCACAGGCACATCACACTTTGGTTGACACTTGCATTATTTGATAATTACATATTTGATTAAGGATATGTCATGAGCTTAAGTTATATAATTTCTAATATGTTAATGTTAATTATTTGTGGTACAAAAGTTTTAAATTATTACAATTGCTGTTTTCATTATTGTTTAATAACAATGAGGTTGTAATATTCTTGTGTCAGAACATAGATTCCATCACAGAAATACAAAACATGAATTAAAAATAGTATATATGCAGCAGATAATATATACATAAACAGTTATATGTATTTGTGGACAAGAACTGAATATATTTGCATAAAAAGCCATGATGAATTAAATATTAATTGTGTAACTATATTTCGAGGGCGGCAGTATATTTGAACAGTGAGACGCCATGCTTAATAGCTACCTGAAAGCTTCAGTCTCAACCGATTTTAGTATTGTTAAATATATATTTGTTTGATAAATGTAAACAACATTGGTCGGGAGTTGGTCAAAGCATTTAATTCTGTAATATTCAACTGTATAATATTTTAGAAGGGAAATTGTATTTTAAAGATGAGGCGTTTTAGGATGCGTGGAAGGATACAATTTTGGGAGCAGGTAGAACACGCTTTCGAACACTTGCGTGGGGACTCGTAACTTGGACGCGGTGGTAAGAGGTTGACACTCTGGGCGGTCTGAAGCCGCGTTACGAACTTATGATTTGAAGAGATAGGCGTGTGTGGACTTAGAAAATTTATGGAACTGTGACTGCAGAACTTAGTCTCTGGTCGAAAAGTGGCAAACTATGGACGTTAGTAGGGCTCTGGAACTTTGATAATTCAGCAATCGTGTACTCGTGTGATGAAAAACTGTGTTTTATAACAAATATTCTAATTAATCGCGGATTAATTTGGAACTGCAGTGTTCTATGGACTTCATTAATTTACTTTTGATAATTTGGAACTTTTACTCTCGAGTGTGTGTGATACTTATTGTGCCTCTCATGAACAATAGTTGGGGAAATATTCAGTTATTTACCGCTGTATAAAGAAGGACCACCTCAGCATTTTCATGTCCAAAAAGAGTAATAAACTCCTAAAAAAATAAAAAATATAAAATAAAATAAAATAAAATAATTATTTCGTTTGTGAGAATATTTTCTGAACATTATCTGAGAATCTAATTTCTTGGTGATTCGGAGCTTTAATTTATGTTTGTTTAAATATATTTTTCGCATCATCATCTCCAGATTGACAGACTGGCTAAACTAGAGATTACTTATTGATTTTATTTTAACAGTTTGGCTAGCTGTTTAGGGCACATAAGCTGAAATACATAACTCACCCCTATGAACAGAGACAACGAACCATAAACCTTTCACTACCCTGACTTATGTATTGCCCAATTCTTATTGGTGAGTACTGATAAGAAGGTCGCAGATCTATAGTAATAAAGAATAGTTATCATTAAAGTAGCATTTGATAATTTTACTACACAAGTATTAAAGTTAAAATAAATAAAGTTGCTAGAATATAATTGTAACTATAAATATAACAATAATAATAATAATAATGAATTTGTGTAAGGCAGTAAGCACGTTTTATGTTATGAACGTCAGTACTATTACCATTTAGAAATTATCTCGTTATGTTTTTGCAGACTGTGAGTTTTTCACATCAAAAAATGGAGCGAAAGAGAAATAGAAGAGGTAGATTGGTTATAGGAAGAGAAATAGATTCGAAGCTCTGATGGAAAGAAGAAAGAAAGACAGAAAGAAAGGAGCATAACAATGGAGGCTGTACCGTCGTTAATATGCAAATTTTGAGTTTCATCTTGAATCTCGAGTGGTTTTGAATAAGACGCAGATCACTGGGCAGTGTGTTCCATGGCTGAGATGGAGAATGACACGAAGAAATATTTAGTGTTGTGTAAAGGTACAGCCAAGATGCTAGATGTATCCGATCCGGTATTGCGGTTGTGGCATGATGATAGGTGTTTAATGTGAGAAGGTAGGTATTGGGGGCACTGGTTGCTAAGAAATCGGTGAAGTAAGCACAGCGTTTGAAAATCGCCCCACTTATATGGGCGCTTCCAGTCTTGCTGGGTATATGAAGGATTGATACGATTGTACAACTCTGTACATAACGCAAGCATTCATCACTAGCTCGAGGCGTCTATTTGTACCGTGTTGAACTACCTTACAGTAGTAAAGATATGGCACGGCAAGTGTTTAGACTAACTTTCGTTTAACCTGAGTTGGAAATATTTTTCTAAATTTTTGGATTGCATATAGGGATGAGAGCGATTTCTTGCAAGCTGCAGCGTTTGCTCTTCCCGGTTTAGGTGTTCATCCAAGATTATTCCAAGGTCTTTTACTGTTTTTGATATGGTAAATGGAAAACCATTGAAATGTATTTGGGGGTCTGATTCACGAAAATACCTGCTGATTAATTTTGGATGAGATATGAGAACGACCTGGAATTTCTTAGGGTTTAGTTTAAGATCCTAGGTTCTATTCCCATCGTGAAACAAAGATCTACATTCATAACCGCTACTGCATCACCAATGTTCTTAGGGCCGGCACTTATGTACAGTTGGATGTTGTCTGTATGCAGACGGTACTTGCAGGAGTGAATCGCTGAGAGACATCATTTATATACAGTGAGAAGAATAATGGTCCAAAGACGGAGCCTTAGGGATCACGTATTCCATGATGACTTCACCGATCCACAAATAACTTGTTGACTTATGTTTTTGATGGAGTTTTTTAGCAATTCAGCTGTTTCATTTCATAAGTAGTATATGAGAGTCCATAGTATCAAAAGTATTGCTAAAGGTCAAGAAGTGTTAAGATGGTAGCTTCACATCTGTCCATAGCAGTTTTAATGTCATCTGTTACTTTGATTTACGCAGTTGCTGTACTGTGGTACTTTCGGAAGCCTGACTGATATTTATAATGTATGTTATAATTTTTGAGGTAATCCATCGGCTGTTCATGAACAAATGTATTCTAAGGCTTTAGATGTTGCAGGTAATATACTGATCTGACATTGGGTTATCGGTCTTGGGTATAGGTTGAATTAAAATTTGCTTCCACTCAGTAGGATATGTTCTACTGACAAGAGAGAGGTTGTAGATGACTTCGAGAACTGGAATAATAGTGTCTACAACGTTTGTAATCAAGCCTATGCTCACTCCGTCATTTCTTACTGTCTCAGAAGGGATTCTCATAATTGCCTTGCGTACTGCGTCTGTAGAGACATTTTTTACAGGAAAAACTTGTCTGAGAGTGATATATTGGGGCTGATAATTCTTTACTGCTTGACAGTTTACAACTGTTGAAAAGAAATCGTTACATTTGTCTGAAGAGGCATGAAAAACAGCGTCAGATTTTCGCTTCTCTATGCGGAAACTGCTCAGCAGTATTCGATATACCATTTACGACAGAGCTGGTATCTCAGATTTTGGCTTTGCTTGCAACTAATTCGAAGTTTCCAATAATGGAAAGTCCAAGTTGGAATTAATAATATATAATACAACAGTTTACGGCTCACCGCAAAGACGTGACGACGAGCCGCGATAGGCACACAAAAAAGACACACACATACAACACTTTCAGCTATCGGCCATGGCCTTTTTCGGAAATGGGAACATTCAGGCAATCACACAGGCACACAACACAGTCACGCAACCGTCATCGCGAAAGTGCGGCAGCCGGAGATGACGGTTGCGTGACTGTGTTGTGTGCCTGTGTGATTGCCTGAATGTTCCCATTTCCGAAAAAGGCCATGGCCGATAGCTGAAAGTGTTGTATGTGTGTGTCTTTTTTGTGTGCCTATCGCGGCTCGTCGTCACGTCTTTGCGGTGAGTCATAAATTGTCCTATTAGATATTGTGAAGTTTCATGTAAGCTTCATACAGCTCAGGAGTTACGCTTGAAGGCTTGAAACATTTCTCCCTTTTTTTTATAATTTAAATTTTTAAGTCAGTATAAATTTTTGCAAGTTAATGTGAGGATAAAATAGAATAACTGTAAAGAGTGGTTGGGAGAAATATTTCAATACTGGTTACGTAGCAAAGCCATCTATCTATTGAAATGAATCTACTATGCTGTACTTTTAGAGAAATTAATGAGCTACGCACCAAGAAAGTAGTTAAAATCCTTTTTTAACCTGGCTGATACTGATAAGCAACGTGAACCTAACTGTTGGAGACATTATCACTATTGCTGATTTTGTAACTAAGTTTGCGGCTAGTTGATCTGTTACTAATCGAAAATGGCAACTCGCTCGAAATCTCAGGGTCGCAGTTAGAATAATTATTTAATAAAAGAACGTGATAAAAATGGGTCCTATGGTACACATCTCCAACAATTAGATTCGTAAATCAGTGTAATTCATTATTCTTTTGTCCTGAAAAATAAATGGCAATATACAGTTAAATGAAAAATGTGAAAGGAAAAAATAAGGTTCCAATCTCAGTACAATTAAGTACTCGGACTAATTTCGGTAAACTCACGAAACAATTATTATTGAAATAAATGAAGCATGTCCACATATACATCACATTCAAAGTTCAGTTACCTTTGTGAAATCTGATTAAATTCATACAGTCGAGATCAGGTCATAAATTCAGTACATCATTTCAATTACTTCTCATGGAGATATATCGTACAGACATTTTCACAATTCATCAGGTCATACAAGCGTAATATGGAAGAGAAGTTTACTAGACGAGAGTATAATGCAGAAGAGAGAAATGGCGTCAATACTCCTTTCTTTTTTTAGTTAAATCTATGTATTATTCTAATTGCTCTTTGTTCAGAGTTAGTCTTTGACTTAAGTTTTTCAAAGAATATATTGCGTCTATAAGAATTTAGTGACACATTGAAAATGATACGAAATTACATGAAAAATATACAAATATAAGCATAATTAATTTAAATGTGGGCAACTAAATATTGTTTTGTATGTGGAGGCGCATGTAACACTACATGGCCCCCACGAGGTCTGGAGGTCACTTTGTTATCGACAGACTTCGTCAAGTTAACATAATTACGTACTGAATCATTTCTGATCAAGCATTAGACATATATGAATACATCACTAAAAAACAATATTAGACAAACAGTATGTTCAAAAGGTAAAATGATTTATAATATTCACGTATTGTTTTTTATGTGGTTACTATTAGGCCTACATTTATGGACATAAATCAGTCACATAAGCGTATTAACCTGCCTCAGTGAAAATAAGTATTTACTGTCAAAGCTCATTAGTGATTGCATTTTTGGTTATCAATTGCTCATAAATGTATACATTTTCCTTTTTTAGTATAGGTGTATAGACATAATTCATAGATACACATACACATATTTAGAGATTACTACTTTTCATTTAAGTTTGTTTCTTGTTAATTGGCATGAATAAATCGACATAAATTGTTCACATAAACACATACATATAAATATTTATAGGACTCAGAAAAGACAAGACAAATGAATAAAAATGAGATTTATGACAAAATATTGTAATTTTTCATAGTGAGATTTTTTTTATTTTAATACACGTTCCATTCTTCGTGTGGTTTTGTTATCACTAATTTCACAGTGGGCACTATCTATTTTTTAGATTTCAGCGACACTTGGTCGTCTGAATAGAAATTTTGCGTCACACGCTTTCACTTGCGACATTTTGTCGTCTAAGTAGAATTTTGTGATACACACTTACACTTTTACGCACTTTTGACGTATGTCAGCTGCAGCGTGGGAATTATCAGCTCTGGTTAATGTCCTTTCATTACATGCTGAAGTACTGATATTGCTGCGTATTGGTAGGCAGGCGTAATTTCCTTGAGTTCGGTTGTGTTGCCAACCTTACCAACACATTCTTTGTGTGCCGCTAAGTAAGATTTTACCCAACTCCGTGTTTGAGCACAGATAGTCTTTGTTTTCGTTTCTTTATGTAATATTTCAGTCTGTAGGTAGTATCTGAACTGGTTTATGTCTACCTTTGTCTTTAAGTGATAGTATTATGTAGACTGCTTTAAATAAATAGAACTTTCGTGAGAGTTAACTTTTAAATGGACGAAAACTGTAAAGATTATTCGCGTGAGCAGAAACTTTGTTTTTTTCCTTTTCACATATATTCTTTCCTATGTTTATTGTTTACTTCAAATTGAAGTTTACATGGTGCATATTTTTTATCACATATTGTGATATATAGGCAAAATTATGCTCTTTTCTGTGTATGGTGAAGGTTGTGTCAACCTGTGATTCACACATGGCTAGCATGACAATTAAAATACACAAAAAATATTCATAAATATAATAACAGTAATTCAAGTAATAAGGTAAAGTAAAGGTATGGAACACCTGTTCCCTAATCTTGTGTGAGTAAATCATTTTACTGAAGTGTCATGTGCGATTTCCTACTCGTATTTTCTTAGTCAGTATGATGTGTATTCACTGAGAAAGAAAACTGGAAGACATTCTTCCTACGTGGACACATCAATTGGCTCATGATATACTATTTACATGACTTAGGCTACTTTTTATACTAATACATTGAAAATTAAGAACTAGGCTACATGACATATGTACCTTATGGTTTAAAACATGAACTTACATCTAAAATTGTAGTTTCTTTCAAAAAGAGAATAGTCATTATTGGTAATGTGCTGACTTTTGAGTAGGTCAGAATTTCTCTACCTCTTTACTATGCAGTGTCTGCATGATTTGTCATTCTTTTGAAAAATGGTTTTTCACAGGTAATGTTCCTGTCCATGTTTTACTTATTAAATCACTGTATCGCTCTAACACACTTTCCTTTATCACTGATGGAAATGTTCTCTCATAATAGTATCACAAATTTCTATACCAGTCTTCTGCTATAGTGTCCTTGTTTTTTATAATATTCATGAACATCTTTTCATGAAGATGACTAAATATACATTTAAACCAGTATAATAATAGTAAATACACTTGGATTCACAATGAATAAAAATCTTTACTCTATACATGCCCAATTTCATATTATATCACTGCATCAAAATCTATGATTAAATAGAACCCTTTGTGGTTCAGGAATAGTCTTAGACCAACCTTTTACTTATGATGGATATATTTCCTTTCCTCGATTCACTCTCCATGACAATTCGACTAATTAAAATAAAATGTGTCTGCAGCTTAGGGTGTGCAGACATGACCACTGATAAAAAAAATTGTAAAGAAAATATCTCATCTTGCCTCGCTACTGAATAAACTTCTTTAGAAACAGCCAATAATGGACTTGAGTACGGCGACAAAGATGTTTCAATGATTCCCCACGCTAACATTTTCTTTATCTCTTTTTTAACCTCCTCTCTCCTTGACCATGGAATGGAATAGGTTCGGCAACAATAAGTTAAGTGAGGTGCCACATTCATATGATAAACGTATCCCTTTATGACACCAGGTTTTGTAGAGAAAACATCTATAAAATTAAGTAAAAGATTATATAAATCTGTTTTCTGTTCATTTGATAGGTAACTACTTTCTGAAACCTTCTCCTTCAACTGATCTATCGTGGGAATGTCTTCTTCTAAATTTATTGACACAGTATCTGTTGGATTTAAACCTGTCATAGGATCCTCTTCCTGGCACATACATAATTCTACATTCGTTAACTTGATATTAACCTTGTTACACAACTTACCGTCTGTGCGTTGGGTCCGTAGCAAATCTATACATAAAGTCTTCCCCTCAATCTCAACAATACACTTTCCTTGGCGAAGGTCAACTACAGCGTTGCCTTGCCTTAAAAATTGCATACCTAAAATACATCCTACTGACAATCCATTTACAACGAGAAACGAACATTCCACTGTGCCGTTCTCAAAATAAACCTCCAACAACTCTTGCTTTTGTATTCTTTGCACACGAGACCCAATTGCACTCGAGACTACGCAGTTTTGAACAGGTAAAGTAGGTACCTTGACCTCTTGCTTAATTCTGTTAAATAAATCTTCACTAATTACATTCATACTAGCACCTGTGTCAATAATAACGAAAGTTGAAATTCCCGCGATTCTAGCTAATACAGATGCTTGGATTATATCTTTACTATTTTTGTGCGGACAAGGTTTTTCTTGTATTAGTTCATTTCTTATGTCCTTTCCTTCGTTATACCTTAAGAACAAAATTCTACCACACTTATTGTGGTCGCCCCCATTCCCCTCCGCGGCCAATATTCGGGGGCCAAATACGATCGCCTCTAGTTTGACGCTTGTTCGGTAGGCGGAAAAGCCTCGTTTGATTCTATCACCCCCACAATTCGTATCGGTTCAATATCATCTTGTTGTCGGGTTTGGTTCAAGTTCTGACTACTTGTCAGTTGTTCATGCGTTGTTTGTACATGATTCCACGACTGTGGACCCCTGAAATGACCTTTCCATGTATTATTTTGATTGTTTCCATTATTATAGTTCCCATTATAGTTTTGATTACCTTGCCTTGGCTGGTTGTAACCCGGATGGTACCTATTGTCAAATGTGCCTTTTATAAGCAAAACGCCGTTATTGCCATTTATGGCATTTCCATTGCTTCGGTTATTCCTGTTACTATTATTCGCTCTGTTGAACATATTGCCATTATTCCCTGATTGGTTTTGTGTGTTTGAATTATTATTATTCCCGTTATTATGATTTGTGTTGTTATTGTTGGTTCCGTTGTTACCTATACGTTGTTTTTCGTAGACACTATCTACTTCATCAACGACTGACAAAAATTCTTTCAGATCGTACAGTGGTGCTCTTATAAGCCAAGGTCTTATTTCTGTGGGAACACGCTCCTTCAGAATCCCGAGCACATCACAAATTGCCATTGGCTGCTCAAGATATCTAACCTTGTTCACATATCTTTCAATATATCTTCGTAATGACTCGTTTCTTGGGTTATACATTGGCGGATTGTAAACTTGCCTACGAACTTTAGCTTGGTCATTCGCAGACCAAAATTCGGACAGAAATGCTCTTTCAAATTCTTCATAAGTGTCACATGTATCTGTATTTTCAGATGCCCAGCCTGTGGCTCCACCTTGTATATAGGCTGCCACAAACACAATTTTCTGTTTATCTGTCCAGTTAGATGGTAACACACCACAAAATGGTTTGATAAATGCTTGTGGATGTGGCGATTTCTTTTCAGGGCAAAATATCTGAAATGGTCTATTTTGAAACTGGGTTTGTTCGGTTATTACATTTGTAAGACATTTAGTAGCTTTTGCTATATCACCTTGTGGAATTAAATTTCGTGGTGTTGAATTTCCGCTATAACATGGATAAGCCTCAGGCAATCTGTTTGTACAAATAGCATTTTCGTCTAAAATTGTTGGTGAGTTTTGTACTGCTCGGCCGAATCTTACTTTTTCGAACTCCTTTTTTAAATTTGTTATCTGTGTGCTTAATTCAGAACGCCAAGACGGTATTTCGTTCTGAATGACACTTTTTATTTCACCTAACTCTGTACGTAAAGTGTTTCCGGCATCTGTTCCCGGCTCCGATACAATTTCTGAAGCTATTGAACGAACGGCTACACGAATTTCTGCTTCTGCTTTGTTCGTTATTTCCGTATTTTTTCTATCTATACACTCCGAGAAGTCCTCCATATATATATATTTTTTTTTTCTTGTCGGAGAAATTGCTGTGTAATTGTCCGCTCTGTGGATATTGTAAGATCATTTACTTGTTGAGAAAGATCAATAATTTTTCTTTGCAAATGTGTTTGTGTATCTTTTACTTCCGATACCTCTTCGGTTAATCGAGTGACACTTTCCGGTACTTCTTTGTATGGATCGATAATGGTTGCTATTTCTGATCTAATGTTAGTTAACTCCTCTTGTATGTGTGTCTGAATATTATTTATTGTGTTTGTCAATGTGGAATTTAATTCTCGTTTCATGTGTTGTTACTGATTAACCAAATTGGCTTTAACTTCAGTCGTAAACTTATTCAGCATTTCATCCTGTGATGAAAATCTTTCGTCTAATTGTTTCTGTGTGTTTTCTATATGCGTACGAAAATCGGATCTTATTTCCGCAAAATTTTTATCAGTGTTTTGTTCTATTTGTTTTTGATTATCTGCGAACATTTTTGCAATTTGAGCTAACATTGCCTCATTAGAAAATGGAGCTTGCCTGACTTCAATTTCAGTTACGGACTCCCGAGTAGGATTTTCGGTTGTGGTACCCCTGTCTACATTAATCTCGTTTCCCGCACTTTCCTGCATGTTGCTCTTCGTCGGATCAGCACTTTGGCTGCTATCGACAATATTCTGATCGCTATTCTGTGTTGATTGCATCATTTCTAATTTAAATGCTAGTCTAGTTTTTACCATAATTTGCTTACGCAAAATTAAATGAAGCTAGCGCTGCCCCCAGATCTAAAGATTATTTCACCACAGTTAGCTAATATCTTCACACGGTACAATAACTTTACTCACACATATATATAAATTTACTAAGTCACAAGAAAGACATTCAACAATAGAATAATTCATGAACAGAGCGCGTCCATCTTGATATGCGCGGCAGAAGCCATGTCTCACAACCTTTGCATTAGAAGTTAAATTGCTATAAATAAAATTTTTCAGAGTATTAAAACTTTAATTACTCATGAGCAAACTGATATTTCCCGCAGATAGTTGTCACACATAACCACTGAAATATTCTTAACTGGTGTTCCTTACCTTATCTTTACTGCATTGATGAAGTCCTTTTTTTTTTTTTCGGGAAGTGGTCGTTCTTTTATTCAAAATTCGGTTCAGTCTTATGATTACTTTTCACATATCTCGTTCATTTGTAGAGCATGAAACAAGAACAAATGTCCAAATTAGATCGCAGATATTTTTTTTTTTTTTTTTTTTTTTTTTTTTTTTTTTTTTTTTTTAATTTCAATGGAGGCCTACAAGTTGGGCGCCAAATTGAAACATTTCTCCCTTTTTTTATTTTAATTTAAATTTTTAAGTCAGTATAAATTTTTGCAAGTTAATGTGAGAACAAAATAGAATAACTGTAAAGAGTGGTTGGGAGAAATATTTCAATACTGGTTACGTAGCAAAGCCATCTATCTATTGAAATGAATCTACTATGCTGTACTTTTAGAGAAATTAATGAGCTACGCACCAAGAAAGTAGTTAAAATCCTTTTTTAACCTGGCTGATACTGATAAGCAACGTGAACCTAACTGTTGGAGACATTATCACTATTGCTGATTTTGTAACTAAGTTTGCGGCTAGTTGATCTGTTACTAATCGAAAATGGCAACTCGCTCGAAATCTCAGGGTCGCAGTTAGAATAATTATTTATTAAAAGAACGTGATAAAATGGGTTCTATGGTACACATCTCCAACAATTAGATTCGTAAATCAGTGTAATTCATTATTCTTTTGTCCTGAAAAATAAATGGCAATATACAGTTAAATGAAAAATGTGAAAGGAAAAAATAAGGTTCCAATCTCAGTACAATTAAGTACTCGGACTAATTTCGGTAAACTCACGAAAGAATTATTATTGAAATAAATGAAGCATGTCTACATATACATCACATTCAAAGTTCAGTTACCTTTGTGAAATCTGATTAAATTCATACAGTCGAGATCAGGTCATAAATTCAGTACATTTTCACAATTCATCAGGTCATACAAGCGTAATATGGAAGAGAAGTTTACTAGACGAGAGTATAATGCAGAAGAGAGAAATGGCGTCACTACTTCTATTTTTTTTTTTTTTTTTTTAAAAGAAAAAAGAATAGTTAAATCTATGTATTATTCTAATTGCTCTTTGTTCAGAGTTAGTCTTTGACTTAAGTTTTCAAAGAATATATTGCGTCTTTAAGAATTTAGTGACACATTAAAAATGATACGAAATTACAGGAAAAATATACAAATATAAGCATAATTAATTTAAATATGGGCAAATAAATATTGTTTTGTATGTGGTGGCGCATGTAACACTACAGGCTCTATGTGCAACATCGCGTTTATTCAAATGTCCAAATGCTTGTTAAGCTTGAGGGTCATCAGTCCCTGAACTTACAAACTACTTATGAACTAACTTATACTAAAGACAACAAGAACTTCCATGCCTGAGGGGGTATTCGAACCCCCGACGAGGATCGGCCTTGACCATCGGAGCTTAGCGTCTCAATGCGCTCGGCCGCGGTCCGCGTTTATTCATTAACCGGCGTAATTCAGTGGTAAGCAAGGGAGCCAGGGAGCTCTCTTGACAGAGCGTTTAGGGGCATGTTTCTCATACAGTGCAATAATTCCGCGATGTAATTCCCGAAATTTACCGTCTAATGTCGGCAATTTACAAGAAACAGGCAAATTGTCTTAAAATTTATTCTTAGTATTTTTTGTAAAATAAATGAAAATGCCGTATTAGCTGTATTTCGATCCTTTATTAGATCCACAACCGGTTTCGCTCCGTTGTAAGTGCCTCTTTGGGAGGATCTATATTTAAACAGTTTATTTAATTTTTTTTAGATGTATTGGTTTTAAATCTTATTGCACACTTGCGGAGATTCGAATCCTCCCTCGGGCTTGGGTGTGTGTTGTCCTTAGCATAATTAAAGTAGTTGGTAAGTCGAGGGACCGAGGACCTCAGCAGTTCGGTCCCTTAGACACTCAAACATTGGAGCATACTAGTGGAAAAAAGCAGGTTTTTACTTACAGAAATTTACGAAGACCCAACGTTCTAGCTATTAGGGCTGCGTAAATTTCTTACGGCTTTATGAAGTAAGCATTGCTGTTGTGATACCATTATCAATACGTCGACTATCTCCCGGGTGGCATTTGCCGTCATCGGATCAAAACTGACGACGTCTTTCCAGATGTACTAATATTTTTCCGTGGGTGTATATTAAATTTTATTCAATAAAATACCGTACTACACTGACAGATAACTTTGCGTCTGTCTTGCGCCCAACGTTTGTCGGTTTCCTGAAATCTCGTTCAGCCAGCTTCATGTAAAATATGGGGGGAGGGGGGGGGGGGAAACGTACCTTGCCCCTCAACGTTTCGGTTTATATAAAAACAACTGTCTGCAAAACATGCGGATGTCCGGATGTCCTATCTAGTAAACTGGTTTACAAATATGCAAGCGATATGAAAGAAAACGTTGAATGAAATCTACTGCTAGAGCAGTGGGTAAAGATAAAAGCTCAGGTTTTATGGAACACTGCTTCGCCTTCGTGTATGGATGCTTATATGGAAGAATGATCGTGAAACTCAGTACCTGCACAAATCCTGTTTATAGCGTTCAGGTGGCTATTGACTTAAAAGAGTCCACTTCATGGACAGTTATTCATTACCAATACCACATTCCGACTTTTGTCTTCACGGTGAGGGATGGTTAAAGTTTTAAGCTAGGAACAATACATCGCCACCCCTCCACCGCGATGGCGAAATGAAATGAACCGCTCCTTTCTGGCTGACCGCGATCACGTCCAACGGTACTGCTCCTTCATGTGTTACTGATCTTGGCTGTGGAGTGTTTGCACAACATTTAGATATAAACATAGTAATTTCTGAAACTACATTACATCTATATATTAGACAAACGCGACTTTCTTCTCTGTATTTGTTGTAGAAATGTCCTTCTTGTGAATGTTTCAATCGGTTTGTTTTATGATATCCCCGGTTCTAATTAAGATACAAAGTTCTTTTTTTGCTATGATACGCAGTTCCTTTTGGCTTAAGAGTACTCATCGGTTCTTTCAGTTGAGCTTTTAAAAATTTAAAACACATTTATTGATTCTGAAGAAAGTTACAAGTGAACATTCAGCTTGAGTCCCATTTTTTACAACATATTTTTCTCATTCCAGCAAGCATATCTTCGGATCTAATTAAGAGACGCTGCTAGTTTCGGTCTAAGAACATTCGGCTCTTTCGTTTGTTTTTTTAACACATTGGTTGATTCCGAAGAAAGTTACGAGTCCACATTGAACTTGACTTTCGTTTTCAACATTTTTCTACACGGAAAAGTTACAATCGGACTGACTTTCAGATTTATCCAACGACAAACTAACACATGTAGTACAGTATATTAATCAGTGGCGATTGTTCTGCGGTCTTATGTGCATATTCGTCACGTTGTAATTTCTGTGAGTACTGTCTGCATTCTTAAAGTGCAAGTTCGTCAGTTCTTAATTTTGGTGAGTACGGTCTGTGTTCGTACTTATGGGTCTAGGTAAGAACACAAAGAATGGTAGCCGGATGTGTGAGAAACGTAAATTGGCAGTTGGGAAACAGTTACTAACTGTGGATGATAATTTTTCAGAGATGTCCTTCCGGTCCCGAAAAAGACCACTCCGTGTGTAGGATGATATTTCACTAACATGTGATACGTCAAAAACAAGGAATTTCGAAGAAATTCATAGTATTGCTGACGGTAATTCTCTTATGTAAGACGATTTATTGTTTATATTGAAATACGACATTTTGAAAAAGCGCTCTATTGTTGTATCATCTTCATATTAGCAACGTCTAACAAGTAATGTTCCGGAGTAGCAAGGGAGAACGATTGATTTTAAAGACTTTTTTTTAAATATTATGTATTAAAAAATTATGAAAATTAATGTCAGTGGCCAGGCCGTTCTATTCGACCGATTTTCTTCATTTTTGTTATAAACGAAAGGTATTCACCGCATATTTGTCATCAAGTATCAGACTTCACTTAACTCTCGCCTTCCTTTGTTTGTACTCAAACGCGATATCCTGTCCTTGCTGTGAATATTTTAATCGGTTTGTTTTACGATGTCTTCGATTATAAGTAAGGTACGAAACTTTTTTTGGCCTAACCACGATCAGCGGATCAAACTGTTTCCATCCTTACTCAACATTTCTTGTCATACCACTAATGGTGCGAAGTATCGCAGGAGTCATTTAGTTAATTACAATAAAAACCACGCGCATATAATATTATGTATACTGTTAGTAACTGTATTAATAAAAATGAATTGTCGCATGTATGAAAGCGCACCACTTGGGAATGGCTTCACCGACTTGGCTGATCTTTTGTTTGTTCTGTTCGTAATTCTCAGGAGAAAGTTTGTATGAAAGAAAATTTGTGTAAAATCTACCGGAAAATATCACAATTTGAAAAAAAAAAAAAAAAAACTGAAAGTACGCATCCAGCTCGGATCATTTTCTAGATTCTCCAATAATCAGCTTATTCATTCACTACTCGCCTAGCGACCAAATACGCTGTAACGGAGAGAACAAATACACCAAGGAGGTTAGAATAAAGAGAAGGCGTTATGCACAGCCGGCCGCGGTGGCCGAGCGGATTGCGGCGCGCCAGTCACGTTCTGCACGGCCACTACGGTCGGGAGTTCGAATCCCCCCTCGGGCATGGATATTTGTGCCGTTCTTAGTATTAGCTCGTTCGTAAGTAGTTTGTAAGTTTAGGGACTGATGACCCCGTAGATAAGTCCCATAAACTCTACAAACATTTGAAGATGTTGATTTCGTTATGCACACAAGGTTGAAACATCCAAACAGATTTAACATGAAACATTGTTTCTTCAGAAGCCCCTCCGTGTTATTGTTATCTCCATGGTGTTATCGGTGGTCATCATATCTTTCGAGCGTTGCAAAATATAGAATTGATGCCAGTTCGTGATCTTTTTGAGTGTTACAAACAAACTGAGTACAGATCGTAGTTTATTTGTTTAGAACAATGCCTCCATTGCGGCGGCATAATATCGATCGGCGTACGCACTACGCAATCCCACTATATGATCGTAGAGTCAATGAGAAAGACGAAGATCGTATACAGCGCTTGGAGGTAAATCTAGAAAGAAATTCTCGAGCTCGATCCGTTATAACTATAGAATAACGGCTACAGTCGAGTTCGACTCGTTCAGATGCAGCTTAGGCACAAAATAACTTGGAACGACGACAAAACAGACGGCTACGTGTGACGCTTAGAATTGAACGTTTGGCGTTCAGATATGATCCAGCAGTCGATTACGCAGCGGATGTATCAGTTGGTTTCGGAACAATGAACAATGTTTGTCAATATTGTAATGCTTTGAGATTTCGGCGAGAACCGTCGGGATTATGTTGTGGGGGTGGAAAGGTCAAATTACCAGAACTCACACCGCCACCAGCGTAGCAATGAACGTAACACAAAGAATTACGAAACGTTGTATTTCCATTCCACTTATTGTATTTTGTATTGTATGAAATGAACATTAAAAAGAGCAAAACGGCCGCGGCGGATTAGCCACGCGTGCTGGAGCACCGAGATGCGTTGCGCGCGGCAGTCCGCCGTCGGGGGTTCGAATCCCCTCTCGGGCATGGATGTTTGTGTCGTCTTTAGCATAAGGTAGTTCATAAGTAGTTTGTAAGTTTAGGGACTGATGACCCCGTAGTTAAGTCCCATAAGCTCTACAAACATTTGAACATTTGTTTTGAACAAGAGCAAAACAAAGATAATGGAATGCAGTCTTAGAAAATCAGGCGATGCTGAAGGAATTAGATTAGGTAACGAAACAATGAAGGTGGCAGATGTGTTTTATTACTTGGGTAGTAATATAACATATGACGGTCGCAGTACAGAGGATATAAAATGCAGAATGGCAATGGGAAGAAAAACATTTTTGAAAAAGAGAAATTTGCTAACATCGGTATTAGTTTAAGTGTAACGAAGTCTTTTCTGAGGGCATTTGTGTGGAGTGTTGCCTTGTACGGGAGTGAAACATGGACGATAAACAGTGCGGACACGAAGAGGATTGAGGCTTTTGAAATGTGATGCTACAGAAGAATGCTGAAGATTAGGTGGGTAGATCGCGTAACTAATGAAGAGGTACTGAACAGAATTGGTGAGAAAAGGAATTTCTGGCATGCCTTGACTAAAAGAAGGGATCGTTTGGTAGGACTCATTCTTAGACATCGAGGGATCGTAAATTTAGCATTGGAGGGAAGTGTGTGGGGTAAAAATCGCAGAGGGAGACCAAGAGACACATACAGTAAGCAGATTCATATGGATGTGGGTTGCCGTTCTTATGAGGAAATGAAAAGGCTTGCCCAGGATAGAGTAGGGTGGAGACCTGCATCAAACCAGTCTCCGGACTGAAGACCATAACAATATACGTATTGTATTTTAATTAGTTGTTTTGCTTCATATGGAATTTCTATCATTAAATTATGATCATGTTACATTTATTTTGTTTTCAATTCAAAATCAAATGTTTGTTAAGCTTATGGGACTTAACTACGGGGTCGTCAGTCCCTAAACTTACAAACTATTTATCAACTACCTTATACTAAGGACGGTACAAATATCCATGCCCGAGGGGGATTCGAACCCCCGACCGTAGTGGCCGTGCAGACCGTGACTGGAGCGCCTCAGTCTTCTCGGCCACCGCGGCCGGCGAAGTCTCCCAAGAAGATATAAACATGTTACAAAAAGCATTTCTATTCTGCTCGCTGCGAGAAAAACATGCTAAAATGTGCTGTAAAAATGTGCAGTTTGGGTTTCATTTTCCCAGTCATTTTTAACGTAAAACAGCAAAGTTGCTTTTGTGCTAAATTTATAATCATACCTGTTTGTAGAATACAACCATTAAAAGTACGGCCATTAAGCCGGCCGCGAATCCCCTCTCGGGCATGGATATTTGTACCGTCCTTAGTATAAGGTAGTTAGTAAGTAGTTTGTAAGTTTAGGGACTGATGACCCCGTAGTTACGTCCCATAAGCTATATAAACATTTGAACATTTGAACGGCCATTAAAGCTACTAACATCACAGATATAGCAGCTGGAATGGTCTAATAACCCGTTTCCCATTGATTCACCCATCCATTTTCAGTTCTGTTCCCAATCAGGGTTCCGATTGCAATAACAATAAATAAGATCACAGAGAGGGGGGTGGATTTAGAGAATGGGGAAATAAATGGATTTAAAAGGGGGAGGGGAATGATATAGAGGCAGAGAGGATGGGGGCGAGGGGATGGATATGGTGTGGAATAAGAGGGAGTGGTGTGAAGGTGATGGAAAAAGATAGGGGGGAGGAGATGGACAAAGGAAGTGGGGGGGGGGAGGCGATGGGGAAATACAGAGGAGTGGAAGGGATGTACACAGGGAGAAGAACAGATTACAATATATTGTATCCTATCGACATTAGCTACTACGAAGCTTTGCCGCGTTTGCTAGTCTATAATAAAATATTGAGATCTGATTTGATGTCTACATTCCTTATTTCCACTTTACGTCGCCATGTTCACGTATTCACATCAGCCACCTTGTTACATTCTAAAATTAACTACTGCCTAATTATGCGTGTTTTTCACGGAATTCAGGCCGATGTCGGCGCTTGTTGAAAGGGGCCAGCCACAGCCTGCTCGCCCGCAGACTTCCGCGTTCAGGCGGCATCAAAGCGCTCGCCTGCACTGCATCAGCTGGACACTGGCCACGTGCGGGAAACGCGCTGCGCTTCTGTGGCCCTCTTGGGAAAGAAGGAGGTCTGTGGTCGACATCTTGCTCATTGCAGGCGAAGCTCACGCCCCGATTGTTGATAATGATGCAGGAGGAAATCGGGTGCCCTTATCAAAGGAACCATCCGGCTAGCGGAGGTGGGTTTGAACCTCCGTCTTTCTACTGTAGGAATTACCGTGCCATCTCGCTTGGTCTCTTCTTCGGACAGATGTGTGCAGCAAAACGATCTCTGCTATTTTTACCGCTATTAGTTTTTTTCGTCTCGCGTGAAGGAATACCTCAGTACTGCATATTAAAACTGTAACCGTCCTGCTGTCTCACAATACCGTGAAATGTGCAACATGCGTGTACAACAGTAGTCGTCACATCGAAGTTAACTTCAATTCGACGATAGAAGAATATTCATTTATTACGTAAAATGTCAAACGCACATTTTTAATAACATAATACTGTAGCCTGCAGTTGAATACTTTTTTGTTTATTACTAATATCCTGTTTTCGGATGTCGTCTCATTGCCATTGAGTGCAACTGCCTGATCAGTCATAAACGCGTAATGTATTTTGAGCTACAACGAATTTTTAGAAGTAGTGCTGCCTCTGGAAAAATTAAAGTTTGATTGTAAATTATTTTACCCAATTCCGTTACTCTGAATATATACTGCTCAATAGTCAGTACAGCGCCAAAAGCGAACTGTAATTTCGGGCTATCATTGGTTAGTCTACCTGAAAATATTCTCACAGTGGTTAGTGGTGACACGAACTGCCGTGTTACGAACCAGTCAGCAGTCCTGTTCGGCACTTAATAACATGTTGTTAATAACGTAACCGGATTCCAATCGAAGGATGAAAAATGAGAACTAATAAAAAATTCAGTAGTATTATGAAACTTGCGTAACAACGTATTACAACTTAAAAAATTCAATTACGTTAATAAAAACAAAAATCAATTTTGATTTAGAAATCAAAGTAATACAATCGACGGGTTTAGAACGCACCAACTTCAATATCGGACGCTATGATTTTATCACTATGCTACACATCCACGTTTCCATTCTTTTTTAAGTCACGATACACACCCAGTAACAGCCTTGAATTGTAGCATTCCGAGAGCTCGTTTTCACCTAAATCACACGAAGCTTGTGTAAATTGTAGGATGGCTGGCTCATGGCCATAGATATTGAGTCGCTAAGATACTTTCATAGCTAGTAGATTGTATCATAGGTGGAATGGATGTGAAAAGATAACATATGGTGTAATATATCTCATTACCGTTAGTAATTACGCCAATAATACCAACACGTATTCTGATTGGCTGCCCCCACCTCTGTGATATTTTTTTTTAATTATAAATATTAGATAAACTATTGTATAGAACTTAAAGTGATTTTGTGTAGTTCCGGTGTTTACACGAAGCTTTACTATGGTATGTTTTGTTTATGTAATTATGCTCTAGTTTTAAGAAACAATTGAATGTAGATGTTCTAGGAAGCGCGCTTCGCGCCGAAATTGGTGGTACGCGGGACCAGCACAAACAGACGGCTCTCGCACTAACAACTATGACAATCGCACTATTGAAGTAGTCTGTCAGGCAGTTCAAACTTTATATTTTTCAAATTTTATAATTTGAATTCAAGTGTAGTAGGATCATGGACAGTATTACATATGTCGCTTGTTGTTTCACGACATGTAAACAAATATTATTAAAGAACTGGCACCCCTTCTTATTTGAAAAGCAGCCACAGTTTTAAAAGTTGCACAGCACTTCACTTAAAGACACAACGATCAACGACCAGTGCGCTGCTTCTGCGTGGGGACAAAATATTCAAATGTTTGTAGGACTTATGGGACTTAACTACGGGGTCATCAGTCCCTAAACTTACAAACTACTTATGAAGTAGCTAAGACTAAGGACAGCACAAATATCCATGCCCGAGGGGGGATTCGAACCCCCGACCGTAGTGGCCGTGCAGACCGTGACTGGAGCGCCTCAGTCCCCTCGGCCACCGCGGCCGGCTGCATGGGGACAAAAACGGAAAAGAAGCCAGGATAGTGAAAAGAAATTTTAACTGCATGCACGGACGATGCATGTAGTTCTACGGCCCTCACGTTCAGTGCTAAGCGACATTGATACGAGTGTCGTGTGGTAACACCTCCGAGGGAAAGTGTTAGAGGAAGTCAAAGAGACAGGTAACTTACAAAAAACTTTCCAATTACTTTTATCAAACGCTCTATCCACCTTTTATTTACGACGCCGCAGTGCAATGTAAACTGATATCTCTGATATAATACTTTTGCGTGTCACTTTAAATGACGCCTTGTACGAAAGGATTCAGCAGTGTGTGCTTAGTGCAGTGCTTGAGTACGGATTTCGTACACACGGTTGTCTGTGTTCTGTTTTTTGTACTTTTATCATTGATGAAATACGGAAGAAAAAGGGCAGACCCATGAATCGGCAACAAAACAAATCGAGAAAGAGCAACAGGTAGGGAAATGGAATTAAATTGACCAGTTGTTGTGGCAGACTGGCAACGGGAAACGTTTCGAGTGTGACGTTAAGCGTTCTTACTGGCCGGCCGCGGTTGCCGAGGGGACTGAGGCGCTCCAGTCACGGTCTGCACGGCCACTACGGTCGGGGGTTCGAATCCCCCCTCGGGCATGGATATTTGTGATGTCCTTAGTGTTAGCTAGTTCATAAGTAGTTTGTAAGTTTAGGGACTGATGACCCCGTAGTTGGGTCACATAAGCTATACAAACATTTGAACATTTTCGTTCTTACTGGAGGAAAGCAGCTGAACTGGCAAGTAGTGTTAATGAGAATCTAGTTGCTGTCGGCAAGATACTTGTGAGCAATTGTAGAACTGGTGCGGCGGTGGCAGGTGCGTTGACGCGTGTGAGGCTGACACTGAGGCGTGGGAGCGCTGCCTCCTTATTCACACCTGCAGCCGCCACACAGTTGCGTCACAGCCGCTGCGCTCCGGACGTGACTCACCGCACAGCCAGCAGCCGTCACAGCGTCACCAACCCGCCGCATACCTTCATATGTCTACTCCGAGCGAGAGCACCGATATCTACATCTACGTCGGATACTTTAAGTGCCTGGCAGAGGGTTCAACGCACCACCTTTATACAGTACTATTCATCTCCCACTCTATTCTCGAATAGCAAGCGGGAAGAAAGAACACCTGAATCTCTCCGTTCGAGCTCTGATTTCTCGTATTTTATTCTGATTATCATTTCTACCTATGTAGGTGGCAGTCAACAATATATTCACGCATTCGGAGGTAGAGTTTCGTAAGTAGCCCGCGCCGCAGCGATAAGCGCCGTTCTTGTAATGATTCCCATCCCAGATCCTGTATCATTTCCGTAACGCTGTCTCCCTTGAATCCTGAAAATACAAAACGAGCTGCCCTTCTGTGGACACTTTCGATGTCCTCCGTCAAACCCACCTGATAAGGATCCCACACTGGGCAGCAATACTGCAAGAAAGGACGGATAAGCATAGTGTATGCAGTTTTTTTAGTACTTCTGTTGCATCTTTTAAGGGTTCTACCAATAAAACGCAGTCTCTGGTTCACCTTTCCCAGTTTAAGTCTGAAATAATAGAAATTACTAGGTATTTAGTGGAGTTTACGGCCTTCTGTTTTGATTGATTTATCTTGTAAACAAAGTTTAACGGTTTTCTTTTCGTACTCATGTCGACAACTTCACACTTCTCACTATTTAGAGTCAATTTCCAATTATTACACTATAGTGATATTTTATTTAGATCGTTCTCCAGTTGGTTTTGATCTTCAGATTATTTTACTAGACGGTAAATGGCGGCGTCATTTGCAAACAACCTAAGAGAGCTACTTAGATTTCCCCTAAATCGATTATGTAAATAAGGAAGAGCAGAGGACCAATAACACTACCCTGTGGAACGCCCGATATCACCTCTCTTTTAGTTGACGCCTTACCATCGATTACTACAAACTGTGTCCTATCTGACAGGAAATCGCCTATGCAGTCGCAAATTTGGGGCGATATACCAGAACCTCGCAATTTGATTGAATGTCGTTTGTGAGGTACGGTGTCAAAAGCCTTCTGCAAATCAAGAAACAGGGAATCAATTTGAGATCCCTTGTAGATAGAACTCATCACTTTTTGTGATTAAAGAGCTAGTTGTGTTTCGGATGAACGATATTTTCTACATCCGTTTTGACGTTTGATCAATAGGTATATCGTGCAATAGTGCACTCCTACGAGTCTGCTATTGTTGTTGTTGCGATCTTTAGGAGAGGGCACTCGCCGAGGTTCGCCAAAAGTTCAGCAAGACTCAGAGTGACTCGTCCCAGTTCGGATATATCATAGAACTATTTCAAGCCTCTTAATTTCCGAATAACTGTTACTAATCTCATCGCTCCGTCTCTCTTCACAGTTTCTGCTCCGATACCTGCCTCTGGGTACGTTTTAAACACCCGGTTCTGAAATATTTATCTTACCATTACAAAATCAATCTCAAACCTTCCACTGTATGTTGATCTCTTCCACGTATGTAGCCTCCTTTTGTAGTTCTTAAACCAAGCATCATGATTATACTCTGCACAAAATTCTGCAATTCTACAAGGCGGCTTTGTTTTTTCATTCCTAGTTCATGTTAATCTATTATTTTTGAAAACGGCGCAAATATAAAAAGGATAAATCCTCAGAGTCAAGATCGTCAATTTTAACGTGATCGTCGCAATGTTGGTTATGTACAATTGTTAAGTGTACTGGTGCTGGCTTTGTTTACATAGTTGTAAAATTTTGTTGTATGAGACAGTTTAATTTCTTACAGTTATTTTATGTTAAACGACTTGGTCCACTCAAGGCCATATATTCAAAAATAAAATGTTTTTAAGTCTCCTCGACCAAACCATTGTGATCATCAGTCCCTAGGCTTACAAACTACTTAAACTAACCTAAGGACAACAGACACACCAATGCCAGAGGGAGAACTCGAACCTCCGGCGGGAGTTACCTCGCAGTACCTGACAAGGCACCTAGAACCCCTCGGGCGATATATTCTTTAATCATTTATGGGCATGGAACTTATTTTACGATGTAATGACTTCATTGTTAGAATTTATTAATATGAATACAGTCATGCATTTAAAGCACTTTTACGATTTGAATATCGCTAATTAAGAACCGAAACTAGTTAACACAAAATAAAATTGGCGAACTTAACTCTGAAAATTTGTCTTTTTTTATTCATTGACAGGGTCAACAAACATGATAATGATCAAATCTTTATAGAAGTAAGGGATCAAACTGCCAAATAGCCATGGTTGTAATTCCTTCATCACCTGGAGTACAATACAAAGTATCCACGGCCTTATACACAGGCAAACGACTTCTTCTGAACCTCCTCCTATAGCGAGGCATCTCTGTGAAAATTCAGAGCTGCTGCACGCGCGGCTGCTCGACAACTGACGCTGCCTCTGCTGCTGCTGCTGCTGCTACTTACACAGACCGGGTTATCAGCAAACGGAAACCGCAACGATTGGGCAATGGAAATCGGTCCCGCCTATTCGTGATTATGGTACTTCTTACATGGTTGCTGATAAACCGTTGTGTTTGAGGACCAGGAATCGACGGAAAGTTAATTCGAATGTTGTTCATGTTTGGGTGAAAGTTGTTAGACGGTTTGAGAATAACTTCAACATTCAGGGTGATAGGACGTAATTTGCGGCTGTTTGCTGATGATGGTGTGGTGTATGGGAGGGTGTCTTCATTAATTGACTGCAATAGCATACATGATGAATTAGACAAAATTTCTAGTTCGTTTGAAGAATGGCAGCTAGCTCTAAATGAAACAATCCCATGATGTTCGAATATAGCATTAGTAGTGAGCTTCTTGAAACAGTCGCGTCGATCAAATATCTAAGCGTAACATTGCATAACAATATGAAATGGAACGAACATGTAAGACAGTTGTAAGGCCGGGAGGTGACTTCGGTTTATTGGGAGAATTTTGGTGAGATGTACTACATCTATAAAGGAGACCGCGTATAAAACGCTTGTACAACCACGTGTTGGGTATTGCTCAAGTGTTTGGGACCCGCAGCAGATCAGTTTAAAGGAAGACATGGAAGCAGTTCAGAGGCAAGCAGCTAGGTTCGACCAACGCGCGAGTGTCACGGAAATGCTCCGGGAACTCAAATGGGGATCGCTAGAGGAAAGACGACGTTCTTTTCGAGGAATTCTGCTGAGGAAATTTAGAGGGATGGAATTTGAAGCTGAATGTAGAACAATCTTCCTGCCATAAACTTACATTTCGCGTAAAGTTCACAAAGACAAAATAAGAGAAATTAGGGCTCGTACAGAGGCATATATTCTTTTTGCAACTCGTTCTATTTGGGAGTGGAATAGGAAAGGAAATGCCTAGTAGTGATACAGTGTACCCTCCGCCACACACCTTACGGTGGATTGCGGAGTATCTATGTAGATGTATTATCATTCTTAATAAAGATTTTTTCTTACCTTATTTCCTTATATAGTTTTAAAATATACAATAAAAAACTACAGATTGATCTTACCAAAAGCTGAGAGGTGATTCTTGGTGTCGTAGCTCTCAGGGGGCACTCTGGTATGCACTCTGGTGAGACACCCTTGGGGGTATCTCTGTGGTTGCTACTGTATCTTATTAAATAATATCTCCCGTTATGCCGCGGTAGAGTAGCCGAGCGGTCTAAAGCGTCTCGCTGCGGAGCGCGCGCTTGATCGCCGTGGAGGTTCGAGTCCTCCCTGGAGCATGGGTGTGTGTGTTGTCCTTAGGTTAGTTTACCTAGGTTTAAGTAGTTTGTAAGCTGCGGACTGATGACCACGCAGTTTGGTCCGATAGATTTACAAACATTTGAACATTTTTTCTTCCGTTATTGTTGGCTACCTTAACCCTCTGCTGCCCAAGCTATCAAATATTCGAGCACATGACTTCAAATGTTTGTTAAGCTTATGGGACTTAACTAAGGGGTCATCAGTCCCTAAACTTACAAACTACTTATCAACTACCTTATACTAAGGACGGCACAAATATCCATGCCCGAGGGGGGATTCGAACCCCCGACCGTAGTGGCCGTGCAGACCGTGACTGGAGCGCCTCAGTCCCCTCGGCCACCGCGGCCGGCCACATGACTTCAAATTTGTTTACTTTACTACCAAAGTTAATAAAGGCACATTAGTGTATTCACAAATTTTTGTTTTCCGTATTTGGCGCAAAAATATGAAATAAATAAAAAAATGGGCTTCTAAGTCAAAGAGGATACAATGCAATTGGGAGTCATTATGAACTGATTATCTCTGTTAACATAAGGATTTACTAGCAACAGATAGCACATTTTTTTTATCGAAATGCCATTTTAGATATTGATCTGAAAGGGGGGGGAGAGCAAATTGAAGTTATCCCTGAATCGTATTCATATTTTGTAATTCGTAAACAAAACAAAACTACAACCATTTATTACTGAACCTAGCAACCAAGACAACGGCAAAAATAACACCCATAGAATGCCTTTGACACACAGTCAGTACCAAAAACTTTCAGGCACAGTTTTGGACGCTATATAAATAAAAAGAGCTGCATTTCTTGTATAATATCAGTTTGCATTAGCTAAAACAATACAAAACCACATTACCAACGTGAGAACATAAAACAGCGTCTCTTTGTGACCACAGCTTGCCTGACGAAATCGTGCACACAGACGTAAAACAGACCGTTGTTTATTGCTGTCTGTGAGCAGTTACACTGAACAATCTAGGCCAGCGAGAGTTTCATATGATGCACCAGAGGGACCGTAAAGTCCCGTAAGGACCACGAGTCATATCATTTTCCACTTTGTTTTATGACGCTTTAAAGGGGCAGGGACTTTCAAGGCCCGTCGGGCAGGAAAGGATTAAGAGACTGGACTCAGAGTTTGCATTGTAGGCGCCTAAGCTCTAGTTTTACTACTTACATAGAGCGGTTCCTATGCCGAGAAACCACTTAAATAACTTCAACTAATTTATACTAAGGACAATACACAGCCATCCCCGGCGGACGACTCGAACCTCCGATGGGTGCGACCGCGCAATCCGTGACATGGCACCTCACCCCACAAGGCCGCTATTTTTCGTTCTTTTTCCAACCATTGAATTTCAGTCAACCACTACACTGAAGTTTCCTCTACCTTGATTACTTCCTTTATTTCATTATACATGTTTTCATTCGCCTCAGCAGCTGTATAGTTTCCAAAAAAATCTTGGATACTGTAGTGAGTGTTGGCTTCACATCTGTGTTGGTTATTCATAAAAGCTTATCTGTAGCTCTATTTTCTTACTCATTATTAGAAATGCTTCTGAATTTCTCCGTCCTACAAGCCTCGGATGACCCAACAGCCGCCATGCCATTCTCTGACAGAAAGCGTCACCGTATTTTACTTCTAGAATATTATATCAAAGAGGATGGAATCTTCATTTAATGATAGACTTGCATGCCTTGACCAAAATGGCTTAGTTTCCCCTTGGTTTCAACGGTTCTACTGCCTGTATGACAATGCCTGGTCTGTTTATGTTACAAGGCCAGATGAGGGAATCATCCAGTCTGTTGTACTGCAACTACTAAAAAGGCTGTTGTCCGACTGTTGGCCTCTCAACAAATACGTCCCTCAGTTGTATTTGTACCTACAGCAGGGCAACAGATACGTGGGTATGACTGTTAATATCGCTGAGGCACTCAAGCCATCCTACTGATGCCAAGTGGACGGCTCATGGAGTTTATTCTTCTGGTTGTCTACAGAAACTCTAAGGCGCCTTACTGCCGAGCGCGCGGTTGCACCGCGTCGGAGATTCTAGGCCTTCCCGGGCATGGGTGTGTGTGTTGTCCTTAGCATAAGTTAGTTTAAGTAGTTTGTAAGCCTAGGGACTAATAGCCATAGACATTCTGTTGACTGAGTCATACGGTGAGTGCCTCTCCTAACAACTATGTTCAAGAAATTAGAACAGAACTTCGGATTTACCCATCTCGCATAAAATGAGGAATAATTTAGACCAGACGTACAGAACCGTAAGCAATTTACCAATTACATCTCTAAGAATAATATTTCTGTACAGCATTAAATTCACCATATGGAAAGACTGATAGGCTCGAAAAACGTGGAAAGAGTCTGACGTCAGGAAAGATCAGCTTGGATTTCGAGGAAACGTACGAAAATGTGAGACAATACCCATCCTAAGAGTTATACGACAAAATAAACTAAAAAAAAAAATGGAAACTAGCTTTCGTAAATTGGGGAAACGTTTGATAATGTGGACTGGAATGCACTCTTTGAAATTGTGGAAGTACTAACAGTAATACGCAGGAAGCGAAACGATATCTACGATTTTTAGAGAAACCAGACTTATAAGAATCAAGGTCAAAGGCATAAAAGGAAAGCAAGTAGTCCAAAACGAAGCGAGGGAGTGTGTAAGCCACACAATTTCCCAGGCGCACCTCCGACACACACGTGTAGAGGCGCTAGCAAACATCACATCCCGTTTACACGAAAGCAGGTAATTCGAAAGCCACTCGCAGATTCAGACAGAAATGAAATTACGAGCGCTGTGACACCTCCAGTAAGTTGGGAAATTTAAGACAAAAATTACCCGGCTTTACAACTTGTTCAAGATTCTAGATCCACTGATGTGTCCCTAAACAATATAAATATGTAATTATATGGTCAGAATGAATTTATAATAATCGGAAAACAAGATGGTGTGGACCGTTAACACTTTGAGAGTCACGCATTTGTGAAAATCTACTTAGCCCAGTACCAGCCCACTTCCTTCATCCATTGCCGGCCATTTTTACTGTTCTTTTTGCCTTTCGTGCTGATTAAGAAATAAAGGTGAATATGTTTGCTTAGACAGAAATAAATTTTATTATTTTCTCTTTAAAGTCGTTTCAAAATGTTTCAAATGTTTGTAAATCTTCCGGACTCAGCTACCTGGTCATTAGACCGTAGTTTACAAACTACTTAAACCAACGTAAACTAACCTAAGGACAACATAAACACCCATACCTGAGGTAGGGGGAGGACTCGAACGGCCGCGCACACCACAGCACGCTGCCTCAGTGAGCACGGCTAATCCGCCGCGGCTAAAGACGTTTCTGTTGCAGTGCCCTGCTTTGTATTTTTTCATCACCACTACTAAAATTAATGAAGCTGTTTTCGGCTATGACAAAAATTGTTTTGGCTTTTTATAATTCGTTTATACGAATGTCAGAGTTCTTATATTTATATTCCAAGAAAATGAATATTAAATTTACGCAAATAATTGTTTTTATTTCAAATATTTCTTTTTGGAGTGGTATAACTGGATACAGAGTTGCATCCAAAAACCCACTTTCAAAGGCGACAGTTTAGTGACGCGTCCAAGTGGCTGAAACATGTACTACAACAATTCGTTTCTCTTCTGAAAATTGCTGGAACCATGGATCTCTGTGTTATATGGATGTTGAACTACAGATGTCTGAGCGTGCCAGCCAAAGATGTACATATTCCGCTTCTTGCCTAATTACAACATGGCTGCCATAAAGTATTTTAAAAAAACCGCAAAAAATATATCTTTCGATTCAGCACATATGCCAACTAGTGACAACGCATATTGACAAAAATTTCAAAATAAATGTGATCAAGCAATTTTTTATCATGTACCAAGTAAGTGATGGAAATTGGTTTGCCTATTTACAATATGGCGGACAGTGCAACATCTTGTGCAAAACATACGAAAGTGTAGCCACGCTATGGTTCTACGCTCAGTCACCTCAGTTTAACTACAGATTATATAGAGATCACTGGCTGGAACTGTAATACTACACGCCGTCCGGCAGTTCTCGGTAATTGTACGAAAGAGCGAACGTTATACAGAGCGTACATAAAGTCCCGGAACACTTTCAATTATTTATTTCACAAGAAACAAATATTGTACAGATGTCATATATCGTTTTGAAGAGAAACCCTCTGTTTTTTTTTTTTTTTTTTTTTTTTTTTTTTTTTTTTTTTTTTTTTTTTTTCCTCCATGTATACCGCTACATCGTTGTTTGGTAGTATGTGTCCATTAAAATTATCCGGGCTGTTAGCGCGTGGTCGGTTGAATTTGTTTTCAAAACTCAACGTTTCGTTCCCGTCTGCTGAGGATATCTTCAGGGGAATCTGTAGGATATCAGGTCCAACACACACACTGGCTCGCTACTGACTGCCGCTAAGTTCGGTGTCCGCATGTTCCCGTGCCGACGCGTGACGTCACGTGTTTTGAAGACGTCACTGCAATTGGCCGTCGTCCGCTGCCGCCGATCGCCGTTGCAATAGGTTCGTTCGAGTTGCGCTGCTGACGATCTGAACCGGTTTGAGGCGTTGGAGTAGCACGTTTGACTCTTTCTGACGATATCTGACTGGCCAATCAGGTGTTCGAGTGGCGCAGCTGATAGTTTGAGATCGTTTATTGAAGTAAGCAGATTTTCGTCAAACCGTTTTCTGACTGACTCCAAAGCGTTTAACAAGCCTCCTGCAACAGACAAGCCTGCACATTTACGAGGAGGTTTGTGTTCCAAGTTTTGCATTTTCTCTTGATTGAGGCTGAGTTTTGTATATTAGACAGGCATTCTTTCAACTTATGTGGCCTTCTAATACAGTACATCCTCTTTTTATTAAATTCATACATACTATAAATGAAAGGTGTGGAAATTTTCATAACATACGAATTTAAAGATGAATGCATATGTTTTTACAGTTTGGATTGTGATATATTCGCCTGAAAATGAAGTCAAAATAGTCGAACTGAGATTTTCTGTGCTATCTGTAAATGAAGTAATTGACACATAAGAATAATGTGTCGGGCAGTATTTCCTTCACAACGGGCATTAGCACTGATAGATTTTTATAACCGACATCTAGCTTTATATGTGCCTCTATAGCGTCTCACAATTACTGTTACGTCTGTTTCTCCTTGTGGTTATTTATTATAGAAATCTATTTGTGCCAATGTGGGCGTTCCTACACTACATGTGTAACTTTTGGGAAAATCATGTACGATGGTAATTCTTTCACAACACCTTCGTATTTTTGTATTTATTGTAAATTATTTGTATGTTTCGTTTTTTAACTTTTATCTCATAATAATGGGACAAAATGCATATGAAGTAGTATGTTACCGAAAATTCCTTTCACACACCACTATCCTAATTTACCTCATTTTTGTATGCGATTTTGTCAGGTTGAATTTGCTACATTATTTATAACTGAGGGAAATGATACTGAGAATACTGTGGCTTACTGTTTCACATTCAAATGATTTATAATGTATGAAGAATTTAAGAAATTATCTGCATGGTTTAAAGTTGGTTACTGGGTACGGTGAAAAGACAAACACGTTGGCCGAAGAGAGCAAAGATGCCAACTAGCGCTATGTGTGGCGAAACTGCGAAACAGGTGAAATAAGCGTTCGAGTTGGCTTCGGCGTTGGAAACTGAAAAAGCGCGCATGCGCAATGGAGGGCTTCCAAATCGTCAGTAACTATCAGCGTTTGGGCCACTCGAACGAACCTCATAACACTGTATTGGACGGGTGTTAATCTCTTCTTCAGCACCGGCATCCATATCCAGATCGCACTATAGTGTGATGGCAACGGCTATCGGTGGCGGCGGATGACGGCCAATTGCACGTCATGCGTCGTCGAGGGAACGCGTGGACACCGAACTTAGCGGCAGTCAGTAGAGAGCCAGTGTGTGTGTTCACCTGCAATCCTACACCCCCCCCCCCCCGGAAGATGTCCTACGCAGAGGGGACGAAACGTTGGTTTTTGAAAACAAATTCAACCAACCACGGCATAACAGCCCGGATAATTTTAATGGACACGACATTTCCGGCCGTGAAAGTCTACATTTTACTATCAGTTTGGTACTTGGCCGATAGTCAGCGCTAGTCGCGAACATGGCGACTACAGGTGCTTTATGGAGTGGCCCCTGTTGGCAGGAAACACTCTTGGCATAGTGGTGTACCGGCAAACGCACTCTAGAGGCTGCATGTCCAAGTGGAACATCCAGTGACAGTGCTCTCAGTGAAGAAGAATGGCCCGTACAGTTTTCGACGTGAGAAGGCAAAGGAACGTTTAACTTTGTGGAATAACTCTCAAGTTCAGTGCATTCGTGTGGATGCTTTGTACCACAGAGTCGACAATTATACCTGTTTACTTTCCCATCAGTGTGAAAAATCGCTTCGTTGCTCAAAATTAAGCGATAAAGAATGTTATTCTCATTCAATTGTTGCAATTGCGAACAGTGCTCAAAACGCTTGTCTTTGTCGTCGTCATTGAGCTTCTGCTCTCATTTTCTAAATGTATAAAAACGTAAGGTGATGCACATGAGTAAGAAAAATACCTCCATAATGTTCGAATACAACATTCGTAGTGAGATTCATGATACAGTCGCGTCGTTCAAATATCTAGGCGTAACATTGCAGAGCGATATGAAATGGAACGAACATTTAAGTACAGTTGTGAGTAAGGCGGACAGACGACTTCGGTTTATTAAGAGAATTTTGGGAAGATCATCTGTATAGAAGACCGCGTATAAAACGCTTGTGCGACCACGTCTTGAGTGTTATGCAAATGTTTGGGACCTGCAGGGGAGAACTTGGGAGTTCAGAGGCGAGCATCTAGGTTCGTTACTGGTAGGTTCGAACAATGCGCGAGTTTCACAGAAATGCTCGGGGAAATCAAATGCGAATAGCTGGCGGATTTCTTTTCGTGAAATTCTACTGAGGGAATTTATAGAGCCGGAATTTGAAGCTAACTGCAGAATGATGTTCCTGTCGCCTACTTACATTTTGCGTTAAGGAACACAAAGATAAGAGAAATTACGGCTCATACAGAGGCATATAGATATTCCTTTTTCCCTAGTTTTATTTGGGAGTGCAGTAGAAAAGGAAATGCCCCTGTAATCGTACAATGTACCCAGTGGCGCAATAAGCCTGTCGGAGGCCCGGGGCGGCGGCAAAACAAAATGAGGTCCCCCCGACCACTTGGAAATACATGTATTACTATAAAAAACATTACGTTTGAGATTTGGCGGCCCCCAGGACGACAGGCACGGGACAGTCTAAAAAAAGTAGCTTTGGAAGTTGAAAGTTTAATACCTAAGAACAAGAGGCAGAGGGCTATATGTGTGTGTGTGTGTGTGTGTGTGTGTGTGTGTGTGTGTGTGTGTGATTAAAAAAAAAGGTGCTTTCGAGGTATTTGGAGACCAAGACGAGAGGCCCAGGACCCCCCCCCCCCCTAGTCCTTACGGTTGGTTGCGGAGTGTGTATGTAGATGTAGCTCCAATTCGAATGGCTTCATAAGCAACTTCTGCCGAAGGACTTTCAACACTGTTATTGGAGCCATTTTGATTTCACGGGATGCACTGCGCACTCCTTATGAATGCAGTCGCGGACTAAGAGGGGACGTAGGGGATGGACCGCCCCGGGTCTCTCATTGTTTTTTTTTTTTTTTGGGGGGGGGGCTCCAAAAACTTCGAAAGCACTTTTTTCCCTTATTTTGGGGGGGGGGGCTTCAAATTTCGAGGCTATTTCTGTTAGATTGTCCCGTTCGTCTCGTTCTGAGGGGGCCTCGTTTTGTTTTGCCGTCATCCCGGGCCTCCTGCAGCCTTAGTCCGCCACTGTATGAATGTCTCCCGGACGTGCTCCACTATCACATCACTCACACTGGAACGTCCGCTTCTCTTTGCTGGGCACAAGCAACCCATCGTAACGATTTTTTTGTGCTAGTGGTAAATGATATCTGTGTAATGAAACTTCCTGGCAAATTAAAATTGTGTGCCGGAACCGGGATTCGAACCTGGGACCTTTGCCTTTCGCGGGCAAGCGCTCTACCGCTGCAGAGTGAAAATTTTATTCTGGAAATATCTGTGTAATTTTTGGTCCTTGTGTAATAAATAATTGAAGGTATTTTCGGACTTTATGTACACCCTGTATTACGGGCAGGGCATTCTTTACAAGAAATATTACGGGCATAGCAGTGTTAGGACGGCTACACACACTGGGTATTTTTCTTCTGTGCTCAACCGTCGTCACCGTAGTGCAGTGCAGTAAGTCAGAGAACGCACATGGGGCGGAAAAGGAAACGCGTGGCAGCTGTTCGACCACAGGCACTTCCACCGCCGCCACCCCAGCTGTGGCGCACGTGGCCGAATGCGCGATTACACACACGGTCGCTCTCCTACTGTCGAGGCTTGTTTTTTGTCAGTGCGAATTGAGCTTTCGTGGTGTGTACGGTAATTGAGTTTTGTTTTCTATTACAAACATGAGTAATTTGGACAAAGATAAAATGAGATTTTAATTTCATTAATTCAGGAATTATATAAGGAACTCATAGTTCGATGGGGCGATCTATAATTGTGTAATAATGATTTTGCAGCCAAGATCGCATTTTTCATTTATTAAGTTACCGGTTTGGGCGTGCTCGACGCCATCTTCAGACCTGTCGTAATTTACATAACTTCACGACATTTTTTATATACTATAATAGTACATCCAGGTTGAGGCATAACCAAACATCAACCTGGATGTACTCTTGTTGTATACAAAAAATGTCGTGAAGTTATGTAAATCACGACAGGTCTGAAGATGGCGTCGAGCACGCCGAAACCGGTAACTTAATAAATGAAAAATGCGATCTTGGCTGCAAAATCATTATTAAATTCAGGAATTTTTTCATGGAGTAAAACCCTCGATATCAAATACTACCAGAAACGCTTGGCGTGAAATTTGCCTGGGAATTCATAGCGACTTTGTGAATCGTTCTGTTGTTTCTCAGATGTGACTACAGTTTATAGAGACGTTCCACATATGTCGCTAAACACTGCTCACATCTCCCATCTTGCGCCTCGCCAACGATTCCAACACTTTCAACTCGACAATGCGCTGTGTACTCAGACGTCCCAGCCGTGGGAACGTACGAAACTTTCAAAATTCTACCTTCGTGTCCCTCACAAGCCCTCCATCACCTACTTTATGACCCACCATTGATTTCCTCAGTGTCTAGGCATAATCATCGGTCTATTACACCTTTCCAGCCAACGACGGACAGAATGGAGAAAACTGCCAAAATTTTGCAGACAAAGGAGACACCGAAGGGTCGGTAAATCCCTACAATTCATGCTCTAGAATGGAGATCGATTCCTAATAGTGGCCGGCGGCGGTGACCGAGGGGACTGAGGCGCGTCAGTCACGGTCTGCACGGCCACTACGGTCGGGGGTTCGAATCCCCCCTCGGGCATGGATATTTGTGCCGCCCTTAGTGTTAGCTAGTTCATAAGTAGTTTGTAAGTTTAGGGACTGATGACCCCGTTGTTAAGTCTCATAATCTATACAAACATTTAAACATTTTTTTCGTAATAGTGTATTGTTCATTACTGTCTTTATTTAACCCTTTCTGACCTGAATTTTTATATTTTCACTTTGATATTTCGAATTTTTTCTGTGGTGTTTTAGTTGTTGGGAAATACGTCTAGTATTAAGAAAAACCAAATCAAATTACATTATATGTTATAAGGGACAAGTATCAAATTATATTTATAAATTTATTCTGAGGATTTATAATATATTCCGCGCCTAACCAATCAGTATCATAAATTGACTTACCGAGTAACAGGAAAAAGTTATGAAGATCGCTTTCCCACAGGAATTCCACAGAATACAAACTGAACAATCACCTGCATACAACTAAATAGCCCAAGGTCTGCGTAGTGAATATCAATTTGATTTGGCGTCACAAATATCACAATAATGAAAGAACTGCGATGCATTCACAATGTACCAAAGCAAGAGTAAGTGGCACGCTACATTTACACGGCATTTCAAATGACGAGGAATGTCTTACACTCATTTCTAAGACGTGAGACTTTGAAGTCCCGTCACATCATAAAGCGTTAAAGTTCTGGTAAGTATAGGTTCTATGTATGTCTCCCATCCCAACACCTTCTGGTTTCCCACCTCCTATTGAATTCACAGAATTGTGTCATTAAAATCGTTACCTTTAAAACTAGTTTGGAAATAATCATCTCGAACTTACCTCGGTGTTATTGACAACATTTTTACAGGCTGAATACGCTCCCTCCATATTTTTCCGTTGAATAGTATCTTTCAAGTGTCCATGGAGTCCGTCGAAGTCACCAAGTAATTGAAAAATGTCGTGTCATCCAGTCTTAAGTCTTCAAACAACGTGTAGAAATTCCTGCCTCCGCTCTATTGTCATTAATTGGATGAACCCATAATAACTTTTTTTCGTTTTCATTTCTCTGCGAAATAACAATAAACTTGAAATTCGCCCTCTGTTCATTTTAATGCAACAGTCTGCACTTAATAGCAATACGGTAATAACACAGTGAAATGATGTGAACTGGTTTGTTATTGAAACTGACAGGCAATAATCGACTGAGTCTTACGACGGCGAGAGATGTAATAAAACCGTGCGTATTAACCTTGGAGTTGTGCGAGCGCCGACGATTGACTGCGTCGGAGAAAATCCGCCGTGTGTGCGACCAACCTGTAAGTGTTTTAAAAGCCGCTCAGGCCATTGCTTCTACTACTACTCTGTAAGCTGAACTTTCCGCTCTTTGTTTTTCTTTTCTGTTGTTCTTTTTTCCAGTAATGGGTGAATCAGATAAGAAATATTTCATGCATCTATCAGTCGCTTAGGTTTGGTATCTGTAGGGTATTTGTGCATCTAACGTATGAATAAATGATCCGTAGTTTATTGTAGGGTTTCCACATCAACCTCTACACCAACACGACAATTTATTTTGAATTACGCAACGGATAACTTCGAACCAGAACCCAGTCGCCTGTCAGATACTTTACTTACTGCTACTTTAATGAACATTGAAATTAAATTATAAAATTTTTATCTCAACTTCAGTTACAATTATTCACTCGTTCACTATTCGTTACACATGATATGGAGGAGATAACTGAATTGTTAAATTCAGAAAAAGAGAGTGCTTTAAGAACGTGTTTGAACTTTTATTCTTACGAGTAGATTGGTTAGCATCACAAAAAACCTCAAACTGACAACATTCTTCGATTACTTCTAATCCTATTGTTGTTATGGTCTTCAGTCCGGAGACTGGTTTGATGCAGCTCTCCACCCTACTCTATCCTGAGCAAGTCTTTTCATCTCCTCATAAGAACGACAACCCACATCCACTTGAATCTGCTTACTATACGCGTCTCTTGGTCTCCCTCTGCGATTTTTACCCCACACACTTCCCTCCAACGCTAAATTCACAATTCCTTGATGTCTAAGAATGTGTCCTACCAATCTATCCCTTCTTTTAGTCAAGGTTCTAATCCTATATGCTCTCCTAAACCCTTCCCTTAATTTCACAAGTCTTACGTATTGGGTAGAATGGATGTGGGCAGGGGGCAAAAGGAACACTGATCGTACACACGCACATGCTGTTTCATTCTCGTTTACTTCCACAAGCATATAAATTACGAAGTTTTACGAGTATCGGTAGAGAGCAGTAATATCACAAAGAATGTGCGTAAACTCAGTAAGAATTCATTATATTAGTTAAAGAAGCAAGTTCATGAAAACATTGGACAACGATCTTTAACCAAGTGTAAACGGACGAAAATATTTCACTGAAGATAAAAAAAGGAAAGTACATCCAAACAGTTAACATTATCAGCTCTGACCACACGACAACCATAAATAATGACGTTAAGCAACCTCACTGTCAATCGCAATGAACTTCCTCACGTGGAGCCTGGATCAGCACCCACATTCTGCTCAAAGACAAGTTTGTCATTTTCAAAAAACTAAAAAAAAAAAAAAAAAAAAAAATTAAAAAATCATGGTATTCAAAGAAGTAAAAATTTTAGCTGTTTCAAACGTGAAAACCGTGTGAATAAATTAATTTTACTGAATATTCCCCCAGTTTAACGAATTGGCGCGACCTTTCGCCAAATACAATGTAAGAAAAAGAAATCCACTTATCTTTTATCTTTACACAATCCTCACCGTATTTACAGAATAAACCCGGCCACGTTGTTTCATAACATTATTCCCTTGGTTTCCCACTAAAAGTTTTCATAAAAAGATATAGGCCAGAAGGGTACTTTGTCTCGTGGCTGACTCCAAATTCAAACACCAAGTCCCCACATTATGCATATAAAATAGCCAATATTTCCCGGAATTCATCACAAACAGATAGCAAATGATTATCAGATCCAATCATCAGTTCAAAGTCGAATCCTCCGCCCCCCTCCCCTCGGGGACGGATGTTTGTGCGGTCCTTAGTATAAGGTAGTTAATAAGTAGTTTATACGTTTAGGGACTGATGACCCTGTAGTTAAGTCCCATAAGCTGTACAAACATTTGAACATTTGAAATAAATACATAAATTGCGTAAATATGATTACAAACAGCACTGTAATCATATATAATATTTCTCATCGGTGTTTTTATGTGGGCACGTCATATCACCCGTATTACTTACCCAAAATTAATGACTGAGGTGTAATTTTCAAGGTTTCGTTCTCCACTAATGACGAAAAATACACAGGTAGTTTACAATTTTTTTCACAAAAAAACTTTATTTTGAAAAAATTGTACTGTTCGTACCAACTAAGTTGATACCCGGCGAACGATCGTATTTACGGTAGCTCCCATCAGCTACCGCGGCGTGTATAATTATGTTAATCAGAAATCCTAACGCTAATCAGAGGTTAATGGTGCAAGATTAGTGGTGACTCACTTAGGCGAGTACATCATCACTGCTACATTCATTGACTGCGATAAAACTGTGCTAAAACTCCGCATTAACCGTACATCTTCTGATCCAACCATGCCTTTCTAAATGATAAGAAGACAATTCCCAATAAAAGTAGCTTCCCATATGACCATAAATAAATCGCAAGGTCAGACGCTTCAAGGGCAGGACTATATTTACCAGAAACTGTTTTTCGCATGGACAGTTATACGTGACTTCTTCATGAGTTCACTCATTCAGTGATATTTATGTTTGTTCTAAAGACACATTATAACTAATAACAATTTTTTCAAAGTAGTTTTGTAAAATAAACAAGTTTTCAAAAAATAAAATAAACATGAAAAAGTCAATATCTGTTTTTTATATGTTTCACAATTAATCATGATGTATTTAACTGTATGAATTTTCTTACAGTGAGACTAATCTTTGTTACTACTATACAAAGTTCTTTATGTTTTTTACATATGTACTTGCATCTCCCTTTTCTCCATTACTATCTTACCTACCTGTAATTGATCAGGATAGAGTGCAAATTATTCGCACGGGTCAACTAGTTACATGATATTATCGAACAAATTGGTTGTTAACTGTAAAAAGCAGGAAAGAGTACAAACAGTACCGTTTCAGCCTTTTGCTGAAATTTGCTCCGTAGTCTCGCTGTTGTGGAAGAACGCGATATTTCTCGGCCTCCGTCGCCTTGCCCACTTGGCGTCGTTCTCTCGTGTGATTGGCGCACACGTCCGCCTCCATCTTAGCTTACAGTATGTTCTGACATGCAGAGTTTAATCGCGGTAGCAGTGAGGTCACGTCGGGAGATGTTCTCGTTTACCGCCGACGCCGTGATCACACGCGCTCATCACACAGTCTCCACTGCGAGCAGACTGCACGCAGCGCTCCGAAGCAATTTACAGAAAGCTCGTCTTTCAAGACGCTCTTTGCAACGAGTCTCGGTTACGTTTCACTTAATTCTAAATAAACACCAAATCACACTGAAGTGCAAGGCACAGGGTTCATACAGTTGCTTTTATGCTACTTTTCTACCGTTCCATTCTCTAATAGGGTGAAGGAAAAAAGAGCAGCTTCATATTTCCATTTTCCACCTGATTTCTCTTATTTTATTATGATGATCTTGTCTCCCTATGTAGGTGGGTGTTAGCAAAATATGTTCGCATTCGGAGGAGAAAGTTGGTGAACGAATTTTCGCAAATAAATCTCGCCGCAACGAATAACGCCTTTCTTTTAATGATATCCACCCCAACTCGTGCATCATTTCCGTGACATTATCTCCGTTATATCCCGATAATACAAAACGAGCTGTCCTTCTCTTAACTTCTATATCTTGGTCAGAACCACTTGATGGAGATCCCATAACACGCAGCAACACTCACAAGTGTAGTGTAGGCAGTTTCTTTAGTAGAACTGTTGCATCTTCTAAGTGTTCTGCTAATGATGCGTAGCCTTTGGTGCGCCTTGCCTACGAGATTTTAGATCTCTCCAATCAAAGTTGTTCATAATTGTCATTTTTAAGTATTTAGTTGAATTTATGGCCTGTACCTTTGATGATTTATCGTGTAAATAAAGTTAAGGGTTTCCTTTACTGCTCATAGGGATGACTTCACACCTATTGTTTAGGGTTAATTGACAGTTTTTGCACCATGCTGATACCTACATCATTTTGAAGTTGATTTTTTTTATCTTCAGGTGATTTTACTAACCGATAAATGATAACATCATCCTCGAACAGTCAGAGGGCTCTTCACATCGCCTCCTAATGGTTTCTACATCTACATCTAACCTACATGGGATACTCTGCAAATCACATTTAAGTGCCTGGCAGAGGGTTCATCGAACCACCGTTATACTATTTTATCTCCCATTCCATTCTCGAATAGCGCGAGGGAAGGAAGAACACGTGAATCTCTTCTTTCGAGCTCTGATTTCTTGTATTTTGTTCTGATAATCATTTCTACCTATGTAGGTGGCAGTCAACAATATATTTTCGCATTCGGAGGAGAATGTTGGCGATTGGAGTTTCGTAAGTAGCCCACGCCGCAGCGATAAACGCCGTTGTTGTAATGATTCCCATCATATCATTTCCGTAACGCTGTCTCCCGTGTATCGTGACAATACGAAACGAGCTGACCTTCTTTGGACTCTTTCGATGTCATCCGTCAAACCCACCTGATAAGAATCCCACACTGGGCTGCAATACTCAAAAAAAGGACGGCCAAGCGTAGTGTATGCAGTTTCTTTAGTAGTTCTGTTGCGTCTTTTAACGGTTCTGCCAATAAAACGCAGTCTCCGGTTCGCCTTCCGCACGACATTGTCTACCTGTTCTTTCCAGTTTAAGTCTGAAGTAATAGTAATTCCTAGGTATTTAGTGGAGTTTACGTCCTTGACATTCGATTGATTTATCTTATAAACAAAGTTCAACAGATTTCTTTTCGTACTCATGTGGACAACTTCACACTTCTCATTATTTAGAATCAACTGCCAATTTTTACACCATAGTGGTATCTTATTCAGATCGTTCTGCAGTTGGTTTTGATCTTCAGATGATTTTACTAGACGGTAAAGGATGGCGTCATCGGCAGAAAACCTAAGAGAGCTGCTTAGATTTTCCCCTAAATCGTTTATGTAAATAAGGAACAGCAAAGGGCCAATAACACTACCCTGTGGAACGACCGATATCACCTCCATTTTAGTTGATGCCTTACCATCGATTACTACGAGCTGTGCCCTCTCTGACTGGAAATCCCCTATCCCGTCGCAAATTTTGGGGCGATATACCATAACCAAGCAATTTGATTAAAAGCCGTTTGTGAGGTACCGTGTCAAAAGCCTTCTGGAAATCAAGAAATACGGAACCAATTTGCGAACCCTTGTCGATAGCACCCATTACTTCGTGTGAGTAAAGAGCTAATTGTGTTTCGGATGAATGATATTTTCTAAATCCGTGTTGACCTTGGACCAATAGATCATTCTGTTCGAGATAATTCATAATATTTGAATATAGGATATGTTTCAAAACCCTGCTGCAAATTGACGTCAATGAAATAGGCCTGTAGTTTAATGGGTTAATCCTATTGCCTTTCTTGAATATAGGTATGACCTATGCAACTTGGTACAGATCCTTGTTTGAGAGAGCGGTTGTATATGGCTGTTAAGTAAGGAGCTATCGCGTCAGCATAATCAGATAGAAATCTAATGGGTATACAGTCCGGACCAGAAGACTTGTTCTTGTTAAGTGATTTTAGTTGCTTCACTACTCCGATGATATCTACTTCTACGTTACTCATTACGGCCTCTGTTCGTAATTCGAAATCTGGAATATTGCTTTCGTCTTCTTTGGTGAATGAGTTTCTAAAAGCTATGTTTAGTAACTCTGCTTTAGTAGATATGGAACAGTAAGGGTCCTAAACACTTCCTTCGGAATCGACAGATATCACTTCTGTTTTTTCTGTTTTACTCGATGAGTTTCGGTCAATTACAACGAATCAAATCGCACAACTGTGGCGATATCCCATAAGCATCAATTTGATTAGAAGCCGCTTGTGAGGCACAAAAGTCTTCTGGAAATCTAGAAATATGCAGTCAATTTGAGACCCCTTGTCGATACCACTCATCACTTCATGCGAGTAAAAGTTGTGGACTGTGGGTTAATAGGTCATTCTATTCGAGGTAGTTCATAACGTTTGAGGAAAGTGTATGTTCTACAATTAATTCTGCTGTTAACAGACTTCAATGGTACAGGACTGTAATTTTGTGGGTCACTCTCGCCTTTCTTGAATATTGGAGTAACCTGTTCAACTTTCCAGTCTGTGGGTACGGATCTTTCGTTGAATGAGGTTGTATACGATAGCTACGAACGGAGCTATTCGTTTTGCATAATCTGAAAGAAATTTAATTAAGATAGACTCTGGATCGGGAGACTTGCTTTTGTTAAGTGATCAAAATTACTTTAATACTCCAGGGATATCTACTACTAAATTGCGCATGTTGGGAGTTGCTCTTGATTCAAATTCTGGAGTATTTGCTTCTTCGGTGAAGGAATTCGGAATAGCTGTGTTTAACAATTCTGCTTTAACAGGTCATCAGTAGCATTACCATTGCTGTCGCGTTGTGAAGGTATTGATAGTAGTTTGCCTCTAGTATACTTTACGTATGACCAGTATTTCTTAGGATTTTCTATCAAATTACGTGACAGGGTTTCGTCTCTCATTGAAGATCAGGCTGTATTTAGAACTTAAGTAAAAGATTGCCAGTCTTGGGGAGTTTGTGTACGTTTAAATTTGGCGTTCTTTGTTCTTTGCTTTTGCAAGAGTGATCTAACCTGTTTTTTGTACCAAGGCAACCCAATCGTTTGTTAATTTGTTTCGTATAAATCTCTCAATAGCTGTCGATGTTATTTCCTTGATTGTAAGCCACATCTGATCTAAACTCACTCACTACCTTTATGATCAAACAGTATCTCCCCTCCTCTCTCTAGTTTTACTCGCTTTTCGTCCAGTTATAGGTCTCGAGAGGTACGAATGAACTTTTTCATTTATCCGTTCTGCTCTTCTTTACACAAATTCTTTTCTTCGTGCACACTTTCACCACTGATAATCAGACATTGTGGATGTATGATTTGCCTCGCATTTGTTTTTTTTTCTCACTGAATTAATACATCGAGCTTAATTAAAATTTTGCCTGTTACTTGTCTCTAATCGTTTCCCGCCCTCAATTCTTCTAAATCAGCTGAAATGCCTGCTACACAATCCGATCTCTGATGCTGCCGTGTTCAACGAGGCATGAAGGTCTCCCCAGATAAACAAATACTTGTCTGAAGACACAGGGTAGAAGTTACAGCTAGAGCAACAAATACCATTCTTGCCTTCCTTAGCATAACCATTGAGATTACACAATTTCTTTTTAATATCACTTCTACTTGATGCTAATGAATTTAATCTCCCATCCAATTGTTAACCGCCACACGAATTACAGGCTTGGTGGAAATTCTTTACACAAGTTACAAGGATAGCAGCCTCATTCATTGTGTGCAAGCAGTAAAAGAAAGTTAAACAATTTTGAAACACGGTTAGAACTTCATAGAGAAAAAATAGAACTAGAAATGTGCCGATGACGTTGCAGTCTTGACAGAGACTGCAAAGGACTTGGAGGATCACTTGAATACAATCCACGGTGTCTTTACGAGAGATTGGTAGCTGAAGAGCAGTCAAGAGATCCTAACATGAACTGAAATGCAGAGAATAACAATGTGCAGCTTGGTTGTGTGGTTAAAGGCATTGCTTATCCCTGCCTTTCCCTCACGCCATCCCACTTGTAACAGATTCTGGGACCAGCAACTTACTTGTCACAAATATTTTACCTTTTTTCCGAACATGTCACAATTTCCTAGGTTGTGGTTAGTCAGGAAAAGAGTACAGCTGAAATAATATTTATAGTTATTCACTTGTCGTTAATATCTGCTATTTACTCGTATTTACGAATATATTGTGATTTCGGACGGTATTTTAGGCAGAAACGTAATAGCACAGCTTAAACTGCTGGTCGTGAAATTAATAGCAAATACATTTTATACACTACTTCCACAGTCTAATATTCACAGTCAGAACACTCCCACTGATTTTATAATACGCCACGACAGCAGCGCTCCAATCGGCTGGCGAGGTACATTTATGAATACTATATTGCAAGAGTGTCAATATTATCGTTTAAATTCATTTTAACATTTTAGAACAGGGAAGGTATGTAGTGCCATAACAACCGGTAGAAACTACAAAATAACTCCACATTTGTCTTTATTAGGTTTCCTAAGAATCAGTAGAATGTATGAAAGGCAGGGCAGGGCAGATTCTTTAAAATTTTATTGAAATCTATGACTTTTTAATAAAGACTCATTTTCTGTTTAGAACAAAAATGGCTAACAAACAACATAAGAAAAGTCCACAAGACATTCGTTTTGTAAGCAAAAGTACACTCCTGGCCATTAAAATTGTTACATCACAAAGATGAAGTGCTACATACGCGAAATTTAACCGACAGGAAGAAGATGATTGATATGCAAATGATTAGCTTTTCAGAGCATTCACACAAGGTTGGCACCGGTGGCGACACCTACAACGTGCTGACATGAGGAAACTTTCCAACCGATTCTCCTACACAAACAGCAGTTGACCGGCGTTGCATGGTGAAACGTTGTTGTAATGTTTCGTGTAAGGAGGAGAAATGCTTACAATCACGTTTCCGACTTTGATAAAGGTCGGATTGTAGCCTATCGCGATTGCGGTTTAATATATAGCGACATTTCTGATCGCGATCCAATGACTATTACCTGAATATGGAATCGGTGGCTTCAGGAGGGCAATACGGAACCCCGTTCTGGATCCCAATGAGCTCCTATCACTAGCAGTCGAGATGACAGACATCTTATCCGCATGGCTGTAACGGATCGTGCAGCCACGTCTGGATCCCTGAGTCAACAGATGGGGATGTTTGAGTAGCATGGACTATCAGCTCCGAGACCACGGCTGCGGTTATCCTTGACGCTGCGTCACAGACAGGAGCGCCTGCGATGGTGTACGCAATCACGCACCCGGGTGCACGAATGGTAAAACGTCATTTTTACGGACGAATCCAGGTTCTTTTTACAGCATCATGTTGGTCGCATCCGGGTTTGGCGACATCGCGGTGAACGCTCATTGGAAGCGTGTATTCGTCATCGTCATACTGGCGCATCACCCGGCGTGATGGTATGGGGTACCATTAGTTACACGTCTCTGTCACCTCTTGTTCGCATCGACGAAACTTTGAACAGTGGCCGTTACATATCAGATTTGTTACGACCCGCGGCTCTACCCTTCATTCGATCCCTGCGAAATCCTACATTTCAGCAGGATAATGCACGACCGCATGTTGCAGGTCTACGGGCCTTTCTGGATACGGAAAATGTTCGACTGCTGCCCTGGTCAGCACATTCTCCAAATCTCTCACCAATTGAAAACGTCTGGTCAATGGTGGTCGAGCAACTGGCTCGTCACAATACGCCAGTCACTACTCTTGATGAACTGTGGTATCGGGTTGAAGCTGCATGGGCATCTGTACCTATACACGCCATCACAGCTCTGTTTCACTCAATGCCCAGGCGTGTCAAGGCTGTTATTACGGCCAGAGGTGGTTGTTCTGGGTTGTGATTTCTCAGGATCTATGCACCCAAGTTGCGTGAAAATGTAATCACATGTCAGTTCTAGTATAATATATTTGTCCAATGAATACCCGTTTATCATCTGCAATTCTTCTTGGTGTAGCAATTTTAATGGGCAGTAATGCAATTACACTCAAAGTATATGTATTTCAAAGAAAGACGAGTGAAACTTATAAATGTTCGATTCATTAGAATCCATATCGAATCGTGCCAGTCATGCAAAATCAGAACAAAACAGCAATTTATGTGTCTCGCATGATTAGTCCGTAGCCTACAAACTACTTAAACTAGGGTAAACTAACGTAAGGACAACACAAACACCCATGCTCGAGGGATGGGGGATGGGGAGGGGACTCGATCCTCCAACGGCCGCGCGCACCGCAGTACGGTGCCCCAGTGCGCACGGCTAATCCACCGCGGCATTGATCCATGAACACGTTGTTGTTTATACCATTGAATCAGGAAAATTACGCTGTTTTTCTACATTTATTTCACTTTTAATTGTCTTTCGATATTTTTCTAATGCTTGTAAAGCAAAAAATACAGTCCCTGTTTGTTTAATTATATAGATATGTCATTATAAACAAATATTACTCTTACAGCGCCTTGCCCACCACTAGGAGCGTTAGTGTCGTTGCAACTGTTACTTGGTAATAACTTTCACAGCATTGAATGTCGCGAGTGTGTATGTTAGACAGTACTACTTCATTGTCAAAAAGCTGAGAAGGGGGATGGGAGACAGGCTTGGTTCTTGCGCTACGTGAAGCGCTGGTGCTGACTACAGAGTCTCGTGTTAATCATTCGCTCACCTGTATGACTGCTGTAACTTCTAAAAGATATAGAAATGCGCACAATGTATGTGTCACGCTGCCTAGTGGTTTAATGACTTGAGCACAATTGTTCCCGTTGTTCCATTGACTCTCGTGAATCCATCGATTACAGATCAGTGTCACAGTAGCTTCGGTACGTCCGCCCCCATCACCAACATCTCTGAAGGATAATCCGAAACCTGTACGCAACTATTCTTCCGCAGTCGAACTCCGAAACGTGCTCGAAATACCGTCCCTGCCTTCTACGAGGCATACTACAGCTACTTATGCAAAAAAAAAAAAAAAAAAAAAAAAAAAAAAAAAAAACAGTTTGTAGAGCTACGGGTCATTAGTCCCTAAACTTACAAATTATTTATGAACTAGCTTATAATAAAGACGGCTCAAACATCCATTCCCGATGGGGAAATTCGAACCCCCGACTGCAGCGGTCGTGCAGACCGTGACTGGCACCACTCGCCCACCGCGGCCGGCAGTTACGTAAAACAACCGCACGACTGGCTACGACGGATATCGCAGAGATAGGCTGAACACCGAAGGGAGAGGCGTGTTTATAGCGATAAAGAATACGACTGTATTGAGTAAAATTAGTACAAATTCAGGATGGGAAATAATTTGTGCGAAAGTCAACGTGAAAAGTGCTCAGTCATGGTCATTGGAAGTTTTTATAGACAGCATGGCTCCGCAGCAGTAGTGGCGGAATATCAGAGGGAACACTTGGGAAGTATTTCCCCTAGATTTCTAGTCATTTTATAGTATTAGACGAAGATTATAACTTAATTGATATAGACTGGGAGACAAACGTGTTTAAGGCGAGTGACAGGGACAGAGAATCAAGAAATATTCCTCCAAGTCATGTATCAGAAAATTACCTCGAGTAGTCAAAAAGATATCATGTTAGACCTGCTGATGTCAAATAGACCGAAACTTTCCATTCATTTAGCGTATATAAAGGAATTAGCGATCTTAAGGTCACTGCAGCATCAATGAATACAGTTGTAAAAAGAAATATCAAGAAAGGTTAGAGGATCTTCTTATTTAACAAAAGCGAAAAGGGTCAGATTTCAGGGTCAGACACTATAGTTTCGTCTCTAACACTGACATTGGTTAGCAGCTGTGGACGAAGTTCAAGTGCACTGTACAATACGTGTTAGATAAGTGTGCCGAGTAAAATAATTATTATATTGGCGAGGTGTCTATTCTTTCGGACCACACCAATATAATAAGTATTTACACGCGAAGACGGCTTTAGCTTCAATTACTTCACCGCAGATGCGGTCATACATTCGGCCCCGTACGGGAAGCAGTAATGTCGACTGTAAGAGGGCATGGACGGTAGGGACGCTACAGCCATAGCGTGCGAATTTGAGACAGTCGGGAGGCGAGCACAGGTAGCCAAGTGTTTGCCGGGCGCCGTGGCTCAGTGCGCCCGGTCAGAGGGCTGAACGCTCTCTGCAATAAAAAAGCTGAGCCAAAGAACACGTAGAACCAAAACGAACAAACACGTTCAGCGTCCGCAAGGACAAGAACTACCCATAGAGCAAAAAAAAAAAAAAAAAAAAAAAAAAAAAAAAAAAAAAAAAAATGATGAAGCGGGAGACCCAGGTTCGATTCCCGGCCCGGCTCACATTTTCACTTGTCGCCATTGTTTCATTTCAATGCCCTAAAGCAGCCACTGTCAATCCTTTCCTTCCTAATCCTTATTCCTTCCTCTCATCAATAATTTGCAAGAGTAAAGTACTGAGATTTTTTTTCTTTGAGCATAGCTGTTATTGTCAGCGACCGCTACAACGTCAAAGGCTAAAAATGTAGCCCTGCAGGGCTGCATTTTTATCCTTTGAAAATAATGAGAGAATTTGGAAACTGCTACGAAAGCAAAGAGAACTTCATCACATATATAAAGATAGTCCATTTCTTGCAGACATGCAAAAGTTAAATGATGCCCAAATTAGCGTAGGGGCTGGCTTGAGAAAGGCATTCAACGACTTTGAGAGCAAAGTTTTGTGTACAAACGTGGCAGAAAATACTACGAAATTTTGATTCTACATCAGATCTATTAACGTGTCGAAAGGCTATATCCAGACGCTCTGTGACCATAATGGTGTCTAAACAGAGGAATATATGGAGGAAGACTGCACTGTAGTTCGTCCTTTAAACCACCACATGAGCGACAAATGGGAGATATTGAAATAAGCGTCAGAGGGATAGAAAATCAATTGAAATTCAACTAGACCTGATGGGATACCAATTCGATTTCAGACGGAGTATGCGAAGACACTTGTCGCTCTTCTAGCAGCAGTGTATCGAAGTTCTCTAGAGTAGCGAAGCGTTCCTGAGGTTTGAAAAAAAGGCGCAGGTCATTCCCGTTTACAAGAAGCGTCGTTGATATGATGCGCAAAACTGTACGCAAATATCTCTGACGTCGGTCAGTTTGCAGAATTTTGGAGCACATTTTATGTTAGAGTATTAAGCCATTTTTGGAGACCGAAAATCTCCTTTATAGGAATCTGGTTTTCGAAAGCAACGATAATGTGTAACACACAACGCGCTGTTCATCCACGAGACCCAGAGAGCAGTAGATACAGGACCCAGGTAGATGGCGTGTTTCTTGACTTCCGCAAGGCGTTCCATGCCGTTCCGCACCGTTCCCTAATGATCAAAGTGCGAGCATATGGATAGACTATCAGACCAACATTGGGACTGGATTGAGGCAATTCTAGCTAACAATAGGCAGCATGTGATTCTCAACGGAGAGAATTCTTCAGACGTTAAAGGGGGTTAGGAGAGGTACGACTGGACATTTTAATTTCCACTGTCTGTACTTCTGTAATTCTGTACTTCTGTAATTCACAACATTTCATCAGCATGACTGGGAAGGATTGAGGATTCATAAACATAAGCAGTGATAGTTCTAAAACATAATGAAATAATTTTTATTTTCATGTGAAGTTTCATTATTTTTGCACTTACTATTGGCTGCATTTGTTGCTGTAGGTACACTTTCCTTCATAAGTAAGAGAGATTCTTTGATGATGTTTACACAGAATACAAACGATTCTTACAGTTGTATGAAACTCTAGAATTTATTTAATTAATGAGAAACTCAATGAGCTCTTACATTTAGAATTTTATGTTTAGAAAAAACTGACACGTTATAGTTAAAAAGACTTAATTGTTGTCACCTTTTCAATATATTTGGAAAATTTTAGAGTTTCATGCACCTGAAAGTACGGTTTGTATGTTGTGCAAAAATCATTGAAGAAAAATGTACCTATAGCAAGAAATGCATCCAATATAAAGTGAAAAAATATCGAAATTTCACATGTAAAGAAGAATTATTGCAATATATTTTAGAACTCCTTCTCCTATATGATTCAAATGTTCAAATGTTTGTATAGCTTATGTGACTTAACTACGGGGCCATCAGTCCCTAAACTTACAAACTATTTAGCAACAAGCTAACACTAAGGACGGCAGAAATATCCATGCCCGAGGGGGGATTCTAACCCCCGACTGTAGTGGCCGTGGAGACCGTGACTGGAGCGCCTCAGTCCCCTAGGCCACCGCGGCCGGCTATGAGTATGAATCCTGAATCCTTCCCGGTCGTGCAGACAGAGTTTTGTGAATTTATCTCTAAAAGTATAGACAGTAGAAATTAAAATGTGCTGCCCTGCCTCTCCTGGCTCAAGTCGGCCCTCTTTATCCCTCATATTGTATCAAGTCGCAACACTGGGAAGAAGTAGCGAAAAGCAAAATGATACGCAGCATATTGCTGGATGGTTTAGGGAATGGCAGCTGAGCCTGCACATAAGCAAGTGTAAAGCGTTGCGTTTACATAGAAAGAAAGATACTTTAAATGTTCAAATGTTTGTTAAGCTTAACGGACTTAACTGCGGGGTCATCAGTCCATAAACTTACAAACTGCTTATGACTAGCTTATACTAAAGACGAAACAAAAATCCATGCCCGAGTGGGGATTCGAGCCCCCGACCGTAGCGGCCGTGCAGACTGTGACTGGCGCGCCGCGAACCGCTCGGTCACTGTGGCCGGCGAAAGATCCTTTATTATGTAACTACGCTGTAGCAGGACAAACACCGGAAGCAGTTACTTCCATAAAATATCCGGCAGTAGACATAAGGGGACGATTTGAAGTGGAACGACCGTATAAAATCGGTCGTGGGAAAGGCAGATGCCAGACTCGAATCCATAGCAAGAATTCTCGAGTAGTTCGTCAACATAGGGAGCAGGTTACTAAATCAAATTTGAAATGTTTGTAAATTTAAGAGACTCAACTCTTGTGATTATTAGCCCCTAGGCTTACAATCTACTTAAACTAACCTAAGGGCAACACGCACTCACACGCACTCGAACCTGTGAAGGTTAGCAACCGCGCGCTCCGCAGCAAGGCGCCCTAGAACGTTCGGCCAGTCCACCGCGACAGTAGGTTACAAAACTCGCACTTGAGTATTGCTCATCATTCAGTGATTCGTATCAGGTAAGGTTAATAGAAAGCTGAGAGAAGATCGGAGAGCAGCATCCTTCATTACGGACTCATTTAGTAAGCGCGAAAGCGTTACGGAGGTGATCAGGAAACTCCAGTTGCAGACGCTGCAAGAGAGGCGTTCCGTACCGCGGGACGGACTTCTGTCAAAGTTATGAGAGCGTACGTTTCATGAAGGGTCAACCACTATATTGCTTCCTCCCATGTATATCTCGCGTAGGACCACAAGAATAAGATCACAGAAATTTCGGCCCATACGGAGGCAAACAGGCAATCATTTTTTCCCGCGCACCACACGCGACTGGAATAGCAGGAAGTGACGATGGTACGCGAAGTACCCTCCGCCACACATTGCGAGCTGGCTTGCGCAGTATGGATGTACACGTAGAAAGAACAATTCTAGTACGTCCACACGGCCATCTGTTCCTTATTTATACAGAACTTGTAGGTGGCGCTCAAGCGCTTTCGATGTGCCTCAGATCTGAAATGCTAGACGTGTGCATTTCTCGTTGCCACAAATGCATGATATAAATGCTACGTTATTTGGATGTACCCTTCAGTGTGTTCCATTTTAGGTGATCAGCACAGTACATCAAATGAGTTTTAGGATTCAATAGGTCAATAATAAAATAACGATGATTCAGGTCGACATCACAACAGTCTTAATAACAGAATGAGTTCAGGACATTTGCAGTGACGTTATATGAGGCACATCCAGAAAGTGTTTCCATACTTTTTTAAAAACAATGACAACATAGTTACATTCAAAAACGTTATTTACAACAGATACAGTAATGTTTGAGCTATTTGTCACCAAAAGAATTGGAACACATATCGTGGGATCAACTTTTGTATTCCTGTCGTCTTCAGCCCTTCTTCATCATCGTCAGAACGCCTGGTCGAGAACAGGGATTTCTTGAGGTGTACGCAGCCCCCTGTTCAAAGGGGAGGGGGGGCAACTGTCTCTCCAAAAAAAGAAAAAAAATTATAAATAACAAATAAATATATAAAAACAACACAATAATTCATATTTAATAAAATGAAATATATAAAAACAATATTATTTTTATATATTTAAATTTACATTATTTATATATGTATTATATTTTGTGTGAAATATTACTAAAACTCGTCGCAAAAACTGGCCAGTGCGATTCTTATTTTTATAATTTCTTTTACATTTTGACCTATTTTGAAGAAATTCGATTAAGGAAAAATGTATGTTTTGGGAGGCGCGTTCATGAATAACAAAACCAACCAAATAATCATCAATAATTATTATTAATTATGTATATATTATCTTGCGCTAATTAATCCCTGGATCAAATACCAACGTCAAATCATTCTTCAAACCTCAATTAAATGGCCGACACAAAAGAATATGATGTTAGAGTCATTTGAAGATTTATACCTTTAGACGTGTGTACCACATTTTAGAGTCAAAATATCGAAAACATTTTCAAACAAAAGTTACTCGATATCAAATTCTGAACATCGTCTACTTGAAAGTTTTCGATTCGAAGCATAACAGTCGAAATGGGGCACAGTGCCACCCAACTGCGGCGTCAGATTATGTCGCACGAGGGATGTTCTGGTCGGTGCCGGCCAACAAGTACGTCTGGAATAGAATGAAACTTTCACTCTGCAGCGGAGTGTGCGCTGATATGAAACTTCCTGGCAGATTAAAATTGTGTGCCGGAACCGGGACTCGAACCTGGGACCTTTGCCTTTCGCGGGCAAGCGCTCTACCACTGAGCTACCCCGACACGACTCACGGTGCCGCCTCACAACTTTACTTCCGCCAGTACCTCGCCTCCTACTTTCCAAACTTGCCCGCGAAAGGCAAAGGTCCCAGGTTCGAGTCCCGGTTCCGGCACACAATTTTAATCTGCCAGGAAGTTTCACGTCTGGAATATTTTGTACCAGTAGGTTGAACGTCGGGATCTAGAAAGTGGAAACGTTACATACCAAGCTAAATCGCCATTATTTTTGCAAATTTTTGAAGTGGCCCGAAAATGAAAAATATAATAATTTCGTGTGGCTCATTGGCCTGGTGCAAGTCTTTCAAACGTGTATTCAATTATCTTCTCAGATGAGAAGTTAAAGCGTTATTTGCAATTAAAACTCGAGCTTTCATAATTCCATCGCAAACAGCCCACTTTTAGTGTTACTAACCTAAAGTGGGTGGGCGAAGCGAAGAAAGTGCCGCGGCGGAGTAGCCGAGCGGTCTAAGGCGTCTCGTTGCGGAGCGCGCGGTTGCTCGCCGTCGGAGGCTCGAGTCCTCCCTGGGGTATGTGTGTGTGTGTGTTTGTCTATAGATTAGTCTACCTTAGGTTAATTAGTTTGTAAGCTACGGACTGATGACCAGCAGTTTCCTCCGATAGATTTACAAACATTTGAACATTTTTTGACCGAACAAAGTGAGTGTTGGCAGAGGGGGGGGGGGGAGGGGCAAAAATATCGGAGCCGAGCGGGGGTGGTGCCACTATCAAGTTTGTGCCCCAGTTGAGAAATGTTGTAGATCAAGCACCGTGTACGAAAAGATGGAAATCGCCGGGAGAAATATCAGGACTGTGTGCTGGCTGATCAAACAGCTCCCAGCCAGAACTCTGCAAAACACTTGCTGTGCGCCGAGCATTGCCATGAAGCAGAGCAACACCTGCAGTAAGGATTCCACGCCAATTGTACTACATGGCAAGTCACAGTTTCCTCAATGGTTTTCAGTAAGAGCTGAAGAAAACTAGTTACATTCATACGCGGCATAGCTCTACAATACAGCAATACAAAAGTTGATGCAACTATATCAAAATTGTCCCAATTCTTATGGTGACTACGTCGTCAAATAAGTCAAAAATTTTTTATCTGTTTCCAATAAAGTTTTTCATGTAACTATGTTGTCTGTGTTTAAAAGAAATACGAAAACTTAGTTTCTGCATGCGCCTCATAAGATAGTGGTTAAATAAAAGTTCAGGAGAGTTACAATTGAGACAAAAAAGGAACTTGGAAACGAAGGTGTTTCTTCCGTCTTATTCGTATTATTACTTTGTTATCCCTTATTACTCAGGTGCTATATTTGACAAAAGCAAGATTGTGAGCTGGTCTTGTAAGCCTGCGCGTCTAGTGTCGCCTTGGCGGTGCGGTTCCGGAGCCTGCGTTACGTGACGTCACGCCCTTGGTAACGCCACGTCTCTCGCACATCCTGTTTACCAAAACAGCGCCGACAAAGGGCTGGTTTCAGGAAGTATTTCCACGTACTCTGGCAGGTTCGAGCTATGAACTTCTGACCCACTTTCTTCCAAAAAGAAGGAAAACGATTCCATCGTGTCTGCGTCGATTGGTTTTGCATTAATGCCATCTTTCAGCACTGCCACCTTATATAATGAAATTCTACACGAGCAGACGACCTGAGATCGCTGTAAAATGTTTACATAAAATATTCATTACCGGTTTCGGCAAGTCTCTTTTGCCATTACAGTACTGCAAGTAGACAGAGACAATTCTGGGATTGTAACATGAGTGCAGCATGCTTTATTCCAGACTTCTTCTTCCTCTTCTTCTGTTGCTACTGCAGATCCACTAATGGATGTTTGCGTTAACATTTACCTACTCCTCTCTACCTCTTCCAGCATGGATCAGGTCCCCGGCATTTCGTATTCCTGATCACTGGCTGATGTTGCGGAACTATGACATCCTCCTCTTGCCAGTTCCTCTTTTGTCTTCAATCTTCCCCTCAATTATCAGTTTAAGAAGATGATACCTATCATTTCGTATCACATGATCTAAGTAAGCTATTTTCTTACGATTTGGTTAGAAGTTCGCGGTCTCTTTTTACTGTTCTCAAGAGCATTTGTGGAATTTTAAGTACCTTTTGATATAACCACATACCAAATATTTCCAAGTTGTTCACATTGTTCACGTTCAGCGTCCAAATTTCAACGCCATACAAAACCACTGACATTTTCATAAATGTAATTCTGTGCTTAAGATCAAAGTCAGTACTTTTAAACACGTTGTTAAATTTCATAAAAGAACTGTGAGGCTTCTATGTTCTGCATCTGATTTCCATGTCTGATGACCAATGTTCGCACAAGCCCGTCCCTAATCAACTGAATCTATTCACCTTATTATGCTTTATATTTTGATACTTATCTGAATTGCGAGTGACGATCAGAAATTTAGTGTTGATAATGAAACCCATATTCTTGCTGTGTTCTCCCACTGTAGTCAGAAAATTTTGCAGCTCACGTTAACTGAGATTAAGGCTGTGTCATTTGCATGTCTTATGTTGTTAATTCAAACCCCATTTAGGTTGATACCTCCCTCACGATCTAAGCGCTCTCCAGAATATATGTTCCAAGTACAGGTTAAAGAGAAGCTGTGAGAGTACACATCCTTGTGTAACTTCTCTATAGATTTTTTGTGCTCCTGTCACTTGACCTGGTAGGCTATTTGGAGATCATTTGCAGCCATGCTACATGTACATACATCTAGATACATACTCCGCAATCTACCCAAAGGTCCTCAAATGTTCAAATGTTTGTAAGGCTCATGGGACTTAACTACGGGGTCATCAGTCCCTAAACTTACAAACTACTTACGAACTAGGACGGCACAAATATGCATGCCTGAGGGGGGATTCGAACCCCCGACCGTAGTGGCCGTGCAGACCGTGACTGAAGCGCCTCAGTCCCCTCGGCCACCGCGGCCGGTCCCAAAGGTGCGTGGCGGAAGATACTCAGTAGCCCTACCACTACTAGTTACTTGCTTTCCTGTTCCACTCCCATATAGTTCGAGAGTAAAACGAATACTTGTATGCATCCGTAACAGCCTTAATATCTCTAATCTTATCCTGGTGGTCTTTGCGCAAAATGTAGGTTGGCGGCAGTAAAATCATTCTACAGTCCGCCTCGATTTCGGACCTTCTTCTCGAAAAGAACGTCGCCTTTCCTTCAGCGACTCCCAGCTGAGTTCCCGAAGCATTTCGGTAATACTCGCGTATTGATCGGTCCTACTAGTTTCAAACCTAGCCGCTCGCCTCTGAACTGCCTCTGTGTCATTCTTTATTTAAACCGATCTAGTGGGGATCCCAAACACTGGAGCAATAATAAAGACAGGGCCGTACAAGCGTTCTATGCGCGGTCTCCTTTACATAAGAAACACATCTTCCAAAAATTCTCCCAATAAATCGAAGTCAACCATTTGCCTTCCCCACGACTATTCTTATATGCTTGTTCCATTTCGTATCGTTGTGCAGCGTCACGCCTCTGTTAAGCAGCACACTACTAATGATGTATTCGAACATTACGGGATTGTTTCTCCTGCATCACCTTACATTTTTCTACATTTAGTGGTAGTTGCCATTCCTCTCAGCACCTTCAAATTTCTGCATCCTACTACAAATGACGACATTCTCGTGTATACCACAGCATCATCAGCAAACAGTCGCAGACTGGAACTCACTGTCCGTCAGATCATTTATATAGAAAATAATAGCGGTCCAACCACACTTTTCTGGGACACCCCTGATGATACCATAGTCTATGATGAATACTCGCCATCAAGGGCAACGTACTGGGTTCTATTACTTAAGTAATCTTCGAGCCACTCAGATAATTCGGTACCTATACCATAAGCTCGTACCTTCGTTAACAGTCTGTACTGCGGTACCGTGTCAAAGCCTTTCGAACATCGAGAAATATGCAGTCTACCTGTTGCCCTTCATCTATAGCACGCAAGATACCTCTCATGTTTCCAATCAACGATGAACTTTTTATGAATGACACTTAGGCATGTCACCGGACCACAATTGTTCGCCATTGGTTTTAAGAACATTTTAGTCACTTCCAGATTGGCTATCCAGATTACCCGACATGAATCCCATCGAATATTTATGTGACCCAATCGAGAGGTCACTTCGTGAGAAAAATCCTGTTCCGGCAACAATTTCGCAACTATGAAGAGCTATAGAGGTAAAATGGTTAAGTATTCCTACAAGAGACTTCCAAACACTTGAGTCGTTGCCACATCGATTTGCTGCAGTCTCGCGAGGCAAAGGGGTGCGACACGATGTAAAGATTTTTGCCGCTTGAATGTACACTCAGCTGAAGATATGCGGTTTGGTAGTGAGACTATCGTAATATGCTCCTAAAGCACGAAGTCTTTGATACCGGGATTTCTGACACTTAAACATTTAGGTGCTCGATAATAGCTATTTTTAATCGTGAGGTAAGTTGGAGGTCTTTCCTGCAGCCCTACCTCGTTGTTTGTTTCGGCCGCTCCACGACCTCGGGCCACATTCAGTGCCCGTGGATGGCCGTGGGAAGCTCCCGCGCGACCAGACGTGAACCGCGTGCTCTCCACAATTCGACTTGCGGGCCTGTATACCTTCAGGCGTCTGCAGTGCTCGTGCAAACTGCTATGCCCGCACGTTGCACGGCAGCTCTCCAAACACAATCAGGTTCCTTGTTAAGATTCACCTTGTTGTACGACTTCGAAGTCTCCGAAACAGCTTCAAGATAACACAGCCATCCTGACAGAATTAATTAATACAACCATCATCGAAGAGGTTTGGTTAACGGGTGGTGGAAACCCCTGCATAAATGTTTTTAATTTTTTAATTTGTTTGGAGGCTTACAATGGAACCTTATTTCAATTTCGAACTTTGGAACAGCTTTGAACAGTTTTTTTTTTTTTTTTTTTTTTTTTTTTTTTTTTTTTTTTTTTTTTTTAATTTCATTGGTAACTGAGGACCAGATGAGAAGCATGTGGGAACAACCTTTTTAGTTCAAGCTTTGCTGTAAGAAAATATCTTTTATTTCTACACAATTTATTACAAACTAGGAATAATTTCAATTAGTTATACAGTTCAACTCGCCACAGTCAAGATAAAGATAACTCAATGGTACTTAAGTTTTGTTCTGAGAATGTTTAACTTTTGATAAAAGAGTGAAAATAATTAAAGTCGAAGAGATAACAATTTAATGGTATTTAAGATTTGCCCTCAATTAACATTTGATAATAAAACAATGAACACAATTACAGATCAAATTCCATTCTCTTCCATTTAAGTGAATCACGTATGCAAAGTACAGTTACAATAAGAACAAGGTTAAAGATCCAGGATTCCTCCTTTTACAACTGTTAATAAACGTTAACACTTCAAACGACCAATTAGTCAAATTACAGACTACATTAAATTTGGAGCGTGCAGCGTGCCATACAACTTACAAGCAGAGAGAAACATTAAAAAAATTTACAACTGACACTCTCGATGGCGTTTCTTTGAGACAAATACGTACGTATGTACATAGGTAACGGCACTGCTTAAATACTATTCAGCCACTGTAAAATTATTCCCAAAGTAACTCCAAGAACCATGCTGCGGGGTTTCAAGGTGCAAGATACAGTAACTAACAGAAAACACAAGAAATGACTTATATTTCCAATAAGTTGTTGCTCATCAATGAGCCCGCTCGGCCACAGACTCTTCCAGTTCCGTAACGCGGGAACCTGGCCCACACAACCACTGGTTATCACAACATATGCAAACAAAACAAGATGCACGTATTAATAGGCAGCCAAGAAATGGAGATTCATGACAAGAACAAGCTTGGCCAGTTACACAAAAGAACCTTAAAACACATCACAGTTCCAGCTAAAGGAACAAATAAACAACTCGATGCACATTAATGATCCATAAACCATCAATCATAAGAATAACAAACGTGACACATTACCACTCTGCAATAAGTTTTTTTTTTTTGGTCACATACCAGGATGAATGTGCACCATTTTAATTAACACCAGGGTTAGTGTATCAACATCGCAGCGAACTGATTTCACTACTCAAGTACCCAGCTGTGTAGACAAACGAGGTTCTTAACACCCTGCTTAACAGTAATAACAAATTAAAAACACTTTACAGGTTGAGGAGGCAGTGACAAGTACTTTGGCTAGGTTTCTCCAATAAAACGAGTTGGTTCAGGGAAACACACTTTCACCGCTATGATCGGCAGTCTCCAAGAAACGACTGAGTGCACGAGAATATGCGCGAGCGACACTCTTGAGCTCACAAGATACCAAAACAGGCGTCCTGCCCAGCGCCGGCTACAGTCAGTGCCGCCGTGACTTCCTGTAAATTTTTCACCTCTGCTGCCGGAACTCAACTCTCGCCGTCACTCCAACACTCCCCATCCGTACGCGCGCCCCCTCGCGGAGATCGAAACCAACCCGCGCCACAGACGAAACCAAGTAAATGACAGATTTGCGCGGTTAAATCAAATTAAGCAATGACACGGCTCAAGCTTGACAGTTTAGTTGCGGATGTCTTAAAAAAAATCCTGGTCCTATGTAAAATCAGTAAGCGGGTCAAAGGTCACTCGTTGCTCATTCTGAGGTGGTGAAAAAAGACAGCAAAATGAAGGCCGAAGTTTTGAATTTAACATTTCAGAAATGATTCACGCGGGGAGGTCCATGCAAACATACCTTCATTTGATGGTTACACTAAATCTCAAATGGAAAACATAGTAACAGGCATAATTGGTGTAGAGAAGCAGCTGAGAGAGTTGAAAACAAAGAAGTCGCCAGGTCGAAGAGTACTCGGCGACATTAGCCCTTTTCTTAGCTTGCATTTATCGCGAAACTTTGATCCAGCGCTAAGTACCAAGAGACCGGAAAAAGGCACAGGTAACTCCCGTGTGTAAGAAAGCCAAGAGAATGGGCCCGCGAAATTATAGACCTATATCATTAACATCAGTTTGCTGTAGAATTCTCAAACATATTCCCAGTTCTAATATAGTAAATTTTCTTGAGACGGAAAAGCGTTTTTCCATGCGTCAGCACGGCTTTAGGAAGCATCGTTCGTGTGAAACTCAGCTTGCCCTTTTCTCTCATGACATCTTGCGTGCTATGGATGAATGGCAACAAACAGACTGCATATTTCTCGATATTCGAAAGGCGTTTGCCAAGGCACCGCACTACACACTGCTAACGAAGGTACGAGCTTATGGAATAGGTACCCAAATATGTGAGTGGCTCGAAGATATTTTGGTGGCCATCAATATTTAAAGTATTGACAATACGTGAATGAGCCCTCAGACGGTCAATATATTACTGGTTTGGCAGTGTGAGGGCCCCTTAACTGCATGCGAGGACTTGCCCCTGTTCAATAATAAGGTATGAGAAAACTTGTCCCGGTCATGGGGTACAGTTTCGCACATGACGTATCGGCAATAAAAAGTTTAAAAAAAATTATACATGATTCGTTCACTTGCCTGACTGAATGTGACAGACCAAGTTTCACTGAGTGGTATCAGTGGCGAAACTATGGGGGGAGGGGGGAAGAGGGGGATAGAACCGCCCCCAGTCCCCCCCCCACCCCCCAAAAAGAGGAGAAGAAATCGTATAACAGCAGTCTGGTACAGGTAAAGATTGGACACTTTGTTTGGAGTGTTTTACCATAAGCTTTCATTGGATGGGAGTGAATTTGTTTCTTCAACGGGAGTGGTAGATGGTAGTCTGTCGGAATAAAATTTTGCTCGTCAAGCAGATCTATCCCCCCCCCCCCCGATAGCCAAGTCCTAGTTACGCCACTGAGTGGTATGGTACAATTTTTACAAGACTATGTCTACATATACAAATTAGAAAAAAAAGCGCGAAAACCTGCCCCAGTGTCCCCTGTTCCTGGTCACAAAAGTACAGTGAATTTGCTAAAACGGTTAAAACAATGGCGCTCTACACAACACTTTTGTGATTGGTGGTGTTGCAATGGATGGTAAAAATTGTATTTTCGGGAATTCAGAAATTTTGATGTGAGGTGGGGCACTAAAGTAACGGTACTAGAGTGAGTGATCGATAGTCTTGGATCCAATCAGAAGAAGGCTGAGAGGCGCGCAGGTGAATTCTGAGTTCACTATATCCAGCTGCTTGCCCGGAGTCCCGTGCCTTAGCTTGTGTAAGGCCGGTATTACACTATCAAATTTTCTTTGACAAAGAATCTGTCACAGTGCATCGAAAATGGCGGATAAATATTTGTTATTAACCTTAGTTGTTGATTACATAGATTACAAATATCTATTTATACACTTAGATTGCATGTACGTCTACAACAATTGCTACGAGTAGACATCTGGAAGCGTGCCTTTATTCACAGAACCCTTTGCTACTTGTACCGCGGCTCTCACCTCAGGTGTATCGTATAATAATGCCTAACATCAGATATTTGTAGAAAAGGGCGAAGTACTTTTGACTAGCTAGACTGTAGATGTCATCGCTCCTTGTTCACTCACAACAATTTAAGCTGTACTCTTAAGACATATTCGAAAAAAAAGTGAAGTTCTTTTGTTAATCATAATATACATCTACAGCGTAGCTTGTCAAAGTACTTCGTCGTTTTCTACAAATATGTAATATTAGGCTGCATTACATGATACACTGAGGCGAGAGCCGCTGTACCACGCGAAAACGGTTCTTCTCGTCGTTTGGAAGACTGACAATAATGGTGACGCTTGCGTCTGCAGTGGTGGAATGCTCTAAATATTGCAGTACATTTGTCGCTGGAAGAAGCCTGTGCCCTGTTTCCGGGTTTGCTAGTACTCGATCGCGCTTACAGTAAACAAAAACTTTTGAAACATTTATATTTTGCGTATTATATATCGTGTAAATAGCATTTGTCTGACTAAATATGTAAAGGGAATTAAACAGTGTCATTATGTACTTTTGCTTTCTCCGCTGCAAAACTGGTGCAGAGACAATTAATTTTCATTTTTACGTCGTCTGCCGTGCAAACAGTACTAACTTGATCGCTAATGAATTCCGCAATTATCTAGCTTTCGACTCGATGCAGCCGGTTTTTATAATCAACCTTATACAACTGCATAAATTTAGTTGTTGCGATTCGCGATACGAATTACGCGGTCATGTTTTCAAACAGTACGTCAAAAACTGCTACAGCGATGCTAGCGCTTAAAGCGGTCATATTTCTCACCGCAGTTAAGATAAGACGAACGCTTTCTTTGATCAAATCTACGGTGAGCTGCTAGATTTGATCAAAGAATTTTTGACGAAAGGCAACTTTGACCAAAGTTCGATATTACACTGCCCAATTTTCTTTGACAAAAATTCTTTGTCAAAGAAAATTTGATAGTGTAATACCGGCCTAACAGCCGGTGAGTCGGAAACGCGGGGTCCGGTGGCTGCGGCGTCGTAAGCTGCAGAGGCGCAGATGGCGCCGTACGGCCTGTGCGGCCTTTGAAGTGCCGTCGCGTCGTTAACGCGGCCGCCGCACTGTTTCTCGCCGCGCAAAAATACACGGCGCCCTCCAATAAATAAAATTCCGCCAGCCGCGTGCCGAGGCTGCGCGTGCGTGCCATACAGCCGCGACGTCACTCGCTGCCAGTTATTTGTGGACTGCCGGCTGCCGATCACCACACTGATCGCCTCCGGGAACAAAGAAAAAAAAGTTGAAGGCTCGCGATAGCTAATTAGATGAGCGCTTTTAGCGTGGCTAACCGCAGCCTTAAAAAACTTCATGGTCACGTCTCTTCCTTAGTTTTATTAGGAATGAAAAAATGGACCGACCAAAGATTCGTTTCGTTTTCGGTCAAACTATTTGTTTCGGCCACAGTTTCAGCCAGAAATGAGTCTAATCTTCGGTTTGGCCAAAACTGTTGTTCTAGTCTGATGCAGCTCTCCACGCCACTCTAGTCTTCTGCAAGCCTCTTCATCTGAGAATACGTTCGGCAACCTACATCATTTTTTATCTACTCACTGCATTCGTCCCTCGGTCTCCCTTTACGGTTTTTACACCCCGCGCTTCCTTCTAATGCCAAATCCCTTCCTTGATGCCTCAGAATGTGTCCCACCAACCTATCCGAGGTCTTTTCTCCCCAATTCTGTTGAGCACCTCCTCATTAGTTATGTGATCTACCCATTTAATCATCATTCGCCTGCAGCACCACATTTCGAAAGCTTCTACCATCTTTTTGGCTGAACTCCTTTTTGTCCACGTTTCACTTCCATACAATGTTACACTCTAGACAAATGCTATCAGAAAGGACTTCCTACATTTGAACTAATATTTGATGTCAACAAATTTTGCTTCTTCAGAAACATGTTTCTTCCAATAACCATTCTGCATTTTATACAGGGTGTCCAGAAAAGGACTCCCTCATTTCAAAATCAAATATCTCGAAAACAATGATCGATAGAGGACTGCAGTAAACGGTATGTTTATTGTGAAAGCTGTAAGAATTTTATACAACAGTTTGAAATAATAGTTACAAAAGCTACTAACAGATGGAACTGTAATCGCCATACCTAATGCCTAGTATAAATAGTGATCCGAAGCCCAGAGCAATAAGTTCCACTATTGAAACGTCAAAGGAGGTTAGCGTACCGAAAGAAGAGATTAAAACCATGTACTCCATTGAACAACGCGTTTTTCTGGTGCTAGAGTACCATAGGTTAGAAGAGAGTCCTACGGCTCCAAGGCGAAGATTTCAAGCACGATTTAATGTTCCAAAAGGACCCGATGCGGAAACCATTCGTACGCTCTTCGCAAAATTTCAACGAACAGGCAGCGTAACTGATGATCTAGTGGGGCATGTTGGCCGCAAGCAAACCGCAGTTACGCCTCAAAATATCGCCACAGTTTCTGGAATTATTAAGCGAAATCCAATGTCATCCGTCCGTAGAACTGCATCTGAGACTGGTTTGAAACGTTCCAGCACGCACAAAATACTGAGAAAGAGCCTACACATGTTTCCATTCAAAATTCAAACTCATCAGGCCATACCCGTACGAGCTGTGCAACAAAGGGTTGCCTTTGCTAATCAGATGCTCACAATGATTAATAGTGAAGGATTTGATGTTGGCTGCATCTAGTTTACAGATGATGCTCACTTCCACCTGAATGGATACGTGAATAAGCAGAACTGGTGATTTTGGGGTTTCGAAAAGCCATATTGGTGTAAAGCGAAACCCCTGTATTCTCCTAAAGTTACTGTGTGGGCTGCAGTATGCAGGAGAGGCATTATTGGCCCTTTTTTCATTCGAGAAACGGTCACTGGTGCACGTTACGTTGCAATTTTGGAACAATTTGTCGCCACACAGCAAGCGTTAGAGTATCGACCAGGTACTGAATGGTTTATGCAAGATGGAGCTCGACCACATCGGACCTATTAAGTGTTTCGCTGGACGAGCTTGAATCGGCGATCTCTGTGGCATCTGAATCAATTTCGGTTGAGACACTACGAAATGTGATGGCGAATTTCATTCTTCGTTGCGCCACCTCTGTCGTACCAATGGTGAACATTTTGAAAATATTCTGTTGTGATTGTTTGCTAAGAGTGTTTTCATACGATTATTTCACTTATGTCTGCTGATATGAGCTGTACAGGGTACAGCGTCATCTGTTAGCAGCTTTTGTAACTATTATTTCAAACTGCTGTATAAACTTCTTACAGCTTTCACAATAAACATACCGTTTACTGCAGTCCTCTATCGATCATTGTTTTCGAGATATTTAATTTTGAAATCAGGGAGCCCTTTTCTGGACACCATGTATATATAATACAATATTAGAGGGGTAAATTATTTCTAAAGTAAGTATTTAAAATAAAAATAAAATATACCCATAATGTTAGGTTGCTTTCAGCTGGGGCTGGAACTGCCTAAACGGTTTAATGTCGACTGCTGTAAAAGTAGGCGCAATTGTCCTTTAAATACTGGAAGCTCCACCCTCTAACTCAAATGTTGGCCAATCGGGTACAAGTTCTATCAGAAGTTATACAACAATGGATTTCAATATGCAACAAACCAAAATAATATATAGAATGGTTAATCAGGTCGAAAATTTCAAAAGATTTAAAAGTACATTATTATAGGGTCATATAAAAGTCATATGCAGCATATGGAAACGTAGAAAGCCATGTGATAGGTTTTGTTATAACTTAAAAAACAGAAATCGGAGGTACTATTTTACCATTGTCAGATTATAAGTTAAAATATTGTTGTCATTCTGCCAGAACTGAAGTAAAAAACACCAATTTGCTGCTACATATATTTTATTCTTATTTTAAATACTTACTTTAGAAATAATTTATCCCTCTAATATTATATTATATGTCATTACATTTGTGGTCTGAATATGATCATGTGAGTGCCCAAAACCGGTTACGAGGGAAATAAATAAAGGAATTGCCATCCAGACTGCCTTATCACATGAATTTCCTATAATCAGCTGGGAAGTCTGCTCGAAACTCCGAGGAAGGCAACGGCTTACCACGTCCAACAGTAGTAAAGCACTTTGACCTACTCTTCGTATTGATGACAGCTTTACTCATAGTTGTATTTTAGATTTCTCTTTTACGCGTTGTTCTTTACCTGTGCATTCGTACATTGCCCCTCGAGTGAGGCACAAACAGAGCTCATACCGGACCTGTTAGCACCTGTTGTCGGCGCATAAACACCACGTCATTCACACACTCGCTCGCCGCTGAAGGCCACACCAAGGACCTTTTACTGACGGCCCTTCGCCGCCTGGGTTAGCTGCCATTTCTACTGCGCTTCTGCATTCGCAGCTTGAAGCGCTGCAGTTTCCTGGCCGCTGGCATCTGCACTGTCCCTCGCCGGCCGCACGGCCTCTTCCTGCGTCGTATCTGGGAGGATGGCGCTCGAATCCCCGTCCGGCCTTCCACCCATAGGTTATTGTATTTCCAAGTTACCTACAGAGAATACCGAATGGATCCTTTAAACTAGCATTGTTGGTTTCCCTCCTCCTCTTTCTGCACTTTCGCTCCGGCTCTAATGGCCTTCTTTGCAAAAGCACGGTTCGGCGTTCTGTCCCTAGACTAGGAATGGCGGTTATTGCTGAAACAACCGGTTTTCGGTTATACCGGTTCTTTTTATCTCCAGTTTAACCGCACTGTTAAAATTGCTCAAGATAACCGGTTTTTAAATAACCGGTTTTCGGTTTTTTTATTGCTATTATTTCCAGTAGAGTTCGAACGAAACATTTTACGGCCGAAACAGAAACCGTAATCGAATTTTCGGTTCTTCTAGTTTCGGCCGAAACCGAAACTTACGAAATTTAGTTAAAATTTAGGTAAATTACGTTGTACAACAAATCACTAGTCTTTCCATATTTTGCAAGATCCCCTCCTAATACTACGCCTTCTTGAGTGTGTGTAAGCCTAGCCAAGAGGCCGTAGAAGACGATATACGAAGCATACAGATTATTGGCCTAGTATTTCCATCCGGCAGTTGCGAATATTGAGCCAACCACTCCGTAAGTTGGAATTGTGAGCCAACGCATACGAATATCTCGTTATATATATATAAGTTACAGTCAGTAAATGAACTTCAATCAGTGCTGCAGAAGTATTTCGAAAAATAAAGTTACAGTTCCGACTAACAGTATGATTGTTGTCAGTGTAAATTTACGCAAATTGAACTAGGAAAGCTGTGTACCACATGATCAAAGAATGTTAAAATGGGCGTGAGTTCTTATGAGACCTAACTGCTTAGGTCATCGGTCCCTAGACTTAAAAACTACTTAATCTAACTTTAACTTACGCTAAGGAAACATACACACCCATGACCGAGGGAGGAGGGAGGACTCGAACCTCCGACTGGAGCAGCCGCGCAGTCCGTAACATGGAGCCTCAGACCGCACGGCTACCTCGCGAGGCACCACATGATGAATGTTACCTAAACCCATATTGGTTATTAAAAAAGCCCCTCGCTTTCAAGGAATCACATTAATAAAACTTGTTAGCATAACAATATGATAATACATTAAAAGTTATTATTCCAAGCTTACATAATAGGTATATGACTCGAATTCACCTTCTCTTCTAAGAAACATTTTGGATGATTTCTCCACAGCATGTTTGTATTACCTCCACCCGTTTTCAGCTTTTAAAACAAATGGAGCATTGTACCTCACTGCTACCGTACTTCGCGAAGTACTTCCACACTCGGGATGGTGCTGTTTAATACACAACAGATGTCTGGCGATGATAGCAAGGAACTGCCGCATGACTAGATACAGGCAAGTCTTGTACACTGTCGGTGCACGCGCATCATCTAATAGGCCACGCCACGTGGCAACAGCTGCATCGATGCCTCAATAGCTGCACCAGTTCTTAAGTTCTTATGCCAAGCGTTTGTTGCGCGTTTCTGACAGCCGGGATTGTTCTTAAAGTATCACTGATCGCTTTTCTTTGTTACTGCGATGACCTAATATTTCACAGCAGTGGAAATTTTGGGAATAGCCCTAAATATTAGGGTCTACTAGTTTAAATTTTTAAAAATTATTTACAAAAAACACATATTGAACCACTACTACGGGAAGTAGTCGTACCCGGTTCTTGGCAATAACTAAAAAATACCGGTTACAACCGACACCAAATAAATACCGAAAAAAACCGGTTATTCAAAACAGAAATACTGGTATCGGTTTTAACCGGTCGGTTTTTCCCATCCCTATCCTAGACTAAGGCGGCCAACTTTTTTAAAACTCAATGCGGGACATTTCGAGGATGTGAAGGAGGACTAAGATCACGTGACTCATTGTGCCAGTTATTCTGAATCTAGGAAAGAAATTTAGGCGAGCAGAGTAGGCCTACTCACTTACTTTTAAAGTAACATATCTAACGTGAGTGACATTTTATTCTTAATTTTCAGTCTTTATTTACGGTTCATAAATATTTTCTCATACTCCTATTTTGAATTTTAGAGTCTGACAATGTTTACATATTCTTTCTCCGTTACGCTTTTCCGATCACCTTCGTTGTCTGTACTACTTACTGTACTGCTCCACACTTTTTGATAAGTAGATTACTCCACCCAAAGAATTTAAGACCTCGGGTGTAAATAATGATAACCCTCAACTTTCGTATTTATAATGTATTTGGTGCAAACAATCATATCCGACAGAGTGTTTCATTTTCTTCAGGTAGTACATAAAGCTGCAGAGAATTGGCAAATATAAATATTAAAACAAATATTGAAACATCTAATAGAAACTATTTTTCAAACATACAAGTCAACAAATCTCAGCACTTTATAGATGAGGGTTATCATTATTTTCCCCCGAGGTCTTCAATTATGTTTTGCAATAACCTCGAATTAAATCTGATAAAAACTACTTTTTAAAACCATTTGAACTACTCTATTATAGAAGTTCTTTCGATGAAGTGCAGAGTTAATTGTGCCTTATTACATGCAATGCTCACTCACTTTCGTTGTTGCATTTTCAGAATTTCACCACCTTTTTATTCCTGAAGGTAAGATGAATACAGATATTGTATTTGCATTTCGGATTATATATAGACGGTTATAATATTACATCATGTTAGCCACCTTGAGCACCGAAAAATATTCCATTACACTTATTGAAACGTCCTTAAGAAGGCACAGAAAATATGCCAAAAGCATCGTTTTTAGTAAGTCATCCGTACCAGGTTAAAACAAAAACAACGTCCACTGCTAGCGAATTAGTCACTTTAAAATAGTCATATATATATATATATGTAATAAGCATGTTATTATTTATTCGTAGATGATGCATTGTGAAGTTGACTTGCAAGCAGTATGGCATAGCGTACCGTACACAAATATTTTCGGCTTAATCTCTTGGACCAACAATTTTCAAATTACTGGAATGTGTGACGGTTTTGCCATTTTGCGGCACATTTTCAGTAATTATCCCAATGCGGACATCGAGTCCAAATGCGGGACTGTCCCGCAGAAACCGGGACGGCCCTATCTTACCCGACAGACCGAGGCGTCATCCTCTGTCAGTGGCGTCATTAGATGCAGTAATCACATCGGTCTCTCAATGACCTTCTTACTTTCCTCATTTTCTGTCTCGATTACTGTTTTCATTATCTGCGTTTAACTTTCCTAGACTGCATAATTTAAGGCCGAAACCGAAATCGTAATAAATCGGCTCCTCTTCTAGCTTCGACCGAAACTGAAACCGAAACTTACGCAATTAAGTTAAAATTTCGGGAAATTTACGTTATATCACGAATCACCAGTTTTCACACATTTTGCAAAGTCCCCTCACTGTACTAAGCCTTTTTGAGTGTATGCAAGCCTGATCAGGAGTCCGCAGAAGATGGCAAGGAGGCCTACAGATTTACTGGCCTAAACTTCCCATCCAGCTGTTGCGAATGTTAAGCCAACCACTCCCTAAGTTGGACTTTTGAGCCAGAGCATATGAATGCCCCGTAATTGTTATTAATGAAGCTTTGTAGCTTTCCCTCGCAGTTCCCGTAGCACTTTGAATTTCTAAATGCAGTGCAAAGCGGCAGTGGCGTAGCGCGGACTCCTGCCACACGGGGCCGGCACTCAAATTCAAATGTTTGTAGAGTCTATGGGACTTAACTACGTGGTCATCAGTCCCTAAACTTACAAACTACTTACGAACTAGGACGGCACAAATATCCATGCCTGAGGGGGGATTCGAACCCCCGACCGTAGTGGCCGTGCAAACCGTGACTGGAGCGCCTCAGTCTCCTCGGCCACCGCGGCCGGCGGGCCGGAACTCTTTTTGCCGCCCCCCCCCCCCCCCGCTCAACGTATCTTCGCAATTGAGCAACAACAAAAATTGAGACTTTCTCAATACGTACCACTATTGTTGCTTCAGTGTTTATCACAATGAAATAGGAATGCTGCAATTTATTTACCCTGAATTTTTTTTAAGTTTCTTCTATTTTTTACGTTATTCTGAACAAATCCTGTTTGAAGATTATTTTTACGACTTATTTGTCTGAGGTGTCTGTAACAGCAAACAAAAACTTAATACATGAAACATAGTTTCAATTAATAAGAAGTCTTGCACTGAAAAGTAAAAACTTTGCAACATAAAATTTATAAGACCGTATGGCTTTCATAGCAACAAGTTGTGGTATTCTGATCAAAGTCGGGTGAATACTTTTACATGTATTAGGCGTATAATAAGTTCTTGTCAGTAGGACTCCAGTATCCATTTCATGAGGCGCGCCAAGTCTGCGTGTGGACACACACTCAATTTTGTAGGCTTATCAGTTTAAGATTTTTAGCCCGTTTTCAAATCAATTAAATTAAGTTCTACAACACACCCGTTGGCCATATCTTTTTCTGGGTTGACAGTAGATATTTAGTCGGTAACCATGTGTTCGTTTGTAGAGCTAGTAGTTTTGAATGTTTTTCCCTGAGAGAACAGATTTGTCTGTAACTAGGGAAAAGAGGCGGAATAGTTGTGACGAAGTATCCTTGTCTACCGAAAATTGACTTGATGGTTCCTTTACTGATAGTGATGTAGCGAATATTACTTTGCGTATCGAAGTAGAGCGCGTCTCACTTCACCTGGAGCCTAGGAACGAGGACAACGGACGGTCAGTCTCGCGAATGTGCCTAAAACACGGGAAGGAGCGTCACAGCTTCACTACTACCTACTCCTCGATGTAGACGGATTACAGTGGTCGAAATAATTTAAATCGAAAGTTTACTCGCAATATGGAATTTCCAGCTCCTGTATTAGGTATAGACCAGTGGAGATTTACAAAAAGTCGCGGCGGCGTGGCCAAGCACATTGAGGCGCTATTCTACGATGCTCGAGGCCGTTCCCCGTCGGGGGTTCGAATCCCCACTCGGGCATGGCTGTATTTGTCGTCTGTAGTATAAGTTAGTTCATAAGCAGTTTGTAAGTTTAGGGACTGATGGCCTCGCAGTTAAGTCCCTTAAGCTTAACAAACATTTGAACTTGCAAAAATTTGTGCGTTACTGCGACTCGGACCAGGATTTCATGCTTTTCGTGATCGGTCGCCTTGTAACTTTCGGCTATCTGACCACATTTCCAGGACCGACCAAAATTTCTGTGTACCCCAGAGACCATATATACGATAGTCACTATATTCAGGATTCATTCGTCTCTAATATCTTACGTATCATGCCAAATAGAAAGCAATGAAACAAACTTGAGCTATTGATATAAAATTTAAGAACATTTGGTCTATTAAGTATGGAATGACATTATTTGTTTGTTACTTCCTTTTGTTTTATATATACAATTTGTTGCGTCCGCCGAGACAGTTTACCGTTATTGCCTCATACCTGCAATCGGTCACTCCCCTTTGACCATACCGCACACGAACGATTTTGAAATCAATTGCAATTATTATTCCGAAGGTCTTTTGGGTCACGAAATTCTGTCACGAATTGCTATGTTTAGGAGTGGTTTCGCTGATTTGCGTATGTTGTTCACGAATATGTGTATAAATATGTATAAATTCATTTAACTTGTTTTAGATTGCTTTTATTCCGAACTAGGCTATCTTACACAATATAAAGCATTTCAAATTGAGATCAAGTGTGTCGTGTAAATTTTTACAATGTGTATTTGCGAAACAAAATTCTAGAAACCTCTTACTTGTTTTTTTAAGCAAACTGAGTAAATAACAGATATGATATCGGTGAAGAATCGCTGAAAATATATTCCTTTTTACAGATTATTTTCGCCCAGGAATGAATATTATAGCGGTCTGGTATCAAGAGGATTGAATCATTTAGAAGTAGGAAATATTTTTCGTAGCGCAGCGAAAATATCAGAGGAGGTTAAAACTATATCTGAATGCAACATAATAAACACAGCTTTTCTTTTCCTTACAAATCTGTGTCTTTTGTACTCTCCTTTATAGAGAGTATACTTGATATCGCCGGGAAGACCCAGCTCGGCCGCTTCCTGACGCCCAGCCGCGGCTGAGTGGCCGAGCGCATTGAGGCGCTGTGCTCCGATACGCGACGTCGTTCCCCGTCCAGGGGTTCGAATGCTCCCTCGGAATTGGGTGTTTGTGCTGTCTTTGGTATAAGGTAGTTCATAAGTAGTTTGTAAGTTTAAAGACTGATGGCGCCGCAGTCAAGTCCCATAAGCTTGACAAACATTTAAATTTGAACCTGCCGCCCACAAATATGTGCCACCCAGGGGGCCATGCCCCCCCCCCCCCGGCAACCCGCACGCTACGCCACTGCAAACAGAAAACCTGGTATTCTGTTCAAAATAAAGTCCGATATGATTGTTGTCAGTGTAAATATACACAGGAAATATGACACACTATTCTTTATTTTATGTAGTCCGACCAAATTCTGTAAATATTTTGATTTCATTTTGAATGATAATTGAACATTAATAAAAAGGTGTACTTTGGGAAAATTAATCAAAAGCAGTTACTGCAAATTTTTAGGTGACAACTTATTTCCATTATGAGTTATAGCTGCATAAGCTTTTAAAACTACACACTCAGTAGACATAGATGTTACAATAAATACATGATATTTGTTATCATATTCGTACAAACACAAACAGGGTTTGACAAAGAGATACTTCATCACTTCGTATGTTCCCTTATATTTTCCTGTGGTCGCCCACTAGTCGTTTGTTGGTGTTAGGAAAAGTCATATTTCTTTGTTACAGAAGACGACGTCTTCCTTTGATTCATTGCACATAAACCACACTTCTTTCATTATGCTAGCCTGCATACTGCCGGAAAAACGAAAATTTTAAACCTTTTATACAGTAAAATAGCAATGGCTGCAAGGTTATTTTAATTTAGTTAAGGCATATCTTTTCTTCAGATTTCTCAGTAAAACGTCCTTGCTCCTGTTGAGAGTGGTACGATACTCTCTGTTCTCAGTCAATCAGTAATTGGTATAGTTTTAAATCATTTAACGTAGTTTTATACACACTCTTCTCTTGCTACATTTTCAAAAGGCTTCATTAAACCTGTAAGTTGATTGTTTCAGTTACTACAACCGCTGGCTTCTAAGGCAGAGAAATACTGTTTTATTTTAATTTAGTTAAGGCATATCTTTTCTTCAGATTTCTCAGTAAAACGTCCTTGCTCCTGTTGAGAGTGGTACGATACTCTCTGTTCTCAGTCAATCAGTAATTGGAATAGTTTTAAATCATTTAACGTAGTTTTATACACACTCTTCTCTTGCTACATTTTCAAAAGGCTTCATTAAACCTGTAAGTTGATTGTTTCAGTTACTACAACCGCTGGCTTCTAAGGCAGAGAAATACTGTCAGTTACTATTTGCCGGCCGCGGTGGCCGAGGGGACTGAGGCGCTACAGTCACGGTCTGCACGGCCACTACGGTCGGGGGTTCGAATCCCCCCTCGGGCATGGATATTTGTGCCGTTATTAGTATAAGGTAGTTGATAAGTAGTTTGTAAGTTTAGGGACTGATGACCCCGTAGTTAAGTCCCATAAGCTATACAAACATTGAACATTTGAGTTACTATTTCAGATACTACTTTTCTGAAATGTTAGAAGCGCTCAAATATGAAAAGACCGACTATTGACGTGTTTTAATATTGGCAATAAGTTATTAAAGTGAGCTTTTTTTCGCATTTGAATTTCCTTAAACTTGAATGGTCGCACAATACTCTTTTTGACAGGATGAATTCTTTTCCAAACGTTATACTTACTTGTAACGTCATGTTACAATTCGATACAAGTATTTTCCATTTGATTCCGAATAGATATCTAAAGAATGATCTGATTCTAACAGTATTGAATACTTGCTTGTATTTATTTGTATCGCAACATCCACATATGTATTAGGTTAGCTATGTCGAATATTTAGTTCAAATGTTTGTAGAACTTATGGGACATAACTACGAGGTCATCAGTCCCTAAGCTTACAAACTACTTATGAACAAGCTAAGACTAAGGACGGCACAAATATCCATGCCAGAGGGGGGATTCGAACCCCCGACCGTAGTGGCCCTGCAGACCGTGACTGGAGCACCTCAGTCCCCTCGGCCACCGCGGCCAGCGAATATTTAGTCAGCTGTCAAAAAGATTACATGATCACATATCGCTGCACAAAATTTATACAACAGAATTTCATATTCCTTAACTAACGGGACGTTAAATCCTAAGCTTCCTCATTTTATTTCTTAACTAGAGTACCTCAAAAACTTTACCATTATAACAATATAAAGAAATGTAATACTAGGTATTATATACTGTGGTTAAATATTGTTCATTGCGTGAATTGCAAATCACGAAATAAAACACACAGAACGAAACCGTTCTCAGTTTGACTCTTCTAAACCTATGTCATGATACGATTTCACAGAATTCACCATAAAACTTGCTATTCAGTGATATTCAAATGTTCAAATGTTTGTATAGATTATGGGACTTAACTACGGGGTGATCAGTCCCTAAACTTACAAACTACTTATGAACTAGCCAATACTAAAGACAGCACAAACACCCATGCCCGAGGGGGGATTCGAACCCCCGACCGTGACTGGCGCGCCGTAGTCCGCTTGGCCACTGCGGCCGGCCAGTGACATTGAATGATTTAATTATGTACTGCATATAATTTCGCCCTTTAGGTAAATTGTATTTTACAGTGTTAAGAATCATGTTCATTGTACGACGTAGGTGATGAGTGCTCGGTTTGTCAAATTCTCAACCAATTTAACGAGCAAAGGTTATGTGTATGTGGGACGTATATTTAAATGTAATGATTGGCTAACCAAGAACTAGTGTCTCTTGAGAACGCTAATCAGTTGTTTTCTGAAGAAGGCCTAATAATCCGAAAACTAGTCTTTAAAAAAAAAACCTCACTAGAATAAAAAACAGTTTGTTTTCAACCTTAAAAGCGCACAAAGTCATGCATAAATAAAATATGGAGTTGTTTTACTAAAAGATGAAGGAAGAATCACTAAAAAAAATTATTTGTGTTTTCGTCTGTCTGCGATTATTTACTTATTATGAAACGTCTCTTGGAAAGAACAGACACTGATGATGGTTCGCAACCAGATGTATTATATAAACTGAAATTAATTCGGGTTTTTCTACAACTTCCGACTTTAAGGTGTTCTTCTTAAGGTGTCCTATCATGTTATGACAAATGAAAGTTTGTGCCAAGCGGGGACTCGAACCCGTGCCTCCCGCTTTGCGCGAGCGGTCGCCTTAACCTCTCAGCATCCAAATTTCCATTTGTCATGCATGTCTGCATACACTAATGCTCGTACACGCTAGTATTATTCCCGCAACGCGGAGACTACATTTTCACTATCTTTAGCCTGCCTTTGCTATCGGGATGTTATATTTGGGGATGCAAGGATAGGGACGTAGACAATTATGACAAATGGAAGCCTGGATTTGGACGTAAAGCTAAACGCTCTCTGTAAATAAATAAAGAGAAAGGGAAAGAGAGCTGAGTCAAGAACACATTTAACAACAACGAACAAATACGATCAGCAACCGCAAGGAACATTTGAACATTTTTTTAGACCTACCCATCAGCCGGGCGCCGTGGCTCAGCGCGCCCGGTCATCGGTCTTAACGTGTCGAAAGTTGGCGCAAAATGCGAATTAATATCAGTTTAGATTTTTTTAAATAAAAATTGTTCCGATTATTTTTGTTATATTTTGCTATGACACCGAAATATTGTGCAAAAAAAATTTAGAAATGTCAAAATACTACTTTTGGTGAGTATGAATGAGTGAAATAAGGTTTCACAAGTGGTGAAGACATTTCAAAAAAGAGCCTGAAGAGGTTGATGGTGATGAGCGCCTGGAAGCCCCGTCATAAAGCGATGAAATAGTAGAAAAGCAAAATAAATTGTAGCAAAGTGTTGTCGGATCGAATCCAGAAATGTCACTAATGATTTCAAATTGTCAGTTTTCTCATATCACGATTTTATCCGTATGTCTGGTGTTCTGGTTGTAGTCTCCAGTCCGCAGACTGGTTTGATGCAGCTACCCATGCTACTTTGTCCTATTCAAGGTTCTTCATCTAAGAATAGGAAAGACAACCTACATCCTTTTGAATCTGCTTACTGCATTCGTCCCTCGGCCTCCATCTACCATTTTTATCCCACACACTTCCTTCTAATGCTAAGTTTACGATTGCTTGATGTCTCAGAATATGTCCCACCAACATAACCCTTCTCTTACAATGTACCAGAACCTCCTTTTCTCCCCAGTTCCTCATTAGTTACGTGATCTACCCACCTAATGTTCATCATTCGTCTATAGCACATTTCTAAAGCTTCTATCATCTTTTTGTTTGAACTCCACATACAATGCTACACTACGGACAAATGCTTTCAGAAAAGACTTCCTAAGATTTAAACTAATATTGGATGTCAACAAATTTCGCTTCTTCAGAAACGCTTTCCTTCGCATAGCCATTCTGGATTTTATATGTTCTTTACTTCGACCATCCGAACTTATCTTGCTACCTAAATAACAAAAATCATGTACTACTCTTATCGCCTCATTACCTAATCTAATTCCTTCAGCAACGCCTGATTTTCTGACACTGCATTCCATTACCCTCATTTTACTCTTGTTAATGTACATCTTATATCTTCCTTTCCGTTTAATTGTTCTCCCACGTCCTTTGCTGTCTCTACAGAATTACTATGTCATCAGCAAACCGCAAGGTTTTTATTCCCTCTCCCTAGACTTTAATTCCCTCTCCATATTTTTCCTTGCATTCCTTCACAGCTTGCTCAATGTACAGACTGAAGAACACTGTGGAAAGGCTACAACCCTGTCTTACTCCCTTCCCAACCACAGCTTGCTCAATGTACAGACTGAAGAACACTGTGGAAAGGCTACAACCCTGTCTTACTCCCTTCCCAACCACTGCCACCCTTTCATGCGCTTCGACTCCAATAAATGCTGTATGGTTTTTGTATAGGTTGAATATAACTCTTCGCTCTATATATTTTGCTCTGTTACCTTCAGAATTTGAAAGAATGTATTCCAGTCAACATTGTCAAAAAATTTTCCAGGTCCACAAATGCTACAAACGTAGATTTCCCTTTCCTTAGCCTATCTTCTAAGATAAGTCGTAATGTGAGTATTGCCTCCTGTGTTCCTACATTTCCCCTAAATCCAAACTGATCTTCCCCGAGGTCATATTCCACAAGTTTTTCCATAATTCGTGTTAGTATTTTGCAACCATGACTTGTTAAACTGATAGTTCTGTAATTTTCAAATTTGTCTACACTTGCTTTCTTCGGATTTTGAATCACTATATTCTTCTTGAGGTCTCACGGTATTTCACCTGCCTCATACGTCTTGCATACCAGGTTCAACAATTTCTTCATGACTGGCTCGCCTAACGATAATAGCAGTTCAGACGGAACTTCGACTACTCCAGGGAGCTTATTACTACTCAAAGTCTCTTAGTGCTCTGTTAAATTCTTCTCGCAGTATCTCCTACCTCATCTTCTTCTACTTCGTCTTCCATTTGTAATATACTGCATTCATTTCCTTTGTACTGGCGTTCTATGTATACATTCTTGCATTTCTTCTCAAGTCACTCGGTACTTCCTGCCAACCTCATTTTGCAGACTTCTGTACTCCCTTTTGCGTGCTTCAGTTTGCGTTGCTGCATTTTTATACTTCCTTCTTTCACAAGTTAAGTTCAGTATCTCCTGTATTATCCAATGATTTCTATTAGGCCTTCTGCCTACATGATCCTCTGCGGCCTTCACTACTCTTTCAGAGCTACAAATTCTTCTTCTATTGTATTGTTTCCCCCGTTTCAGACACCCTGAAACGTATGACAGTAAAATACCTTTAACAACTGTTGAATATCGGACAAAACCCGTGTCGAAAACCACTTGCTCAACGAATGCAACATGAAATCAACAGTAATGCAAAAATGCAGATACGTGTTATACTTGTGAGTGATAAATATTTACGGATATGACTCAATGGTCAATTACACCAGTCGAAGCATTTTGGATTACCAAGAAAAAGAATGAGAAATGCTGTCTAATGTGAGGATTAAGCTCAGTATATTATTTTATTTTCAACAGCATAGTGCACCAAGTGTTTTTGCATTAAGGAAGAACGTACAGCAAAGCCTACTTTTCAGGGGGAAGTTAACGAAGGGCCTTCACAAATTGTCAGTTCTTAGGATTCAGTTCGAAATCGTAAAACTTAACATTTTCAGGATCATTTAGTCAATAAATTCGTTTTCCGTAGGCAAGAAATCGGATATAAGAAATACATATCGAAAGAAGAAATGAAATTTCGTTAATTTTTAAAACACAAAGCGTAATCGCTAGAGCCTTATTTCCTAGCCTAATAAATTGAATGTTAGTTGGTACTCGTAAAGATAAGACTGCTGCGGGTGATTCTGTCGCAGACGCTAAATTACTAAAATACTACTGTCGCTTCGAACTAAAACAACTAACAGGACCATCTTTTGCTTCTTACTATAATACTATATTAGCAATATCGTCTATAGGTTTTTTAATGTACAGAATGATACAGAAGAACGGGAACATTTCAACAATCCAATAAAACTAGAACAGATGTTGCTAACACTGATATTACAAACGGAGCCAATGATCATACATATTTCATTCTTTATTACTGTCATGCATACAATGAAACCCCTCACACAAATTTTAATTGTTCACACTGTTGCATGCTGACACTGTTATTATTATGGTTATGATTATTTTGTTATAAATTTGCAACTTCCATCTTCTACTTCGTAATTTTTTACAACTTTTTTCCAGTTTTTTCGATTATGTACTATTATCCGAAGCCGGGGTATCATCTATTAAAGTAAGGTGTTAGATTGTGGAAACGTACTTTACATCTTGGTCTACTGTTACACTAGTATTAGCTTTTACCTGCTCGCCTCCGTAGTTTATTGGATAGCGTAGTGGGTTACCACACCGGAGGCCCGCGTTCGATTCCCGGTCGGGTCCGGGATTTTCTCCGTTCGGGGATTGGGTGTTGTGTCATCATTATCATCATTGACACGAAACTCGCCCAACTGACGTTACCTAAAGAGAGTTCCTTCCACCAGGAAGGCTGAAAGCGCCCCTAGTTGGGGTCTAACGAACGACCATAAATGCCACTCGATCATCATCAGCTACTACCTAACTAACTACCGCCCCCCCCCCCCACACACACACAAGCACACACACTTCTGCAGCGTGTTCTGGAGCCAGTAAAGGTATAAACCTACATCTGCATAGCTTGTCCCTACAGATTTGCGATTTGACGCTTCTAGAGGGTTTGTGATAGAAAGTACTTGCGGAATCACCAAATTCCTTTCCGGAAACGTAAACATGCCAGTCTGTCGTTAAACTGTTTGAAAACATCTGTCTACAAGAAGACTTAGCGAACTTGCATAAGCTTTTCACTGGTAACCTCTGCCTACTTCGGGTCAACATCAAAATCGGATCACGGAAAAAAAAGAAAACAAAAGTAATTTGAAACTTTTTATCTAAAATTGTCGTTTCTGTCTATTTGAACACGATAATCTGAAAAAATACAAGTCAATTTTCGTGGGATTTCACAGCTAAATTAAGCGAAATCAGGGCAACATAGAGGCATTGTTTGTTAATAATACATATATGCGAAGATCGCTTCTTGAATATGTTATTTGAGATAACCGGTTTCGATAAACATCGTTGTCATCTTCAGGTCTGCAACCATTAAGTAATATTTTGTACTATCACACAATTATTACATTGCAATTGAAAAATATATATACAAGGCGAACATATATACTTACCTCTACATTTTTAAAAGTAGCATCTCATCTGAGGTGAAGTCTGAAAATGACAACTAAGTTTGTCGAAACCGGCTATCTCGAATAAAATATTCTACAAACGATATTTGCGTATACAATACCAATAAGTAATGCTTATAAGGGATTCCCTCGATTTAGCTGTGATAACTACAGGGAAATTTACTGATATTTTAGCCGATTATTGAATTGAAACAGACAGAAATAATAAGTTGTAGGTGAATAAAGGTTCAATTTACATTTACTGCATGTTATCTGTGTCTCTACATATCACTATTCCAAGACTTTTATCACCTGCGAGTATTTGACGAAAAGTTCGTGAAAAGTGTGAGCAGAGGACAGCTCAGAGTTCTTGGTAGAGTATTGTGAATCCTATAGCATAATATGATAACGTTTTAACGAAGTTTTCTTTAAGTCGATTCCATCTTTGCACAAAATATTGCTTAAAAATAAGTAGAGAAAGAGAAAAAACGCTTATTCATTACAAGAGTTCAAATAAATATTATTATAATTTTATCCCTACTTTTTTCAGAAATATTAACATGTAACTGCTTTTGTCCAGCGAATCCGATATTATTAAAATCAAATACTGATAGGATGTTTAAAACTATCTTCTAAGTGTGTGTGACTTCGACGAATCGCATTCAGTGACTACCGTGTCTTTACTTGAGAAAGTTTAACGAAGGAAAATTTCTCCTGTCGTCTTTTCATCGCTTTAGAGCAAGCGTCCTTGCTTCTTTTCATCTCCCCCCCCCCCCCCCCCCTGTTTTACAGCTCAGGTTTTGGACACGCCTTTTGTCAATATTTGCTCGAGGCGCTAAGAAGGGGGTCATAATTGAGAAGGTCGGAAGTCGCGGAAAGTTCCGTCAGTTCTTCGATCTTCAGCAGCAGAAGTCGCCTTTGAGACAGCGTGCACGCTCCGTTTCTAACATACAAAGTTGCGACATTCACTGCTATGAAAGTTGTTACCAACTGACATTTCCAACGACACTAGCGCTCCTGGTGGTGGGCGAGGAGTAGTAAGAGTAATTTTTGTTTATAATTACTTTTCTATGTAATTAAATAAATAGTTTATGAAATTTTTGCGTTCCAATCAATAGTAACATATCGAGAAAGATAAATAATCGTGAAATAAATGTTAAAAAAGAACCGAATCACCTGATTCGGTTATATAAACAACTCATTCATGAGGCAATACTTACGAATATGTGTCCGTACTTCGCAACGGTTGTTGGAGGGCCTGTATATATTGGCTTCTTAGGGTTCTGAACCTCAGTCAGTAAAAATGGAATCCTTGTTGGATCGCTCTGTCAATAAACTCAGTTTCCCTAGCCAAGATGTCAAATGTAAGTAAAAGTCATTGTCCGAAACGGTGTATCTTTATAAAGTTTTTGCTACAAAAGGTGTAACGTGCCAAAATAAAGAAATGTCGTTAAGTATTTAATACACCGAAATCAGTATCACTATGTTCAATGTTTGTTGGTATTCGTAGACATAAGATTGCTTAATTCTGTCACAGACGTTCGCTTCCTTGTTGTACTACCCCATACTTATGATGCAGCAGCGGTGTTTATTAGTTCTTTGGTGCACTACAGCGCCTCTATCGCTTGTTTGCTGTACCATGCAATCCATACTTCAAGGATAACCTACATGTAAAACAATTTCCGTGATTCCACTTTTATGAAACGAAGTTGCTCCATGCAAATCCGTGAAGTAGTTTAGGAGATTAGGTATTTCTAATAGATGAACAGACAGTTACTGAAAACACTGATTAGTTTTTGATGAAATCATGCCTATATGTTGCCCCAATCTTAGCTCAAATTTCCTGTGAAATGGGCTGAGGCATGGAAAGCTGAAGCATAATAAGTAATAAGTATTTCCTTAATGAAGTAGAAATAACACTGAAAAATTATTCTTGCGGTTGGCTCTCTTTCCGTTGGATGCGCTATTATCGCTCCAAGCGTGAGACTTAAACTTCCATAGCAGTTGTACATATACGTTAGACTGTGATATCGGTATGTAAATATATGGACTAAACACGGCAAGGATTGTATCAGTTTTATATTCATTGCGTTGAATCATATTTCGTAGAACATAGCAACCAAGAAAAGATATTCAGAAATATGGTAAATTTGAAAAGTCAAAGAGTGTTTTCAAAGGGTAATAATCCGATTGCTGCCTCGAACATCACACGAACACCCGCAGCGCTATTAGTTCTTTTATGCATTACGCCGTTCTTTCCAAGTATGAAATACACCTGAAACTTCAGATTACGATATATTTAACATTACTGATCTGATTTTCATGAAATGAAGCCTGTATGTTGCCCCATGATATTCTCTCTTTATCTGTGATACTCCCATGAATGCTCATTTAGTACGTTTCGAGATTAGTCTCTACAAATAGATACATGCGACTGCTGTCAGAGAAATATTTAAATTGCGACATCTTACTTTTTATGATCCGATTTTGTGAAATGAACAATTTCTGTAACCGCAAGATACCCTCATGTTTCATATGAAAAACCGCTGAAAATTTGTCTATTAGTTTTGGAGATAAAGAGAAAGATAGACATGACGGTTGTCGATGAAAAACGTTAAATTCTGATATTGTTCTTCCCGTGATCCGATTTTTATGAAACTAAGTCTATATGTTGTCCGAAGGTACGCTGAAGTTACCCGTGAAAACCCCATGCGAATTCGTGAAGTACTTTTAGAGAAATGGTTTCTAATAGATGAACAGACAGTCACGACGGTCTATGAAAACAATTCGTGATTCTACTTTGATGAAATCATGCCTATATATATATATATATAATAAGATTTTGCAACCTACTGAGTATATAAACATGCCTTTTGCAACCTACTGAGTATATAAACAGACGAGAAATATTAATTCCTGTTGTGGTCTCTTCTTATATGACAGACACTTTATTTCACTTGTAAAAATTCGATATGGAGTCTAACGATTTGACCATTTTTCCACTTCACCTGTCTTTGTTATACACACATAAACGTTTTAATGTAATTACTTTTGCTTTGGTTTTTGGGGTTCAAATGTAGCAAAAATTATGGAATTAGTTTCTGCTTTGTTGGGTAACTGTATTTTTTGCTTTCGATGTTTTATTGTCGTATTTGTGGGGATTTTCTTTCAGTTACATTCGTTGTGACTGATGTGGTACATTAAATAATGTAGGTATTGCATTCAATATAAGTTTCTTACGTTCAACACTCGCTGATTTGACTGGAATTGTGGTAAAGAAACCTTCTTAGTGGAAAACCGACGTCATTCTGCAAAAGTTAGAGTCTTCTGTTTTTATTAGCCATTTTTTGTTCTTAATCCAAAATGAAATTCTTGATTAAAAAAAAGTCGTAGACTTCAAAATAATCTTAAATAAACAGTTCTGCAAAGTACCTCGTCATAGGTACCAATGGTTCTTAGGAAACGTAATAAAGACAAGTGTGGAGTTGTTTTCTAGTTATTACAGACTTTTATGGCACTATATTCCTTCCCTGATGTAAATAGTAAGTTTAAGTCAATTTAAACGATGCTATTCACACTCCAATATCGTATTCATAACTGTACCTCCAGCCGCTTGGAGCGCTGTTGTCGTGGCGTATAACAAAAATAATTGGGAATGTCGCGACTGTATGTGTTAGACCGTGGTTCTATAATGGAGACTGTCGCTTAACCACACACAGGCGCGAAGAAAAGATGATCATAAACTCACGTAACTTAATATCTGATTGTCTTTTCTACGGGCCAGTCTACGGCTCAGCGACGATCTTTACAGTGATCTGCAACATATCCTCACTATGTTGTTAGTATTGTATTACATTAGATATGCAAGTAGTAAGGAAGCAATTCTTAATGGACGAAAAGACAAAAATGGTTGCCTGGAGCTCTGCCAGATATTTCCGTTATAGTGCCAATATTTATAGTATAGGAAGGCAACAGCTGCAACCATGGACATCCGCCAAAATGTTTACGAGAGGGGGAGGCGAAAGATGGGAGAGGCATTTTTGATGTCAATGAACTGGTCAGTTTCGTGATATGCCATGACATACGAAACAAATTTGGTAGCTAACATCTTTTAGACAATTGATGGCTATAACTCAGTACATGAATAGACGGAAATCAAGCTTGGGATAATGTATAAAATCTTTATTTTAGAATGAACGTGTGGCATATGCGATAAACAATTCAGGAAAATTGCGAATGACTTACAAGGGGTGGACAGAAAAAATGAACATCTAAATACAAAACTTATTTATTTGTAAGGCGTTGCCTTCACCATTTGTTTTGAGAACTGTTGCAACTTTTCGAGGAACAGATTACAAAATAATGTTATTCACTCTTGGGCCAAATCATCCGCCAGATACGTGAACGATGTCGGAGACGTAAATCTTGTCCTCAGTTTCTGCTCTAAGACTCATAATAATTGTTCACTTAAGTTGAAACATTGTTCAAATCCCGCCTGTGTGTCGCAGTTTTGGACTAGAGCAGTATTTGTTAGCAATATGTTAGTCATAGTAAACACTTTGTTGTCGAGGATGGTGAGATATTCATTCACATTTATCCGACCAGTGAGGGTCATCATAGAAATACAGTACCACGATATAGGAGCCCAAATCATTGCAGAACCTCCTCCATGGTTGTAGGAATGAGGCATGCCGTATCGTAAGCTTCTTTTGAGGGAATTCTGTACATAAGCCCGGCTGTTTGTAGGAAGCAATGTACACAATCAAACATCCTGACATATTAAAATTGTGTGCCAAAACCGGGATTCGAATCTGGGACCTTGCCTTTCGCGGGCAAGCGCTCTACCGTCTGAGCTTTCCCAGCACGCTTTGCGATCATGCAAGGTTCGCAGGAGAACTTCTGTAAAAAAATAGGAGGCGAGGTTCTGTCAGAAGTTGTGAGGACGAAATGTTGAACCGTGCCCGTATATCAAAGACGGTAGTGCGCTTGCCCGCGAAAGGCAAAGGACCCAACTTCGAATCCCGATTATGACACAGAATTTTAATCTGCCAGGAAGTTTCATATCAGTGCACACTCCACTGCAGAGTAAAAATTTCATTCTGGCACATCCCTTATCTATGTCTCCACCATATCCTTTCATCCACGAGTGCTAGTCCTGCAATGTTCGCAGGAGAACTTCTGTGAAGTTTGGAAAATAGGAGGCGAGGTTCTGTGAGAAGTTGTGAGGACGAACTGTTGAACCGTGCCCGCATATCTAAGACGGTAGAGCGCTTGCCCGCGAAAGGCAAAGGTCCGAAGTTCGAATCTCGGTTCCGACAAACAATTTTAATCTGCCAGGAAGTTTCATATCAACAATTTCATATCAAAACACACTCCGCCACAGAGTGAAAGTTTCATTCTGGAAACATCCCTTACGCTGTGGCTAAGCCCTGTCACCACCATATGCTTTCTTCCAGGAGTGCTGGTTCTGAAAGGTTCGCAGGAGAACTTCTGTGAAGTTTGGAAACTAGGAGGCGATGTACTTGCCGAAATAAAGTGGTGAGGAAGGACTGTGAAGCGTGCCGGGATAGCTCCGTCGGTGGTCCCAGGTTCGAGTTCCGGTTCCGGCATACAATTTTAATCTGCCGGAGCGTGTGTCTGAACGTGTACAGTTAACGTGTCGAGTCCAACGTGCGGCTGAACGCTCGGAGACGGTGCGATAATGTGCGTATGAGACGTGTGCCTCAACGAGTCTTACGCGATCGCAGGGCGGTCCAGCGACTGTCATCGGCGGCATCAGGTGCAGTTTACTAAATGAAAGGTCAGGAATTCGTGCTTTACCTCAATCAAAACGCTTATTTCGGCGCTTGTGCATACGTTCGTCATTTTCTGTCTATGTTATAGCCTAGGTAAGTAATAAAGAAATATCTATAAATGTAAGACTGTTAGGAAAGTTCCATGTTATGTTAATAAAGGCAGTGGTTTACAAAAGTTTCATGACAAACTGTGCGGTATTAAATTAGAATAGGCCTTCACATAACACAAACATTATTTCAACAGTATCGCTTTTTAGTAATACTTGAAGGTCATTCTTCCTCGAACACTGTTACTTCCAGCAGTAGGATGTTTAGAAAGTGTAAAATACAAGGCGTGAAACAAAAACGTGCGTATTTTGCCCTAAAGGTGCGAACTGTACTGTTCATAAAACGAATCAACAAACTCACTCCTCAGAGAATGCGCACTTAATTTGCATAACATCCAAGTATAAATTAATAAGAAATTCTTGGAATTTATTACAAAACGCAAATATGAGAATATTGACATCATTCGTTTCAACAGACCGCAAATCTACTATCTGCGCTACACCTGTCGGTGAAGTCACGGCTCTCCAAAATAATATGACTGTTATTTAATTTACGACTCCTACATATGTTAGTTACTGACACCTAATTACAACAATTCAGTTTGACGGATCTTCAGTGCGCCGTTGCCTGGTAACGACAGATTTCCATAATACAGGAATTCTGTAACCACATATAAGATGTTACCAGTCATTTATTGAGCTGTTTACGAAAGAACCTCAATTCACTCAGTTTCCTTTACTTGTGTTGAAATGTCATCTGTTCATAATACCCATCAAATACCACTTTGCACGGCCAGTGTTTTCCAACCTGTGTGTCACGATGAGCCGGCCGCGGTGGTCGAGGGGACTGAGGCGCTCCAGTCACGGTTTGCACGGCCACTACGGTCGGGGGTTTGAATCCCCCCTCGGGCATGGATATTTGTGCCGTCCTTAGGATTAGCTAGTTCATAAGTAGTTTGTAAGTTTAGGGACTGATGACTCCGTAGTTAAGTCCCATAAGATCTACAAACATTTGAACATTTTTTTCAATACCACTTTCCACTACCGGCCAATATAACGTCTTCGTCTCTCTACGGAAAAGAGCTGCCCCCACCCGGAAAGTCACGTGGTGTGACGTCGGTGACAGTCTGCAATCTTATTGATGATCGTTCAGACGCTCATTGAGAATTTCCGACGGGGGAAAGTCTCGCCAACGTATGGTTTGCTCGTTGTGACTTCAGAAACTCGCCACATTGACCACACTCTTTCAGATACACGCTTCGTGTGCCGACGGCTTTAGGTTGTGGCTAAGCCATGTCTCTACCATATCCTTTCTTCCAGGTTTGTTAGTTCTACATGGTTCGCAGGAGAACTTCTGTGAAGTTTGGAAAGTAGGAGGCGAAGAACTGCCAAAAGTACAGATGTGAGGACAAATCGTGAAGCGTGCCGGGATCCTTCAAACGGTATGATGCTTGCCTGCGAAAGGCAAAGCTGCCAGGTTCGAGTCCCAGCTCCGGCACACAATTTTAATCTGCCAGAAAGTTTCATATCAGCGTACACTCCGCTGCAGAGTGAAGATTTCATTCTTGAAGGTAAACGATGATTCGGTGGACAACACACATTTGTGTCCACGTGTTATCATCGCGGCACCATTTACTATTCAGCTTCGCGTTATTAAAGATTCAACAACTGCAGCGCTTTCATGAATGTGCAACTCCAGCCTTACTGTTTTTATAGGAACAATATTACTCAAGTGAGTGGTGAGTTTTTCGGTCACTTTTGACATGGTAATTTTATGTAGTCTAGCAATCGTTATTAATGCACGTTGGGCACTCTCAGTTAATATCGTTCTTCGCCCTGTTTTGTATCCGCTACCAGTAACGAGGATACTGTCACTAGTGAAACGTTAAACAGCACAGCCGTTTCTGTCACATATGCTACCACTAGTTGCGCTCAATCACCTGGGCTCTTTCGAAGTCTTTTTCCGATCATTTCTGTTGACTGTCGCAGGAAAAAAGCGTATAGTTCAGTGCAAGGCAACGTTCAAGACTTCGACGTCAGTTGCGCACTGTGGCCGCGTCAGTATATTACCACGTACACACTGGAGTCCACTTCAACAAGACGCAGTGTTCTTAATCTTCTGTCATATTTGAGTGGCCGACATAAATTTGAATCGCTCCTGGATGTGAGAGTTGTCCTGCACCGTGATGTGTAAAAATTAACACGAAGTCCAGAAGAGACGAAGTTTTGTTCCTGTTAGGGAAACAAGCGTTTCTCACGTAACTGCCAGTTGCGCAACTGTACTGAATATGAAGTGGACTGCGTTCCATTACACGGTTGAGGCGTTTTACATAACGAAGACGTGGCCGGTGCTTTGCAACCACTTCAGTTTATGGACTCATTTGGGTGCTGCAAGCGATGGAGCGTCCTCGGAGAGCGGAAGGTCGACGTGTTTCGTAACCGCTTCCGCCCGAGCACGACAGCGCCGCGCAACATAGGGCAGCAGAGAGAGAGAGAGAGAGAGAGAGAGAAAACAGTTCCTCCCATGGACATAACCCAACTACCCACAACTCTGCCTATTTGTATCTAATGTCTCTATGTATCCAAGTAACATATATACACTGGTCAAAACAATTAGGAGATCATTTGAGATATCTAGGTTCTGAAGTATTACCATCGGCAGAATGAACTGAAATGGTTCGACGCCTGTCGGTTCTACGGAGAGGAGACAACAACATTACGGTAACCGTATAGTGATAATAACAGAAAGTTACTGCAGAGGCGGTTAGTGTTGTGTTTAACAAATGAACTACACAAGCAGTTTGGTTCAGATAGTGTAGTGAGCAGGTGGTGCAATGCAACTACAACAACGTGACTTGCCCGAAGCAATGGCGTGGAGAGCCATAGGAATGTTGGAAGCGCGACACACACAGAGGGAGGAGACTGCAGTTACTGGAGTGTCCCAGAGTGTAATTTCCAGGACCTGGCTGCGATTTCAGATAACAGAAACCGTTGAAAGAAGGCAAGGTCAAGGTCGTCCAAGGGGAACATCAGCAAGAGATGACCGTGATCTACAGTTAACAGCCCGTCGAGACAGGATACTGAATGCAACTCAGCTGCAACGCACTCTCCAGGCAGCAACAGGACCTGCAATATCGACAAAAACATTAGAGAATGCGGCCTCTACACAAGAAGGCCTATGGCGTGTTTCCCATTAAAACAACGACACCGTTTAGCCCGCAGCAACTGGACGAGGATACATCACGATCGGAGTCGCAACGAATGGCGCCGGGTTCAAGATTTTATGTTCTGCAGGACAATCGTTGTTCCATCATCTGGAGAGAACGTAGAAATCGGAACATTACAGCTTGTGTGCAGAAAACATCACCATATCATGGTGGTGGACGAATGGTGTTGGCAGGAGTCAATACTGTCGGACGTACGAACCTCTGTGTCGTTCAGAATGGCGCTTTGACTACTCAGAGGTATAGAGACGAGATCCTTCGACCTTTTGTTGTGCGCTATGCTGGTGCCGTAGGAGATGGGTTCCTTCTGGTGGACGATAACGCTCGTCCCCAAAGAGCTGCACTGGTGGACAATATGCTTGAAGCTGAGGGGATTTAACGAATGTAGTGGCCAGCTTGTTCATCGGACTTGGGATCCACTTGGCAAACATATTGCAGCCGGACCAACACCTACCACAACGGTTGAACTAATGGACGAACGGTCAAATATCCCTTAAAGCTGATTGATAACCTCATTCCTCGCAGGTGTGCAACTGTACTGGCCAACCGAGGTGATCACACACCATATTAGAGGGGAACGAGACTGAATTTTTCACAATTGTGGTGCCTCAATCTAAGTAAACGTTGAAACCCCAAATAAAGAGCTGAGGCAGCAAAATATCGTACTGAATCACACATAAATTACAACTGCGACCAGTGTCTGATTAAAATACGTTACAATACGTATAATTTTGAACGTGGCATGTTTGAAGCAGCAACTGTTTTAATTGACTTAAGTCTGATGCCGCTTTGCGCATGGACACGCCGGCAGCCCACAGCGGCCACCCATTACGTTATTTTTGTTTTATTTTATTTATTTATTTTTGTTTGTTTGTTCAGACTGCTAGTTCTTAAGTACCTAATATGTTTTACAACTAACTTTATACAACATGAGTGCATTTACCTTTATGTCTAAAAGTCTCATGTTATAGTTTTATTTTGATGAAGACACTCTTAGTGGCCGGCCGCGGTGGCCGAGGGGACTGCGGCGCGCCAGTTACGGTCTGCACGGCCACTACGGTCGGGGGTTCGAATCCCCCCTCGGGCATGGATATTTGTGCCGTCCTTAGTGTTAGCTAGTTCATAAGTAGTTTGTAAGTTTAGGGATTGATAACCCCGTAGTTAAGTCTCATAAGCTCTACAAACATTTGAACACCCTTAGTGGTAGTTGAAATCTAGATAGAGTTCAATTATTTTAAAGGAACTTGTAGGACTGCATTTTCTCATACAGTAAATTACTATATGTATATTGTTTATGATAGCTCACCTGATACCCTAATTGTTTTGAGGTGTATATATTTTGCGGAATTGGAGTAGGTTAATGACTACACAAATCGATGAGTGGTTCTGAAAACAAGCGTTGGCATTAGTTACGTAAATAGTACGGAACTTGATGGTGTTGAAGACCACACACACCAATGTAAGTTTCTGAAGACAAGTTTGAATACTACTAACCGAAATACTGTTTAGGCGACGTGGTTGATAGAATAATCATGAGAGAGATGAATGATTCGCCATAAAAGTATCTGAACAGAATAACACATTTCCTCAACGATGTATTGTCCCTGGAGAAACCATTAACTGGCTTGCTAGATCATCCTATGTAATCCCATTAGAATTATTTTTATAGGGATGGTTAAATGAGAAAGTCTAAATTCAAATGTTTGTCAATCTATCGGACTCAACTACGGGTTTATTAGTCCGTAGCTTAAAAACTACTTAAACTAAGGTAAACTAACCTAAGGACAAAACACACACCCATTCCCGATGGGGGACTCGAACCCCCGACGGCGAACGGCCGTGCGCATCGCAGCACGGCGCCCCAGTGCGCACGGCTAATACGCCGCGGCTGGGGAAGTCTACTAGAGTGTTGCGCCACGCTATGTTTCGATCGCTTTCCACGACAGGCAAAAAATACTGGAAACGTAATGAAAGTCCGTGAATAGACAGGATATCCGAAAATATCTATAACGAGAAAATAACAAACACGTCACTCTGTTGTAATCAAATGGTGTAATTAATTTTAGTGTAAAGTCAGATCTCGAAACTGCCCTGCCGTGGCTGTTAAAGGTCATATCACTACATCACTCGGTAATAATGCCGGGAAAATAAATTAAGCAGTTCATGAATATAAAATTCTATAGAAACTATGGAATTCCTGAATATGCAAAAATCCTATACAAATACTGAATGAATTTTCATTGCATTGATGTGTATTCTTACGTTTTCAAAAAAAAAAAAAAAAAAAAAAAAAAAAAAAAAAAAAAAAAAAAAAATTATTGCGTAAAGTAGAAATCTGAGTGCAACAATTTTAAAACTTAATTACCTTAAATTAGAAAAGTTCATGAATCTATCGTCTAAAATAGTGACTTAAACATGGTATTGACTGACAGAAATTGTATAGTTACTGCGGGGCAACAATAACGATCAGAATAAAAGAATAACAGAACGAAAATACTTTATGATGATTTCCACTATTACCTCTCCACAGTACCATTATGTAAAATATTTCATTTTCAACCTCGTTTCCAATAATAAATATTTTATACAAAAATCGTCACAGTTTCCATTTCAATACAAATGTCCCACGTACCACGTCCTCGTCCCACGTCCCACTTCCTCAAAATACAAAACAAGAGGAAGTAGATCAGGATGAAATAGGAGATACTATACTGAGAGATGAATTTGACAGAGCCTTGAAAGACCTAAGTCGTAACAAGGCCCCAGGAGTAGATGACATACCCTAAGAGCTATTGAAGTCTCTGGAAGAGCCAGCCATGACAAGACTATTTGAACTGGTGTGTAGGATGTATGAGACCGGCGAAATACCCTCAGACTTTAAGAAAAAAGTAATAATCCCCATTCCAAAGAAAACAGGCGCAAACAGGTGTGAAAATTACAGAACCATCAGTTTGATAAGTCATGGTTGCAAAATTTTAACACGAATTATCTACAGGAGAATGGAAAAGCTGGTAGAAGCTGACCTCGGGGAAGATCAGTTTGGATACAGGAGGAACGTATGAACCCGGGAGGCAATACTCACTTTACGTCTTATCTTAGAAGATAGATTAAGGAAAGGCAAACCTACATTTTTAGGTTTTGTAGATTTGGAGAAAGCATTTGACAATGTTGACTGGAATAGATTCTTTCAAATTCTGAAGTCAGCAGGGGTAAAATACAGGGAAAGGAGAGTTATTTACAACTTGTACAAAAGCCAGACCGCAGTTATTAGACTCGAAGGGCATGAAAGGCAAGCATCAGTTGGGATGGGAGTAAGACAGGGTTGTAGCCTTTCTCCGATGTTATTCAATTTGTACATCTAGCAGACGGTGAAGAAAAGCAAGGAAAAATTTGGAATTGGGATTAAAGTTTAGGGGGAAGAAAAAAATGTTCAAATGTTTGTTAAGCTTAAGGGACTTAACTACGGGGTCACCAGTCCCTAAACTTACAAACTACTTATGAACTACCTACAACTAAGGGCGGCACAAAAATCCATGCCCGAGAGGGGATTCGAACCCCCGACCGTAGTGGCCGTGCAGACCGTGACTGGAGCGCCTCAGTCCCCTCGGCCACCGCGGCCGGCCCAGGGGGAAGAAATAAAAACATTTCGTTTTGCTGATGACATTGTAATTCTGTCAGAGACAGCAAAGGACATGGAAGAGCAGTTGAATGAAATGGACAGTGTGTTGAAGAGAACGTATAAAATGAACATTGACAAGAGCAAAACAAAAATAATGGAATGCGGTCATAGAAAATCAGGCGATGCTGAAGGTAACGAAACAATGAAGGTGGTAGATGAGTTTTGTTACTTGGGTAGTAAAATAACATGCGATGGTCGCAGTACAGAGGATATAAAATGCAGAATGGTAATGGGAAGAAAAACATTTTTGAAAAAGAGAAATTTGCTAACATCGAATATTAATTTAAGGGTAAGGAAGTCTTTTCTGAAGGAATTTGTGTGGAGTGTTGCCTTGTACGGGAGTGAAACATGGACGATAAGCAGTGCGGGCGGCCGAGGAGACTGAGGCGCTCCAGTCACTGTCAGCACGGCCACTACGGTCGGGGATTCGAATCCCCCCTCGGGCATGGATATTTGTGCCGTCCTAGTTCGTAAGTAGTTCATAAGTAGTTTGTAAGTTTAGGGACTGATGACCCCGTAGTTAAGTCCCATAAGCTCAACAAACATTTGAATTTGAATTTTGAAAGCAGTGCGGACAGGAAGAAAATAGAGGCTTTTGAAATGTGGTGCTACAGAAGAATGCTGAAGAGTATGTGGGTAGATCGCATAACTAATGAAGAGGTACTGAACAGAATTGGTGAGAAAAGGAATTTTTGGCATACCCTGACTAAAAGAAGGGATCGCTTGGTAGGACACATTCTTAGACATCGGGGAATCGTAAATTTAGCATTGGAGGGAAGTGTGTGGGGTAAAAATCGCAGAGGGAGACCAAGAGACACGTATAGGAAGCAGATTCAAGTGGATGTGGATTGCCGTTCTTATGAGGGGATGAAAAGGCTTGCTCAGGATAGAGTAGGTTGGAGAGCTGCATCAAACCAGTCTCTGGACTGAAGACCATAACAACAACAACAACACTTCAAATGTTGCAGAAGACTGTTCCAATGATTGAAACTCTCTGTCTCTCTCTCTCTCTCTTTGCACCGAGCGAGGTGGTTCAGAGGTAACAAACACACTGGACTCGCATTCGGGAGGATGACGATTCAAACGCGCCTCCGCCCAGCCTAATTTAGGTTTTTCATGATTTCTTTAAAACACTTCAGGCAAATGCCATGATGGTTCCTTACAAAGAGCATGGCCGATTTCCTTCCATATCCATGACAAAAACTACCCGAGTGCGTGGTACATCTCTAATGACCACAATGTCGACAGGACGTTAAACCCTGATCATCTCTCTCTCTCTCTCTCTCTCTCTCTGTCGCTCTCTCTCTCTCTCTCTCTCTCTCTCTCTCTCTCTCTCTCTCTCTCTCTCTCTCTCGCCCTCTCTCTCTCCCTGTCTCTCTGTGTATGTTGAAGGTGGGGGGGGGGGGGTGACGAAACGCACTTTAACGTTCCATATGTCTTAAAAGTTTACTCAAGGAAAATGTATATTACGTTGCTGAAATTAAAAATTATAATACCTCTGCTTGGCGGTACGCCACTATGGACTATGAGTACAAAGAAAGTCACATTAATGGCCACACGTTGTATCTGAATAACTTTTACATATCTGTGGCACAGTGCTGAGAAATTCCTGTTTTTCATTTATGTCAGACCAGTTGATATAACGGAATGACGCCCAGACGAATACAGCAACGCTGAAGCATTCAGGTACGCAAGATGTATTTACATAGTAAATATATTTTCACTTGGATTTCCAAAGTTTTGTATATGATATCAACATTTTCGTCAATGACTCGTTATAGCGAAGTCTGACGTTGAAAATGACTTATGCCCGAAATCTGAATCGTGACAATAAGCAATAAAAATCAGTCGAACGGAAGTCATATCCTTCGGAAAATTCTACATATCTGAGATTCCTAAATAATCTAAAATTATAAAGCAATCTTTTGTTTGTGATAAATTATAATTTTCTCACGTAGAGAACCAAAGTACAGATTTAATCCCTTGCATGACTTTCAGTATAGGCCTATATCAATTACGGTACGCAAGTTAATTTCAAATGCTTAAAAAACTGCCGTACTATTTTTTTATTACCACTGGTATCTCTAAAGGCATTGTCTGTGCGAGATTTCCTACAACTGTTTTACTTAGTTCTTTATTTATACATCTTGTTTTAATGGAGTCATTTGCAATTGGAATCATAATATTTAAGAGCAGAGTGTAGATGATACGTATCCCATAGATTTGAGGTTTCCGTCCAAAAGTCAAAAGAAATGTCATATAGGCCTAAACGTTTTTTTTTTTTTTTTTTTTTTTTTTTTTTCAACGTGTAAGCTACACATTCAAATTAGTATTGCTTCTCGATACAGTTGCTACCTCGTACTGCATAATTCCAGACAGGTGCTCTTAGAATGAGAAGTCCTGACTGTAGTCATATACGGATAAGATACGCTCAAAGTCCTATGAGTCAAACACTGCCCACGACTTGGTCATGCATGCCTTGTACAGGTGTGCTCGGCAAGTTTTTCGTGCGGGCAGCCTATCCAGTTAGGCTGTGCCCATTAAGCGTTTAGTGCTCGCTTACCGGTCATGTCGTACTCCTATGCGTGCTTACAATACGAAGACACCTGAAAAACTTGTCTTTCGCATCACCGACACTGTTGCCACATTAAAGCCTACAATATAATGTCTTCATCCCGCTCTAGTTCCGTAACGGAGATATGGCATTATCGTTTTATTTTCACATGTTGATCCGCACTAAGTATGTGACATACCTCCTGAATTATACGTAGTATTAATTTACACATATGTTTGGAGTCAAATGGAGTTACAATAAAAAAAAGAAAAGAAAAACAAAAGGAGAAGTAGTACCTATATGAGGAACAGATGCCGCTTCATCTTTATATATAAAGCAGTGTGTCCGTGTGTTTTTGTGTGGGTATTGTATACAAAATTAACAGTTTTGTTCCATCTTTATGAATTTTGCACACGTAAGCTACAATCCATGAGGACGGTCGCCGTAAGTGTAAGGATCACGTAAAACACACAGTTCACGAGATATGACGTCATGAACAATTAGATGCGAAAAAACTGTTACATCACGCGACATTGTTGCACTTTTCCTCCTAAACCACTCCATAGATTTCAACCAAATTTGGTACACATATTCCCTACCGTGACTTAACAGTTTCTGCGTGGTTAAGAATAACATTACGACACGTGGTTCTGGAGATATGACGTCATAAACAATAGGACTCACAAAAAAGTGTCACATAATGCGACGAGAATTTATTCATACACTGCATGAGAATGAGAATACTTAGCGACTTGCTACAAACTTAAAGATAATTTCAAACCTTTATTATATTTTTCTCGCTGACAAACAAAGTAAAATGGAAAAGGGAAAAAGTCTGTCGTTTACTACTTTTCCGCTGTTCATGGACTAAACCTACTGCGTTCGGTTTGACGTTAGAATTTATAATTTCTACAGTACAAATTGTAGCTGCAGGAAAATTTACGGACAGTATACACCTATATAGCTGAATGTATCTTCGAAATTGTATTACGGTACGACACTTAGTTCATGAGATATGAGCACATAAACAGCAACAATCATAGAAAACCGCCCCATCACGAATCAAGTTTTAATCTATTACTTCTTTACTACTAATTGTATTCGAAACAGATTTTACAGACATACAGCACTTATACAATTTAAAACATACCTGAAAAATTGATGATGCTTAACATGTCAGTTTAATAAATGGGGTCTATATATGACACTCAATGATTTAAGGGTTTTGTTTATTTATGTATTTTTTAGCGAAATTACTAAGTTTTATCTAAAAATTCATCTAAAGTGACGAAGGAGTCGTCATTCAGAAAATCTTTTAATTTTTCCATGGTACGACGCGCGATCTTCTTAATTTAAAGTATTAAAATGCCAAGATCTCGATCTTGGCATTTTATTTTAATTATTTTAATTTCTTTTTAAATACTAGTCGGCTGTCAGACTTTTGATGCCACTTGGCAAGTTACCAAAGACTTTTGTGGTGTAATTCACCCCTTTCTTTTCCAAAATTAGATTTAACCTTTAATAGTGAATATCAACCTTTCTCGTAGTGTTGTATCTATGCACAATGCTATTATTTTTGAATTGGGTCGGATTGTTAATAAAAGTGAATTCATACACTGTGAAGCTACAGAAAACATCTCTAGATCTTTAAATATCTGCAGTTTCCGATTACATGCTTTTGTGCAACGAATACTTTTTTGAATTGCCCCAGAATATTATTCCATACGAAAGCAGTTAATGAAAATAGGCTAGTAACCTAATTTACTGAGATGTATATCACTAAATTTTCCAATGACCCTGATAGCATAAGTAGCTGAACTCAAATGTTTCATCAGATTTTCAATCTTTTCTTCCAATTCAATCTCTTATCAATGCAAACACCTAAAATTTTTGGATAATCTGCCTTGGCTACAGATAATGTTCAAAGTCTGTATTTATAAATGGTGTCAAGCCGTTTACTGTATGAAACAGTATATACTGGTTTTTATCAAAGTTTAATGAGAATCCATTTGTAGAGAACCATGTAATACTTTTCTGTAAGACACTTACAGTTTCATCAGTTACTTCCTGTTCGTCAGACGTGATAACTATACTTGTATCGTCAGCAAACAGAACTAGCTTAGCATCTTCGTGAATATAGATTGAAAAGTAATTAATATATATTAAGAACAGCAAAGGACCCAAGACCGGACCTTGTGGGACCCCATTTTTGATAGCTCCCCAGTTAGAGGAATTAGCTGTTTCTTACATATTATGTGAACTGCTTATTTCAAATTTCTGCACTCTTCCAGTTATGATTTAAAGCATTTGTACCCTGTCCCACTCATACCATAATACTTAAGCTTATCTAGAAGAATTATATGATTTACACAATCAAAAGCCTTTAAGAGATCACAAAAAATGCCAACGAGTGATGCCCGGTTATTCAGAGCTGTAATCAATGTATACTGCTAGTGGTGAGGAAAGAACGAAGGTCATTTGAAGTGGTGACAGGGAGGTGTTTATGTAGTTGGATGTGTTGGTGGAGGGGTCGGGGAGCATGGGGAGGGATGCAGCCCTAATCAAATATAAGGGTGTGGAAGGAAGGGAGACGCGAGGAAAACAGAGGTTGAGTTTTCTCAGATCTGCTAGGAGGGAATATATCAGAACGAATCTCATGGTCCGGTAAGGGAAGGCGGTTGCATTTAGCCTACGTAAAGTGTGACTTCGTCTTTTATTGGTGCTAGAGCTCATTTGGTACACGATTTACATGAGACGACGCTGACGTGGTTGTGACCTGTGCTATCGTTGGCTTCCTAGTGCAATCGTTGTTGGTTTCAATAAAACCCTATATCATATCAAGCAAACGATTAATAACAATAACTGCGTGTGGCTCAGTTGCTGGGAACAAGTCTTTCAGCTGTACACGACTTCGGTGATTTGTATGCTGCTAACCTGTCCCAGTTATCCAGCTAGGGAAACAGGACTTACAGTTTACCGCGGAACCGAACCACCTGTCATTTCTGGCGACTCCTCACATCGTTGAGACGTGAAGATTACATTAAATACTGACGGAACATTTCCTTTATCCGACTAGGATTCGATCCTGCAACCTCGTGGTTTTCCGGTTCGCATTTGACCGCTAGAGCTCCAATCCTGTCAACGGTTAATAATTATATTACTGCGCAAAAATGTCCTGTATACAGATACTCGCTTAAGGATACACGGTAATTATAAATGGGAATTTTTTTATTACTTTATTAAATTCTATAGTCTTTCCTGATTATGTTGACATTACAGGGTTTCAAATTTTAAAAAAAAATGACTTATATATACCAAATTTTACCGGCACGCCCCCTTTATTTCTGTTACAGAAACCAGTTTTATTTCAAAAAGAACTGTGAACTCTCTGTTTCCAGCGATTGTACGTATGATACATTGTATATGTTGGTAACATTTCAGGTTTCTAGTGTGTAAATGATTATCTTTGCTATTATTTACTTTTGTTTCGCTGAAGCAGTTTGTTCACGTGTTACCGAATGTTTGTTGTCCAAGTGCTACATATATTTGTTTTGCAAGTGGTACATATATTTGTGGGAGTACGTATCCTTTTGTGCGCAATAAATAATATAATAAACTTTCATAAGTTTTACACAGATGTCCACCCTGCTCACGGACTTTGCCGTAAAGGAGCAGATTCTTAGTGTGGTTAGCAAAAAGCAAAATATAGTGGTCAAATATACCATCATAAGCATTCTCTTCCTGAGCCTGTTATGCATGAAATAACACCAATTTTCAGAGTCCTGAGTGACCTTATTTTTGTTTAGTAAATGTCTTCATGGAGGCACTCAGAATACAAATGAAAGTTTCAACCATTGCATATGGGAACAATTACCCAAGAATGTTTTTGTTGGACTAAATACATTGAAATTTGGTGTACTAGATGCAGTGGTATGTTTGAATGATGGAGTGATAGGAAGAATGGAAGTCCTGAGAAATTTAGGCATAAAATGTGGCTGCAATATGGAAGATCAATTTTTTTTTTTTTTCTCTTTTTTTTTTTTGGTGTCAGACCACAGTTGCATGAAGCTGAAAGAATCACTCTTCAAGTTACCAAAGAAGCAAGAATTGCTAAAAGGAATGCCAAGCGAAGCTTGAAGATGATGAAATGCTGCAGGGTGAAGACTATGCTTCAGGAATGTTCTGAGGCACAGATTAATTGGACTTATATCTTCATTAGCAATTTCCTGCAAGTTGTATTTTTCAGCATTCAGGTACAAATATTTCGTAAAGTTTATCAATAATTGGTCTATTTTTTTCTGTAACTTGCAATAGTCCTTCCTATGTAGTATAACTTAGCTATATTCCACAGTCACCTAAATTAAAGAAAAATAAAATTTTTATAAGAGAAATAAACATAAAAATTAAAATGTAAGATTTGATATTTTTGTACCCTTGTAATATACATAACAGGTGGGATTAAATAGATGAGCCGTCACGTTATACATATTGGTCTCCTTCAAATTTATAACATAGGATTAAATGGTACCTCAATGGTACCTCAATGGTACCAATCCCTTGGCCTTGATACCAATGGCGTCACACGTGATATACGCCAAGACCTTCGGAGAACCAGTATTTTGGGGAAAAATTGCATGAATTTCTATGTAATTTTTTAAAATAACCCTAAGCCGGTTCCAAAATATTCAAAATACTTCTAATTTGTTTAAAAAGTATGCTGCATTACCTGATATCAACAAAAAAATCTATAATTCATATACATTATAAACAGTGCCTGAAAGAAATAGGTATCTGACATGTTGCTCTAAATACATACATAAAAAAATTGCATCATCGACATACAAGTGACATAGACAGTATTCCATACTGTAGTGAATCGGTAGAGAAATACATCTCCCGAATTACTGACAAACAAAACAAAAAAAAAAAAAAAAACAAAAAAAAAAAAAAAAAAATCTTTTGTATTCACACAGAATCTAAAATCACTGTCTTGAGGTTACCACTTGGGCAACAACTTCTTTCAATAAAGACTTTCACGGCCACCGGCATTACTACAAGTCTGCTCCGCGCGTGGCATTACAGTGTGCCCACGAGTTCATTATTTTAACCAAGGCTGATCTAATTCATCCCGTTCTTCAGAGGCAGTCCTGCTTAAGTCTCTCAGATTTCGTGGTTGCTCAGGGCGTGCTAGCATAGCTGTTTTCAATTTATCCCAAGCATGTTCAACTAGATTCAGTTAGAGACGTAGGCCAATCCTACACTTCAATACTGACAGGATTGTTGAAATCGTACGCGATGCCTGTACGATCGATTTGGGAGTTGTCCATAAATATGTTTTCTTCCCCGAAATTCTGATGAAACTTTCAATGATACCTTGCAGGATGTTATCCCTGTGTTAAAGAGACTTGACCTTGGCCTTGATACCAATGGCGTCACACGTGATATACGCCAAGACCTTCGGAGAACCAGTATGTGGCAAGTCATGATGACTGCTTGTAATCTGAATACGATTCCAGTTCCTTACCACATCATTCTCACTCACGACTATTCGCCTTGAAACTTCTCTCGATGAAACTACTTATTGACTTGAAGCAACAGTCTGTGTGTGATCAAACATCGATATTCTTCTTCTTGTCGTCGGAGAACGTCCATACAATGTGTATAAATGCCCCATACTGCTCCTACATTTCGTACTGAATGAAGTTACAATGTTATTCACCTAAATACGACGATACGGGCATGCTTTCGATGGGGCTAGAGCAACGCCAATTGTATTGTAGTTTCCCTTTCTGGCAACTTCTCTACTAAATTCTCCAAATTATCCCCAATGAATGGCAAAACATTATTAACAGGAACCTCATCTTTGTTACACAACAAGTACATTTCCTTGAGGCATCACTCACCTCTTGTGTGTTGCAGACTTTTTTTTGGGAAATTTCATTTTGCCAACACATTTCAACTCCACATCATTAACAAAAACACTGAGGATAAAATCACTGTTTATAACAGCAGAGCAGACAACTAAAAAAAATGTTCAAATGTTTGTAAATCTATCGGACCAAACTGCGTGGTCATCAGTCCGTAGCTTACAAACTACTTAAACCTAGGTAAACTAACCTAAGGACAAACACACACACCCATGCCCCAGGGAGGACTCGAACCTCCACGGCGAGCAACCGCGCGCTCCGCAGCGAGACGCTTTAGACCGCTCGGCTACTCCACCGCGGCAAAACAGACAACTCTTGTTCAGAATGTTCAAATGTTTGTTAAGCTTAAGTGACTTAACTACGGGCCGACCGCGGTGGCCGAGGGGACTGAGGCGCTCCAGTCACGGTCTGCACAGCCACTACGGTCGGGGGTTCGAATCCCCCCTCGGGCATGGATATTTGTGCCGTCCTAGTTCGTAAGTAGTTCATAAGTAGTTTGTAAGTTTAGGGACTGATGACCCCGTAGTTAAGTCCCATAAACTATACAAACAACATTTGAAACTTAACTACGGGGTCATCAGTCCCTAAACTTACAAACTACTTATGAACTACCTACAACTAAGGACGGCACAAATATCCATGCCCGAGGGGGGATTCGAACCCCCGACCGTAGTGGCCGTGCAGACCGTGACTGGAGCGCCTCAGTCCCCTCGGCCACCGCGGCCGGCACAACTCTTGGATACGGATTGTAGTTAATTAGCAATAAGCAAACACTGTCTAACTTGTTAACTACAATCCAGTCACTGTGCTTATCACATTCACTTATTTTATTTCTTAGCTGCTCCAAATTACAGAAAGAAATCGCTTCAATGAACTTCGCCTGCGTCTCTACACTTTCACGAATAGCAATCTGAAGGGCAGGCATTGTTTTCTAGTCGCTCCCCGCGACTTTCGGGGTTCTCTCGTGATGATGATGGTATACTGGACAAGTATGTAGGGCATCCCGGTAACTTTGTAGGTATAGCATCTGGAAAAGAAAAACTTAACATCAAATTACATGCAAGTATACAACCAACATTCTCCTTACGACATTGTACTATACAAATGTAGGCCTCTAACACTTGGTTCTTTAACCTACCTTTTTTTAAGCGTCGACGATCCAATGGTGCTGTTAACAATTTTCCGGTTCTTGGGTCGTACATGCTTGTACTGCTTAAAATATCTGCTTCCTTGAAGTGACGCTCACAAACCTTAAAAGAAGCGTACAGTTTACTGTTAATGATGTTATTAAAACTGCCGTTAAGATGGGCTAGTTGTGTGTCGTTTCCATTGGTAATACATTTAAGAATAAAAGCTGCTATGCGTTACGATTTATGTAATGGTATTGTACTAGTTAAGAAACACAACGATACTTACAACTGAATGTTTACTAGGTTCCCAATCTCGTCTGTGAACAGCCGAGATCCATTTCCGTCTTAGAGCTTCATCCGACGGAAAATAAAACACAGAAACTTTACTGTCATTGTCATAATTGCCTCTGCAATTAGGCATACATCACCTTCGGGGCATTCTGCTCAGCACTTCAAACAAATATTGCACAATTCAAAATATTCACTCAGTCCGAAGCACAATACAGTATACACCACGTGGTAGTAGCGAGTAGCGAAAGAGTCAAAGAGCTCAGTTTGTTATGACTCCTGCGCTTGACGTCACAGCCTTGTGAGACGTGCGCTGTGAGGCTTTGTTTCTAGATGGCTTGGCTAGAGGCATATCTGTTTACTTTTTGTGACACTTCAACGTACGTCCAGAAGGAATGTATTTATGGCATACAAAACGTTTCTAATATATATATATATATATATATATATATATATATATATATATATATATATATATATATATATATTGCAAGTTTTGTGTGATACAGTACGATATCTTGCGGTCTCTTCACTTCAGGTTTACATGGCGTTTACTTAGAGAGAGGCACCATGGGGCTACCATAATAATGAAAAACTCCTTCTCGTTGCCCTCTTTTATGGTGTGTAATCACCTCGGGCAGCCAGTATAGTAGCACACCTGTGTGGAATGCACAGTATGAGGTTATCAGTCGGCTCTTGAATATTTGGTTGTTCTTCCGTGAGTGCAACCGTTGTGGAAGGTGCTGGTCTGGCTGCAATTCTTCTACAAGTGTATCCCAGACACGCTCATTCCGGTTGAAAGTCCGTTGAAAAAGTTGGCGACTCTATTCGTTCAGTTCCCACCAAAAGGAATCCATCTCCTACGGCTCCAGCGTAGGGCACAAGGTCGAAAGGTGTCGTCTCTATACCTCTGAGCAGTCTAAACGCCATTCTGAACGACACAGAGGTCCGTACGTCTGCCAATACCGAATCCTGACCACACCATTCGTCAATGAGCTTCATATGGCGATGTTTCCTGCACTTAAGCAGGATTGCTCTGAGTTCTACGTTCTCTCCAGATGAGGAGAACACAAAATTTTGACTCATCTGTGAACAGAAGCCGGCGTCTTTCTTTACGATCCCATTCTCGATATTCCTCCGACCGGTTTCTCCGGTGGTAAACGGTTACGTAGTTTGAGTGGGATACACACCATTGGTTTTCGTGCGTAGAGGCCACATTCGCGAAGGCGATGTCGGAGGGTGCGTTACAGCTGAGTTGCATCAACCTCCTGTGTCGACGGGATGTTAACCGGAGATAACGGTCATCTCTTGCTGATGTTACCAGGGAACGGCCTTGGCCTGGCCTTCTTTTAACGGTTACTGTTGATTAAAATGGCGTGAAATTCCTAGAAATTACACGTTGGCACCCTCCAATAGCGGCAGCCATCTCCATCTGTGTCTCTTCCGCTTCCAACCTTCCTATGGTTCCCCATGCTTTAGCTTAGGGGCTAGTTTCATTGCTATATCAACATAAACCCCCTCTGCAGCAACTTTCTGTTATTATCACAATGTCAGTTGCTGTTGCCGTAGAACCGACAATAGACGTCAAACATTTCATTTCATTCTTCCGATGACGACACTTAAGTGCCTAGATATCTCAACTGATCCTCTGTTTTGACCAGTGTATAAGGTGACTCCAAGAAGTTACATGGTACACTAACTTTTTTTTAATGTTACATTACACTACCAACTGTTGGAGATGAGTTACGATAGTTATAAACACGGTGTGAACGTCACCACTGGAACCTCCCAGATGTTATTTCCGTTTTCCGAAAATATGGGAATCGCGTGGTGCAACATCTGGGCTTCCCGATGAGCATCTCCCGCGACTGTGCGGCCTTGGTGAAATTGTTGGCACCATTTCGCTACAGCTGGGCTCGTCTCTGCAATTGGTCCATATATCCCCGGAATTCCAATCTGAAACTGTGTGGGAGTTTGGCCCCAGCAGTCGTACTGTCCCGTGTACTTAAGCTTCTTCAGCTGGCGCACTGTTTCACTTCCACGCTGTGATATAAATGCGATTCTTACTGCAGCATAATTAGGGCTCCGGCAGGCCGGGAACATGTACTGCCTGCCTCCTGGCAACGCGCCACGCGTGTTGCGCATATCTGTTAGCGTGTGACGACGTGTGTAATTTACTGTCTGAAGTTTCTTCGAAACAACGACAAGCAATACGAACAATAAAGATACAAATGTTCGAACCTAACTTGAATAAAATGCGTATTAACGTAAAACAACTGTAGGTCTATCTTTGGTGCTGCGTTATTACTGTAAATGTATAATAGCAAGACGTAAACATTTAGAAAGGTCCTTATCGCATGCTGGATTACTCAAATAATCCACTTCCTTGATTTTGATAGTAATAATACAGCATATCTTCTCCCTTTATATATGAAGCAGAGTGTCCGTATGTTTGTGTGTACGTGTTGCATACAATTCTACAGTTTTGATCCAGTCTTTTTCAAATTTTGTACACGTAAGCTTCAATCTATGAGGACGGTGGACGTAAGTGTAAGAATCATTTACGATACATAGTGCACGCGATATGGCGTCATAAACAATGAAATGCAAGAAAAACTGCTATATTTAGCGACAATGCTGCTCATTTTCTCCTAAACCACTGGACTGATTTCCACCAAATTTGGTACACACATTCCTTACCGTGAGGTAAAAATTGCTGCATGTTACGAATCACATACGACATATGGTTCAGAAGATATGACGACATATACAATAGGAATCGCAAAAAACTTTCACATAACGCGGCGAGACTTTATAAATACACTATATGAGAATGAGAGTACTTAGCGACTTGCAACAAACTTTAAACGTAATTTAAAACTTCATTAAACTCTTTATCGCTGATAACAGTAGCAAAATGATGAAAAGAAAAAAAGTTTCTCGCTTATTACTTTTTCGCTGTACATGGAGTAAAAGTACAGCATTCGGTATGACGTTATAATTTGAACACTACAAATTGTACCCACAGGAAATTTTACAGACAGCATATAGTTGAGTGTACTTTGTAAATGGTATCACAGTAAGACGATGCAAATGATAAACGAGTTTTCATTCGACAAATATATTATACTAGAACTGACATGTGATTACATTTTCACGCAATTTGGGTGCATAGATCCTGAGAAATAACGGCCTTGTTACGCCTGGGCATTGAGTCAAAATAGAGCTTGACTACAGGTACAGACGCCCATGCAGCTTCAACGCGATACCACAGTTCATCAAGAGTAGTGACTGGCGTATTGTGACGAGCCAGTTGCTCGGCCACCATTGACCAGACGTTTTCAATTGGTGAGGAATCGGGAGAATGTGCTGGCCAGGGCAGCAGTCGAACATTTTCCGTATCCGGAAAGGCCCGTACAGGACCTGCAACATGCGGTCGTGCATTATCCTGCTGAAATATAGGATTTCGCAGATCATCGAATGAAGGGCAGAGCCACGGGTCCTAACACATCTGAAATGTAACGACCACTGTTCAGAGTGCCGTCGATGCAAACAAGAGGTGACCGAGACGTGTAACGAATGGCAACCCATACCATCACGCCGGGTGATACGCCACTATGGCGATGACGAGTACACGCTTCCAATGTGCGTTGACCGCGATGTCGCCAAACACGAATGCGACCATCACGATGCTGTAAACAGAACCTGGATTCATCGGAAAAAATGACGTTTTGTCATTCGTGCTTCCAGGTTCGTCGTTACGTACACCCTCGCAGGCGCTCCTGTCTGTAATGCAGCGTCAACGGTAACCGCAGCCAAGGTCTCTGAACTGATCGTCCATGCTGCTGCAAACGTCGTCGAACTGATCGTGCAGATGGTTGTCGTCTTGCAAACGTCCCTATCTTTTGACTCGGGAATTGAGACGTGGCTGCATGATCCGTTACAGCCATGCGGGTAAGATGCCTGTCACATCTACTGCTAGTGTATGAGGCCGTTGGGATCCAGCACGGTGTTCCGTATTGCCTTCCTGAATCCACCGATTTCATATTCTGCTAACAGTCATTGGATCGCGACCAACGCGAGCAGCAATGTCGCGATATGATAACCCACAATCGCGATAGGCTACAATCCAACCTTTATCAAAATCGGAAACGTGATGGTAGGTATTTCTCCTCCTTACACGAGGAATCACAACAACGTTTCACCAGGCAACGTCGTTCAACTGCTGTTTGTGTATGATAAATCGGTTGAAAAGTTTCCTCATGTCAGCACGTTGTAGGTGTCGCCACCGGCGCCAAGCTTGTTTGAATGCTCTGAAAAGCTAATCATTTGCACATCACATCATCTTCTTCCTGTCGCTTAAATTTCGCGTCTGTAACGTATCATCTTCGTGGTGTAGCAATTTGAATGGCCAGGAGTGTAATAAAAGTACCGAACAATAAAACGTAGGAAATCACTACGGATAAGTGATTTAAGAAGGTTGCAGCCAGTCACCAGCCCTATTTAATGTATATATAAGTGATGTGATTAAGAACGGGAAACAGGAAGTATAGTCTGTATAGAAATAAATGTCTTATGTATCTAGACGATGTTACAGTGTTGGAAGATGACATATAAGAAGCTGTGTATCAACTTCATCAACAAGGTAAAACAAAATATAAGCTTCTAAATCAAGAAACTAAAATCGCGGATCATCATGGAAAATAACTCACGCATTCGAAAATAATAATGCGAGGGTGATCCCGTAAGTACCCGACCGAACAAAGAAAACACAAAAATCTCCTTTAAGCTCTATACAGTTCCCCATCTATGTTGAATAAGTTCAATACCCTTTTAATAATGAGAATTACCAATAATTGCTGAAATCACGTTATATTTTAAAATCTGCGACCATCGAGGCATATTTTCAAGTTTGGGAACAGAAAATAAACCCATGGGGCTAAATCTGGGGAATAGAATGTATGAGGTAGCAATTTAAACTTTAATTCATGAATTTTGGCCACAGCAGTAACGAAATAACGAACCTGTTAGCTCGTGTACTGTTCTAAAAAAATAAAAAAATAAAAGCATGGTTTTCTTCGCCAAATGCAGCCGATTTTGCTTGATTTCTTCGCCCACAAGGTAGCAATTAATTTACATAATGCTCGCAGTGGATAGTTTTTCCTTTTTCAAGGTAGACAATGAAATTTATCCAAGACGCATCCAAAATAAAATAGTAATAATAATGAAATTAAAATTAAACCGACGCCAAGACCTTGCCTACAAATAAACGGTTTTCAACTTCTTTGGCGTCGGTTCTCCAGTGTGTCCATTGTTTTGATTGTTCTTTTGTCACGGGAGTGAATTGATGGATCCATGTTTCTTGCATGTTATGAAACGGCGCAAAAATTTGCTATGTTGCTGCGAAACTTCGCTAAACACTCAACTGAAATTGAAACATCTTCACAGTTTTTGATCGAGTATGAGCAAACGCGGCACAAACCTCGCAGTCCCTAACATGGCGCCTAGAACCACTCATGCCCGCTCAACGGCTTCAAGCCGAATGATGAAAAAAGACTAGAAAGGGATTGATTGAGATTTATTGGACGAATCCCACGAAAATGTGATCCCCACTGGAAGAGAAAAACTAACCATCATCGAATATTTCTCGTCAACTTGAGTCCCTAATCAGATAAAGCGAATATTGAGAAGATACAGAAGACGCTAAGTACGATTCATTAAGAGAAAAGTCTGTATTTCATACTTGATGAGGCTACATTTAGTGGGAATGTATTTTTGGACAAATGGCTGTACAGTGTAAAACGAGTGATAAGCTAGGGTTTTATAGCTGCTAGATAATTGTGAAAATTCGTTGTGTTCGACCATAAGCTGTTTATTAGTTTAGCGAAATGCTACGGGTTTCGGCCGATAGACCATTCTCAAGCCCCACCCTAACACTAAAAAATATTTTCTGCAATGTGATATGTGGTTATAACCATTGTTTCTGTTCTGGAAGTATTTATATAGTTGTTTCTTTTATATCATGATTCCAATTGCTTCTCCTGTAAACTGTCATTCAATACATTTTTTTAACTTGTGTCTTTATCCTCTGCTGGCGCTTGATAATGGTCTAACGATCGAAAGCTGTAGCTTTTGACGATGTTAATAAACAGCGTATGGTCAAACACAATTAATGTTCACGAGATGTACACTGTATAATGTTCTGTTGATGGTAGCCGGCCGCGGTGGCCGAGGGGACTGAGGCGCTTCAGTCACGGTCTGCACTGCCACTACGGTCGGGGGTTCGAATCCCCCCTCGGGCATGGATATTTGTGCCGTCCTTAGTTGTAGGTAGTTCATAAATAGTTTGTAAGTTTAGGGACTGATGACCCCGTAGTTAAGTCCCTTAAGCTCTACAAACATTTGAACATTTTTTGTTGATGGTAGCATGTACCGAAACGGGTCTAGAATAAACAACAAAATTATACAGTTGTTGGCACAATAATGCTTTCTTTTTCTAAATACTTAACGGCTGTGGATGACCACTTAAAAAACCTATGACGTTCATAAAGATTTTAACTCCTCTTTCAGACAAATTTAAACGGATGTTACAGCAATGACAGAAAAAATCGAGCCTGTATGCTTACCGAAAGTCTTTCTTGCCACACCACTTTGACGACTGAAATAGGAATATGACAAAATGATAATGATTTTAGATTTACATTACGTCTGTACCATAATATGACTTGCGGAGTGTAGATGCAGACTGACAAGAAAAGTACTCGGGCTCGAACAAACACAAATATACCAAAATCGTCTGAGAGATAATGTAGAGGTCCCTTATTCCACTAGCGATACTCTCGCATCTGCAAAACTCTGCAGTCGCCCATTAGAGGCCTCTGCGTGAGCCACGCCGCATTGCACTTTGACCTGCCGGAACACCAGTCGGGAGCACTAGGGACAGTGCGGTGTGCCTCTGAAGTTCCCTTTTGTGACGTTATTTGTGTAGTGAAGCGTCAGATGGGTCGGCCATTGGTAATCAATACTGATAATGTATTGCGATTGGTTGAGATGAAATTCCAAAGAGCCCTTCTTCTTGAATACGGTCTTGGTGTAGAAGATGAATCATTGACATGTTTTCTGGTATCTATTATAGTGCAAAAATATGAGTATAGATTAGAAACACTATAGTATATACCAGGTAACATGCGAATGATTCATCTTGTACAGCAATACCATCTTCACGAAGAAGGTTTCTTCGTAACTTCATCTCAACCAGTCACACTATATTAGCAGGATTTTTTACCAATCGCCGACCTATCCGACGCTTCACTATACAAATAACGTCACAAAACGCAACTTCAGAGGGTCACTGCACCGTCAGTGTTGGTGTACCGGCAGGTAAAGGTGCAGTGCGGCGTGGCACACGCAGAGGCCTCTAATGGGCGACTGCAGAGCTTTGGAGATGAGGGAATATCACTAGTGCAATGAGGAACCTTCACATTATCTCTCACACGATTTTCGTGTATTTATATTTGTTCGAGCCCAAGTACTTCCCTTGTGAGATGAACATAGCGTTCATTTCGTTTTTTGCATATTTTCGTACAATGGTACCAACAATAATTACACCCTTAAATCGTACTGTTTGCTTCTACCTGCGCGAATTGAAAAGTAGGGAGGAAACCTGATCAAATGTTGAAATATTTGTGAAGTTATTGGACCTAACTACAGTGGTCATCGGTCCCTAAAATTACAAAGTACTTACACTAAGTTATCCTAACAGCAACAGACACACACATGCGCGAGGAAACTCGAACCTCCGACGTGGAACGACCACGCGCACCGTAGCAAGACGCCTTAGTGCGCACTCCTATTGCGCCGCGGCAAACCTGTACGGTACTTGTCACCAGTAAATGGTAGGAAAATTATGAGTCCTTGCCCCAAAACTTGTCAAAGTATGATGCGAATGCAGTGTTTTTTATGCGCCATACGCGTTCATAGCTCGATCCATAGCCCGATCCAAATTGTCCTCAAGACGTCATAGGAGTGAAGATACCTAAAACTGTATTTGCTTCCTCAAACGGCGGAGCGTAAGACATTTACATAGGTATGTCGTAACGGAACTTATAAGGTATAGACGAAATGCGAGGCTAAAGCAAGTGAGTGTTGCATCGCTGAAAACAGGTTTCTGGGAAGGTAGCCAGGTAAGGCAACGCCAGTAGCAGAAGACGTCATCCACTAACGGTCCACGGAAAATTAGCATGACGGTCGCGTGTAAAGGTTTCTGCACCAGCATCTACACTTCCAGTCTGCAAGTATCCGAATGCTACACACTGGAGGGTACTGCGTATCATTAATTGTTGCTTCCTTCGTTGCTCCATTCTAATATGGAGTGAAAAAAAAATAACTGTCTTTATGCACCAAATACTTGGCAGTTGATATATAGTCCGTCGAATAGAATCTTTTTACTCCGTATTGAAATAAAGTTTCATCGTTAGGTTTCCACGTAAGATCCCTAAGAATATTTTACCAGCAGGCATCTTAATTCCTCTGATCGATTTTTCCAATCTGATCACATGTGGATACCCAAAACCTACCAAAACGCTCAAGACCAGACGGCACCGGTTCTTACTGCGAATATTCTTTTCCATTATTTCTAGTATCTTATCCACTTCTGTTCGCTCAACCTGCAGCTGATTTACGAAGTGCATTCAAGATACATCACCTATTATTTTTTCCTTAGGACTGGCTTCTAATAGAATTCTTCCCTAAACTGTGGAAGCGAACTAAAATAATACCGATTGTTAAGCTCGGAAAGGAACAAGGCATAGAAATCAACAAGTATCGTCCAATAAGTCTTTTGTATACTGGAGCGAAGGTACTGGAAAAACTTTTAATAAATCGAATAATGCATTTTGTCTACTCCAGAGGTCTTCTTCATAAGAACCAGTACGGTTTCAGCCCACAAACGGATACGACTGACGCACTAATGGTTGTAAAAGGATTTGTGGAGAGTAGTCTTACGACTAAAATGTGTGTCATCATGTCTGGGTGTTCAGGGCGCCTTCGACGCTGCTTGGTGGCCTGAGATTTTAAAGAAGTTGCGTGAGTTTAACTGTCCTGCAAATCTGTATAACCTTACACGTAGCTATGTCAGTCACAGAACTGCAACGTTGAATGTCAACAACCTTCTCATAGAAAGATGTGGTACCAAGGGATGCTCACAACGTTCTTGTTGTGGTCCAGGTTTCTGGAATATATGATTCCTTGCTTAAATTGCCTTACTCAGGACACTCTGTTATAGCCTTTGTCGACGATCTGATTGTACTAACCAAAGGGGAGAGTCCTCTTGCAGCTAATAACATATGTAATGCAGACATGCAATTAATATCCACTTGGGCCAGTAATAATAAACTCCAATTCAACGAACAGAAATCAAAAGCTATGGTTATCACTAGGAAAAGTAAATTTGTCTCATCGAGAATCGCAATATACCTTAATAACAAGGTGCTTCAACAAGTAGATCATGTAAAATATCTGGGCGTTATACTCGTAAGTTTACCTTCAACAAACACGTTCAACATATTACAGATAAATGCACGGTCTTAATTAACGCTCTTTCAAGATCAGCTAGACTCAACTGGGGTCTGCGGGCAACATCACTGCAAACTATTTATAAAGGAGCACTACTGCCTACATTATCGTGCGGCTCAACGATGTAGATAGACGCGCTGGAGCGACAAAATGTCCGTACCACAGTCAATAGAATGCATCGGTTAATAACTTTAAAATTTGTCAAAGCTTACAGAATGACATCCAGTGAAGCACTCTGTGTTTTATCAGGTCTCATGCAAATTACTCTTAAGATACAGGAAATAGACAAACATTATAACCTGGTCAAACCCAAAGACGCCAGACAGACAGTCGACATCGCCTTACAGTACAGAAGCTGGGCACACCCGGCAGACTTTACGAGGATAACTGAGAAGGACGCAAGCAAAAACTGCCCTGTTGAAATATACACACATGGAAGCAAGTCATACGACGGAGTGGGTTCGGGGATAGCAATATTTGTTAATAAGAAGCTTATTTACCAGATACAGCTAAAATTGTCTAATGAATGCTCAAACAATCAAGCGGAACAATTTGCCATTCTCAATGCTCTTCAGTTCATAAACAATCTCTCGAATACTGATACAACTGAAGTAATTCACACCGACAGCACCACAACTTCTTCATTGAAGAAATAAGGCGTAAAATCAGAACGTTGTAGACACACAACTGGCCGGTGCATTTCGAATGGGTTAAAGCACATCGAGGGATATGGGGAAATGAACTAGCTGACAACCTTGCTAAAAGAGCAGCTCGATAACGACAAGCAATACGCTACAACAAAATACCTACAAGTGCCGTTAAGAAGAAACTTTGAGAGGAGATTAGGAACAAATGGGACATTGAGCGGCAAAGAACAAAAAACGGGGGAAGCACTAAACCGTATTTTCCTACGATCCGACAACGTTTAATGATTAAACTCCCAGTATCTCCGAATTTTACAGTTATGTTAACAGATCGTGGGAAACTGAAAGCCTTTTATCAGCGGTTCAAAATAATTGAAGGCGGAACGTGTACGTGTAACAGAGCTCTCCACACTATTGACCACGTGCCTTTTGACTGCTGCAATTTATTGAAAGAGAGGGACCATCTCAGAAAAAAATGGCTGCCAAAGGAGGAGGATGGCCCGTCAGTAAATATGATTTGGTACATAAATTCACTACAGAATTTTACAGTTTTTGTAATTCAATAAGATTTGTTTCTTTGTAAACCCTGTCAACTTATGTACTGTACTTGTGTAAAAATACCTGATGTAACCGCCTGAATCTAACCATCAAACATGTAATATTACTATGTAATGGGGCATGTCAGATAATAGATACCTAAATAAAATAATAGAAACATGCGGTTTGTTTTAAAATACGAACACTCAGTGCGGATGCGTAGTAGAGATGTGAGCACTGTACGGCACATAAAAGTCCAGCGCCAGCACAGAGAGTTAGAACTGTTATTTATGGCGACGTTGTCAATACAAGAGCAGCGTGGAATCATTCGTTTTCTCCATTTGCGTGGTGTGTGCCACCGATTGAAAATCATTGCTAGTCGCATGGTGTCATGCATGTGCCAAATACGCATTCGTCGGTGCTGCAGTTCAGAGAAAACAAAATGTCTTGTGACAACACCATGCGGTCTGGCCACATGTTCGACAGGGTGGAGAATATTGTTTTGGACGATTGGCGAAGGACGCGGGACAAATCGCCACAAAATTTGCCATTTCCGTGGGATCTGTGTACAACACCCTGTACGAGGACCTGAAAATGCGAAGTGACCTCCAGGGGGGTGCCGCGAATGCTGACGGATGATCATAACGCTGAGCCCTTGGCATTTTGTTAGGCAATGTTGACGCGTGATAACGGCGTGAGTGGTTGGCAATGGATGAGACATAGTTGCCATATTTCAATCCTGAAACGGAAGCCAGTCAGCTCAGTTGAATCACACCGACTGACCACAACCAAATAAATAAATAAATAAATATTTAAAAAAACGGGTAATCGCCAGTGCTGAAAAACTGATGGTAGCCATGTTCTGGAACAACGATGACCTAATCTGTACTCATCTCGTTCCAAAGGGCACGAAGTTGACAGATTTATCCTACCGAGATGTTTTGCTGAAAATGTCCTTCCAGCATTGCGTGAAAACTGACCGGAAAAGTCTGCACGAAAGCTCTTTCATCAAGACACCGCAGCAGTACACCGGGCGAACGCTACGCTGCAGTTGTTTCGTGACAATAATTTTGAAATGACCTGTCATGCTCTCTGCTCTCCCCTGACCTGGCTCCTAGCGACTTTTGGCTTTTTCCAGCGGTGACCGACGCTCTTCGTGGTTGCACATTTACTAGCTGTGCTACAATTGCATCAGCGATTTTCTAGTGATCAAAGGAGACTCGTAAGGAGTGGCCATGGAATCATGACATCATTGTTGAGAAACATGTCTACAGCTGTAGGGAGATTACATTCAGAAGCGACAGAAGTTTCTCACTTGACGTGTGATTGATTTGTGACGGGCGCTGTTGACCTCACTTCTGAGCGCTTTAAAACACCAATCATCGTCATCATCATTGGTTTGTGAGAAAAAAATCGGAGGTATAACTCGAATGCTCGACCAGGATGCTACGACCGTAGCGTGCGACTTGTGGGAATTCTAGACGGACGGGAGGCGACGTGGATAGCCAAGTCATTCGCGGCGACTCAGCGCGTTCGGTAAGAGGATTGCGTGCTCTGTCTAACAAGAAAACTAGAACCAGTACTCACCCACGTCAGGATGGAATGAGCCACCCGAGGACAAAAAAAAGTGGTTAAGGCGACAGTACAGATCCTGTATGGGGGGGGGGGGGGAGGGTGGCCATGAGTGATGTAGCTGCTGAGGTTGAGAGCCCAGGAGGCCATGTTTTTACCAAACTTGGCGGACATTATATATGTGTGAATAGCTACAGTGTACTGTAGTGGGTCTGACAGCGATTACACTGTACAGTTATTTATGGGTAATACTACGGTAGGCAAAAATGTTCAAATGTTTGTATAGCTTATGGGACGTAACTACGGGTTCATCAGTCCCTAAACTTACAAACTACTTATGGACTAGCTAATCCTAAAGACGGCACAAATATCCATGCCCGAGGGGGGATTCGAACCCCCGACCGTAGTGGCCGTGCAGACTGTGACTGGAGCGCCTCAGTCCCCTCGGCCACCGCGGCCGGCTAGGGTAGGCACTGCTATTTGCCTAAATTATCGTACATCAATAAATGTGCTGTTGGTCGATCTGTGGCGATAATTTTAAAACTTCGCGGTAATTTTTAAGACTGCACGTTGCTATGAGTGTAACTAGTAATGTTACATAATCATTAAAGACAGTCATCAGGGATGTCTGGCTTATCCACCGTTGACTGTAACAACCGAAGTGAACATGGCCATATGATACTTGTGTTCAGAAGCAATGTAGAAAGACGGAAACAGTGGACAGTGAAAGTTAACCGAGAAGAGGAGAACCGCAAAGGCGACATACGGAAACCTATGAATTATTCCTTTTTGTGTGGAGAAAGTATTTTCTGCTGCCCTGCCCCCTCCCCAAAGCAAGAAAGTCTTGCTAAATAAATTACCGTAAGTGTAATTCTTTCTTGGCGTAGGTAGTGCGAATTGACTTTATAATTTGAATGTCCCGAGTTCCAATCCAACAATCGGCATTTTTTTCTGTTGATTAGTATATTCTAGCTTTTTATTGGTTCATGATTTTCGTTTTTAACACGTCGTGCTACACAATATCTTTTAACAATGATACGGAACCCAAACTCAACATATGTCCGTCTGGCACCTCGACCTTGGTCGTGTTTTGTTGGCTATGCACAATCCTGAAATTGGTTGCGGCATATAACATGAAAAAGAGAGGGGGGAGCGATTACTGCCTCCTTGTGTATTCAGTTACCTGTTTTCATCCAGTTTCTGCAGTTTCAGTAGAGAAAATATTTAAATTTTTCCGATTTTCTGTGGTATATTGTTCCTATGTACAGAACGACGTTTTTAGTATTTACCAGCGTAGGAAAATGATATAACACCGAGAGGAACACAAAATACATAATATGGGTATGGGGGCAGAAAGAGATAAGAGTTTACTAACTTCAGTGATGGATATCCAGAAAGAAAATTTGAAGCAGCATAATTTTCTTTGAGATACATCACATGAGGCATCTCATATTCATCAACTGCCAATTGTCTTTGTTATCATAACGTCGTAAAAATGGGTATTAACATTCAGCAGAAATAAATTTCACAAGATTTTCATTTACTCACACATTTATTTGTCCTATATAAGCACTAACGTTTGGCATTTTTTAACCACGTTCTGAATATTAAGCTAGAAGATCTGCTTCGTTCTCCTGCGTCGAACTGATGACTTATTATAATCATTAAGTAGCTGCAAAATGTTCAATTGTTTGTCAATCTATCGCACTCAACTGCTTGCTCATTAGTCCGTAGGTTACAAACTACTTAAAATAAGGTAAACTAACCTAAGGACAACACACACACCTATGCCCGAGGGGGCGACTCGAACCCCCGACGGCGAACGGCCGCGCGCACCGCAGCACGGCGCCCCAGTTCGCACGGCTAATCCGCCGCACATAAGTATCTGATTTTCTGCTTGGGTCACGTTCCATGTGCAATGTGGAAAAAGGAAGGAAGCTTAGGGTTTAACGTCCCGTCGACAGCGTGGTCATTAGATACGGAGCTCACGCTCGGATTTTCGGGGTAGGATGTGGGAGGAAATCGGCCGCGCTCTTTGAAAGGAACCGTCCCGGCATTTGCCTGGAGTGATTTAGGAAAATCACGCAAAACCTAAATCTGGATGGCCGGAGTTGGATTTGAACCACCATCCTTCCGAATGCGAGTCCAGTGTGTTACCACTACGCCACCTCGCTGGGTGTGTGCAATCTGGTAAAAACGTGGTGGGGACCGGCCAATTGGCACTTTCTCCCTATATACGCTCTCTAGGCGACAGTTGGCCCGAAGTGGGAGACCCGGCTTCGATTCCCGGACCAGCTCACATTTTCACTTGTCGCCATAGAGTAATTTCAACGCCCTAGTGCACCTCAAGTCAACCTATTCCTTCCTCGTCCATCTTCCTTCCTCTCCTTAATAAAAAGAATTGGCAGAAGAGGAAACGTCCAACTTCCATCCATACTCTCGGAGGCTGTTCGTTATGCGAAACATTTGGCGTAAGGATGAATTAATTCAGCAGCGATCGTAACGTAAACCGAAACAGAAATACCGACGAGAACTTTTGGCAACGATACGTGTTTCCACTTAAGTTGACTAATGTTCCTCAGTGTAGGACCGGGAAGTCGTTAATTCCGTTCGTACTTATCTGACAGTTTATCATTCAGTACTTGGCGAGCGCGTTTGTAGGTTTCATATTTCGCTCCTACACTTTACTCCATTCTCCTCGTCTGTAATACCACTTCTTCAGATTTATATTGGTGCCAGTACATATATAACATATTGCGACACCACCACACACCTGAAGAAAGGCACTTAATGATCGAAACCGTAAAAACAAAACCATTTCAACTGCAACGTGGTTGTTGCTTCTTTAAAAACCAATTGTAGAACAGTTGCTGCAATGGAGAAAAGACTAGATATTAGAAGGCTAGCAGGATGAAATTATTCATAGTAGGTACCACTTCTGTATAGCGGACGCCGAAATCTCGATCGCAAGAGAAGTTTCATTGTTTTTAGGCAACCGGTGTTTCAGACTGCTTGTGAGAGTATCTTCAGGCCGAGTGCAATACAGTAACGTTGCGAATATTAAGAAGGATGTACAGAATACGATATTATGGCAATAAACTGTAAAATAATAACAATGTGAAAAGTTATACCCACGGCGGCTGCCATGGGTATTGTTATTATTTTACTGTTTATTGCCATAATATCGTATTCTGCACATCGGTCTTAATACTTGTAACGTTACTGTATTGCACTCGGCCTGTAGATGGTCTCACAAGCATACTGAAACCGGTTGCTTTCGATCGAGACTGTGTTTTTTTTTTTTTTTTTTTTTTTTTTTTTTTTTTTTTTTTTTTTTTTTAATATATATTATTTTCGTGCCTAAATTCGTAGCGTTTTTCTTTGCATGTTGTTATGAGTTTATCAATTCTCATTTTATAAAAGTACTTCAATTAGCTTTTTGCGTTTAAGTGCTGTCATTTCGTCATCTGGAGTTAGTGAGTAGAGCTATGGACACTAGCAAATGAAGTGCCAAAAAGAGAAGTCAGAACATTTCCGGCATATGACACCAGCGGAGATTATCCAGGAAAATGTGCGCCGTGTCTGGGGAGACAGAGCAAGGCAACGAGACGATTTTCTCGTTTGAAGATGGGATCGACCGTTGTAACAGTGACCTTAGCGACTATGCACTTCCTAGGAAGACTTCGCGCTTTGATGAAGCTCTTTTATACTCTTTAACCCACAGTAATGCAAGTCAGTCTCTGTTATGTCAATATCTGTTGTGTTTATTAAACTGTTGGAAAAATACTACGAATTGACGCAACAACTAGTATTATGAAAATAGTGCTTCGTTGTAATGTGACGGGCAGCCATAGAGTTTAAACTACCACCCTGAAAAAGTACGTAAGCTTTTTTTTTTTTTTTTCTAAGTAAAAATACGCAGTTCTGGCACGCACAACACTGTTTTGTAGCTCGTTCTGCAAGAGGCTGTAAGAAAAGTAAGGGAAAAAAAGAAAAGAAAAAAAAAGGAGAGAGAGAAGAGACAGAGACACTGCTTATGACCTGGAGTCTGATAGTTTGCTTTGAGCTTTTGACTCCAGTTGCATCACGCTACGGTTCTTTGGCGTAGGGATTTCAATGAGCACAACTTTACATTTTTATATGTATACCTATAAAATAATTGGGCTACATAACGATAGGTAAAACTTTTCGACTAAGGTTTTCAATTTTGGTATCCTTACCTTTGCATATCACATTCTGCTTATAAGGGAACCTCCCCATCGTTAGCCTCCTGAGATTGAGTTATAAGTTGGCGCAGTGGATGGGCCTAGAAAATCTGAACACAGATCAGTCGAGAAAACAGGAAGAAGTTTTATTGAATTATGAAAAAAAATGTGCAAAATATAAAAACTGAGTAGTCTATTTGAAAGATAAGCAACGTCTAGGAGATTGTAAGCACCGTAGCACGGTGGTCGCATGGCTGTGGTGCTGTGGAGCGAGAGGTCCTTGGTTCGAGCCTACCCAGATTTTAATTTTTTTCATTTTCGGAAAATTATTATTTGTCCGTCCGTCCAATGCGAGGCAACTATGCCGTAGTAAGGGGATGCTACGCTTAAACAAACATCTAAACACACGACTTCAGTCGACTGTGAAACTGATGCATTCATTTGTTGCAGTTTATGTGACAAGCTCTTATGTTTTCAACAGTTTTTGGGAGTGATTATCACATCCACAAGAAAACCTAAATCGGTCAAGGTAGAATCTCTTTAGCCATTCACTAAGTGTACAAGTTAGGTGGGTCGACAAGAGATTCCTGTCATATGACGCACATATCGTCACCAGTGTCGTATAGAAAACATCAAACGTGTTTCCCTGTGGAGGAATCGGTTGACCTATAACCTTGCAATCAAATGTTTTAGGTTCCCACTGGAGAGGCACTTCCTTTTCGTCTGCTAATCGCACACTAAACTGATTAAAGCGAACAGAGATGCCAATTAACGGACGGACAGAACATAATTTTGCGAAAATAAAAAATATATATAATTTTCGTTTCGAAGGCAGGCTTGAACCAAGCACCTCTCAGTCCGCAATTCCTCACGCTAGTCCTCCGCAGTAGTACCGTAACTTTCCTTAGCTACAGAAGAAACAAATTAACGCTAGAAAGAAGACTTTCTTCATGACTACCCTCTAATTCACATTTGGCAGGAATTTCATCGGACCCTTTTCAGATTAGGCCTACATGTCAATCGCTCCAATCTCGAATAGCACGAGGGGGAAACGACCACCTAAAACTTTTCGTTCCAGCTCTGGTTTCTCTTATTTGATTATTCGTGTCTCCCGATGTAGGTGGAGGTAAACAAAATATTTACGCATTCGGAGGAGAAAGTTGCTGACTGAAATTTCGTAAATACACCTCGGCGCAACAAAAATAATGACAACAACATTTATATACAATTTGTTTCACGAGGAATAATAAATATTTCAGGATGCGGTAGAGTAAACGAACTGCAATTTAAAAATGCCATATAAAAAGTATCCCGAGATTTAACTGGAGTTCAAGGCATTTTTGTGTAGTGTGTTGGTACACTGGCTTCTATGGGCGTATTTATCGAATGTCAGCAGTAATGTGTTGATTTCAAATAGTGACGTCGTGCTTTAGTTTACATTACACATGCTGAATACGCCGATATATTTATGAAACAAAGAGCGTCTCAAAATACCTTTACTGTCCTTCAAAATAATCATTGGCTACAATACACTTTTGACAACGGTTGTACAGCTGCTGGAAACCGTCAGCAACCACTTCTTGTGGAATCGCTCCAAGCACTGAGGTCACGCGTTGTTGAATCTCTGCAACCACGCAGGCACACACATTTTTTAGTCACTGCTTCAATACCATACACTTGGACTAACATCACATTGGTCTCAGTCGCTATTTTGTCTAATTTGACACAAAACTTGATGTCAGTATGTTGCTCTAGTGCTTCATTTTGCGCTCCATGTTGGAATGACTCGAGTTCTCACACTGACCCTGTTAGCTGGCTCGCAGTGTGTACCACCGCTCCGCTGCAGAGCTTTGCACGATAGGTGCGCTTGTTGACATGTCCCTCAATGTGTATGCGCGGGCATCTCATCCCAGCTGTCATATTGAAATGAACATGTAAAGAAGAGACTGTGGATGCAGTACAAGATATTATTCAGTCGGTAGAACGTAGTCCTCCAAAAAGCCCGCGTACAATTTCTGCACGTATCGGTGTTCCACATACAAGTGTATGGCGGACATTACGTATGCGCTGGTTCTATCCGTATCATTTAAAGCTCATTTAATACCTCCGAGCAGGAGATAAAGACAGACAATTGAAATTTTGTCGCTGGATATCTGAAAACCGCCAAGTAATCCCATTTTCATTCTTCTTTGATGAAGCCACTTTTACCCTGACGGCATCAAGAACACTCGTTAATACATCAGTGGTCTGAAGAAAACCTAGAACATATTCAAGAATGCCTGTCAGTAAATGTGTGATGTGTTTTGATAGGTAGTCAGTTGACTAGGCCTGTTGTGTTACTGCATCTTTATCTACACTTTCTTAAAAATGAGCTTCCAGCAATATTGGAAGAGATTCCTTTCGCTACGTAGATGCGTAGGTTCTTCTTGCACGACGAGGCTTCTGTACATTCTATTAATCATGGAAATTCTCCTCAGAGATGATAAATTATTTTTCAAAAGATATAGATTAGCTGGCCAGAACTTACCTTTGTGCTGTACCGCCGATATGAAGGAAATTGGTCGTGCCCTTTCAAAGGAACCATCCGAGCATTTGCCTTGAGTATTTTAGGGAAATCACGCAAAACCTAAATCTGGATGGCCGGAGATGGATTTGAACCACCATCCTTCCGAATGCGAGTCCAGTGTGCTACCACTGCGCCACCTCGCTCGGTGTGTTACACAAGAAACTCCGCAATTTTAACATTAAATGAATTGCACTTAGAAATACGCTTGGTATTACTGAACCCCTAGCAGCGGCGGACTAAGGGTGGGCGGGGGGGGGGGGAGGGTCGGAGGGGGCGGACCGCCCCGGCCCGGGCGTCCCAAATACCTGGAAAGGACTTTATTTATTTATTTTTGCGTGCTTGGCATCTCGTTTCCTTTCGCGGTCGCCCCCGGCCTCCAACAGCCTCAGTTCGCCACTGTCGGGCCCGGTGGTCTTGAGATAAAGCGCTCGACTGGAAACCGAAGGATCGCGGGTTCAAAACCCGCTCGGGGCTCGGATTTTTTCACTCTGCGTTTTAACCCATCCCTCTCCTCTCAACGATGTGAGAAATCGCCATTTGGGAGCCCATGTAAACGGTGTGTGTGTGTGTGTGTGTGTGTGTGTGTGTGTCACTTTCCCACCTTGTTGGCTAGACGCAGTCTGTACCGCCAATCACGGGTGCATGTGGCCATGTGCATATTTGGGGTGGTGACGTCACGGCGCGCGGCGCGGCGCGGCCGAATCCAGCAGCGCGGCGCGGCGGGCGGGAAGTAGGTCGTGCGCGCGGCTTCCAGAAGGTCGGCGAGGTATCGACGCGTGACGTCACCGGAGACGCGACCTTGCGCCGGCGACCCCGGCGTCAGCTGGCGGAAGGCGGCAGCGGCGACGTGGTCACGTGACCGCCGCGGCGGCAGACGCCGCGCTGCCAAACACGGCGCGCCGCAGCCACTGCCCACGCCACGTGGTCGATACCTGCCGGCAGATTGCGCAACGCGTCTCCCCTGCACCTTCCTCAGGTCCGCTTTAACACTTTGGGAAGCTAAGGCTGCACCTACATTGAATCCGGAAGTCGTCCGATCCGATCCTGTCCGGTAATGGGTGATCCGGCGATCCGGCGCCGTCAGGTGAGAGTGCCAGATATGTGACAAATGCACCCAGTGACATTTGCACCCAACCCCAAATCTGCGACATTTGCACCCAGTCTGACCTGTTTCCTACGTCACGACCTACCTGCAGCCCGTACCCTCGCTAATCCGCCACTGTGCCCGCGGTAATGCTACGCCGCCCAGTCCTCGCTCACCGGAAACGCTCTCTCGACACAGTCTGCCTGCAGTCCCGAGGTCCTTGTCCACCTCAACGGATAACAGCTAACTGTCAGTACGATTCTGAAGGTCGTACGTTCGATTCATGCAGCTTGTGTGTTTGTGAGCTTATAGGCTCGATATGGAGACATCAACGACCAACAAGAGTAAGCCATGCGGCCACTATGAAGGCTACTCTCACATCATAAAAAGAACCGAAGCAGACAGAACAGTGATTTGATGCTATTCAAAACATAAAACAAGCACTGTCCAGGAAACCTTGAGTCAAAGGACTGTGTGGTGCTTAGTGCAAACGAGAATCAATGTGGAGCACTTAGAAGTACAAAAGACTATTAGTCAGGCGAAGAAGAGATCACTAGAAGAACAGGCTTCGATTGCAAAAATATACACCGAAGAGTTAGGTGACTTGCACAATCGTAGATATGAGTTTGTGACTGAAATGCCCCAACAGCAGGCAGCGAAGAGGACATCATATCGCCACCGGGCCAAAACTCACACAAATAAGAAATAACCAGAAACGAAACATGAAATTGATCTTTCGGAAGCGTTATTAACAATGAATGATGGTTCCAATTTTCTTTTAAGTGACGACAACTTAGTCCAGTCAATATGTATTTTTGCCAGGAAACTTTTGGGGTAGTTTTGATTTCTTCGATTCCATATGTTTTTGGGGTGCTGAATCCGAATCTGGCATTTCCCAACAAACTTTCTTGACGCAACGCTGAACAATATGTTGTAATTCAAAAAAATAGGATTTTTCGGCGGTTTTTGCTTATAATTCCTTCACTTTCACAGTCGATAGCAATATCAATTGATATCCTTTTACCCATAACTTTTATCAGAGCCTTGAACCTGTTCTTTATTTTCTACATTACGTCTTCATTGCGCAAGCTGATGGCGACAGTCCACTACCTTTTCTTACCCCTTTTTTAATCTGAGCATTTCGTTCTTGACTTTCGATGCTTATTGTATCCACTTGATTCTTACACAAACTGTGTATTACCCGCATTTCCCTACAGCTTACTCCTATTTTTCTCAGAATTGCGAACATCATGCAGACCTTACATTATCGAAGGCATTTTCCAGGTCACAAATCTTATGAATATGTCTTGGTTCTTCTTTAGTATCGCTTCTATTATAAACTGCAGCATTGCTATTGCGGCCACGCATAGCCGTAAAGTACGGCCCGTGTCAATGCGACCTCACAGCCCTTGGCTCTTCTACCTGCCGAGCAGAGACCGGACCGGGAGATTAGCCGACCGCCCCTCGCCAGAACTGGGTGCTAATGTCACTGGGTGCTTTCGTCACTGGGTGCTTTTGTCAGGACACCGAGAGTGCCTTCACTGGGCCCGGGCAGATTCGTCAACGGCGCGCAGCTTACGCACGCGGCACGCTAGCTGCGGACTGCTCTCACGCAAACAATGGAAGAGATTGCACTGACAGTGAGCGTCAGCCCAGTGTACTGTCGACAGTCATCGGTTTGCGCACTGCACTTAGTTACACGTTATAGATCAGCAGTTGCAGCTGTTGAGATGCGATCGCGATTCAGACGATGATGTTTTGTGTTGGCTGCAACTAGACGAGAACGTTTGCCATAAAAAAAAAAGTAGGAAAAGCAGTTGGGTGCATCGTTTTAATGAAGACAGATCTTCGGGGGAATTTTTACAACTTGTCAGTCACTGCGAATTTTCCCGACAAGTTTAAAGACTACTACCGTATGTCTATAGAAACGTTTATATACTTGCAGGCATAAGAGACGATATAACTGGCAAAATAATTTTAGAACATTAAAAATAAATTCTGACATCAGTTACAGTACAGTATATTTATTAACATACTCACATATTTGTTAACGTTCCTTCACCTTAATGTGATATCAAGTAAGCAACTGATCTGAAAATTACAATGAATAATTGTTTCGTTGAAGACTGACAAATAAGAGCACTGAATGTGATGAGGAAAATTATGGAAAATAAGCGTTAGGTTATACATAAAGATATAATAGCATAGGAATAGTCCATTAAAATGAGTTCCCATCAGGTTGTTGGGCAGTAGGACACATTTGAACTACGCTCACAAAGTAAGACGAATCGTTGGAATAATTAGATGCACCTGGTGATGCATATCCTTTGAAAACTTATGAAACGTTATTTCACACGAAATCGCCGCGGCGGAGCGGCCGTGTGCATTGAGGCTCTATACTACGATGCGCGAGGCCGTTACCCGTCGGGGATTCGAATCCCCCCTCAGGCATGGATGTTTGTGCCGTCTTTAGTATAAGGTAGTTCATAAGTAGTTTGTAAATTTAGGGACTGATGACCCCATAGTTCAGTCCCGTAAGCTCTACGAACATTTTTTTATACGAAATCTCTCACACGATGAAAAAGTTTTCAGTTACAGGCTAGAAGATGTGTGAAGTGTGCCTTTGGAATCATGACTGCCGGCCGCGGTGGCCGAGGGGACTGAGGCGCTTCAGTCACAGTCTGCACGGCCACTGCGGTCGGGGGTTCGAATCCCCCCTCGTGCATGGATATTTGTGCCGTCCCTAGTCTTAGTTAGTTCATTAGTAGTTTTTAAGTTTAGGGACTGATAAGCCCGTAGTTAAGTCCCATAGACTTTACAGACATTTGAACATTTATTGAATCATGACTGCCAAGTGGCGTTTTCTGGGAAAATCTATTGAAACAGAACCTGGCAAAGCGGAGAGGATAGTGAAATGTATCTGCTTACTGCACAACATTGTTATTAACCGTGAAGGTGGTGACTTCTTCAGCTCTGAAACGTAGAAAAAGACTTGAGTGTATCACCACGCGAAGAAAGTGGTTCGCCAAGAACGTTCAACAGATCGTCATAAGAGGCTCAAATTATCAGAAACAAATTCAAGTCATACTTCAATGGGTTCGGCGCCGTTCCATGGCAAAACGAACGCATAGTGTAGTGTTGCAGCAATTAAAAAAAATTCTTGACAGTTTCATTCAAAAATTATATTTACTCATTTGTAGTAACATGTAGTGATATGAAGGAGAGTATTAAAACTATTGCAACATAATTTCGATATTTACCTTTGACTCATAGTTGCTCCCCAATAGATTGCCACAGTTCTCGCTTAATATCCTGGTTATGGCATCCTTTAATACGCTGGTCCCACAAGCGAGGCTCATTCCTCATAAATTCCTCGTCGATCGGCCCGGTCACGGCGCTCCGCCCGACGGCGCTGCCGGACTGGAAACAAACGCGTTTGGTCCATAGACTTACGAAATAAAAACTAGACCGCTCACTGGCGCTAGTCCCCACATTGAATGTGCTAGAAGCCGCCATTTGCAGGGCAATCGTGCCTAAAAATGGTTCGTTCGTGTGGTGCTTTTATTTATAACAGTAAGAATGGAAGCAAAGACGAAGACGGAAAGAATGTTGTATTTCACAGATCAGTCATTACTTGTATACCGTATGGTATTTTCGTGGAGAAATAATAAATCATGAGCGTTTGTCTTTGTTTAGGTTTCCTCTTACAAATGATTCTTTAAAAGTTAGAAAAGTACTTGATTGCATCTCAAGTACTTATATTTTATTTGCATATTAATTACTAAAAATAGTAAGTTGAGCTGAATGAAGAACTAGCCGTATTAGAGGTATTTAGGTTTTTAATCATATGATACAGAAGTAAGACAAATAATTGCTTTTAGACACTTAACAGTGGAAATTGTACTTCGTAAATGATCAAATATTTGATCAAATGTTGCATACTCAACCACTTTCAGGAGTACTATCTCTGTTAAAAAGTAATGTGCAAATTATATTCCTATTTAAAGTTGTATAGGTTATTACAATTATTCATGCTCAAATTCGAGGAAGTCGAAAGAAAATTTATATGTAATATGGAAGGGAATGTAGACAAAAATGTGGTATACAAAAATAAGCGTGAGAAACGTTCAGAGTAGTCGGCAAAAAGTAAACAGTACCTGACAAAAAATTACGTGGATTAAATAATAATCGCACTCTCTGCTACTTTTCAAGTTTCATGGAACCATCTTGTGCAAATATCTCTATCCAAAACCGCCCCACCTTCTCAGAAAAGAGCGTTATATTCTTAAAATTTCATGTCTCTATGCAGACGTATTTCGTAAATTAGGAAACTTCATTCATTTAAGTATACTTTTTAAACTACCTGCAATAATCAGTAAGGGTTTTTTTTTTTTTTTTTAAAAAAAAAGAAACATGCCTTTATTTTGTGCTTTATTTTGCTCTTATTGCGTCTCATACACTACAAACCAGAACCGCAGTACCAGGATTCTTCCCTGCAAATGGCGGCGATGAGCTGCTTCAATTCGGGGACAGTTGGTTCGCTTCCCCGCTATGGCGTGGTAGGGGCTTGGTTTGGTCGGCCAGTCCAGCAGTCCGGTGCCGGACGGCGTCGTGCGTCGCTTCTGCCCCCAGTGTAGGCGCGCTCATTACACAACTGGCGTTTGTTTTTTGCTCCGGTGTCAGCCGGCGCCGGATCGGATCGGAACGGACGACTTCCGGATGCAATGTAGGTGCAGCCTAACGACGAGCCTTCTACGTCGGCTGGACCCTAGCTGAAAATACAAGCGATAGAGTACCTATTACCTAGTCGGTTGATTTTCTGTTTTCCTAATGACTTCCAGCGCGTGACTTACTTCTTCTGTCGGTTTATTAAAATAAAGACTTTTAACACGTTCGCTGCGGCTGACGCTTATAAGCGTTTCCGCGATCAACACGCCAGAGCTACCGACGCTTATAAGCGGCGCATTCGCTAGATGAGTACTCAGTTTAGTTTGTTAGGCTGTGCACTCGTGTAAGTACAAACCAACAAAAAATATCATGTAACATTTTCCTGTCGGCAGTTGTGTGTTTTTGTCTTTAGTGGTTTGCTATAAAAACCTTGCAAACTTTTTTTTAAATTTATTTATTTGGCCTTCTGAGTGTTAACTCAATGTGGCCATCTACAACACACAGTGGAAATGTACATATATTTAAATAAACAGACAAAATAGAAGTACATTTTGTCAAAATGGGAAAGTGTAAACAAAGCGAAAACTGCTTTACATTACAATTTAAATAATGTTGGAACATTTTCACATATTCAAAGCAAAACCTTATATTACCAACACACTTAATGCTTATAGATTGTGTACAATGACCTTAATAGACTTAATTATGGTTTTTATACACGAATGTCTTTTGTAAACAAAAGGGAAGAAGCTGACTGGGGAAGGGCACATCCCATCTTCACCAATGTCTGCAATTTGTGGCACCTGAACAGCTTCCGTTTCAGGAGCACACTTATATGCCGCCGAATCGTAGACGTTGATCCGATGTAGATGTTTTGATACGAGGCGCGATTGAAGCGAAGACGAATAATGGTACAAATCGCGGATCGGTCCAGATGAGTCCTCATAAACCACGGCTGCGTAGAAATCCGAGGTTGCAGCACAGCGTAAGAAGCGCCTTTCGTTTCTTGGGAAACGTTCCACATCTGTTGCCACTGTTGTTTTACGTATTCCTTGACGGCAGATAAGAAGTCTGTGTATGGTAGTTGTAGGTCCAAGACAGTGCCTAAGGATGCCGCTTGTTTAGCCAATGCATCAACTTCCTCATTATAGCAGATACCGGCGTGAGAAGGCACCCACAGTAAATTAACTGTCCGTCCCGTATTTGTACAGCGAATATATGCCGAAATCACATCCAGAATATAGCTGTTGCTTTTCTTGTTCCATCTCCGCTGTTGTAGGGTTTGAAGGACACTTTGAGAGTCAGACACAATTAATATTTTCGGGATGGAAATGGTAGAAACAAACCTAAGTGCTTCCAGAATTGCCACCCTTTTTCTCCGTTTGATAAACCTTTTGGTGTTTTCAGACTTTAATTTTTTTCTCAATGAAGCAGGTTAATCGCATAGTTTGCAATAAAGTCAATGAATATTGTTAGAACTGTTTGCAATAAATGCATATGACGCTTATAAGCGTCAGACAGCTTGCAGCATGTATCACATAATCGGCATGCAGCTTAGCACCACCTCTTGTGCAGACGTTATATTCGCTTTCAATATTGCAGGTTTCGCAGGGGTCTGATTATTTTTGTATTTTTTATATCAGTTTTGAGGTAAACAGCGGATCATTATATTTCCTAGACCTTTATCTACAGTCTTGTACAAATATTTTTTAAACAGTAAATATCCTTCTTGGCAGAAAATGATTTTGTCTGACCATGTTGCGTTGGAAAATTTGCCCCGTATGCGGCGCAACTTTTCCAGCTTACTTAAAATGTACAGGGGAATATTTTCCAACTATACTTTAAATGGTAAAACAGAGACAATTATCTTGATTTCACTAAATATGTATTTGTATTATGAATTTACAACACATTACAAAAGAAGGAGAGCAAAAGTAACCACATTAAATAAAAACAAATCCTACTTAAAGGTCTTACAAAATATCTCACTTAAAAATGTCTGTATTTGAAAAATATTTAACAATACTCATACTGATTATCTGAATCACAATGTAAGCAAACAAAAAGTGCCACATTCCCCTTTGTACAGTTTTCATGCGCCCATTTCTTGCACTGTACCCACTTTTCATTTGCTTTAGACTTGGCGTAAGGCTCGAAGCAATAAATGCATAAACAATCTTCATCTTATTCACCATTTGTGGAATTTAGACCTTCAGTAACTTGGTAAGATTTTGTTTGACTGCTTTTTACGCTTGAAGAGGATGATACAAACAGTTTCCTGGCTGGGATACGCTTTTGTTTCTTCTCGTGTCTGTTATTTGCTTCCTTTTGCAGTTTCCTTTTTTTAGATAAATCGTTTTCAATTTCAAGCTGATTTTAAATTGGAGTATCAGTCAATATTGCTGAATTTTCCTCTTTTTCCCTTCCATGGCGTGTTTGCTTCCTAGTTGCCGCCTTCTCAAAGGGCCTAATTTCCTCTGGTTTTGGCCAAGTTAGTGTGGATGTAGACAGAACGCCTTCTTGACAAGCAATTGGAGCATGTTCTGTTTGCTGGTAGGTGCTCAAATTTCAAGTATGCTCCAAAACAAATGAACAGCAATTACCTGTATCAACACGCCAAACAGCAAAACAGTTTGTTGCTACTGGCAAATTCACAATAAACATTTAATAATCACCCTCAAAGTAAACACCGCAAAACACGAGAGACTGGGTGCTAAAAAGAAATTTTAAAAAATTAAAAAATCTTAAGTTCAAATGTTTGTATAGCTTATGGGACTTAACTACGGGTCATCAGTCCCTAAACTTACAAACTACTTATGAACTAGCCATTACTAGGCACGGCACAAATATCCATACCCGAGTGGGGATTCGAACCCCCGACCGTAGTGGCTGTGCAGACCGTGACTGGAGCGCCTCAGTCCCCTCGGCCACCGCGGCCGGCTTGAAAACTTCGCGCCTGGTTAAGAAGGGCAAATGCAAACTGTCAAGAGTCTATCACGAATTAGGGTTATACTCAGTCCATTTAACGTATCGTAAGGTGTGTCCAAAATGTGAAAAACATTAATAATGTGTTAATTTTCAATAAAGCACAAATTATTTTCCTACGCAAATTGAGATACACAGTGAAACCAACATGTAAACCAATTAATAATATCCATCACCTCTATAGATATATTTAAAAAATTATATCAATCTCAACATATATATATAGTATTACAATAATTTTCAGAAAGGGAATAAAAATATTCCACTCGCGATAGCACAAGTAGTGCTGAAACTTGAATGGGAAAATTATTTATTTCAAATGTCTTGCGTGCGGCGTAGTATAGGCAGCATTTATTTCTGTGGAACCACAGAAGGAAGAAAAGCATCACCAAAGCGTTCAACTCTGTAAATAGGTGAAACGCACGGTAATAAGGGAATTGAAAAGAATGAAAAGAGAGGAACACTCATGAGAACAATCGAAGTATTCCTTCTACGGAACTGATCCAAATATAGAATGAAGTTGGAGTATCAGAAAAAATTACGACCCGGAACAACCAGTGACGAACTAAAGCACATTTTACGCGAGCGACGTTTCTGGTCAAAATCGGCTTCTCGAAGTGCGTGCAACCTTTCGTGCCTGCAAGTAATTCAGCCACCAACCACATCGCGAGTGCGTCTATGACGTCAATGATCTAGAGATTGTGCCGAGTACATTGCGCAGAAACAAGGGACGGTAGTGGCGCCTGCTAATATCGTAAACTGGCCAATTCTAACCGATCTCCTTCCAACTGTAGAAATGTTTCAGCATCTTTTAAAAATTTCTTCTGATGTTTGTTTGTTTGTTTGTTTGTTTTCGTTTTTTTTCCTCTCGTCACATTGAAAATCCTTTACAAGGGCCAAGCACTATTATCAATTAGCGTTTTCCTACAAAAATATTTATGTTTCGCAGAAAAAATCGAACACTATACATAAACAGAAACGTAAATAGATAAACGTGTTTCAAAGAAAATTATTTTAACAGTAAAAAAAAAAAATTAGACGAGAAAAATAATTTTCGATGTTTTTGGGAACTTAGCAAGAAAACAAGGTACTAGAAATAAAGGGAAACGGTTCTGTTTACTACGGTTTGGCCATTATTTGATGTGTTTGCAGTTGTATATTTTCTTGAACAAATAAATGTATATTCTCTGAAATGATTTGAGGAGACTTTTCCTATTTTTCAGTTCTCAAGAGTGCATTTACCTTATGGCCATTGAGAAAAATATCTACTATTTGTTTTCCTTTCTCCATTAATAAACTCTGTTATCATTGCTTGCTCCTACTTAGCAGTGCCCTCATAAGCTCACTTCATAGTTCAGGTGCGTAACTGCACAGAAGTTAGCTCTACGCTTCTGGCACTAACTTCTAAACGAAAAAGACTGCTCGAAACATATGAATTCTAAAAGGGGTCTGTTTCTTTGGGCACTTGCTTTCTGTCTCTCTTAGTATACTCATTTTGACTCATTTTACAGTCAACTATGCAGTCTGTTTATTTGTGAAATCTACATCTCTGGTGTACACGTCAGTTGCTATGAAGTCTAACAATACAGTCGCGACACTCATTGGTGTGAAATTTGTTACCGACTGATAGTTAAACCGTCACTGCTGCCCCTAGCGGTGGGCAAGGCGCCATACGAGTCGTGTTCGTTTATAATTATTTTCTATGTAATTAACGAAAAGTTGCTATAATGTTTAGATTCCAAGCATTAACAAAATATCAAGAGACATGAACAATCGTTAAAAGAAATACAGAAACAGCCGAATTTAATTGATTCAATCATCTCAGCAATACCTTCTTTATGAAGTTGTTGTTGTTGTTTAGGGGGGACTAAACTACTTAGTCATCAGTTCCTGTTTATGAAGAAATACTTATGAATATAGGTGTATTTTAAGCTTACTCCGCTGAAATCAAGAAGATATAAACATATAGAAAAACTATATGTCGTTATAGTCTGTTTTCCATGATAGCACTCTTATGACGCGTAACAATTCAGTATGGAGACTAGTAATTTGCACAGTATTATACTTCATCAATGTTTCTTACATATGCATATACTTTTGAATGTAATTAGGATTGATTAAATAGCGAATTTCTTCAAAATTCTTGCCGTTTCTATGCCAGATATAGCAACAATTGTGAAATTGGTCTCTTCTTTGTTGGAAAATAGTTTTATTGTTTTCGACGTTTTATTTCCTTCAGCTACAACCGTGGTGGCTGATTTGGTACACAGAATAATGTAGATATTGCATACCATCAAGTTTCCTTGGTTCCACACTCGCTAATTTGACTGTAATTGTTCTGAAGAAACCTTAACATTCCTGAATAGAAAAGTGACGTCTTTCTGCTAAAGTTCTTTTAATGTTTACTAGCCATTTTTGTTATTAAAAGAATATGAAATTCTTCAGTAAATATCTTCAGGATAAAAGAGAACCGTAAATAAAGTGTACGGTTATGTACCGTTTCTTACCTTTGCCAGTGATCTTCGAAAATCTAAGAAAGACAAATGTGGAGTTACTTTGTAGTTACCAGTTTTGTGCCACTTACACACGTTCCCTACTATACTGTAAAAAAGCACTTTAAAATCAATATCGACGATATTATTCACACTCATCCGATATCGTATTCAGAAATGTAGTTTGCCGGCCGCTTGGATCGCTACTGTCGCAGAGTATAAGAAAAATCAGTGCTGGTGTCGTGACTGTATGTTAGACGATGGCTGGTATTCGTGCGCAAAGAGAAATCACTATAAATCAGAGACATTTAACGTTACATTTTTTTTAGGCAGAGAGAGAGAGAGAACTGTTGTTGTGGTCTTCAGTCCGGAGACTGGTTTGATGCATCTCTCCACAATACCCTATCCTGAGCAAGCCTCCTCATCTCCACGTAAGAACGGCAACCTACATCTGTCTGAATCTGCTTACTGTATCCATCTCTTGGTCTTCCTCTGCGGTTTTTACCCCACACACTTCCCTCCAACGCTAAATTCACAATTCCTTGATGTCTAAGAATGTGTCCTACCAATCTATCCCTTCTTTTAGTCAAGGTATGCCAGAAATTTCTTTTCTCCCCAATTCTGTTCAGTACCTCCTCATTAGTTACGCGATCCACCCATCTAAGCTTCAGCATTCTTCTGTAGCACCCTATTTCAAAAGCCTCAGTCCTCTTCCTGTCCGCACTGTTTATCCTCCACGTCTCACTCCCATACAAGGCAACACTCCATACAAATGCCTTCAGAAAGGACTTCCTTAGGCTTAAATCAATATTCGATGTTAACAAATTTCTCTTTTTCAAGAATGCTTTTCTACCCATTGCCATTCTGCATTTTATATCCTCTGTACTGCGACCATCATTTGTTATTTTACTGCCCAAGTAACAAAACTGATCTACCTTCTTTATTGTTTCTTTACCTAATCTAATTCCTTCAGCATCACCTGAATTAATTTGACTGCACTCCATTACCCTAGTATTGCTCTTGTTAATGTTCATCTTGTATGCACCTTTCAGCCCACTGTCCATTCCGTTCAATTGCTCTTCCAAGTCCTTTGCTGTATCTGACAGAATTGCTATGTCGTCGGCAAATCGCAATGTTTTTAATTCTTCACCCTCAACTTTAATTCCTTTATTGCTTGCTCAACGTACAAATTGAATAACAATGGATAAAGGCTACAGCCCTGTCTTACTCCCTTTCCAACCACTACATCCCTTTCATGCCCTTCAACTCTGACAACCGCTGTCTGGTTTTTGTACAAGTTGTATATAACCTTACGCTCTCTATATTTTACTCCTGTTTGCTTCAGAACTTGAAAGAGTTTATTCCAATCAACATTGTCAAAAGCCTTCTCCAAATCTACAAAAGCTAGAAATGTAGGTAAGCCGTAAAGTGAGTATTGCCTCCCGGGTTCCTTCATTTCTCCTGAACCCAAATTGATCTTCCCCGAGGTCGGCTTCTACCAGCTTTTCAATCCTTCTGTATATAATTCGTGTTAATATTTTGCAACCATGACTTATTAAACTGATGGTTCTGTAGTTTTTACACCTGTCTGCACCTGCTTTCTTTGGAATGGGGATGTAACATTTTTCTTAAAGTCTGAGGGCACTTCACCAGGTGAAACAATTTTGTCAAGGCTGGTTCTCCCAGAGACTTCAGTAGCTCTGAAGGAATATCATCTTCTCTAGGGGCCTTGTTTCGACTTAGGTCTTTCAGGGCTCTGTCAAATTCTTCTCGCAGTACAGTATCTCCTATTTCATCTTCATCTACATCCTCTTCCCTTCCTACAATATTGTCTCGAAGTTCATTTCCTTCGTAGAGCCCCTCTATATCCTCTTTCCACCTTTCAGCTTTCCCTTCTGTGCTGAGAACTTGTTTTCCATCAGCGTCCTTGATATTCATAGAGCTGTTTTTCTTATCTCCAAATGTCTCTTTTATTTTCCTGTAGGCTGTATCTATTTTTCACCTATTTATACTTTCTTCTACATCCTTGCATTTGCCTGTTTAGCCATTTTGCACTTCCTGTCAATCTCATTTCTTAGTCGTCTGTACTCCATTTTGCCTGTTTCATTTACAGCATTTTTATATTTTCTCCTTTCATCGATTAAATTTAGTGTCTCCTGTGATATCCAAGGATTTTTTGTAGGTCTTGCCTTCCTACCTATTTTGTCCTCTGCTGCCTTCACTATTTCATCTCTCAATGCTACCCATTCCTCCTCTACTGTTTTATTTTCCCCTGTTTCTGTCAATTGTTGCCTAAAGCTCCCTCTGAAATTCTTAAGAACTTCAGGTTCCTTCAATTTATCCAGGTCCCATCTCCTTATTTTCCTATCTTTTTGTAGTTTCTTCAGTTTCAGCCTAAAGTTCATAACCAACAAGTTATGGTCAGAGTCTATATCTGCCCCTGGGTATGTCTTACACTTTAAAACCTGGTTCCGAAATCTATATCTTACCATTATAAAATCAATCTGGTATCTCCCGTTGTCTCCTGGTCTCTTCCACGTATACAATCTTCTTTTGTGATTCTTGAACCAGGTGTTTGTTATAACTAAATTATGTTCTGTGCAAAATTCTACCAGGCGGCTTCCTCTTTCATTCCTTTTGCCCAGACCATATTCACCTATTATCTTCCCTTCCCTTCCTTGTCCTACTACCGAATTCCAGTCTCCCATCACAATTATGTTTTCCTCCCCCTTAATTGTCTGAATAATTTCCTCATCATCGGCAGAGCTAGTTGGCATATAAACCTGTACTACTGTTGTCGGTGTTGGTTTCGTATCTATCTTGACAATGGTAATGCGATCACTGTGCTGGTCATAGTAGTTTACCGGCATTCCTATTTTCTTATTCATTATCAATCCTACTCCTGTGATATCCCCAACTGATATTGTATTTATAATCCTGTACTCACCTGACCAGAAATCCTGTTCATCCTCCCACCAAACTTCACTAATCCCCACTATATCTAACTTCAACCTATCCATTTCCCTACTCGATTAAGGGATCTAACATTCCACGGTCCGATCCGTAGAATGCCAGTATTGTCTTTCCTGATGATCACATCCTCCTGAGTAGTCCCCGCCCGGAGATCCGAATGGGGGACTATTTTACCTCCGGAATATTTTACCCGAGAGGATGCCATCATCATATAGTCATACAGTGGAGCTGCATGTCCTCGGGAGAAGTAACGACTGTAGTTTCCCCTTTCTTTTAGCCGTTCGCAGTAACTGCATGGCAAAGCCATGTCAGCTGGTGTTACAAGGCCAGCTCAGTCAATCATCCAGACTGTTGCCCCTGTAACTACTGAAAAGGCTGCTGCCCCTCTTCAGGAACCACACGTTTGTCTGGCCTCTCCGCAGATACCCCTCCGCTGTGGTTGCACCTACGGTACGGCTATCTGTATCGTTGAGGCACGCAAGCCACCCCACCTCGGCAATGTTTGTGGTTCATGGGAGTGGAGAGAGCACTATAAATAAGCAATGTGTGGGCAGAGTTCGTAACAAGCTTTCATGGAAGCTAGTCTTTTCTACAAAGGAGACAACCGTTATGTGAGAGAATTTCGTAAAGTATATTTTCGTAAGATAGATGGTATATATGTTCTTCTGTTAAGGGGCAATCTTGAAAATAAACCAGTCAGTTTCAATATTTTTATTGCGGAGCTATGTTAGTCATCGGTAGGCAAAAGCATACGCCATACGAGTCAGTTTTTCACTAATAGCTTCGTAAAGGTAAATATGATTCGTAGCTGTAATGGTAAAAAAATGTTAAGGAAAGATGTGAGTGCAGAAAACTTCGGAAGTATATTTTTTATGTAATCAGTCAGAAATAATAGTTGTGTTTATGAAGTATTTAGTTTTCAGTTCTAACAGTCCAGAACATTCACGTCCTATTTTGATAATTTCTGAGCGTTTTTAATCTCTCAGACTTCCATTACATTTCATGTGTTGTCTGTGGGTACCTATTGCATTGTACCACGTAAGTACGGCAATGAAACTTAATTATTTAATAAGAGTCAAAAGACTTAATATTAAAGATGTTGAGTTGAATGACAAAACGAGCATATTGTTGTTCACAGACTAAATTACTATTGATATTCATATTCACAGTATTGTTTGGTTACATTTGCAAAAGATATAACATCAGTATCAGTATTGTGTTTCCACCACAATATTTATATTCCATTTTTCGATAGATGCATAAATGTTATTCATGTAATTGCCACAGCAGTTTTTCTCATCACAGTGATAGTTGAGTACATCAATGTTAAAGTTCAATAGTATTGATTAGAAACGCCTTCCTATTTCAAAAAGTATCATTTTGGTTTCACAGTCAGCGTACTAGTATTTAAATTTCAGCAAAGAATTTACGTCATTGCAGGTGAACTTGGTAACATTACAATGTTAGCGTCACTAGGAGGAACTTTGGTGGTCGCGTTGAATCTGTGAGACACGGGGTCAACATTGCACCGTTAACTTTAACTAACCTCAGATGTTGCGGTGAATAAATAAAGAAACGAGGGGTAAAACATGTAAGTATTACAATAGTGGCAACTTAACATTTATTTTACAAAAATTAACAATAGAATGTTTAGGTATGCTGACGCGTGGGTTCTCTATTCGGGGAATATATGTCTGTGAGATTCGGTTCGACCGTTTTAAATTTATGGCCAGCCTGCATTCCGCATTGCATCGTGTAGCGTGACCTCCGCCTATTTCCGTTTCAAACGATACAAAATTAGACACAATTCATTGTCAAAGTTCTGTCTTCAAAACAGTTTACAGTTCTACGTAGAATAATACTACCAAAACTGCAAAAGCACAAAATTCCGGTATAGCAGTTACGGTATTTATTTTATTGCACTAAGTTTACACACAATAGTTCAACTTTAAGCAAAAAGTTTTAAGCTCAGTAAGGTAATTGACACACCTGGTGCACTGCAGGACACCCTCTAGTCTCTAATTTTTAAACTAATTGAATAACAGTTGCTGTCAATATTACAGAACTTAGTGCTAGCATTAATGTTCAAAGTGCGGATGTGGAGTTTGGATGAAGTTGTTATGAAAAAGCTAAACGAGCCCTTTTTACCTGAAAAATCTGTTTAAAATATAAATAGAAGAAAGATAACATGACCTAGTTTTATATCACATTTCACCCACTTATTTAACTGGACATATCTGAAGGGAAAAATATTTTCGTAATATTAATTTGTAATATTTTCTTAAATTACTGGTAATCGTTGGCCTACAATGAAAAATTCGTAACTCAGAAAATGATTTACCCACTTGATATGGTTTACTTGGATTTTTTCCCTTACGAGAGCGCAGTTTGTCATACGTTACCTCTGAATGCCTTACTAATAAGGTACGACGTTTACTGCCTAGTAATGCAATAAGAATAATTTGATTTCAGTTTTGATATACGAAGTTTACATTGTTAGCCGACGTTTTGTCTTTTTTCAGGAATTATCAATAATTACAATGCAGATGTTACAATGTTTGGATTGATTCTTGTGTCCAATTCCACCCGTAAGCTTTGACCAGTGACTAGCTACAAGAATTCTTTGTTTCCTGTGAGATAGATTTTTATTGCAATTTGATTTTTCCTTTATTAATATGAAATTCCTTGTTTATTTACTGACTATTGTAACAGAGTCGTTAGTGCTTTTTGTGTCTAAATGTAGATCAATGAATATGTCTAAAAATTATCGTCGACTCGAATAGTTTGTATAAATGTCTAGAATTTAGGTTTGTGGTAATGGACTATAAAATCCTGAAGTACGTTCATAGTAAGGAAAAACGTAATGAGGTTAATCTTTTACTGCGCCGGGCAACAATTCATCATCATTCATTCATCCCGATTCGAAAAACTAGCATAAACCGTGGCTACGCTCGCGTTTTGGCAGAGTATGATAGATAAACTGTTGTTCCAGTAGTGTCCTCTGAGATTTGTCAAATTTAAACACGGCGGACAATACGAAAGCGCGTGGAAAACATATGAATGTGCAGGCACGGTGCTGTTGTATGCGCAGACACCAGAGTTATACATCTAGTTTCTACAGAGATCACTGGGTCTGTGGCATCAAGTTTCTCTGTATGTAATCTCCTTGCTATTTACTATATAGTCGCAAACGTCATCGCTGGCCTTCAGTGAGAATTGTTTAGAATGTGATGACTTTCAACCACCATATCTTCCACCCCATTATAGATATCGACATGAAACTTCTGTGATGTGCACGGAGGACTTCGGACTACAACTACACACAGAGGCCATTCGTCTGTGTTGTGTAGTTTTTGCTGCAGAGCGAAATATTGACACACGAACACGTAGATTTTTATATACAGCGATAACATTCAAATACCATATCGTACACCCCTTTATTGTTATCTACGTCAACCACCATAGGGCACAATGGGTCTAATAAGTACTACTATATACAATCACTTTTCGTTTGCGATTTGTTGTTTTGACTGGTTAGTGGAATATATGGATAATCATATATGAAAGTTCAAATGTTTCTGCCTATATTTCACTCTACAGCCAAAACTACACATCGTAAACGTTCTTGACTGATTTAATTTAAATTATGACACAGTGTTGCACTGGAATACGCTGGTGTTTCATATCCTTTTTTTAAAAATATGTTTGTGAAACATGTTGCGAAATGGTATAACTCAATAAATAACAAATCACTAATTTACGAGATCGCTATAAAACCGTACCTAAAACTTTCCTCGAGTATCAGATAGTAACTGTACAAATTTTTAAGTCTCAGCTTCGTGTGGTTCTGACGTGATAAGCGAACACCGAACAAACATTCACATTTATATATATATATATATATATATATATATATATATATATATATATATATATATATATATATATACTAGCTTGGTTGATTATGATAGATAATGCGCGAAACGTCAAATCGATTTTTGTAAAGAGCTGTATTAAAAGAAATTTCTTTTTTACTGCTTTATTTATTTATTCTTATATTTCCTTATCCATATGTTTATCCTTACAGAGAAAGAGCTGAAGACATTGTAGCACGCATAGACCAAAGAAATGGTCTGTGGCATCACGTTTCGCTGTAAGTTACCTCCTTGCTATAGAGTCGCAAACGTCATCGCTGGCCTTCAGTCCGAATTTTTTATAATTTGACGACTTTCAATCACCATATCTTCCACCCCCTTATAGCTGTCGGCATGGAACTGCTATGGTGCACAACGGGAGACTTCGGACAACAATTACAGACCATTCGTTTGCGTTCTGTACTTTTCGCTGCAGAGTGAGATATTAACACACACACGTATGATTTTATATACGCCGATAACTTTGCATCCCAATATACTCTACCCTCTCATCATTATCAAACCTCAAGCGACATTGCAACCAATAAAAGCATTTTCAAAGAGTAAATATAATTTTCAAAGAGTAATTATTGTTCCGCATTTCGCGTTATATTCTTCAAATTACTAAATATCTGTCAGATCGCTATAAAACTGTGCGTAAAACCTTCCTTGGGTATAAATTAGTAACTGTACATATTTTTAAGTCTCTGCATCTTGTCATACGGACGTGATAAGCGTACTCCGAACAGACATTCACATTAATATATATATAGCTATCCGATTGCCATTAAACCGTGCCTAAAGCCTTCTCCGGGTAGACATTAGTAACTGTACAAATATTTAGCTCTTTATGTCTTGTGGTTCAGACGTGATAAACGTACACCCAACAGACAGTCACATTTATAGATATAGATAGATAGATGGGGCGGCCATCATGAAACAAAAGTTATGGTATAGCAGTGGGGGCTTATGCCTCCCAGCAGCAGTGAGTCTCTGATCTGACTCTTCCACAGAAAACGCATGGGCGTCGGAAACCTTAACAGGCGCTGAGTGAGTGGCTGATCCTTGGAGAAAGCGTTCGAGCTGGCACCCAAGTGGGCGGGGATGATGGCCGGGGCAATTATTGTGAAATCTGTCTGGCGGAGGCAGCAAACGCGCAGCTTATTCGCAAGGGATTGCAATGGAGAAACTCTACCTGTCAGAACAGTATCACGGGAGGAATGTATTGAGGAAAAATCCGTGAGATCCAACCGCACTCGGCAAGGGAAGTCAAAACACTTTCTCTGGAAAATATCTTTGAATAGTTCAAACGTGCACCAAAATTGCCACATCTCTTTCGCACAAAATGTCCCTTTTAGCCGCGGTGGAGGGGCCGAGATTTCTAAGGCGCCTTACTGCGACGCGTGCGGTTGATCGCCGTCGAAGGTTCGAGGCCTCCCTCGGGCATGGGTATGTGTTGTCTTTAGCACAAGTTAGTTTAGTTTGTAAGCTCCGGCAGTTAAGTCCCTTAGATTTACAAACTTTGTCCGTTTAGTGGCAGTAGCATAACTTTTGTTGTGGGCTACTTGATGATCTATCATGGCGAGGTGTCTATTTCTCAAATTTTGCATGTTTGAGCTGTGACATTGTTCATGCCGGCGTGCGAAATGCTGTTGCATTTTGTACACCAACTGCCATTAGGATAAACGAGTTTCTGATATTACGACAATGTTTCAGCTTGCCTTTAGTCCTTTATTTTTATTCCAAAATTCACAAGTGCTCTCCGTTGATCGTATGTGTGTATAGTCTATTCAAACGATTGACAGCTAGTACAGAAGTAATAGAGGGGACCCGACGAGGGAGACACGGCCAGTTCGCCAATCCTACGGTATCTGCATCCGCAGCCACCAGCCCAAGTTGTCAAACCTTCAACCGGCACCACCACACTTATCGTTTGGACCTTGTTTAAGTTTCAGGTTTGTAAGGTCCCTATGGTCCCGATATAAGCCGGTTTTCTGTAATATTTTGTCCACATCTAAACTGGCCACACATGTATATTGTGAGTGGCACAGCAATCTTTGGAAGTTCGATTGTAGAGTAAGCGCCCTGGTTGCAAGAGAGAGCAGTCAGTAGCAAGTCTGTTGGGAGCTGTGTTGGGAGTCAGTTGTGGAGAGTTGCCTGTTGGGCATTCTCAATTGCAAAAAAAAAAAAAAAAAAAATAAAAAAAAAATAAATCTTATAAGCAATTAATTCTTATAACTTGATTAAAACTGTTTGTGCCTAAATTGACTTAAGTCCTCACGCTAATTTTTTGTTTCAGAATGTTATTTGCAGTACTTTATATCCCATTCGCAGCACTGGTGGGACATGCACAATAGGTGTCATGCTGCAGGTGCTGTCAAATAGAAGGCAGCGTCACGCTTGAGGGATTACAAAGACACCTAAGACGCAGGTGCCACTTTTAATCAATTTCTAAACAATGCTAAAATGCACTCATTAAAAGAGAGGAGGTCTTGAGTTGGAGATACCATCTTATGCAGAACAAAACAAAGGTACCAACGATCTACATCTACATGGGATACTCTGCAAATCACATTTAAGTGCCTGGCAGAGGGTTCATCGAACCACAATTATACTATTTATCTCCCATTCCATTCTCGAATAGCGCGCGGGAAGAAAGAACACCTGAATCTCTCTGTTCGAGCTCTGATTTCTCGTATTTTATTCTGATGATCATTTCTATCTATGTCAACAATATATTTTCGCATTCGGAGGAGAATATTGGTGATTGGAGTTTCGCAAGTAGCCCACGCCGCAGCGATAAGCGCCGTTGTTGTAGTGATTCCCATCCCAGATCCTGTATCATTTCCGTAACGCTGACTCCCCTATATCGTGACAATACGAAACGAGCTGCCCTTCTTTGGACTCTTTCGATATCCTCCGTCAAACCCACCTGATAAGAATCCCACACTGGGCTGCAATACTCCAAAAATGGACGGACAAGCGCAGTGTATGCAGTTTCTTTAGTAGTTCTGTTGCACCTTTTAAGGGTTCTGCCAATAAAACGTAGTCTCTGGTTCGCCTTTCCCACGATATTATCTACGTGTTCTTTCCAGTTTAGGTCTGAAGTAATAGTAATTCCTAGGTATTTTGTCGAGTTAACGGCCTTCACGTTTGATTGATTTATGTTGTAAACAAAGTTTAACGGATTTCTTTTCGTACTCATGTGGACGACTTCACACTTCTCATTATTTAGAGTCAACTGCCAATTTTTACACCATACTGATATCTTATTCAGATCGTTCTGCAGTTGGTTTTGATCTTCAGATGATTTTACTAGACGGTAAATGACGGCGTCATCTACCAACAACCTAAGAGAGCTACTTAGATTTTCCCCTATATCGTTTATGTAAATAAGGAATAGCAGAGGACCAATAACACTACCCTGTGGAACGCCCGATATCACCTCTGTTTTAGTCGATGCCTTACCATCGATTACTACGAACTGTGTCCTCTCTGACAAGAAATCCCCTATCCAGTCGCAAATTTGAGGCGATATACCATAACCACGCAATTTGATTAAAAGCCGTTTGTGAGGTACGGTGTCAAAAGCTTTCTGGAAATCAAGAAATACGGAATCGATTTGCGATCCATTCGCAGAATCGAGACAGTACTGGTAAACAATGACAAACACTGGACAACAACGCAGAAGCGTAGTGCACGGCCTGATGACGTCTTCATCGAGGGTTCAACAAACGGAAGATGAGGTTCCTCAAGCAAGGCACACACAATGCGTAAAACATCGGAAATGAGGTACAGTGGCGTATCCCTCAGACCATCCTGGTGACTCCCCCCCCCCCCCAGACCTTGCTGCAGGCTCCCCTAGAGAAGGTGAGGGGGGGGGGGGAGAAAGAAAGAAAGGGATCGATCCTCCCAATATGCGTAAAGGCGCTAAATCACGGCAATCGGAGATTGACATCAGACCCTACCAGACCACGATCCTGGATACGTCCCTGATGAGGCACAATAATGACAATAGAATCTGTAGTTATGGACACAGTTACATACTCAGTCTTTCCTGTTCCCTGTGACACAAGCACTTCAGTTCGATTTTAAGAAAAAATGAAACAAATGAGTAAAACTGATCATACACTTACTTTACGCAGCGAAGTTGACACAATTGATCGCAACAGATCGGAAACGATTAGTAAGTCGCTGTTGTCGGCATAGGCAGAGGGTCGGGGGAGGGAGGTGTTCCGGCAGACTTAAGCCCTTTCAACACAATAGACTTTCTTGCCTCAGTTGCCCCCCTTCGCGTATATATTGGCACCGTTACATGTTCAACTGGACACGGTGAAGGACGCCGAACACCAAGTGTGTACCAGGTGTGTGCAATATGTGTGTGACTGTGTGAGCTGCTATAATTAAGCAGAGGGTTTTGGCACTCTTGTGTAATGAGACTCCAGTGGTTGGACCGCGTTGAGGAGTCCCCAGGACGATCTGTGGCCGCTTTGTTAATGTAAACGAAACCAGGCTGACCACGAGCTAAGGCAGTTGGTGGTACAACGGAGGGCAAGATGTACGTTCATCTCTAACACCTGCATATGTTGAAAAAAAAATACATCTAGGCCGTACCTGTCACCTTCTGGACAAATTCAACGTAATACAATATATTTCATTTTGTTTCGAATGGCCGCGGCGGAGTGGCCAAGCGCATTGAGGCGCTATGCTACGATGCGCGAAACTGCTCCTCGTCGGGGCTTCGAATCCTTCCTCGGGCATGGATGTTTGTGTCGTCTTTACTATAAGGTAGTTCATAAGTAGTTTGTAAGTTTAGGGACTGATGACCCCGCAGTTAAGTCCCTTAAGCGTAACAAACATTTGAACATTCTCGTCTTAAATGGATAATATTGAATTACGTGTGATTTCCCTACTATGGTATTGACATTAAATATCACTTTTGGTAGAGTGCAATATTTTTGTAGGCAAACGACACAAACCAAAGTTTATTTTTATTTTTATTTATTTATGCAAAATGGTCAAATGTTTGTAAAGTTATTAGACCAAACGGTTATGGTCATCAGTCCCTAGACTTACAAACTACTTAAATTAACTTGCACTAAGGACAACAAATACACAACCACAACCATGCCGGAGGGAAGACTCAAATATCTGTCGGGATCGACCGTTCACAGTCCGGAACATGTCTGAGGCGTCATGTTTCGGACTGTGAACGGTCAGTTGTTTAGCCGTGCATTTTGTGCTGTGCAGCGGTGATGGCGAAAGATCCGATCATCGACGCGGTGTGTGCAAGACGTATTCACTCCTGAGGGCTCCTTCGCCGCCAGCTTCCCCCACCGAGAAGTTGACAGCTTCAAATGTTCGTAAACCTATGGCACATAACTACTCTGGTCATCAGTCCATATGCTTACAAACTACTTACACAAACACGCCCGAGGGAGGACCGAACCTTCTACGGCGAGCCGCGGGGCGCTCGGTAACAAGGTGCCTTGGAACGCTCAATCACTCCACCGCGGCGTTGACAGTTTCAGTATATGTACAACGTTTCATCAGACTGACCTCATCTGTATAAAGGCTAGAGTTCGATACGCTATCCTAATAAAAACTTCCAAGTGCTACTAGTAGCCATACTCGAAACAGATAATCGTAAGTGAAATGCCCCCTCCCCGTAAAGTGATAACATTTTTGATGGTGAGTTGGGCTCCTTCTATCCATTAGCATGTAACAATAAACATCAGATTGTTTCAAGAATGGAAATATCATGTTTAAAATAGCTTCAAACATCTGATTATAAGTGTGTTACTGTGGTAAATATTGGAAAGTAACCATGTAAGCAAGAAAATGTCTAGTAATGATTTTAAATTATATTAGTTGTTGGGCAAGTATAGTCTGGATAATTTGCACTCAGATTTACGCATAATCTAGCTTTTCTCAGATCTCAGCGTTTGTGAAATCATACCTCATAAACTATAAGTCGCACAAAAATTTAATTTTCGTATATATTGAGTTATATATGGGGCTACTATTTGGAAAACTTGTACTGAATAGATGAAGAAATATTAAATTAAAACTTGTCACTTCATGTTGAGGTTGTAGTGTATGAAGAGCGAAATAGTAGAACACTATTTTCCTATTACCATTTTTCCCATGTTGTTGGCGAAGAAGAGTTTCATGAAATTATGACTAAAGCGTCTTAGAGGTTGCTAAGTGTTATTGTCAAAAATGTATGAATATAGTCTGCGTAGTCATTCATGCCATGAATATGTACAGCATCACATTCTATTACTGGTCTTACATCTTCATAATGAGTAGATAATTGCAGTATTTTACAATTTTACATTCGACCCGAGATTGGATCAAGTATCGAAAATGAAAGTTATGCTCCCCGTGGATGCTGAATAGATACGAAACACGCAGCTGAGACGGGGTGACAATACCTCCTCGGTTAGCCGTTCATCAATAGAGACTTGTCAACTACTATCACATTTCAAGTGCAGCGTTTCGTGGTCTATCCTGCCTACACACAACTCTCTTTTGGCCCACTTTAGGTTACGGTAGTAACACTAAAAGTGGGCCTTTGCGATCGTTTTTTGACAGCTCGAAATTTAAATGAAAATAACGGCTTAACTATTCATCTGATAAGAAAATTGAATAACCGAATTTGTAGAGGAGAAAATTCTCTACAACTTTGCTCTCTTATGTTTTTTTCATATCTCGTATCGTTTCAGAGACATTTGCAAAAATAACGGCGATTTTGGGATCTCTGTCTGTCCTTAACGTGTTCCCTGTTTTTAAGACGAACTGTTCAACCGATAACCACCAAATTTTACAGACATAATTGTAGGCCGCCAGAGACCAGAACCTTCCTTTTTCAAAATTTTCGGACTCAAAATACGGTAGTTAAACGAAAAAAAAAGCCGTTTGTAATATAATTGTAATTGCAGGCGAACCGTTCATCTGACACGAAAATTGAATAACCTAATTGGTAGAGGGGAAAATTCTCTACAACTTCGCACTCTTATGTTTTTTTTCATATCTTGCATCGTTTCAGAAATATTTGAAAAAATAACTGAGTTTTGACACCCTCCATTGAATTAACGAAAACCAGCCGTTCGCAGATATCATGCGACATTCCTCGCCCAGAACTCTCTGTGACATACGCCATATTGCGTTGCGTATTTGATGATTTTCTTATTGTAACTTACACGTTGTCATTTCAAAGCAATAGCGCATTGAAGAATTGACAGAAACACGTCGTTCTTCGTACGATAAATGATAATCTAGTGTCTACAAATGCAATATTGGCATCAGTTAACAACGGCCATCAATAGTATGAGATTTAAGTACGCAACTCCTAGGTGTTAGCTGTAGCATAGTGGCTAGCGTGTCCGGGCGCCGTGGCTCAGCGCGCCCGGTCAGAGGGCTCTATCTGTAATAAAAAAGCTGAGCCAACAACGCATTGAACAAGAACGAACAAAAACGATCAGCGTCCGCAACAACAAGAACTACCCATAGAACAAAAAGAAAAAAAAAATAATTGCGTGTTGGACTGTGACGCTAAAGATCTGTGGTTCGGAGCCGGCCTCTACCTAAAACTTTTTTTTCTCAAAAGGGTTTCAGACACTTATTGATTTTTTATTATTTAGATTATTATTTTCGTCCATAATGTTTGCAAAAACTTATAAAACTACAAATCTAAAGTGGGCCGTAAAACACGTCAGTGCGATTTTTTTCAAAACTGCCCATCGCCACAATGTCTCTAGTCTTTTATTGCCCGGCGTTTACCAGGTGTGTCCCCTTTTATAAGATTTTTCAGCTGTAAATCAGCTCTAAATGTTCCACTGCGCATTTTTTTCGTGTAAGCAAATTCGCTCTTCACACAGAAGCATCAGCATCAGCATCAGCAGCAGATACGAGTCACGTACTGCGTCGTAGCAGGAGGTCTGCCCTGGATACGCAGGCCAGTAATATCGACTCAGGCTGGGTGCACACACAACGGATTTTTCCGCTGCGGTCACTTATCCGTCGCTGACACTCCAAGGTAAAAAGTTCAAGTGAAGCGATGCTAGCACCCTAAACAGCCAGCTGGAAGTAGCAGAAGAATGGCACGACACAAAATTAATACTAGTTGCTGTTTTTATGATGTTAGTTTCATAGTTCCTACTCAGTGAACAAGACAGGGTTGCAGCCTTTCCCAATGTTGTTCAATCTGTACACTGAACAAGCTGTGAACGAGTGCAAGGAGAAATTTGGAGAAGGAATGAAAGTTCCTGCCTTCCTTCTGTTATAAACAATGGCATATGTAATTGACAATAACGTTTCCTACGTACTTACTGCACTCTCCCCTTAGTCCGTCCACTCCTTCCACCTATCTCTATTCACCGCTGCTACCCTCCCTCTGTACATGTGCAACCCTCTCTAAGCTCTCAAATACTCTCGAATATTCTGGAAAGTGCTCGAATACTCACGAATGATCTAGAAATTTCTAGAGAGCGAAAATTCCTAGCCGCTTTATCGTCAGCAACAGGTGATACGGGAACACATACGTATTATGAGAGTGGAACAGACGAAGACCAAAAAGAAGGAAAAGAAAAAAGTGTGGCGTTTGTGCCGTATATTGGACCACCGACAGCGAAGATCGCTAGAATTCTAAAGAAGCATGAAGTTAAGACCTACGTCCGCGCACCGCGAAAAGTTAAAGACATCCTCGGCTCGACCAAGGACCATTTAGGGCTGCAGACGTCGGGCATCTATAGCATTGAATGCGAATGCGGTGTGGAATATATCGGGCAGACGCAACGTTGTATCTCCCAACGCCTTGCCGTACATATCAGGAACGTACGACTAGGACAGGCAAACAAGTCCGCGGTAGCAGAACACAGAATTTTCGAAGGGCACACCTTCGAATTCGAAAAAACAGGGAAGTTGTGCAGTGCCAGTGGTTTCTGGGACTCAATTTTCAAAGAGGCAGTGGAGATACGTTTGCAAAACAACTTGGTAACCGGAACAGCGGCTTTCAGCTCAGTGCAGCGTGGAATCCCACAATTGACAAAATTCTTCAGGAACGCCTCGACACGTGGCAGCGTCTTCCGGAGGAATCCGATTGGCCACGGCACGACCGGCACACGGCGCATTCTTCCGAAGGAGCCTGATTGGCTGGACGCTAGTGGTGACCAGCGGACAGTGACTATATAACGTGTGCGGCATAGAACTTCGTTCCCCCTGCTCTCCACTTGTCCACTCTCCAGATCCTTTCCCGTGGCAATTTCCGCACCCTCCCCCTCCCGGATGATGCCCACCGACCTGACATCTACCCTTCATACTAGCTGTGATCCTTCCCCTTGCTTCCTCTCCCCCTTCTCTCCCTGAGGGCCGCGTCTAGCCATCCCTTCCCGTCCCTTCTTCTCTCCTTATTCCCCCAGCTGTCCCTCCGGATCCTCCTCTTAGCGCCCTCCCCTTTCCTTTTCCCCCGTGGCTTCCTGGGACATCATCCCCCCGTCCCTTCGCCACCGGTCCTGTGGCTCCTCCCCACCCTCTCCCTCACCTCTCCTCCCCTTTCCCCCCACACCACATCTTCAATGCTTTCAGTGCTCCACCATCTATAGAACCTTCTCTGCGCTTCCATGTGAGTGCTTCGACAAGTGTGGTGCGTTTTAGCTACATTGTTTTATTTTACAACAGTGGATGGCCAACCTGCAGCCGACACCGTCAGTTTTAACTTGTGTGTTGTGTTTTTTGTTTTAACTCCACAATAGCGGACGGTCTCACCATAACCGCCGCCCTATGCTCATTTTAATTGTGTGTTTGCCACTGACCTTCGAGCAGCTGTTTTTATTCACCACTTTCGCCATTCCGAATGTTTTATGTCACCACCGTTTTCCTCCATTTTATGTACGTTGTTTTATCTCCATTTTACATCTCCGTTTTATGTATGTGTTATCTCCAAATTTTATCTCCCTTGTGTTTTTATGTTTCTCCTCTGTCAAATTTTATTTCTGTAGGCCGAAGAGCGCCAGTGAGCGCTGCCGGCCCGCCCCTTTTTTAGGGGAATTGAAATTACAATAAAGAAAAAAAATAGAACTTCGAGCTTTACTGAATACTCTAGGCGCCCTCATGCAGAAAATCCCCGTCCTGGTGGCGGCAATCACGGCGGCCCTCCAGACCAGCACCGTTCAAACAAGTGCCTAAATAATGAACCACATACACGGTCTCACTATTTGCACTTTCAACGCTGGCAGACTCCTGATCCAGCAACAAGGAGAATTTCGTCAGTTCTTACAAGACGAGGCAAACGATGTCTGTCTTGTGAACGAGACAAACCTGAAGCCAGGGGTTAAAGCAAGAGTAGTGTGGTGTCGCACAAGTATAAAGTGCGCGCCACGTACTTTCGGCGTTCTTACGTCAGCCACGAGCGCCCTCTGCTGCAACTCCGCTCGTGGCCACGACTGCTGCATCGGCCACTTGGGAATCAGATAGGCACCAGTTAAGACTTGGCTATCGGATAGGCACTAGGAATCATCAGTAGGCAGGCCTCTAAACTATGTATCAGCATTCTGCAGTCAAGATCTATGTAAAAGTTAAGTATTACGAAGACTCCACGAAATATATATCTTGTTCTAATTTAGCCTAGTGTTCTAGTTTCTGCTGTCCCACTGGCTGGTCACCTCCGTAGCTGCACACGCGTGCATCCTATTTCCTTGTGTCGGTCTCTCTCTACTCGGCCACCGACACCCACGACAACCCGCGGAAACGAGACACAAAAGTGGCGACGTGGATGAGACACAAAAAGTAGCAAATTACTACTGCTATAGAACATATAGGCCGACAGCGGGAGGGGGCACTGCCATCTACGTCAAGAAGTCCCTAACCTACTGTCAGTCTCACCTCCCGGCACTAAACAAGCTAGAGGCCGCGGCAGTCACCGTAAACACCTCTGCTGGGCAGATCATGTTCGCCGCGGCTTACCGACAGCCAAAGGGACTGCTTCAGGTAGCAGACTTCGACACACTCCTGACGCTTAGTGGAAAAATTTTCCTTGCGGGTGACTTCAATGCGAAGCACTCGCATTGGAACTCCACAGTCACAAACACTAGTGGTCGAAGGCTGCTTAGGACGGCCGAAACACACGGTGCAATAGCACCAGGGCCGTACGACTGGTCGATCTACCCCAGCAGAGGCCAACCAGACGTGATAGACATTGCCATCATTAAAGGTTGGGGGAATACACGACAGCCCTCTCATCGGACCATTTACCTGTGGTCTTTGATATGGACGTAGTTGGAGCGTCACTACCCCTGCGTCGCCCAAACTATTGTAAAATTAATAAGGAGGTCTTCCAGGAAGAACTAGTTGGCCACCTGGAAAACCTACTGGACCTGGATGAGGTGGGGGTAGATGAGGCTCTAGCTGCCTTTAATCGGCAAACGCTGTCAGCTGCAGATGCAGCAATGTCAAGGCGACCACAATAGCCCACGCTCGTCAACAGGCAACTGCCCCCTGAAATCAGAGCCGCCATCACTGAAAAGAACAGGATATTCAGAGAATGGCAAGTCACACGACAGCCTGCAACCATGCGTCTCCTCAATATACTGCGGAGAGACATCAAAGTCTCTGTAGAACAGTACAGGAACCGATCTTGGGCAGACCTTGTAGAAACCCTCTCCCTTGAAGATGGCAGTGCTTGGCGCACTACCAAGCAACTCCTCAGATCCAGACAACGCATCCCACCCCTACCAGTTGGGCAGGATTATGTCTGTGAGGCTGGCGCAAATGGGTAGTGCACAGGTGGACTCATTCGCTGAGAACTTTACACAAATCGAGGAGGGCATTGATCAAAATCATGTGCAATTCGGCCGCGTACCTTCCAGCCATCTTCAGAGTAAGTCGACTCACTCTGAAGATTGCCCGAAGGTACGCGGCCGAAATATCAGCAGAAGAAGTGAATTTTACGCGGCTGCATTCCCGAAATCTATTGGACTGTACATTACGCCGTGAAAAGATGAAAATGCACATCATGTGCAATTAGTTGCAGATCGACTGCCCATCTTCTTAGCAGCTAGGAAGGAGGACGACATCATAGAACGTGTAACAGAGGCAGCAGTAACCGCACAAATCATGACGTTAAACACAAAAGAGAAGGGAGCAACGACAATATTGACAGCACATTACTTAAATCCCTACCTCCAGCAATACACCGGCCCATTCAAAAGATATTCAACGCCATATTACGAACTAGAATCTACCCTTCTGTGTGGAAACATGCGGAAGTGGTAGCCATTCCAAAAGTAAATAAAGATCCCCGGCAAACTACAAGCTACAGGCCCATTAGCCTCCTCCCATCCCTGCTCAAAGTGTTCGAAAGAATATATGCGAAACGATTGCTCCATCATGTAGAACGCGAAGGGCTAAACCCGACGAGCAATTAGGATTCCGCAGTGGCCATTCCAAGACACAACAACTGCTCAGATTAGTCGAAGAGGCGATGCGAGCCGTTGAAACGCGAGAGTATCTGGGGGCAATACTCCTCGATGTTTCCAGCGCATTCGACTCTGTGTAGCATGACGGCCTAGTCTACAAATTATTTACACATGGCCTGCCGACGTCACATGGGGTGCTATTCAAATCGTATCTGGAGGGGAGGACATTCCAGGTGATGGACGATCCACAGAAAGCCCTATAAGGGCGGGAATGTCACAGGAATCTGTGCTAGGACCTCTGCTATATTCTCTGTACACGGAAGACATGCCGAAAGTCCCACAGGTGCAATTAGCACTATATGCCGATGACACAGCGATCTTCACACGCAGCATGAATGATGCAATGATACGTCGGCGCCTTCAAGAAGGATGTGACGCGCTTGGCTCTTGGTCGACTAAATGGAGACTAAAATATAACGCGACCAAGAGTCAGGCCGTTATATTCACCAGGAAACTCATCCCTAATCTACCCCCCGTCACCATAGCGAACAGCCCCAGACCATGGAGTAAGACGGGGAAGTACCTTGCGGTAACCCTGGATCAGAGATTAACATAGCTGCCACACACCAAAGAAATAAGAAGCAAGGTACTGGGCAGACTCCGTGCCCTCTATCCCATCCTCAATCCTCAGTCTAAACTACCTCCGCACCATTACCTTATCATGTACATGACACTGGTCAGACCAGTATTGGAATATGCGGCTGTGGTGTGAGGTCATGCAGCACCCACACACATAAAAACGCTGCAGAGGATACAAAACAGGGCACTGAAAACAGCACTACGACTCCCTCGGGAGTACTCCACAGCCAGGCTCGATGAAGACACAGGCATACAAATGCTCCACAACAGGTTCCAGAAACTAGCGAGGGACTTCTATGTAGCCACTGAAAAGTCCGCCAATCAACTCATAAAGGCACTTGGAAAACCAGTCCACCGCAGGCCAACAACGCGCTGGCCTGATATGCTGAGAGAGTAGGCCAAAACCGAATCTTAAGGCAAGATAGGTAGGGGTTACACCCAACTAAAGGAAGACAGCCAGGAAAATCCAAGAAAACCAGGCACCAAACACCAAGAAATAAAGGTACAGCAGGAACTGCAAACACAGCTTAACCTTCACTCTACCAAGCCAAGTAGGCTTGCAAGTCCAGCGAGTCACATCCCGTCACTTCGCCAGAAGATGATGAGCACGAAGCTCATCGAAACGTTGCGACAAGACGACGCCATCACTCGGCTAATTAACCGAGAAGACTTCATTAATGGAATACGCCGAGAAAGTCTACAATCGCATAAGGGTACAGCCAGTAACAGGCAGCCTGGGTGGCTTACAAAGGGGATAAGAATATCATGTAGAACAAAGAAGAAATTGTATCAAAAAATTTAGAAGTAGTAAGAATCAAGCTTACAAATAGTATTGTATAGTTCTGAAGAATGTCATTAAGAAGATAAAGAGTATGTGGTATGCAAAAGGAATAGCAAAATCTCAGTCTTCAGGGAAGTGTCTGGTTGAAGATATGAAGTCTTTGCGCAGTAGAAGCGTTTCTGTTACTGATAAGTTAGGTATATGTACAGTATTTAATTAATCACTCTCTGAATGTAGCAGGTGAACTAAACAGTACCCTAGTTTCTACAGGTAATCATATATCATTGTTAGAAAATAGCTTTCCGAGGCGCTTACCTGAAATAGTCCTCCACGATACTTACAAAGAGGAGAGTCAATAATTGAATCACTAAAGACTAAGGACTCGTTTGGATGTGAGTTGGTTTGTGTCCGAATTCTAAAGTACTGTACGTCATATGTTAGCCCATTCCTTAGACATATTTGTATTTTTCCTTTCAGAATGGTCAATTTCCTGACAGATTAGAGTACTGAGTAATGAAGCCGCCTTATAAGAAAAGGAGTAAGGTTTAATGTAGACAACTGTAGACCTGTTTCTACACCATCGGTTTTTTCTTAAGTTATTGAAAAGGCTGTATATTCAACGTTAATTGATCATTTCGGTTCACATAGTTTGTTGTCAAATGTACAGTTTGAGTTCAGAAGTGGTTTAACGACTGAATGCTATATTCTCGTTTCTCTGTGAGGTTCGTGAAGAAGGCTACGAACATTAGGCGTCTTTTCTGATTTAACAAAGGCGTTTGATTGTGTGGATCACAAAATATCAGAGCAGAATTTGGAACATTATGAAATACGAGGAGTAGCTCACAACTGGTTCACCTCGTACTTTAATAACAAAAAGCAGAGGATAATTCTCCGCAGTGGTGAAAATGGCTATGATGTACAGTCCCAATGGGGCACAGTTAAGTGTGGGATGACCCAAGTGTCTATTCTGGGACCACTGCTGTTTCTCACTTATATAAATGCTATGCCTTCGAGTATAACAGGTGATTTTTGTTTGTTGATGATACCAGCTTGCTAATGAAGGATATTCTTTCTAATATTGTCATGGTATCAAATAATGCAGTTCAAGAGAAGTTCATTGCTTGTAGAAAATAAATTGATGCCAAATCACAATAAAACTCAATTTTTACAATTTCTAACACACAATTCAACAAAAGCTGACATCTTGTTTACACATAATGGGCGTATGATAGGTGACACTGAGTAGTTCAAATTTCTAGATGTGCAGATAGAAAGTAAACTGTCGTGAAAAGCCCATGTTCAGGATCTTGTTCAAAAACTAAATTCTGCTTAATTTACCATTAGAACAGTATCTGAAATAAGTGATTTTTCAACAAGAAAAGTAGTCTACTATGCTTACTTTTATTCGCTTATCAAGTATAGCCTTATTTTTTAGGATAACTCTACTGATTCAAAAAGGATATTTTTAGCTCTGAAGATGGCGGTTCGAGCAATATGTGATGTAAGTTCACGAACATTGCGTCGACCTCTTTTCAGTAGTCTCGCAGTTCTGACATTGGCGTCACAATACATATTTTTCTGAATGTCGTTTATTGTTAACTATATCGGATTACGCCTCCTTGACTCTTGTGCTGAAAGGCGTGCAGTATTCTGCAGCATCCATTTCCAGTGATCTGCCACAAGAACTGAAGATTATTTGTACCGACCCACGCGCTCTCTAGTTTACCTTCTCTGAGTTACCTCATGGCTCACTTCTTTTATTCTGTCGAGGAACTCATGGAAAAATTAAAAAAAAATTAAGCTAATTCCTTTGTTTCGTTATTGAGTCTTTTTACTTACGCTCAAGATTGTGATGCGCATAGGACTACTTTAAATTTTTCTGTTACCGCTCTCGTTAAGATTTCATGTACTGACTTGTTCCATGACCACGGAGTTCTGCTCCTCAATTACGTCCTGCGGAAAAGAAAGCCACACAGACACATAGTGACCGCGCAGACTATTCTTGCACGCTTACCGACATACCCCCACACTAGTGATGTAGTTGCCCTGCTGATTACTGTTTCTTACGGTATGTCGCCTATTCCCGTAACTGTTCGGACCTGTTGTGTATCCCCACTTAAGAAAGGATCAACGGACGTCTTCGCTTAATTATATAATTGTCGAGAACATTCCTTAATTAGATTTTGAGAGGTCTCACTCATGTATATATTTTTAAAAAAAGGCTGTATGTGTGTATGTATGTTCCACATTTCCTCCTAAACTACTGGACCGATTTCAACCGAACGTGGTATATATCTTCCTTACTATCAGGCAACAACCACTGTCGGAGTAAGAACCACCTACGACACATACATAAGATGGTATGACGTCATGAACAATGACAGTCGTTAAAACGGCCTCATCATGCGATAATATTCTACATCTGCTCCTAAAGTAATGGACCGATTTCAACTAAATTTGGTACAAATATTCTTTAACGTCAGGAATCATTTGCTATGGTTGCAATAACCACCTACGATAGATAATTCATACGATATCAAGTCATAATCAATGAAAACTGCCCCACCTTGCGGCGCATGATGGCGTGATTTTAATCTCTACTATTTAACAATGTGTGCACTTCACGACTTGCAGTGAACTGAACATAATTTCAAATCTTTACGAAACTTTTTCTCGCTGACAACCCCAACAAAATGATGAAAGGAAAAACGTTTATCGCTTACTAGTTTGGCGATGTTTATGATGTACATCTACGGCATTTAGCATGATGTTAGAAGTTATTACTTCTACACTGTAAGTTATATTTGCGAATGAATTCACATACAGTACACATACATACCACTGAATGTTACTTCGATACTATATCACAGTTAGACATACAGTTCATGAGATATAAAATCATAAACAATTTGATTAATGAAACTTCCTGGCAGATTAAAATTGTGTGACGGAACCGGGACTCGAACCTGGGATCTTTCCCTTTCGCGGGAAAGCGCTCTACCGACTGAGCTGTCCCGACACGACTCACGATACCGCCTCACAACTTTACTTCCGCCAGTACCTCGCCTCCTACTTTCCCAACTTCACAGAAGTTTCATATCAGCGCACAATCCGCTGCAGAGTGAAAGTTTCATTCTGGAATTTGGTTAATGACCGCATCATCACGCACGAAGTTTGGATTTATTACGTCTTTACTGCTAATACTATTAACGACATATTTTGCAGTCATTAGGCACATATACCACTGAATGTGCCTTCGAATTTACATCATAGTACGAGACAGATATCAGGAGATATGACGTCATAAACAGTGCAATTTCTGAATAACCGCTACATCATGCGCTGTTTTTCTACATCTCCCCCTAAAGTAATGGACAGATTTCAACTAAACGTGGTACACATATTGCTTAATATCAGACAACAATCGCTGTGGGGTTAAAACTACCTACGACACATAATTCAGGAGATATGATGTAAACAATGAATCACAAGAATTTTCCCATCACAAATATTGTTTATAGTTTATTTTTGAATTAAATTAATGTCATTCATCATTTGTATTTTATTATTATTTTTCATTCTTTGGATACTGCACTTAAAATTTTGTACATTATGCATATTTGTTTTATTGTTTCATAATTTCTAAACTGTTTTGATGGATACATGAAGATGAAACTTTTTCGAGTTTTTACTTTCGTTTCTAATATAAGACTGGAAGAAAGCATATATATGCCGGGTTTAGCTGCTTGTAGTTTATAATTAAATAACAAGTCACTGGCCGCAACTTTATCATTTTTTATTACCTGGTTGCTTATTTAGGTCTGTTACAACTATCTTCAGATCTTAGCCACTAATAGGGATGACGCTAATGGCAGACGGAGGGTTGCCGCGGGTCACGATCAACACTGATCACTTTCGATTAACCTTGTAGTAAAAATAATAACATAAGTGCCGCCAGTTGCTGTTGTTATTCAGTTATTATATACTGTTTATATGTGCTGTCTGTTCTTTAGGAAACAGACACCATATGTATATAAAACATAGACGAGCCCAGTACTGTTGCTTCGTCACGACATGCGATGTGAGGTGCTTCTTGTCTGCAAGTTGAGCTTTAATCCCGGAATGAAAGCATCAAGTACGATGTGAGCGCAGTCTTCCGCAGCCTTCCAGTTTGTATCAGAGGTCCCACTAGAAGTGTGGCCGAGCTATGTCGGAAAGTCTCAAGGTTACGAAGTTTACGGCATTTACTGCAGGCAACGTCAAGTAAGGTGCAGTAAAAGACTAGTCTTTGAAATATTCCGTTACGTCTTAATTCCTAACAGCTGTGTTCTAATTGCAAAAGGCGCTGCCTACTTTGGAGTGTGGTCACTGGAAACCTATGTATGTATGTTTGTAAATCTTATGGGACTTAACTACAGGGTCATCAGTCCCTAAACTTACAAACTACTTATGAAATACTTACGAACTAGGACGGCACAAATATGCATGCCCGAGGGGGGATTCGAACCCCCGACGGTAGTGGCCGTGCAGACCGTGACTGAAGCGCCTCAGTCCCCTCGGCCACCGCGGCCGACTGGAAACCTATGACTGACAGTCTATGCAGTATTCAGTTTCATAGTTTCGAAAATCTTATTTTGTATAATAGTATGAAAATTTTGGAGACGGAAAATATATATGAGTTCGTCCCCTACTCCCCTCCCCCCTCCCTCAAGACCAAAGTATTGCATTTGTAGTCATTCAAACAATTTAAACACAACGGTTCCAGAATCTAAGTGTTCCACTGTCTACGTTAAGAAGATGATTTTAGAGTTGATGCTGCCTGTTTTCCTCGTCTAGAATCAGAAGAGTAACGACATCATAAGAACAGGTTCCACGCTTGCAACTGACGCAGAGTTTTCGCGTCGGCAGCTTCGCTTCGCCCGCCTCTCCGTGGACCGCTAAGATAAGAGGGCGTGTGGGGCCTCCAGCTAAGAAAGTCGACGAGGCCAGCGATGACCAGGCGCGGCTGCTTTCTCCACAGCGGACGCCCTACATGACTCGTCGGCCTCCCGAAGGTTTCGTGAAAACTGTTTCTCAAGTAACCATAACTGCCGCATTTCTTGAAAATAAAAATGTTTCTAAATGTTTGTAGAGCTTATGGGAGTTAACTATGGGGTCATCAGTCCCTAAACTTACAAACTACTTATGAACTAGCTAATACTAAGGACGGTACAAATATCCATGGGGATTCGAACCTGCCGGCCGCGGTGGCCGAGGTGACTGAGGCGCTCCAGTCACGGTCAGCACGGCTACTACGGTCGGGGGTTCGAATCCCCCCTCGGGCATGCATATTTGTGCCGTCCTAGTTCGTAAGTAGTTCATAAGTAGTTTGTAAGTTTAGGGACTGACGACCACGTAGTTAAGTCCCATAAGCTTATCAAACATTTGAACATTTTTGATTCGAACCTCCGACCGTAGTGGCCATGCAGAACGTGACTGGCGCGCCGCAGACCGCTCGGCCACCGCAGCCGGCTCTTGAAAATACCTCACCTGATTGTATTCCATAATATTTTCGTGTAAATTTCGTTTTAAGTATAAATTGTCAATAACGAAGGTCGTCTGGTCATTGGGCATTTACCTTTAAGGGGCGACGTTCATAAAAAACAAACAATATTTAAAAGATACACCAAATATCTAATTTCAGAGATATGACAACGAATTTTAGTAGCTTGCTTTACATGAAATTAACACATTTACAATTAACTACATGAGTTTATACGAGGGTTGGAACTTAAATAGTGGCAGCTATGTATTCACAACCGATACAAAAGAATTACATGTTTTTACTGTTACTGTCCTTCAAAGTAGTCACCAGCATTGTGTAGAACCCGTTGCCAGCGATGTGGAAGGCGTAGTATACCGTTAGCAAAGCCTGTACTTTTGATTGTGCGAATGGAGCGTTCTACTGCCTGTCGAATCTCTGGAACAGTTCTGAAGCGAATGCCACGAAGTGGTTCCTTCATCTTCAGAATCAAATCAAAGTCACAAGGACTACGTCCGGGGAGTATGGTGGACGGTACAGTACTTCCCAGTCCCATCGACCGAACAGAACAGCCACAGCTTGCGCTATTTGCACCCGCGCATTGTCGTGCAAAATGATGGCTGGGTTGCCTCTTGAAGACCTTGATGGCACTGTCGTGCTGTTCAACCTCTGGCACTTTTAATCCAACTCCGTTGGCCCTGTTTCAAAACATAGTGACACCGTTACGTTAGACCGCTCGCTCACAAATGGACTTTTCTCCCTCGGTTGTGCGCACGCCGGTGAATGGGACCGGGGATTCCATTTTTGCTCAGAGATAAGGTAGGTATGTCAGCGACAATAGTACATCCCATTGCTTGGTGTTTCAAATTCAAATCAAATGTTCAAATGTTTGTTAAGCTTATGGGACTTAACTACGGGGTTCAAATGTTTGTACAACTAATGGGACTTAACTACGGGGTCATCAGTCCCTAAGCTTACAAACTACTTATGAACTAGCTAAGACTAAAGACGGCACAAATATCCATGCCCGAGGGGGGATTCGAACCCCCGACCGTAGTGGTCGTGCTGACCATGACTGGAGCGCCTCAGTCACCTCGGCCACCGCGTTCGGCGCTTGGTGTTTCCACAGCACTGTTGCCACTAAGTTCCCACCGTCGTATATACACTATTTAAGGTCCAACCCTCGTATATTTTTCACTTTTTGTGGAATTCAAAATTTTTATTTTAAAAGATTAATATACGTACCTTACTCTCCGAATTTTATAAACAGTCATCCGCGATGTACCTATAACTTTTCTTCTATTGTTCATACTGAATTCTGTCAGAGTTTACTTTATTGTTATGATGCTGTGGACATGCTATGAAAGTTTGTATCAAAGGGGAACAACGATCACTGGTCGGAAGTTGTCTCAGGGGGCAAAATCCATCAAAGATTGTCTCGCGGAGTGTCTGTTACTGTATTGAGAAATTAAAAAACGGTCGCACAAGTTTCACAGATGGTGAAGAAGTCGGACGACCGTCGACGGCCATACATGATGACAACGCTGAGCTGGCATGTGACACGGTTCTGTTAGACAGGCGAGTGACTATTGATGAAGGGGTATAGCGTCTGAAAATTAGTCATGGTTCTGCGACGAAATCATCCACAAGCTAAAGCCTGCAATTTCAACAGACGCTAAGAACTACTATCAAAAGGTATTCCTTCAAACCGTCTTGATTGCAAATTATTTTATTAGTTAATGACGCGTTTCGCTCTTTAGCAGGGCATCTTCAGATTATCTGCGTGACAGAATTTACACAAAATAACAAGGCGGTATTACAAACGGTTATAATGGTACATGGTCTTATTTTGTGTCGAGAAGACAGTATAAATGGCAAACAAAGCTTACAATGCGCTCTCCGTGGTGTGACACCGTAAGTTGTTATTGCGGTGTTTCTATTTTCTGGATTTTTTTTTTATTTACTTGTCGCCCTAGAAATGATCGGGTAACAACGAATTACAGTTGGAACGTACTCGGTGAAGATGTGAGAAACATATAACCGATTATTAAGATTACCTTAAAATCGGTTTTATGTTTCTCACATATTTACTGAGTATGTTCCAACTGTAATTCGTTGTTACCCGATCATTTCTAGGGCGACAAGTAAATAAAAAAAATCCAGAAAATAGAAACACCGCAATAACAACTTACGGCGTCACACCACGGAGAGCGCATTGTAAGCTTCGTTTACCATTCATACTGTCTTCTTGACACAAAATAAGCCCATGTACCGTTATAACCGTTTGTAATTCCGCCTTGTAATTTTGTGTAAATTCTGTCACGCAGATAATCTGAAGATGCTCTGCTAAAGGGCGAAACGCGTCATTAACTAATAAAAAATTTGCGATCAAGACGGTTTGAAGGAATATTTATTTTAACTGATTGCTGTACACCATGGATTGGAAATCATTCTACTTTCAAAAGGTGTGTTGTTGCGCGACAATGCCCGTCCACGTACAAAATGTTCAAATGTTTGTAAAGCTTATGGAACTTAACTGCGGGGTGATCAGTCCCTAAACTCACAAACTACTTATGAACTAGCTTATACTAAAGACAGCACAAACATCCATGCCCGAGGGGGGATTCGAACCCCCGACGGGGAACGGCCTCGCGCATCGTAGCATAGCGCATCAATGCGCTCGGCCGCCCCGCCGCAGCCGTCCACGTACAGCTTCCCACACTGGTCGAAACACTCCGGAAGATTAAGATTGCAGTAACGTCTCACCCTCCGTGTAGTCCTGATCTTGCTCCTTCTGACTAGTGGCAGGCAGGGACGAGCAATAAACTGCGGTTGGTTAAGCCAACTGTCCGACCGTGGCGAACCTCCTATCAGTCGTTGAGGCAGCGTGAAGTGACCTTGACACGTCTCCGAATCGGGCATTGTCCTCTGACACATGGCTATTTACTCCGTCGACAGGATCCTCCGATTTGCGATGCTTGTGGTGTGCAAATCACTGTACGCCACATTTTACTTGAATGTATTTCCTATCGTGCTGCTAGGGCAGCGGTGGCTCTTCGTGGTGCCCTGCGCTCTGTTTTAGCTGATGACGAGGCGAGTGTGGCGAAATTTTTCAATTTCTGTGAACTTCCTGGACTCTGGCCTAAGCTTTTAGGCTGGAGGTTTTATGATGTTAACAAATGGCTCGCCCACCACTCATCACATTTCGAGGACTCTACGACTGTAAACCTTGGACGATCACCTATTATTACCTTGCCACATTTGGTTGAGTCTCTGCTTCGTTTTCCTTATCGTTTGGCTAGTTGGTTACTTCCCTTTCTGTTCCCTACTTGTGTTCCTTTCATTTTACTCAGGTCACACGTATCGCCTAATTATCTTGTACGGGCGCTAAAGACATAGTCGTCGTGCGCCTATAACATCCTATCCATCCACATCCATCCTTCTGACTAGTGTGGTCCACTCAAAGAGGCATTAAGGGGCCTTCGATTCACCTCGGACCAAGAAGTGATTGACGCAGTACATGCGTGGCTCAGTGCCCAGCCGAAAACCACCTTTCCTGAGGGTGTCAGCAAGCTTGTGCAACGCTGGACTAAGTGCGTTGTAAAGCACGGGGGAAGATGTGAACAAAAGTGAGCTCTTTGTATTGCAATAAAAATTACGACTTCATGGCGGATAATTATTGACATACCCTCGTATATTCTGAAATTCGGAACTGTAGAAGCGTGACAACGTGTTACACATCAGAATACTCATTAAATAGTCAAGGTGAAACACAAACGCGTCTTGCTGCAGGAAAACAAAAGTGGAGAACAATTATTGAATGAATCTGAGCGTTCTGTCAATGAGAGACTGTGAATGTAGAGATGTAAATGAAGTTATCTTTAGCCAGAGAATGAACAACTGAGCACAGGCAGGAGCAGCAGCAAGACGTTGATATGGTGGTAACTTGTGCACAAGAAATGTTCACCGACATACACCCTTTAAGAGAAGCAATTAAGTAAGAGCGAGAGTGTTTTTCTCGTAGGTTTTGTTTCCCATAACTGTATACTTCTCCTGGCAGAAATAGAAACTTGTCTCGTACCTGACCAGAGGTAGCATTAGGAGCGTACGAGAACCGGTCTCTTCGTTCTGAGGCTGGGAGACATGGAATGGCGACTATTTGAGACCAAGTCTTAGAGAGCTGATGGTTAATTTCACTTAAAACAGTAATAATACGTCCGGCGGTGTGCCATGATGTACATCATGTTAAAAGAATGGCAACTAGCGTTAAAATTAATTTTTCAAAATCTTATTATGACTATTTATTAGTATTTATTCAAGAAATTATATTTTTTGATAGTGCACACTTTGTACTAACTGTCAATTCAATGCATTAACGCTACGATGATTGACGTGACGCATAGTTTTAACGGAGAAATAGCATTCCATTACTTACCAAGATGGCGCCCAGAATTCAACTGATGTATGTGATCAACACAGATAATGTCATCTCCCTTTATTTTAACATCTTTACTTGAGACAGTAGTAGGGTCCCAAAAAGCAAACCTGTCCCAAGTTTCAATTTAACAGCTCGAACAGCCATTGTTGCTCTTTGCCAATTTGCGAATTTATAAGAATAATAATTTGTGAGACTGAAAAATTACTTCGACCCCACGAAACGAGAGTGGCTAGGCAAGCCAAGAGTGATTTTATATGGCTGGGGAAAATAGCCTGGTAGAATTTTCTGCAGAGCTCAATTTATTATCACAGACATTTAATTTAAGCATCATGAAAGAAGGTTGTGTATGTGGAAGAGACTGGGAGACACCGGAAGGTACCAAATTGACTGTATAATGGTAAGACCAAGTTTTAAACTGTAAGACATATCCTGGAGCAGATATCGACTCTAACCATATTTTATTGGTCATGAACTGTAGCCTGAAAAAAAACTGATAATGGTATGGGACCGGAATAAATTGAAGGAACCAGAGATTGCTGAGTTTCAGAGGGAGCATTAGACAAGGTTTGGCGAATGGGAGAAATAATACAGTAGAAGAGGGCTGGGTAGATTTGGGAGTTAAACTAGTGAAGACTGCAGAAGATCATACAGGTAGAAGGACAAGGTGTAATAGATATCCTTAACTAACAAAGAAGATACTGCACTTATTGAGAAAAGGGGAAGTGTAAGAACGCAGCAAGTGAAGCGTAAAAATGGAGTACAGACGTCTGAAAAAACGAGGTTGGCAGGAATTACAGATTGGCTAAGCATGAGTGACTAGGAGACAAATACAAGCCTTAAGAATAATTTGTAACTACAGGAAAGGTAGATACCACATACAGTAAATTAAAAAAGACGTCTTGGGACAAAAAAAATAAAAATAAAAGCTGCTCCATAAATATCAAGAGCACAGACGAAAAACTGGTTCAAATGTTCAAATGTTTGTTAAGCTTATGGGACTCAACTACGGTGTCATCAGTCCCTAAACTTACAAACTACTTATCAACTACCTTATAGTAAGGACGACACAAATATCCATGCCCGAGGGGGATTAGAATCCCCGACCGTAGTGGCCGTGCAGACCGTGACTGGAGCGCCTCAGTCCCTTCGGCCACCGCGGCCGGCGAAAAACTAGTACTAAACAATGAACGGAAAGCTGAAAGGTGGAAAGGATATATAGGGAAATAAACCTGATGGAAGTAGATGAAGATAGGAAATACGATACTGCGAGAGGAATTTGACAGAACACTGAAAGATATGACTCGAAATGTGACACCGAGAGTAGATGATCTTCCCTTTGAACTGCTGACATCGTTACAAGAGCTAGTCATGAAGAAACTGATCCACCTTTTGTAAAAGATGTATGAGAGAGTCGAATACACTCAGAATTCAAGAAATAATTCAATTCAAAAGAAAGAAAGTGCCGACACGTGCGAATATTACAGAACTAACAGTTTAATAAGTCGTGGTTGTAAAATACTAACACGAATTATTATTGACGAATGGAAAAACTGACAGACCCTGACCTCGGGGAAGATCGGTTTGGATTTAGGAGAAATGTTGGAACACGCGAGGCAATAGTCACATTACGACTTATCTTAGACCTAAATCTTTCAAATCAAATGCTCAAATGTTTGTAAACCTATTGGACCAAAATGCAACGGCCATACGTTGCTAGATTTACAAAATACTTCAACCAACTTACACTAAAGACAGCACACACACTCATGCCCGAGGGAGGGCTTGAACCTCCGGCGGGATAGACCGCCCTGTTCATAGCATGACACCTTAGACAACGCAGTCTTTTGTAGATTTGGAGAACGTTTTCGACAACGTTGAATGGGATACACTCTTTCAAATTCTGAAGATAACAGGGGTACAATATAGGGAACGAAAAGCTACATACAACTGAACAGCAGTCGTAAGAATTGTATATAAATGGAGGGCTTGAACCTCCGGAGGGGTAGACCGCCCAGTTTATAGCATGACATCTTAGACAACGCTGTCTTTTGTAGATTTGGAGAACGTTTTCGACAACGTTGAATGGAATACAGTCTTTCAAATTCTGAAGGTAACAGGGGTACAATATAGGGAACGAAAAGCTATATACAACTAAACAGCAGTTGTAAGAATTGTATATAAATGTGTTTTGTGCTTCTCTGATACAAACGGCATCATCTGGCTGAAAAGAAATTACTACCTAAAAATAACACAAATATTTATTTTAGAATAAGTCATTGCACTATCAATTATGTGACAGTTAAGTACGTATCAATTATATTTCAAATCAGTTTTATGGCATCGAATTGTCAGCGTAAGACATTACAGCTTCCGAACAAGTGCCCCACCTAGTGAGGATGGTCTGATGGGGTAATGGAAATTCAGGTAGACACTCTGTGTGCGCGGCTACACGTGCAGCGGTTTTGGAAAATACCTTTATAAAACAAAGCATCATTTTAAAAGGATATATTTTTATAGGTTTGAGAAGATATAAATTGCTACATACATAAATTTCACACACACCTATTTAGTTGAGGTATTAAATTATTGACATTGTTACCATTATGCATAGTTCAAGTACAATAACTCTTACCACTCAATGTAGATAGCAAGGATTGGCTGCAGTGAGAGAAGCGACGAAGTATACACTGTTGCCTTCTACCAACATCAACTGAGCCGAACTAGGGCGCTTGTAGTCACTACGAAGTATTACAAAAATAGCAATTTACTTATATCTCTTTTCCAGTAATTAACAATCGTTAGAAAATCAATAAAAGGTGACATCACGGAAGTTATTGCAATATGAGCACTAAAACTATTCAGTATGCAGTATAAACATCTAAAACAGGCTTTGATAACGAGTAAACTCCGAAATATGCATTTACCCCTCAAATGGCTAAAAACATTGTAATATTTCTGGCTTAAAGCCATCATATTAAGATCGATGTATTGCTTCAGTGCATCCGGTTAGGACCAGTAGGCGACAGATGGTAAAATCTGGTGAGAACCACGACAGGTGCTACAATAGGTCGGGTTCTCACGGGAAAGAGCACTGGCAAATCTTCCCGAATTCTAGGGAAGTCCCCGAGCGGCAGGCACTGGACGCCGATTGGCTGTAGCACTGGCGGTCACGCGCCAAAACGCATTCATATTTTTATTATTCTAGCTTAAATCCGCGGCTCCGCTCGCGTGTTGGTTGATTATGATAGGTAAGCTATATTTTAGTAGTGTGCTTCGAGACTGGTTTTAAAGAATGAAACAAACATTTTAATCAACATTATGAGGAAAGTAAGTAATGTAGATCAAATCACACGTAAAAATGCACTCGTTTCGAAGAATCCAATCACGAAAGTCAACAATAATGATTGTAATAATATTACAGATCGATCACTTGATGTAATGCGCGAAACGTCAAATAGATTTTTTTTAAAGATATGTATTAAAAAATAAATAAATAAAACACTTAAGAAAGAAATTTCTTAAGTGTTTTATTTATTTATTTTTATATTCCCTTATTCGTATGCTTATCCTTACAGAGAAAGAGTTAAAGACATTGTAGCACCCAGAGACCGAAGTATGGTCTGTGGCATCGCGTTTCGCTGCATGTTTCCTTGCTTTAGAGTCGCAAACGTCATCGCTGTCCTTCAGTCCGATTTCTTCTTTTTTTTATATAATTTGACGACTTTCAACCACCATATCTTCCACCACGTTATAGCTATCGGCATGGAACTGCTATGCTCTACAACGGGGGTCTTCGGACAACAATTACGCACAGACCATTCGTTTGCGTTCTGTAGTTTTCGCTGCAGAGCGAAATATTAAAACACACACACACGTAGAATTTTATATACACCAATAACTTTCCATCCCAATATACTCCACCCTTTTATCATTATCAACCCTCAAGCAACAATGCAACAAAGAAAACCATTTTCAAAGAATAAATATAATTTTCAAAGAGTAATTATTGTTCCGCATTTCGCGTTATATTCTTCAAATGACTAAATATCAATCAGATCGCTATAAAATCGTGCCTAAAATCTTCCTCAGGTATAAATTAGTGACTGTACAAGTCTCTGCGTGTTGTCGTTCGGACGTGATGAGCGTACACCGAACAGACATTCACATTAATATATATCGCCATAAAACCCTGCCTAAAGCCTTCCCCGGGTATACATTAGTAACTGTACAAATTTTTTGCTCTTCATGTCTTGTGGTTCAGACGTGATAAACGTACACCGAACAGACATTCACATTTATAGATATAGATTAATAAACTAATAATATATTCAATGTCAAACTCAGTTCATAAAAACCCCTCAAAGCCAAGCTATGCCCCGAGTAGGTAAAAACATAAACAAAACAGTTAATTTCAGACGGACGATGCACGGCGGCCATGTTTACGTGCCAAATTGCGGAACGAAGGCAGCCTTGTATGGAGCCGCCACACTTCAGTTCAGAACAGGCACTTGGAAGAGTAACAAGTGACTTCAGTACGCGCTCTCGGAGGAGTAACATGTGACTTCAGAACACGCACTCGGCGGAGTAACATGCATACGTAGCCGGTCATAAGACATTGTTTAATCATCTTAGAGCAAGAGAGACGACTTTATATTTAATTTAAAACAATCTGTGTCAAGTGGATGTTATTATGCAGTTTGCTGGTTTTCTGCAGTCTTTAAATAATCTAGATGGCATCCCACAAGAAAGTATTATTTCGTAATTAGATCAGTTCCTGTCAATAATAATTTCAGCCTCAATCAAGAACTCCGACCTGCGTGCTATCATCTGCATGGGGACGACATCTATAGAAGACGTCAGGTTGGTGAACTTTTAAAGTTTCTACTCTTCTCACAGTGCAGTGAGGAGTTACTACAACCCTCGTGTACACTGTTACTGCGGTACAAACGCAAACTGTTGTGCGTCATCCATGGCAACATGGAGGAAGGAAAGAAATGATATAGGACCGGTTAGAAAAAAACCCTGTAGACATTTTCCCGTTGTAACATGCAAACATGCATGCAACACGCATTTGCATGAAATTATCTTTAATAATCAGAATAGTAAGAATTATTTAATTAAGACAGTCACTCTTTTTTATAATGCTGGACAATGTGGTGGCGTGCCTCCACGTTCTTCGTCTAGATAGGTAGCACAGTATCTCGGTGCTACAAATTCTCCTAATGTACTATCTCGCCACAATGTGATCCCTTTCAAAGTGCTCAGTTTACTATAGGAAGCACATGTGCGTCTCCGTGGCGTCGTGCCAGTCTGCTTCACACGTTGATACCACACTGAACCTTAGGGCTCCAAACATAACATTAGCATATGGTCTATCAGACCAATTGTGTGATTGGATTGAGGAATTCCTAGATAACAGAAAGCAGCTGGTCATTCTCAATGGAGAGAAGTCTTCCGAAGTAGTAGTTATGTCAGGTGTGCCACAGGGGAGTGTCGTGGGTCCGTTGCTGTTCACGATATATATATAAATGACCTTGCGGATAACATCGGAAGTTCACTGAGGCTTTTTGCGGATGATGCTGTAGTATATGGAGAGGTTGTAACAATGGAAAATTGTATTGAGATGCGGGAGGATCTGCATCGAATTGACGCATGGTGCAGGGAATGGCAATTAAAGCTCAATGTAGACAAGTGTAATGTGCTGCGAATACATCCTTTATCATTTAGCTACACTATAGCAGGTCAGCAACTGGAAGCAGTTAATTCCATAGATTATCTGGGAGTAGTCATTTGGAGGGATTTAAAATGGAACGACCATATAAAATCAATCGTCGGTAAAGCAGATGCCAGACTTAGATTCATTGGGAGAATTCTAAGGAAATGCAGTCCGAAAACAAAGGAAGTAGGTTACAGTACACTTGTTCGCCCACAGCTTGAATACTGCTCACCGGTGTGGGATCCGTACGAGGTGGGATTGATAGAGGAAGTGGAGAAGATCCAACGGAGAGCAGCGCGCTTCGTTACAGGATCATTTGGTAATCGTGAAAGCGTTACGGAGATGATCGCTAAACTGCAGTGGAAGACTCTGCAGGAGAGACGCTCTGTCGCTCGGTACGGGCTTTTGTCGAAGTTTCGAGAACTTACCTTTACTGAGGAGTCTAGCAGTACATTGCTCCCTCCTACGTATATCTCGCGAAGAGATCGTGAGGATAAAATCAGAGAGATTAGAGCCCACACAGAGGCATACCGACAATCCTTCTCTCCGCGAACGTGACTGGAATAGGAGGGAAAATCGATAGTGGTACTCAAGGTACCCTCCGCCACACACTTTCGGGTGGCTTGCGGAGTATAGTTGTAGATGTAGATACGCTACCAAGAAACACACATAGATGGTGCTCTGACAGTTATACGTTATCAGTGTGTCGCCTATCCCCCAGGTGGCATCTGCCGTCATCGCATCAAACTCAGCGTCGTATCTCCAGGCGTGGTTTCGTTTTCTGTCGGTGTAGTTTCTGTTAAACGGTGTAAGAGAACTGACGGGGAGCGCGCCTACTAGTACTCGCAATGGTGCTGCTGCTGCTTGGCCAGCATTCTTCGTGTGCTCCCGTAGGCTCGTATAAAAACTGCGCGGGACAGCACGCCAGTCGGCACAACGATTACCGACCTTCTCTCTGTTCTCAACGTTTAAGGAAGGCAACGAGAGGTAGCATTCCGTATCGGCACGTAGTCAGCTTCCACTGACCGCAGAGGGACAAAGAAACGGGTGCGACCAGTAACAAGACATCCAAATGCGATACCAAGAACATCCTGAGATGTAACTGCTACACTCTGTACAAAGGTCAGATTTTATTGCCAATTAGTCTTGTGTGGTTCGCGAACGAACTAGTTCGGAAGAGCGCTCCCACAGGCGAACTACGCGAACTAGCTCGCAGATCCCTCGCCTCTTAGTTCGTCCGCTCCTTTTCCGAAGACTGGCGGGGAACAGCGAGATGACGCAAGAGCCCGCAGAATTGCGTGATTCCCTTCTGCCAGTTACCGTCGTTTCGAGCTGAGATGTAGCTCAGCTGTAGTTTCATAGTTCACTGCCACTAATCTAATATATAAAGCAGAGTGTCCGTATTGTACGTGTTGCATACAAATCTACAGTTTTGTTACAATCTTTATGAAATTTTGTACACGTAAGCTTTAATCCATCAGGACGGTCGCCGTAAGTGTAAGATTCACATACGATATATAGTTCACGAGATATGACGTCATAAACAATGAGATGCGTGAAAAACTACTGCATTTTGCGACAATGCTGCTCATTTTCTCCTAAACCATTGGACCGATTTCAACCAAATTTGTTACACACATTACTTACCGTGAGGTAACAATTTCTGCATGGTTCAAAAGATATTACGTCATGACCAATAGAAATCGCAAAAAAATGCCATATAATGTGGCGAGACTTTCGAAATACACTGTATGAGAATGACAGTACTTAGCGACTTGCAACAAACTTTAAACATAATTTCAAACCTTTAATAAACTTTTTCTCGCTGGCAACCATAGTAAAATGATGAAAAGAAAAACGATTCGCGCTTACTACTTTTCCGCTGTTTATGGAGTAAAACTACGGCTCTCGGTATGACGTTACAATTTATAATTTGAACACTAGAAATTGTAGCGACAGGAAATTTTACAGACAGTATACACAGATATAGTTGAATGTAGCTTCTAAATTGTATCACAGTACGACACGTAGTTAATGAGATATGAGCACATAAACAGTAGCGTTCCGCTGTTCATGGGCTAAAACTACGCCATTCGGTATGACGTTACAATTTATAATTTCTACACTACTTAGTTGTAGCCGCGGGAAAATTTAAAAACAGTATACACGCATATAGTTGAGTGTATCTTCTGAATCGTATCACAGTACGACACGTAGTTCATGAGATATGAGCACATAAACAGTAACGTTCATGGAAAACCGCCCCATCACGTACCAAGTTTTAATCTATTACTTCTTTACTACTAATTGTGTTCCTAAGAGATTTTACAGACATACAGTCCTTATATAAATTAATATATACCTGAAAAATGGCAGGAATCAATAAATAAATACCCGGGCAACGCCGGGTTTTCAGCTAGTCATTATATAAAAAGCTGTCATAACACTTAAAGTACTTCAAAAGAAAGAGCTCTTTTAGTAGCGGTAGCAAAAGCCAAAAAGAGTGGACAAACTAAAAAGAGCGACCTACTTCGCTGCCGAGCTGCGAACTAAAAGGAGAGCTACCGGTCGCGAACTAAAATATGTGCAAACTGTCGCGAACTAAAATATGTGCAATTGGTCGCGAACTAAAACATGCGTTACCGGTCGCGAACTATTATGCCAAGCGTATCTCGGTTCTTAGTTCGTTGGATTCTTTTCCGAAGACCGACGAGCAATAGCGAGAGGGCGCGCAGAAGAATAAAAAATCACGTGTTTGCCTTCTGCTGATGAGAGCCATTTCGAGGTGAGCGTCTGCCTGCTAGTTTACATAGTTCAGTGCTACAAAATTTCTGTTTTGAAGTATTCTGCACTCTGCAATATCTGACTAATAAATTCAATAATGCCAAGCTATAGAGATAACTCTAAACTTACTTAAACGCGAGAAATTATCCACAAACTGTTTCTTTCGGTTTGCGTGATATCGTTAGCGGCTCCATCAGCAAGCGCATGAAGCAGCTAGGTGGAGGAACTTCTCCCTCCACCTGCATGCGCAGACCTCGCCGCTCAGCCGTCACTGGGAGCGGACGAACTAAAGTAAGCGCTCCCGATCGCGAACTATTATGCGTAAGTCTATTGCCAATACAGCTCTAAGTGAAGAGAGAAAAGAGATTAAATCAGCCGCCATTGCAGTCTGTAACCGCTGCTAAACCCTAATCGTGGATTCAGAGAGACTTTGGATGTTTTGTTGGGACATGGCAAACAATGCTGGTTCAGCAAATTGCCGAAGTTGATTTGGTACAGCAGTGGGTACAGTATCCCGGTCCTGTCGTTCGTAGTCATCAAGCAGACATTTTAGATAGGCGAGAGATCGCGAAATATGGAGACCAAGGCGGCAATGCAATGCGGCGGACGACGAACAGATGTTGCAAAGTATGTGCCACGTGCGCTCACTTATTATTCTGCTGGTGTGGCCGTAGGCAAGCTCAGGATGTACGCGAGGACAACTGGTTACAAAACTGCAGACATACATTGTGAGTGAGGAGGAAAGGTAATGTACATGCTTTGAGGGGTGATACTACTGGTGATTCTTTTCGTTTTCCCTCTATCCGCCGGTTGTCCTGGTGTCTGTGGCCGAGTAGACAGAGACCGACACAGGGAAATAGGATGCACGCGTGTGCGGGTACAGAGTCCGAGGTGACCAGCCAGTGGGACAGCAGAAACTAGAAACACTAAGCTAGATTAGAGCGAGATATATCTAGTGGAATGCAGATACATAGTTTAACTGGGTAGAGACCTGCCTACTGATGAGATTTTCCTAGTGCCTGTCTTAATCCCAAGTGGCCGATGCAGTTCAGTGGTGGCCACGAGCGGAGTTGTAGCAGAGGGCGCTCGTGGCTGACGTCGTAAGAACGCCGCGCCCTGCTTGCATGGCACGCACGGCGAAAGTACGTGGCGCGCCCTTCAGACTTGTGCGACACCACACGACGACTGGCGGGTTGGGATATCAACTGTACTTCTCCACTATCCTCGGTCTTTCAACCATTCTTCCAGCATTTCGTTCTATACCAAACTCGTCTTTATCGTGTCGATCCATCTTGGTCTTCCTCTTGCCCTCAATCTTAATCTACATCATTATTCGGGGTGTTCTTCCCTCTCCCATCCTCTTATGCCAAAACCATTTTAATCTGTTCTTTTTCATTTTCTCAATCAACTTCTAAAGTTTCCTTTCTACCAGCTTGTTTTTTCACTTTGCCTGTCCTCGTCTTCCTTAATATGCTTCTCAGGAACTTCATTTCTTCGGCTTCTATCATATTCTCCTCTCTTCTATTCACAGTCCAAGTCTCGGATCCATATGTTAGTATGGGTGTGAAGAAGGTCTTATATAGCACCAACTTGCACTTCATTGGCACCTCCCTGCTCCATACTAAGCCTCTCACACTCTGATAAAACGCACTGCTTTCTTGTGTTCTTTTACTAATTTCTGCCTCCGCATGAGCAGTCTTAATTACTACACTTCCCAGATATGTAAAGTTGTCCATTATTTGAATATTGTGTCCCTTAATATGAATTTGTCGCTTGCCCTCTCTGTCCCCTCTAGTTACCACCATCGTGTTGCTTTTCTCTACACTAAATTTAATTCCATAATTCTCGATCTTACCATTCAGGATGTCTATTTGTTGTTGTACCTCCTTACTGCTCGTTCCCCACGCCACAATATCGCCTTCAAATAATAATAGCTTCGTTTCCCTTCTTCTGTGAGCTTCTTTTGTATCTTTGACTATTTCATCCATCACTGATGATTCTAAACAAAAAACTTCTAATAAACGTATGCCCTTTTCTTAACCGTTTCCGGGTAAACCAATGAAAACAACAATGCACAGGAAAGGTATAGCGTTGTCTTTAGTAAATCAGTCAGTACTTGCGCATGGTGCAGTTGTTTACCTCGAGTCTCAGTGCGACAGAGCTTTTCGTATTGCACGGTGCTACAGTGTTGTTACGTGAATAAAGATTACAGTTTAGTGTAGTGAAAATGACACGGATCTTCATATATGTAGATTACGCTGACATGATGCTTGCCTATGGCTTGTCCGATGGGAATTCCAGACCGCTGCGCGAGAATGCCAACAACGAATTCCAAAGCGCAGAGTGTCAGTTAGCAGGATGTCTAGCAGAGTGTTTCACAGAATGCTTAGCGTGGTACACTTCTCAGCGTAAATGCTGTGTCTCAACGTTCAGTATGACAAACGCTTAACCAAGTTGAGAACATTCTTTTACTTGTGCAACGCAGCCCAACTACTAGCCTCAGAAGAATTGGTACCCAACTTAGTATTTCAGAAACATGACTGACACATCCAGTACACGAGCAAGGTATGTCTCCATTTCATTCGCAGAATGTACAACATCTGCATGAAGAGATGCTGCCGCCACGCCAGAATTCTGTCAATAGATTATTTCCAATGATCGATTAATTCCACTTATTCTATTCACTGATGAGTAAACGTTTCCCCACCCACGTTGCGGATCGCGCTGCCTCCCGCGTTGGAGGTTCGAATCCTCCCTCTGGCATGGATTTTTGTGTTGTCTTTAGTTTAAGTTAGTTCACAAGTAGTTTGTAAGTTTGGGACTGGTGACCCATGAGTTAAGTCCCATAAGCTGTACAAACATTTGAAAATTTCCCCACAACGGAATCAACATGACACGCAACTCCCACGTATGGGTAGATGAAAACGTGCACGCCACTGTGGAAACGGATTTTCAACCACCATTCTCAGATAACGTGTGGAGCAGTATTAATGATGACGAACGCATCGCTCCAGTTTGGTTAGATAGCCGTCTTAATGGGACATGGTATCTTGATTTTCTTCAAAGTGTATTACCAGAATGTATCCCTCTGTGAACACGAGTTCGTTTCTTCTTTCAGCGTGACGGAGCTCCTACACATCCCGTACCGGCAGTGACAACCTCAACACAACGTATTCTGGTCATCGCTGCTGTCCCTCTGGAGTCATTGATTTGCTACCGAGGTCACCCGATTTTACCGTTTATGAGGTTGGCTGAAGAGCGAAGTGTACAAGTGCAGAGTGGACACGAGAGAGGAAATTATCGCTCGTATTTACGCGATACAACATGTCCAAAAGAGGAGCAAAGTGCATTGATGTTGGCGGTGGACTGTTGGAACATCTTCTGCGCGGAAACTTCCACAATTAAACAGACCATAATGTAAAAAGTATCTTAATTTATTGTCACCAGCACTTTTCTGATACCTAATTGATTTTCATTGGTTTCTCAATGAAATGAAATCAACGTTTAGCAAGTATGGAATGAAGATCAACAAAAGCGAAACTAAAATTTTATATTATTATATTATATCGCTGATTATCTGTCAAGGAGCTGTCAACTGTCAATAAGGAAATCTTAAAACATTCCGAACCAATAAATAGATTGACAGCACGAAAACAGATATATGTGTATGTCACGACCAACTGACGTATGTATATTTAGAAATGTAAGTTATAATTACGGTACTCATGAAATTCGATGTATGATTGACAATGTCGCATTTTCACAGATTACCTAAAGATGGCAGTAATGCCGAAATAGGTCCTATCATAATAAATAATAGTTGTATTTAAAGCACCAATTGGAATTTTATTACATAATTTCTTTAAATGACGATATAGTCCTGTAGGCCCAAGAGACGCCAAATTTTTTTTATGAGTGTAATGTTGTATGGAAGTGAACCTTGGACCATGAGAAAACGGTAATATCGAAAGATAAACGCGTACGAGATGTGTTGTTACCGTAGAATGTTGAAATCAAGCTGGGTTGCTAAAGTAACAAACGAACAGGTTATGCAAACAATTGGTGAGGGGTTGTCTCCGAGATAAAACTCTGTGAAATAGACTCATTATTTGTATTGGTCTTGTCTCGAGGTAGTAAGGATTACTAAAAATTATCTTGGAGCGACTGGTATAGGGAGTGAACTTTTAGAGGAAGACCCAGGCTGGAAGACATGAGACAAATGATGGACGGCATGAACTTTAAAAGGTACAGGGACCAAGGAGGTTACAATAAAGGAAGATGGCAATATCTATGCCGAGTACATACGTCAGTTGATGCCTGTCCGCCATCTTGGTCAGTTTTGGTATGCTATTTCACGTTAAAACTATGCTTTAAGTAGAACCTTTTACTGTTAATCCATTGAACTAACAGTCAGTGCAAAGTATGTACTTTCAAACAATATACTTTATTGAATAAATAGCAATAAATACCTATCATAATATATTTGAAAACTTAATTTTTAACGACTAATTTGCACTCTTTTATCACGTTGTACATCACGACAAAACACTCTGACGTTTTATGCCTGTTTTAAGTGACATAAAACTTTTGCCCTACAATACGAACACTTCTCCTAAACTTAGCAATATGGCGGGGGCAGGCTTCACGTTTTCAGCGTTAGGGCGTCTCCCTGTATTCTAACCTCCTTGACAGGGACATTAATCAAACGCCAGTAATTAAGCCTCGCTTGCTTGAACTCATTTTCTGAAAATCAATCTGTAAAACACATATTAATGAAATTTGATCTTGGGAAAGAACTGACCAAAGTAAATGAGGTATGCGAATGCAAGTTTGAAATTTTTAAAATGCGACTTCATTAAAATAAAAAATAAACTTGTACAGTCCAACCAGCCTCATCAATAGCTAGAAATGAAGTAAGTGAGTGAAACAGCACACCGATGCCTGACAAGAGCCACTCGTATGTTTTTTATTTTTTATTTTTTATTTTTTTTTTTTTATTGGAGAGATAAGAGTAGTACTCCTCTTCCTAATATCTGCGATAGTTTTTAGAATTTCGATTAATATTTGAAGAAATTTACAGACAAATTTTTATGAATTAGTAAAAAGGTAATGCAATTTTTGAAAAAATATTCTTTTCATACTTCCGTAATATTATAAAAGATAACTCTTGATGTCTATGTCTGCAGACAGGAAGTGATCATTGTACTTAGAGAGCTGTTGAATTATTATTTCGAATCACCGTGAGCGATGAGCACCACACTTCAATGCCTGTGCGGCTATATCTTACATTTATTTCAACACAAATTGGATGACATCTGGCAGTCTCTTGCAACAATAATGCAAGCAGTATCTTTATCTTGGTAAGCATGCGGTACTTCGTACTCCAGCTGAGGGCTGTGTATCGAGCAAACATAGATTGCTGCCCAGCAAACGTCAGAACAGCGGTGTGTGGTGTGTTTGGGAAAATATTACCAGTGTATCTGAAACTTTCGTGTGTACCGTAGAATAAACTTACGATACCCCTGATGTACGGAGTATCAAGTTTAATTTCTAATAATGCTCATTTTAAATTGTTGTGTAAACAAATGTGAAAGGAAAAAATATTATTTGCATACTGCATACCGTGTGCATTATGAGAGCGACAGAAAATAAGATTCTGGGAGGTACAAAGATCAACCTTCTACGGGGTGTATACAATTACACTTCACAAAATGGACATCGTCGACATCTGAGAAATGTTAGAAACAAATCATTAATTTGCACCTTTAACATCGATGGAAAATGACGCGCCACAATGATCGAAAAGACTCACACCATTAAGATCGAAGGCGAACTCCTTAGGAGTTACAAACTCTTGAAAAATACACATAGAATGATATTGGTGTAACCGGGTAATGAGAACTGATGGAATGATGCAGCATGCAGCTACGCCTTAAAGAATAGCCGGTTTCAAGAAAGCTCCACCACAGTCTGTTTCGCATTCGGTTGCATGTCATCAGTGCATTTCTGGGACATGTTTTATTAGATTCACCACGTCTATAACAACAAAATAAATGGAAATCGTGCTTTAATCTCGTACAGTTTTGCGATGGTTTCATATTAGCGAGATTTCAGGCGAAATCTTTTGTTAGCCTTCACTCCGTAAATAAACATTTGAGGATCTTTAGTTTTACCTGTAGAATAACCTATTAAAATATTTGCATATCTTCGTGAATCATCCTGCGTACATCGCGAGTATTTGCAACGTCATTGCAGCTTTTCGCATCCTAAGAGCAATGTGTCCTTGTTTGTCCAATTTCCTTCCCCCCAATCCTTGTTTCCCCATTTGCTGTTGAGTACTACGTATCCACATTTTACGTGGTCTCTGTCGCTTATTTCTTTGAGGTGCAATCCAATACATTGCTTGTAACGGTGTCCTTTCCTGTTCCATGCGTCGCAAATTCCAGTACCATTTTAATTTTTTATCATTAATTTTATCTATAATGATGGTTGTAGCTGTCATCCGTTCTCTAATTAAGCTACGAGGTACGTCCACAAAGTAAGTACCGTTTGGTTATATAAAACAAACGTGTACAAATACAGAGAAAACATTCATTGTACAAAAATCTACAACTGATAAACTATTCTTCAACATGGTTTCAGAAGTTTTGTAGGCACTTGTCATAGCGAGGCACAAGTTTTTGTATGCCTTCTTCATAGAAGGTTGCCGCCTGCGTATTCAACCATGTGGTAACATATTCTTTCAGCTCGTCATCATCCTTGAAGTGAAGACCAGCAAGGGCAGATTTTAGGTGTAAAAAGAGGATTACTGAAAGAATTTTTTTTTTTTTTTTTTTTTTTTTTCACGATAATGCCCGTCCTCGCACGGCGAAAGTGACGCAACAACTCTTACGGGAATGTCACTGCGACGTGTTTGATCATCCTCCGTACAGCCCGGGTCTCGCTCCTAGCGACTTGCATCTCTTCTTACACCTAAAATCCGTCCTTAGTGATCAACACTTCAATGATGATGATAAGCTGAAAGAACATCTTACCACATGGTTGAATACGCAGGCGGCAATCTTCTATGAAGAAGGCATACAAAAACTCGTGCTACGATATGACAAGTGCCTACAAAATTTCGGAAGTTATGTAGAAAATAGTTTAACAGTTGTAGATTTTTGTACAATAAATACTTCTTCTGTATCTGTAGACGTAAAATTTGTATAACCAAACGGAACTTACTTTGTGGGCATACCTCGTATTTACTTTCGATTAAGAATATTGGCAACCGTTAGTAAGTGGTTTCAGTCGTTTCCTAACCTCGAAGCAAGTTACTATTGTGTATTGTTCAGTGAAAGAACACAATAGCAACATTCATACAGTTTTAATTAACTTTATTACCATCATTTTCCAAAATTAAATTTTCTAAAACTTCCGTTGAAAACTATGTGCTATTGTTTAGAATTTAAAAAATGGGCCAAGTAGTTAATAAATGAAAATTGTGCTTTACTGTAACTTAGAAGTTTTGCTATAGCTTTGTATTAGCGAGGTTGCTAAATTTCAGGCAAAATCTTTTATTATACGTTACTAAACATTTGCGGACCTATGTTTATATGAACTTTTTTCTTTAGTTTTACTTGTAGAAAACGTATTAAAATATTTGCATATCTTCGTGACACACCCTGTACGTCCGAGATCTCGAAAGCTCCTTTTCGATCTTGAAGATTCGAACCTTTGTGATAAATCTGGCGTGTCCTTTTTAATTCAGTGTTCATGTTGCAAGTTAAAGGTTTTGAGCATTTCTTTGGACGTTAACGAAGTCCATTGTGTTTAGTGTAATACTTACATCCCACAGACGGTTGATCTCTGCTCCTCTCGTCCTTTTGATGCACATGCTGAATCATTTGTAGCTAATATTTTTCCTGTCACTGTAATTATTAACACCACACTTCCAAATGAGCCTTATTAAAGATTTAACTTTGGACTTCACAGCCAAACGGGTTCGTTGTTAGAGAAAATTCACTCTATCATTCCAATGCTGCTGGTAATGGAAGTATTCCAGCTCCGGTCCAGTTCAGAACCTCTTCTGCAAAACCTCATCCATGCCTTCGCCGAACCACTGACTGCAAAAGTCTCTCACGTCACTTAATGTAATCAATGTAAGTCACCAGAATGAAATCTGCATCGTATAATTACTACTACAACTCGTCGCTACCGATTTGGAACAGGAAAGGAAGTTCCATCTGTCTTATTTTCATTCCACACTCATCCAAATCATGCAAACGCGATGCTACACTCGATTTGTGGTACTACCGATACAAATATAAGCTTGATACTTACTAGTAATCAAAGCAATCGCAGATTGGCATCACCAAAATATTTCCCAGAACAGCAGTTTCGAAAACCTCCCCTTAGGTCCCCTACACTCTTTTCCTGAGAATGAAAATCTTCTTGAGAGTCTTTCGTGTCGTGGTCTTCACTCCGGAGACTTGTTTGATGCAGCTCTCCACAATACCCTAACCTGAGCAAGCCACTTCAACCCCACATAAGAACGACAACCTACATCTGTCTGAATCTGCTTACTGTATCCATCTCTTGGTCTTGCTCTGCAGTTTTTACCCCACACACTTCCCTCCAACGCTAAATTCACAATTCCTTGATGTCTAAGAACGTGTCCTACCAATCGATCCCTTCTTTTAGTCAAGGTATGCCAGAAATTCCTTTTCTCCCCAATTCTGTTCAGTACCTCCTCATTAGTTACGCAATCCACCCACCTAATCTTCAGCATTCTTCTGTAGCACCACATTTCAAAACCCTCTATCCTCTTCCTGTCCGCATTGTTTATTGTCCATGTTTCACTCCCATACAAGGCAACACTCCACACAAATACCTTCAGAAAGGACTTCCTTAGGCTTAAATCAATATTCGACGTTAATAAATTCCTGGTTTTCAAGAACGCTTTTAAACCAATTGCCATTCTGCATCTTATATCCTCTGCACTGCGACCGTCATTTGTTATCTTATCTTACTGCCCAACTATGAAAACTCATCTATCGCCTTTATTGTTTCGTTACCTAATCTAATTCCTTCAGCATCACCTGATTTTTTTTAGACTGCACTCCATTACCCTAGTTTTGCTCTTGTTAATGTTCATCTTATATGCACCTTTCAGCACACTGTCCATTCCGTTCAACTGTTCTTCCAGCTCCTTTGCTGTCTCTGACAGAATTACTATGTCGTCGGCAAAAGCAATGTTTTTAATTCTTCACCCTGAATTTTCATTGCTTCGTAAATTGATAGTTCCTTCGAATTTTTGCCTGCACACTAACTGCCAGCCATTTCCTAAGATTTCATCACGTACGTACGATCACTTGCATTATCACTCATTATGTTAGAAGCACACATCTACATATACTTATGTATGCTGCAAGCCCCCCTATAGTTTGGAGCGTGTCTCCCCTTTTCTGTCACGTTGCAAATGCTGCATGGGAGGAAGAATTGTTGGAAAGCGTCCGTGACAGTTCAAATGTTGTTAATTTTACCTTCGTGAACTTTTTTGTGAAATATACGTAGTAGGAGGTAGTATACTGGCAGACAGCCTATACGTACAATAGAAGAAAACTTGCACCTAAAGGAGACGCAACAGTTTGTAAACGACTATGATATACTATTGAATGGCAGCCAAACCGACATAAAAACAAGTGACAAAAGAAAAAAGACTGCTTGTGTGACATCTCAACAACATATGTGAACGTAGATTTCTAAACTTACTGTAAGAAATAACAAAATTTAATGTGAAATATCTTTTGCACAAAATTCGCTTTATAGATAAAACGATTTTTTATCGTCAAACAAATGCGCAGTAACATAATTCAATTAATTTTGTTGAATTAAAAGGAACCAACGGCTGCATACTTGAAAATTATTTTATGATGCGAAATGTTTTGACATTATATTACGACCATCCTCAGGCCCCTTTTCATAAACTAAACGGAGGTTTTCTTTACGACATTGGTAGTAATGATTGTCCACAAAAATACATTGGCACACTGGACGTAGATTTCCCGTTCATTTAAAAGATACCGGCCAATCCATTTTCGATATAGAGAATAACATGAGGATTTTATTTAGAGTTGAAAGGGACATGTTTTAAGTATCATGGAGGAGTTGCACATGAAAGCGCGCAGCAGGCACCAGGTTCATCCCTCAACAACCAGGTAAAATTGAGACATTATAATATTGTAGCAAAATTTGATTACTGGTATTGACTATAATGTTTGCTGAAGGTGTCTAAGTTATTATGAACGCGACAACAGTTATCTCTCGTTCAGGTGTTAACAGGTTGAGAGATGTCTACACAATTTTAAAAACATCACTTGTATATTTTATGTATTTGAAATTTTTTCCCTTTTTATGAGAACGACAGTGTTCTTTCTGTAAGCGGTTCCCAGCCTTCAGTTGTCCTTGTGTAGAGTTCCCTCTAGCAGGCAACGACTAGTTACGTCAGTTTTGCTTGTTCCTCTTAGACACGTACTACTCTGCTAGATACGAGAAGCCGTTTGTTTCCGGCGGTGAGCGGCTCATTTCAGGTTCTTTTAGCATACATTTTTCTCGCTGATTTGTTTTTAGTCATTTTATAGAGAGTATTTATAGTGGGTCATTTGCTGATCGTGGATAGAATTTGTGATCAGTAGTTTATTCAGTATGCTTTCATTTTTAGATTCACCCGCTTTGCTAGTTTCTCCGAATAGGATTAAAACGGGGAAGTTACTTAATGATTGACGACCACACTGGTATTCTATCGGGGCCTCCTAAATCCTGGACGCTGTCCTTCTTAGAACAAGTAATCATTATCGTAGTAGGTACTTCTCGGTACACCCTTGATGATCATGACATTTTATAGTTTCTTAGAAAAATTAAAACTTTAATTTAAAAAATTCTCTAGAAATTTCTTATACTTTTTCGGTCTTTTGGATATTCTGGTTAGTAGTTCAGTTTGTATTTTGCTATTCACAAATGTACCTGAAGATGCGTCTCAATTGATTTGAAACTTTTTTTTTATTATTATTATTTTTTTAATAAACACGTTTCGACAGCTTTGTGGTTCTATTTCAACACACCAGCACCCAAGATTTTTCATATTAATTAAGTTAATTTTAGGTTTTGGGGAGTAGTATGTGTTATACTTTCATTCGAAATGTTCTTAAGCTGTGGCTGCCCTTCTCAGTAAATTATTTGTTGTTTTAGTCCAGTCAAATGGTAGTTTGAAGTCGAAAAATTTGGTGTAATTGTTTTTAGTGGTTTATTTTATGTTTTTTGGGGTGTTGAACACGAATCTGAAGTTTTCCAACGAAAATTCCCTCGGCAAATATGATAAATCACCAAAAAATCTCTAAAAATCACATTTTTTGTGGTTATCAACTTATAACTCATAAAGAAAGCTATTTACACGAAAAGTGGCCGAGTAGTAAAATAAAGAGTAGAAAATTACCTACAATTTATGTCTCTCACATTTTTCTGTAAGTCGTATGGTTTCCACAAAAAACAGTGGTAAAATATCAGGAAAATCAGTCATTTTTGAAATCAGCAAAAAAGAACATTGATATTAAGTTTTTATTTCTTGAAATTAGAGATTGTTGTAAATCCTTATAAAAGAGACCACCTGTTGTGATGATGACATTATCAAATTCCCGATCTCCCTGTTGTCGAACTACTATAAATCTTGCCTTTAGGTATAGAATCTGGTCGAAGGTGTTCACATCTGCTTGTTGATTAATTGATTTGCTCTGTTCTATGGATGCGACTAAAGCTGTAAATATTGTATTGTGATCAGATGGTGGAGCGTTTATAAATGGTAGACAAGCAACATAGGTTGTATGAAAGGTAAGACTACTTGTGATTTGCTCCATGAAGCCACTCCATCCTGGAATTCCAGGCACATCTTTCCACTTGCCATAAAGCCAAAGTAGATCTGATAAAGAGGGCAATATTGAATCGGGTGATACAAATAGCTGTTTGAGATCCTCAGTGTTAATATTCTTTAACCCAAGAGAACGTGTCTTCTCAAAATGTTTTAAGGAAACAGCTCCCATCTCACCAATTAGCGGAGCTGGTATTGGTTTCTTTACTTGGACAATTCTTTGATCCGGAGCAATGGCATTTCTAGGAGTAATCAAATGTATTACTCCCATTGCATGGAAGGTATTATATCTATCCAATGTACGTGTGTTAAAAATCAGCGTTGTCATGAACAAATTGATTAAAAGCTGTCGGATCTATTTGTAGTGGTGGCCTCATGATTGCTGACACTTCAAGACGAACAGCTTCGGAATAAGAGGCGCAAAATCCCCAGGATGAACAACATCAATCAGTTTTCATGATCCATACTTCTTATAAAAAAAAAGCTGATAGCCCAGTTTGTAACGTGGAAAGAAAAGAAGTTGGCTTGACAGCACTAATAACACTGTGTGAAATGGCAACTTTTTTTCCACTTGTCAGTGCTTGTTCGCTTCTTCTTGAGTATCATTCTCTCCAAGAAAACTTTGAGAACCTCCGGGACAAGGCTTTCATTTTCGTCCATGAAAGAGTCTGGAGGAGGATAGTCGTCCATAGCATACGGTATTGATCGTATCTCTTCGAGAATTACATCAGCTGCTGTCTCAACTAATCGAATACGTTCTTCTCGTTCTGACGAACGTCTTTCCATGTACCGCGCTTCAGTCAAAACTTATGGTCTGTATTTTTGAAACATACGATTGTATTCTGTTTGATCTTTGATACGATATCTTCACAATATCTATTCAATAAATGTTGTATTACAGTTCTTCTTTCAGGAATTGAGTTGCCCTCTATCTGAGTTATTAGCTGATCTAATGAAAACTGACGTTCCTCGTCATTCCTTTCCATAAAATTGAAAATGTAATTCATAGCCCTCTGAATCTCTTCAGCATAAGGGCCAACGGTTTTCTTTTTATCAGCGTTGGACCTACTAATGTAAAGATTTTTTAAACATTTATCATGGTACTTACAGTCAGCAGCCACCATGTATGTTATCGGCTGGATCCTGTTAATAACTGCTACACCGAAATAATCTCCACGTAGTTGAGCCTGTTTCACAACTGTGTCTTTCATCTCAATTTTCGTCACCAGATGTACCAAATTACGTTTATGAGGAGGCAGTCTTTGTTGTGACCTTGCGTAATCTTCAGGAATACCTGTTCCACACACAAAAGATTGTGTTTTCCAATGGAAATAGAGAATGTTATTAATTTTCCTGAAGATGTGCTTGGTTCAGAAGCTTTCTTCAAGCAGGCAGCTACCATTCTTTCATTTATGTAACTTTTCTGGCGTGAAACATGTACGCTGACAGATGTTTTACCCGCTGAAACAGCCACCTTCCTATCATTTCTTTTTTTACTAGCATCACGTAAAGTTTCTATTCCATTTTCCTTGACCACTATCACTGCACCCTCACCTAAATCTTTTTCACAAATAAAACACTTATCACTCGACATTGCGCCTGAGTTGTTGCGCTATATCTCAACGAAAACATTCAAATATAGCTTCATGTCTTTGAGAGAAAGGGAAATAACACGATCACAGCAGCGAACGTACACAAACTGGAGAATTGAGGACAGTTCGGGGTTTCGGCAGGAAGACCCCCTTCGCCTGTCATAAATTTAAGCGCAGCGGCCGCAAAGGTGGGACGGAGGGTCGGGCCGCAGCCACAGGTAGGACGGCGTGGGCGCGCAGCTGAGTGCACGCTCACAAAGAGCAAAAAGAAGAGCTGTTTCCATGGTTCGCAAGGTAAACACGTTGAAAGGCAAGGAACTGCTGATGAAATAATCCATCCGAAAAAAACATACTATTTTTTTCTATTTTCCAAAATTTACTGATTCACCGTTTTTTCAACGCTGTTTTACGTGGAAACCATATGATGTACAAAAAAATGTTACAGACATAAATTGTGCGTAATTTTCTCCTCTTCATTTTATTACTGGGCCACTTTTTGTGTAAATAGCTTGCTTTTCAAGTTACAAGCTGAAAATCACTGACAATTGCGATTTTTAGTTGTTTTTTTGATGATTTCCCATACTTGCCGATGGAAGTTTTGTTGGAAAACTTCAGATTCGTATTCAGCACCCCAAAAAACATAAAATAAGCCACTAAAAACAATTACACCAAATTTTTCGACTTTGAGCCCTTTTTGTGCACGATTTGACTGGACTATTTGTAAGTCTAGCGACTGATGACCACAGCAGTCTGGTCCCATAGAATTACAAAAATTTGAACTCTTTTTTTCTCGGGGGAAATAAATACTATGTATGAAACTGTTACTTAAAAAAAGTCAACTGACTAAAACACATTTTAACCATACTACCGCCAGATAATTAATTTACATTTAATTTCTGTTGCCAACTTTATTTTGTACTAGCTGAAAATAAGAAGGAAAGACAGTATGACCGGACGTGTATTAAGACATCAGGAAATAACCTCCATAGTACTAGAGGATGGAGGATAAAAAATTTAGGGGAGTGGAATACATCTAGCAAAGAACTGAGGACTTAGTATGCAAGAGCTACTCTTAAATGAAGAGGTTTGTGCAGCACAGGAATTTGTGTCGCGCCGTAGCAAACCAGGCATAAGACTGGCAAATCACAAAAAAAGACCAAAAACCCGATATTGTCCCGACAATTAGTTAGTCTAGTCTTTTGTCGACCCACCTCCTCTTCACTCGGCCATTTATCCACCTGTCCCTGACTCTTCTCTCTGTTCAGCTCGTCTCCCACAGCCCACCGTCTCCTCTTCCTACGGAAAATCACATTTTTGCCACCTTTCATGATTATTGATAAAAACAAAGTGCTTGAATTTCATAGAGTGACGATAGTTCCGCCGTGTTTGAGGCAAATTGAACTAGTGTCCGTCATGTTACTTGGAGTATCGTCCGACAGCTGGTAAGCCACAGCCACTAGATAATTTTACCTATTTACAGTTCCACTTTTTAAATAAAGACTGAGTTTTGAATACGGATGTCCATCAAGTTCCGGCAGATTTTATCGAAACTGCGATTTGACGAATATTGTAGTATATTTCCTAAAAATGCTGTAATGAAATATCACGGATGTTCAAATGTTTTTAGAGCTTAAGGAGCTTAACTGCGGGTCATCAGTCCCTAAACTTACAAACTATTTATGAACTACTTTATACTAAAGACGGCACAAACATCCATGCCCGAGGGGTGATTCGAAGCCCCGACGGGGAACGACCTCGCGGATCGTAGCGTAGCGCCTCAATGTTCTCGGCCACTCCGCCGCGGCGGTTTGGAGTAACAAAGAAAGTGCCGCTGTGAAAATATTTGTGTTAATTATAAAGCAAGATCTGGTCTAAACGAGCTGCAACTCATACAGTGAACAGTAATTGTTCTGTCGAACAATCATGACCATGTATTTGCATCTGTTGTTAATGTGTTGAAAAAACTGCTTTCATAAAGTCTAGTTCTAGTATATTAATCTTGTGTTTACTATACGATTAAGTCTACTCGCGCAGAACAGGTTAAATTCCGATGTTATCAGACATCACTAATGTCTTTGCTTCTGCGCATGCGCATTCTGCTGCACAGTCAAAAATTTGGAATTCCACACTCGGCACAGTTTATACATCATTGACGTCGTAGAAGCACCCGCGATGGGGTTGCTTGCTGATTTACACACAGGCAAAAAAATTTTCAAATGTTTGTAAATCTATCGGACCAAACTGTTTGTTCATCAGTCCGTAGATTACAAACTACTTAAACTAAGTTAAACTAACCTAAGGACAACATACACACCCATGCCCCAGGGAGGACTCGAACCTCCGACGGCGAGCAACCGCGCGCTCGGCAGTGAGGTGCTTTAGACCGCTCGGCTACTCCACCACCGCTACACGCAGGCACGCAAGGCTCACGCAATACGAATAGTCGATCGTGCAAAACAGGCTTAACACTGAAAAAATTAAACGACAAAGGACAAAATTTTGTTTGAATAATTACTATTTAAAACATGTTTATGTCTTACAAGGAAAGTACTTGGGCTCGAACAAACACATATACACCAAAATCGTACGAGAGATAATGTAAAGATCCCTTATTGCACTAGTGACACTCCCGCATCTGCAAAACTCTGCAGTCGTCTGTTATAGGCCTCTGCGTGTGCCTTGCGACATTGCACTTTGACCTGTCGGTTGGCCAGTAGGGACGGTGCAGTGTGCCTCCGAAGTTGAGTTTTGTGATATTTGTGTGGTGAAGCGTAAGATGGAGCGGCGATTGATAATCAATCCTGCTAAAGTATTGCGATTGGTTGAGATGAAGTTACGAAGAACCATTCTTCAAAATGTTCAAATGTTTGTACAGCTTATGGGACTTAACTATGGGGTCATCAGTCCCTAAACTTACAAACTACTTATGAACTACTTACGAACTAGGACGGCACAAATATCCATGCCCGAGGGGGGATTCGAGCCCCCGACCGTAGTGGCCGTGCAGACCGTGACTGGAGCGCCTCAGTCCCCTCGGCCACCGCGGCCAGCAACCATTCTTCGTGAAGATGGTATTAGTGTAGAAGATGAATGATACGCATGTTTTCTCGTATCTGTTATGGTACAGAAATATGAGCATAAGTTAGATACTGTTGTAACACTAACACATAATGACGATAATAGGGATGATAATGATGAACAACTCATTGCTAGCGGTAGTGCTGCGGTAAGTGCGGGAAGAGGCGATGGAAGCAGTGGCAGTCAATACCAACAGTCTTCCGAGAAGAAGGTTAAAGTTGCAACTATCGTCACGGCTTTTGATGACAATTCGCTAGAGAACATGTACGACGATTATTACATAAGTTATAGTTCAGATATCTGCATTACGTATGGCGTCTACAATTACATCAGCATGATTGCAAAGTTTTGCGTAAAAATGGCACCCACCAGCACATTGAGGTGTACGTAGAGATACTGTAACCAAACGTTCATACAGATATGTTTGTTCGAGCCCAAGTAATTTCCTTGTTAGATACAGATTCTGGCGTAAAGTTGCTGAGACAGTTTCGAAGAATTTATATAAACAGTTGTTTGCACAACAAGCTTAGCCTGAAATCCGGCAATGACTGGATCGTTCTAATAGCCGATGCTGTCACTGGTACGCCCGCGACAACAGCAGGGCAGAACCTCGCGCGTTAAAATGAGATGCCGGTTCACCATTGTTCTCGAAGTGCCAATCAGAGGTCAGAGACGAGGCAGCCAAGCGGACGAGCGCGGCCGGCGGTGCAGTCCAGAAATAGCCAGCGCCAGCGAGGCGAGGCGGGGCGAGCCCGCTTTCGCAGAATGCAGATGAGCCAGCGCGTCTGGGAACGGATCTTTCCGAGATGCGGCCGCGTGTCGAACAGCTATATCTGGAGCTGATGGCGGGTGTCGGAAGCGGGGGGAGTGCCGGCCGCCGCGGGCTCTTAGCAGCTGTAAACAGAGTTGGCAGGCGGCCAGCCGCGCAGAGGCAGACGCTACGGCGCGCTCCACCGACAGCCGGGAGGCCGGGCCGGCGTCCGCTCACGGCGAGGTCAAAGGGCTGCCTGCCCGTATCTACACTGTGCGGTGCCTCGCTCCAGCTGCCTCAGCGTGCCGACGAAACATAATCACAAACTTGATCATGCTGAACACCACAGCTTACCGACTATGTGAAATCTCGGCCGGCCGCGGTGGCCGCGGGGACTGAGGCGCTTCAGTCACGGTCTGCACGGCCACTACGGTCGGGGGTTCTAATCCCCCTGGGGCATGGATATTTGTGTCGTCCTAGTTCGTAAGTAGTTCATAAGCAGTTTGTAAGTTTAGGGACTGATGACCCCGTAGTTAAGTCCCATAGACTATACAAACATTTGAACATTTGAAATCTCGGCGTTGTCGGATGTAGTGTCCATGTGTATATGCTGTGCGTGTGTGTGGTTTTTTATCTGTTACTTGTATTAGTGCATAAGAATAAAACTGTTGTAGTGGTGTAGAAGTATTACTATACCTGACGTGTACATGCTCAAACATAAATTCATAAAGGTCTACAGTATTTCATTAAACTATTTTGACTAAAAAGCAATTCATCGAATGATCACTGACAGTTAACAGTGACATGTAACTAAAAATTGACCACCAAATTCCAATTTAAACACTGTTCATGGAATATGGAGACTAAATTCGCGTAATATCTGGATTAAAGCAGTCAAACAATCCGAAGATTGGTTTGAACACCACAGTGCTTTACTAAGCATGGTCCTGTTTGGAGGTGGTATGCCATTGCCTTCCTCCGATCTTCGAACTGACTTACCCAGCCAGTTATAGGGGGACCTACAGTTTAATGTGGATTCCGAACCACGGTGCTACTCGGTATTTTTCACATGAGCAATACTGCCAGAGGTGAAAGAAGTGGAAAATGTTCAAATGTTTGTAGAGTCTATGGGACTTAACTACGGGGTCATCAGTCCCTAAACTTACAAACCACTTATGAACTAGCTACAACTAAGGACGGCACAAATATCCATGCCCGAGGGGGGATTCGAACCCCCGACCGTAGCGACCGTGCAGACCGTGACTGAAGCGCCTCAGTCCCCTCGGCACGCGTCCGGCAAAAGAAGTGGAAAGTGACGGATAAAAATCATAGGACCTGGCGGGGATAGAACCCGCGACCTTTGTATTTGTAGTCTGGCACTGTACCACTGTGCAACCGAGGCTATTTCCTTTAAAGGGCTAGCTCTGAAATAATATAATCTGGGCTCTGAGACTCTTTAGTAATTGTACAGTCTTCGACCTAGACACAACTAGTTCGAACACCACAGAAAGTTTCAAGAATATTTCTTTTGAAATTTTGGCACTTTGTCATATAGACAACTTGCGTAAACCCGCCGCTCTGCTCGCGTCTTGGTTGATCATGATAGATAAGGTATCTGTCAGTAGTGTGCTATTTATTTATTCTTATATTTCCTTATTCGTATGCTTATCCTTACACAGAGAAAGACCTAAAGACATTGTAGCACGCATAGACCAAAGATAATGGTCTGTGGCATCACGTTCCGCTGTATGTAACCTCCTTGCTATAGAGTCGCAAACGTCATCGCTGGCCTTCAGTCCGAATTTTTTTTATATTTGACTACTTTCAACCACCATATCTTCCACCCCCTTATAGCTATCGACATGGAAGTGCTATGGTGTACAACGGGAGACTTCCAAGAACAATTACACACAGACCTTTCGTTTGCGTTCTGTAGTTTTCGCTGCAGAGGGAAATATTAACACACAAACACACACGTAGAATTTTATATACATCGATAACTTTCCATCCCTATATACTCCACCCTTTTATCTTTATCAACCCTCATGCAACAATGCAACCAATAAAACCATTTTCAAAGAGTAAATATAAATTTCAAAGAGTAATTATTGTTTCGCATTTCGCGTTATATTCTTCAAATTACTAAATACCTATCAGATCGCTATAAAACCGTGCCTGAAACCTTCCTCAGGTATAACTGTACAAATATTTAAGTCTCTGCGTCTTGTCGTTCGGACGTGATAAGCGTACACCGAACAGATATGCACATTAATATATATAGATAAATAGCTATCCGATCGCCATAAAACCGTGCCTAAAGCCTTCCCTGGGTAGACATTAGTAACTGTACAAATTTTTAGCTCTTTATGTCATGTGGTTCAGACGTGATAAACGTACACCGAACAGACATTCACATTTATAGATATAGAAGAAGAAGATTTCACTACTCATTGGAGGTCTTATCAACACACGAATACTTACGCAACTGATCAATGCAGTAATAATTTGAAATTGCTATAGAAAATAATTTTCATTTCAGTTTTTGTTTCTAATTTCTCCTCTTTAGTGTAATTATAGTCAGAACAGTTTACTTTTGTCCGCCGTTGGTCGAATAATGATGACGGCAGCCTCCCGCCAACAATGGATTTTAAACAGCGGTACCAAATATACTGAAAATGCTCGAAATCTGGGATTGATTCTAAATACTTGAATTAAATGCATAATATTTTTTATGTCACTGTATTTTCAAATAATAAAACAAAATCAATCGTCGTTAAAGACTTGAACTGAATGGCTGCTGAATAACAAAACGTTTGTATCTGTTCTACATATATTACGTGTTAATAGTTCAACGACTTATTACAAAGAGACCAAATCAAAAGTTACGTATGGATTACAATCTATACTGCTGTATGTCCATCATGCATATCTAGTATCCACTATGGTAAAAGAATAATTATATGATTTGACATTCCGTGAAACACTCAATTACAACGTGTAAACCTCCGTATTCACACAACTGTAGTGGCGTCAGTAATAGATGTTATTTTAACATTTCATGTGGGACTTTACACGGATATTTACGACGCGTATCCAGTAAATAACTTTCCCAATTGTTTTAAAACATTAAAAACTCTATTGGCAACAGATACAACAATGAGTTATTTTGCGACATACTGAAATGTCCCATTGCTTTTGGTTTGGCGACACTTCATTTGCCGATACTTTCTGGCAACAAAAAGTACTCCATCAAAAGATCGTACTTGATGAATATATTTACATAACTTTGCAGATTTTATGTTTGACGGGTGTAACAGATAACACTCAAAGGCAGTAATACGTCTTCTTTCATTTGCTGAACTAACCGATACACAATTTAACACTAATAATCCGAGACTGACAAAGCAACACTAACTCAATTCGCGTGATGCGCCTCGATTTATAGTTTTCCGACAATATATCTTATTATTGACAAATAGTCATTAATTTGATACAATTAGAACTTCATGAACAGATACAATATGTCTCGTATAATATAATTATTGAACAGTTTAATACGTTTTGACATCACAGATGGAAATATCTCATTAGAAATTTAATTACATATATCGGAAGTTGTTGAAATATGGTCTCATTGACTGCTAATGATGATCTTCGTAATTATTGTCTTTTTTTAGAGAAAAACCACATAGCAGATAAAATTGACAGGTCCAGCCAATCGGAAATAAATGTTTTAATACCTTTAAAACTGAAAATTAATTATAACACACACAACACACACACACACACACACACACACACACACACACACACACACATATATATATATATATATATATATATATATATATATATATATATATATATATGTTCAGCAAATATATTTCTAGTACGTTCCAGCATGACAAATTCTATTTCTGACTAACTGTCACGGTTTTTCTGCACTGCAAAAGTTCCGACAGATATGTTACGTATTTTTTATCGTCTGATGTAAGAAAAATCACGACAACAATCATAATAAACCAGATACGTGATATATGCTAGGTCATGCTATAAATATATTGCTGTAAGAAAAGAGGTAAACGGTATGGGGTCAATGAATAAAGACGTGGTATCGGGTTACAGAATAGAGGATGGAATCGGATACAACATTAGTCGCCTGCTCTAACCGTTACATTACAATACTCACCGAGAGAGATATCTATCTTACTGCGGTATCAACTTATGTATTCTTGTGTCATAGACGGCAACGAAAGTAGTGATAGTTTCGAACAAAAAGTGCAAGAAACACGAAAAAAGATCACGAAACATTAATTGCGCTTCACAAACAAGAAATAATATGAATATGAAAAAGCTGTAAAACTCGTCTAGCTGAATAAGGGCAGCATGCAAACTCGCCAATGACATCATAATTTAAAGATAAAAACCTACAGAAGGTGGTATAAAAAGTACCGAAGCATATCTGGGCGATAAAAATAAAACAAGGTGTCTTGCATAAAGGCGGGTTTCCTCACCAATCTATTATATCAGACACGGAAGAAAGAAAAGCTGCACCATCACAAGATGATCATGTGTCGTAGACGTCTGTCATCTGTGAGTGAGATATTTTCAGCTTCCTGTCGTTCTCAAGACGCTGGCCGGAGAACAGGAATTTCTTGACGTACAAGGAAAGATGTAAATAGCTAGGAGCAAGATCAGGACTGCATGCTGTATGACCAAATATATCCCAGCCGACCGAACTTCTGCAAAAGCTGCCGTGCGCAGAGCCGTATAGCATTGTGAGGGAGCAGCACAACACGTGCAGTACGCATTCCATGCCTCTTGTTCTTCTGAATGGCACGTCCTTCTGCCAGCGTTTTGACAACGATAGGAAGCTGTCTCACTCTCACTTCATTCACAGGTGGCAGACTTCTACGACGCAGGAATACAGGCGTTGATTCCCACAATATTTCAAGGGTTTCGCTTCTTTTGTTGACTGTGTCGAAATAGCTCAAACATTGATGCTTCTGCTACCAATAACGCTTTTCTTGTGACTATGTCATTGCTTTTAAAACCAGGGAGACGTACTACTTGATGCGCCCCGTACAATTTTGTAGTTGCATAGACGAACAAAATAATAATTGTATAGCAAATATGGACATCACGGGCACATAAACGAAGAATTACACAAAAGAACCACTACGGTCGGGGGTTCGAATCCCCCCTCGGGCATGGATATTGGTGCCGTCTTTAGTCTTAGCTAGTTAATAAGTAGTTTGTAAGCTTAGGGACTGATGACTCCGTAGTTAAGTCCCATAAGTTGTACAAACATTTGAACATTTTGAACACAAAAGAACGTACATAAGCTGACAGCAGGAGCTAGACCAATCGAATCGTAGTGTAGATTACATTAGATTAGATTAATACTTGTTCCATAGATCATATATAAGACATATCGTAATGATGTGGAACGTGTCAGTTTAGTAAATGTTGTCTACACTTGACAATCAATATTTTAAGGATTTTTATTACGTTTTTTGTTGTTTTTTATTTTTTATTTTATTTTTTAAAGTTTTATTTAAAAATTCATCTACATTGTAGAAGGAGTTGCCATTCAGTAATTCCTTTAATTTCTTCTTAAATACTAGTTGGCTATCTGTCAGACATTTGATGCTACTTGGTAAGTGACCAAAGGCTTTTGTGGCAGCATAATTCACCCCTTTCTGAGCTAAAGTTAGATTTAACCTTGAATAGTGAATATCATCCTTTCTCCTAGTGTTGTAGCTATGCACACTGCATGGGTCGGATTGCTAATAACAGATTTCATGAGTGAATATATATATTGTGAAGCTACAGTGAAGATCCCTAGATTCCTAAATAAATGTCTGCCGGATGCTCTTGGGTGGACTCTGGCAATTATTCTGATTACACGCTTTTCTGCAATGAACACTTTTTTACTCAATGTTGAATTGCCCCAGAATATGATCCCATATGAAAGCAGTGAATGCAAACAGGCGTAGTAAACCAATTTACTGAGATGTATATCACCAAATTTTGCAATGACTCCGATAGCTTAAGAAGCAGAACTACCCATTCCGATCCACGAAATAAGTGTGTTCCCTAAAAGGAGACGTTCTGATGATGTTTGAATGTTCAAATGTTTGTATAGCTTATGGGACTTAACTACGGGGTTCTGATGATGCCCTCTGTAACACTACTACTTTTAATAATGCAAGAAACAGCTTTGGTCACATAAAATCATTGACTACTGAATATCTTCAGTGCTAGAAACGAAGCCTTGTGGGACCATTTTAACATGGGTGTATTTTAACATGGGAGTGTAACTATAAACAGTCAACGTTAATACTGTATACAGTTACCCTCACATGTTAAAATGCAAATTGCTAGTCTGAAGATGGCGACTCAGTAACCGAAATAGATATTCAATTTTTAATGTTATTCATGTGGTCGCTCTGCACATGGCTGTATGTAAACTATTAATTTTGTTTTTAGTACAATATGATTCACAACTTTCAAGAACTTTCGGAAGATCGTGGTTGTACGACAGCTATACTTCCACGGTTTTATTCCGCTAGGGGTTTCAGTCAGTTACAGACGTACACCAGATGGTGAGCTATAACTGACTGAAACTGGTAGTGGATTAAATCTTTTGAAGTGCTACTGCTGTCGTGCAAATATCATCTTCCAAAAAGCTACCAATTTTCCTCTCCGGATGTTTCATGTTGAGTGAATAACCATTTCACAAGAATGAATCTTTTGTTGAAAGGCACTTAAGGGACCTGCTCCAAGGTTGGGGCAGACTTCCTGTCGCTGCAATTAACACTTGCGAAGTGACGCACCTTGTCACCCTGTTTAGCCCCTCTTGGCACTGGTTCAACACTGCAAACAAAGTCCCGCGCAAACTAAGTAACACATGCTGGGAGTCTGTCGGAAGAACATAATTCAATTGTTATTTGACGCTGCTTTCCAAGCTACTCTATCATGTGCAAGCCTACATCCTATCGAGTGTACACGTCGCCAATGAGATCGTTAGTGGCGAATCTGGCTACTAACAGCGTTAGTGTGATTGAAGGAGTGCCCATTTGTACTTGTGCCGGTCAGTTATATACAAGTTATTGCATATAATAATGTTTGGAATATTTTTATTATCTTGCAAGGAATCCCGAATAATTTTAAATAAGTTAATTAATTTTTAATAGGAATTTACAAGGTATCCCGAAGTTTAATGTTTAATGGTAATTGATCAATAGTGCGTACTACGTACGTGAAAGAAAAATTGAATTTTTAAAAACCGAACAATGTGGTGACTACGACCACCGAGATAAGCCTTAGAAAACATTAATATGCGCAACGGACACGCCCGGGAAATGGGGAAACTCAAACACTACAATTTATGGCCCTGTATAAAGTACTCCCAAAGGGTACAACAAAACTGTTCAAATGTTTGTAGAACTTATGGGACTTAACTACGGGGTCATCAGCCCCTAAGCTTACAAACTACTTATGAACTAGCTAAGACTAAGGACGGCACAAATATCCATGCCCAAGGGGGATTCGAACCCCCGACCGTAGTGGCCGTGCAGACCGTGACTGGAGCGCCTCAGTCCCCTCGGCCACCGCGGCCGGCTCAACGAAACTGATTAACTTGGATAACGAAAAGGGGGAAACAATCTGACTGCGACACAGATAAATAAAAATTGACTTACCTCGTATCTTCTTATTACAAAACTGGAAGCAGGAAACAGCAAGCAGCTCGCGTCATGCAGTATTTCAGTATAAAAAATTTTCGAAAATGATATGTGGGTAGTAATTAAGTCCAACAATAATCATAAATGAAGAAAATGAAAGAAAGGGGAAACTAACTACCAAATAAGGACGCAGAACGCATACTGAATATTGGAACATATGTATTCTTAAAAAATTATGAAGTAGAAAAATATTACAGAAAATTAAATTAACATCATGCATAACAATAATGGCTTGCTGCAACATACTCTTAACGACTGCCTTCCTCAACAGCGTCCTCGCGCTACCTCACCCAACAGCAACTGACTCCCAACCACAGTCTATCACGAACTCTCCTCCCAACACAGCTCGCAACTAACTTGCTACTGACTGCCCTCTCTCGCAGCCAGAGCGCTTACTCTACAATCGAACTTCCAAAGATTACTGTGTCATTTACAAATTACATCTGTGGCCAGTTTAGATATGTACAAAATTACAGAAAACCGACTTACGTCGGGATCATAGGGACTTTACAATCTGTTAAGAATAATGTATCATTAAGTAATATCTTAGCATTTATCGTTTAACCTAATGTCTTTATTAATGAATAAACGAGCTTGCGATCATTACGAATAAAGATATCTAGATCGCTTAATGTAGGCCTATGTCTTTTATTTATAACCACGTTTTGGCTACTGCGATTATCAGATCAAACCTAAGTTCAGAGGCAGCTGGAATAAAACATAAGCCCCACTTAGATGTACCGTTTAGCTGACGTCCCTACCAGGTACAAGATTTTATAACTGACACTGAACTTTGGTTTCCTAGTTGAGAGGTTTTTAGAGCTGATGTTCAAAAAATGTTCAAATGTTTGTTAAGCTTATGGGACTTAACTACGTGGTCATCAGTCCCTAAACTTACAAACTACTTATCAACTACCTTATACTAAGGACGGCACAAATATCCATGCCCGAGGGGGGATTCGAACCCCCGACCGTAGTGGCCGTGTAGACCGTGACTGAAGCGCCTCAGTCACCTCGGCCACCGCGGCCGGCTAGAGCTGATGATGGCAGATGCCGAAATGAAGTAAAATTAAATACAATTTTAGCGATATTCTTTATTCTTATGGTATATTTTATTGTAACTGACCATGAAAGTTGTTTCACAAGTTATAAGTCTTGATTTGATAATAACTTTAGCGGAAACCTCGTTCGATTCCTTTTTATTCACAACCAACCATATCTCCACCTTGTATTGAAATGCAATCCGTGACATTTTATACAATTATATTCTATTTCTTTCACAAACGCATTGAACGTTATTCCGCTGTTTTAACAGTACTGCTAAGACAATAGTTATAATATGAAGTTTGCAATTGTGTAATATTAAATAACTAGTCGTTTTAGCACTTTGTTTCTGTTTCATTTCTCATCGTAAAGCCCATAGATTTATACATTAAAGAGAACTCTGCAAAAATATATATTCCTTTAATATAAGCTGACTCTTAAACTATCCATTAGTTAACAATAAAGGCTGATCTAGAAATCATATGTAAAAAGTGTTTTACTTACCAACAACTGCATTAGCATAATTATTTATGTCATTTGTATTGTAATTATGTTCAAAAGAAAGGGTAAGGTCTCAAACGTTTGAATGTCAAGTTACCGGGATTTGTCTAACAGCACGTGTTTTCTTATAAATCTCTAGTACAGTCGCACGTACTGGGAAATAACATAGGTACTATTAGATAGACAAGACTTTGAATCCTTTTGGTGCGTAGTCGTTTAAGGGGACCTGGACGTGCGCGGGCAGCATTTCCATACCTTGCTTTCGGTGCACATTACTCTTGATATACAATGCGGAGGAAGTTTGAACCAACAGTGAATGACATTAATTACAGCTGTAATAGGAAATTTATTGAAATATCTGTTATAGTTCAAGAATTACAACATTTTACCTAATTGATGTTTTTATAATACACGTTCGCATTGTGGAACCATTATCTGGTGCATCATCACTAACAGCATTTAGACTGTGACAGACTACTGTGAAACGTGTCCATAAAAAATTATTTTTGTAAGAAAATGTCCAATATTGTGACTCCTGTTTTGTATCGAGTAACTTGCTTGCAAGAAAATGTATAATATCGCTTCTACTGTATGTATCGATATGTGTACTTAACTCTGTGAAGTTTCATCTTTGGCAAAGATCATGTATTGCATACCATTGTAGCTCGCGCTGAGAGAGAGTAGCACTTGTGGTTCAGCTCGCTTAGAGAGCGGTTGAGTTGTAGAGCAGAGGCTGCTTTGCCAGCAAGTCAGAAGTTGTATTATGTAGGTAATGTAATGCTGATTATTAATAATAAGTAACAAAGTTGACCTTTCTTTCCTGTTTCATTTGCTTAGTTAGAAAATTAACCTACTTCCTTCATTTGATAATTAGTTATTAGTGGATTTAAAGTGCAGTATTGATTTGAATAATATTGTTGAACAGATTTCGTTATTGGTGCCACAGTAAATGATAGTTAATTGATTATGATACTAAATTTCAATAATCAGAAACTGATCTGCATAAAAATTCTCACAGTCAAGCATTAAGAAAGTGGTTTGTGGTTTTTTAATATCTTTCTCGCAGTCAAAATTTTTGAGTATAGTCAGTGTCTGTTTCAAATGGTGACTTGTCACAGTTGTTTTGTGTTTAAAATATCCGTTGCGCACATAATCAGTTTAATGAACTGTTTCTTATTTCCAGAATGAAACTTCACTCTGCAGCGGAGTGTGCGCTGATATGAAACTTCCTGGCAGATTAAAATTGTGTGCCGGAACCGGGACTCGAACCTGGGACCTTTGCCTTTCGCGGGCAAGCGCACTACCGACTGTGCTATCCCGACACGACTCACGATGCCGCCCCACAACTTTACTTCTGCCAGTACCTCGCCTCCTACTTTCCAAACTTCTCAGAAGCTCTCCTGCAAACACGCAAGACTAGCACTCCTGGAAGAAAGGATATGGTGGAGACATGGCTTAGCCACAGCCTAAGGGATGTTTCCAGAATGAAACTTCACTCTGCAGCGGAGTGTGCGCTGATATGAAACTTCCTGGCAGATTAAAATTGTGTGCCGGAACCGGAACTCGAACCTGGGACCTTTGCCTTTCGCAGGCAAGCGCACTACCGACTGTGCTATCCCGCCACGACTCACGATGCTGCCCCACAACTTTACTTCTGCCAGTACCTCGCCTCCTACTTTCCAAACTTCTCAGAAGCTCTCCTGCAAACACGCAAGACTAGCACTCCTGGAAGAAAGGATATGGTGAAGACATGGCTTAGCCACAGCCTAAGGGATGTTTCCAGAATGAAACTTCACTCTGCAGCGGAGTGTGCGCTGATATGAAACTTCCTGGCAGATTAAAATTGTGTGCCGGAACCGGAACTCGAACCTGGGACCTTTGCCTTTCGCAGGCAAGCGCACTACCGACTGTGCTATCCCGCCACGACTCACGATGCTGCCCCACAACTTTACTTCTGCCAGTACCTCGCCTCCTACTTTCCAAACTTCTCAGAAGCTCTCCTGCAAACACGCAAGATTAGCACTCCTGGAAGAAAGGATATGGTGAAGACATGGCTTAGCCACAGCCTAAGGGATGTTTCCAGAATGAAACTTCACTGTGCAGCGAAGTGTGCGCTGATATGAAACTTCCTGGCAGATTAAAATTGTGTGCCGGAAACGAGACTCGAACCTGGGACCTTTGCCTTTCGCGGGCAAGCGCACTACCGACTGTGCTATCCCGCCACGACTCACGATGCTGCCCCACAACTTTACTTCTGCCAGTACCTCGCCTCCTACTTTCCAAACTTCTCAGAAGCTCTCCTGCAAACACGCAAGACTAGCACTCCTGGAAGAAAGGATATGGTGAAGACATGGCTTAGCCACAGCCTAAGGGATGTTTCCAGAATGAAACTTCACTCTGCAGCGGAGTGTGCGCTGATATGAAACTTCCTGGCAGATTAAAATTGTGTGCCGGAAACGGGACTCGAACCTGGGACCTTTGCCTTTCGCGGGCAAGCGCACTACCGACTGTGCTATTCCGACACGACTCACGATGCCGCCTCACAACTTCACTTCTGCCAGTACCTCGCCTCCTACTTTCCAAACTTCTCAGAAGCTCTCCTGCAAACACACAAGACTAGCACTCCTGGAAGAAAGGATATGGTGGAGACGTGGCTTAGCCACAGCCTAAGGGATGTTTCCAGAATGAAACTTCACTCTGCAGCGGAGTGTGCGCTGTTTCTTATTTAATAGTATATACATCAATATCAGGGCCATAATTAAACCAAATTGCTGTGTTAATGAACAATTTGTTGTCTGATTTAACGATAGGTTCAACATCCACAACACACACACAGCTTTTAACTGTCAACGTTCGTTTTGTAGTTTGGAGTATATCCGAGGAAATAGAAAAACCCTTATTACACTTCATTACTATTTTGTCTAATAATTTCCGTTAAAATTATATGCATAATCACAAACGCATATCATTTCTGAAATGTATTAGGCATACTACAAATTTGGTGAACATAGCTAAAACCAATATGAAGCTGTATGTACCTAATGTTCTGAAAATGTAGTTTAGAGAAAATGAAAAAAGAATTTGTACAGTGTTTTTGACTCACGGTATACCTCTTCAGAACATTCCAGTGTCATAATCTTGCTGGCCAGCTGCTTCTTAATCCTCTGCGGATTTTTTCAGGAGTCTTTTCCTCACTCTGGACTCTTTAGTGGTGGCTTCCACAGCCCTTTTCAGCTTCAACTAGTCGCTGACGATCCATGGCTGTTAGAACAGCTATCATATTATTTCCTGATTGGATGCCTAATTTGTCCATTACTTTTGTTCCGCTAATTACACCATCACTGAAACAGGTAACAGCATCCATCACGCCTATTTTTGAGTACTGTTCATCCAACAAACACTGTTTTCAGTACTCGTTGCCACACTCAGCTGCTGAAACTCAAATCAAATGTTCAAATGTTTGTGAAGCTTATGGGACTTAACTACGAGGTCATCAGTCCCTAAACTTAAAAACTACTTTTGAACTACTTACGAACTAGGACGGCACAAATATCCATGCCCGAGGGGGGACTCGAACCCCCGAACGTAGTAGCCGTGCAGACCGTGACTGAAGCGCCTCAGTCCCCTCGGCCACCGCGGCCGGCTGCTGAAAATCTCATTTGTACGGTCATGTAGACATTTGCTAAGTAATTTTTTACCTGTAAGAGCCCTGTATATTGGCCCTATTGTTTCTATGACTGTGGCAGGCATGGAGTGTTTATGGTGATATTCCTTGCCTGAAGCATCAGCATGGCCAGTGTGCAGACATTTGTTCATAGAGGGTTTAAAACTATAACAACTATTTAAAAGTAAATAAATCATACATTTGTGTAAACGGGAAAAATTTATCTTTCAGATGGAATATATATATATATATATATATATATATATATATATATATATATATATATATATATATATATAATTTTTCGATTTTTCAGTAATTTTCTCTTCAGGTCCACTTAACGCGACCTAGGGGACGAAGTCAGTATACTTACCACTCTGTTCCTCGGAAGACTGTAATCATGCTATTTACATTGAAATGTTCAAATGTTTGTATAGCTTATGGGACTGAACTACGGGGTCATCAGTCCGTAAACTCACAAACTACTTATGAACTACCTAACACTAAGGACAGCACAAATATCCATGTCCGAGGGGGGATTCGAACACCCGACCGTAGTGGCCGTGCAGACTGTGACTTGCGCGCCGCAGTCCCCTCGGCCACCGCGGCCGTAACGCTGTCTCCCCTGTATTGTGACAATACGAAACAAGCGAGCTGCCCTTCTTTGGACTCTTTCGATGTCCTTCGTCAAACCCACCTGATAAGGATCCCACAGTGGGCAGCGATACTCCAAAAAAGGATGGACATGCGTAGTGTATGCAGTTTCTTTAGTAGTTCTGTTGCATCTTTTAACGATTCTGCCAATAAAACGCAGACTCTGGTGCGCCTTTCCTACGACATTATCTACGTGTTCTTTCCAATTTAAGTCTGAAGTGATAGTTATTCCTAGGTATTTTGTCGAGTTTACGGCCTTCACTTTTGATTGATTTATCTTGTAAACAAAGTTTAAGGGATTTCTTTTCGTACTCATGTGGACAACTTCCCACTTCTCATTATTTAGAGTCAATTGACAATTTTTACACCATAGTGATATCTTATTCAGATCGTTCTGTAGTTGGTTTTGATCTTAAGATGTTTATACTAGACGGTAAATGCCGGCGTCATCTGCAAACAAGCCGGCCGCGGTCGCCGAGGTGACTGAGGCGCTCCGGTCACGGTCAGCACGGCCACTACGGTCGGGGGTTCGAATCCCCCCTCGGGCATGGATATTTGTGCCGTCCTAGTTCGTAAGTAGTTTGTAAGTTTAGGGACTGATGACCCCGTAGTTAAGTCCCATAAGCTTAACAAATATTTGAACATTTTTCTGCAAACAACCTAAGAGAGCTACTTAGATTTTCCCCTAAATCGTTTAAGTAAATAAGGAACAGCAGAGGACCAATAACACTACCCTGTGTAACGCCCGATATCACATCTGTTTTAGTCGATGTCTTACCATCGATTACTACGAACTGTGTCCTCTCTGACAGGAAATCTCCTATCCAATCGCAAATTTGGGGCGATATACCGTAACAACGCACTTTGATTAACAGCACATTGTGAGGTACGGTGTCAAAAGCCTTCTGGAAATCAAGAAATACGGAATCAATTTGCGAAACCTTATCGATAGCACCCTTCACTTCGTGTGAGTAAAGAGCTAGTTGTGTTTCGTATGAAAGATTTTTCTAAATCCGTGTTGACCTTGGGCCAATAGATCATTCTGTTCGAGATAATTCATAATATTTGAATAGAGGGTACGTTCCAAAACCCTGCTGCAAATTAACGTCAATGAAATAGGCCTAGATATGTCGAGTCAGCATGGGAGCAATGAATGGTAGCTAGTCGCCTGGTGAGACTGCAAGACTCCGTGAATGTGCTGTCATATGCCGTCTGCTAAGCATTATCACGGAGTACTGCTGCCTTTCATTTGTAGATGTCCACTGGCGGACAGGAGACAAGGCCGTGTGCACGGGACAGAGCAGAACGCCGTCGTCGCCGGCACGGCGTGCTATTCCAGCGCCTGACTTCAGTGGCCGCGGCCCTCGAGGCGGCACTTCACAACTGGTTTGGCATCCGTGAGCCGTGACTCACGCTCAGAAAGGTGATAACCGGCCCTCTTACCTAACTCCCGCTCGCGCTCGCTCGCGTTCGGTGCGTCTGCCACTTTTCCTCCCGTACTGTTACCCAAGAAATGGACGCGTACATTCCATTGCTGATTAATCGTAGAGAAATGTTTAAATCAATTGAAGAGATTCAAAGAATAACTATCAGAATACAGTACGTATAGTAATGGAAGGAGAAATTTGGAGAGCCGCGGTGGAGTAGCCGAGCGGTCTAAAGCGTCTCGCTGCGGAGCGCGCGATTGCTCGCCGTGGACGTTCGAGTCCTCCCTGGGGCATGGGTGTGTGTGTTTCTCATTAGGTTAGTTTATCGAGGTTTCAGTAGTTTGTAAGTACGGACTGATGACCACGCAGTTTGGTCCGATAGATTTACAAACATCTGAACATTTTTTTGGAATTTGGAGAGGGCATTAAAGTGCAGGCAGAAGAAATAAAAACATTGCGGTTTGCCGATGACATAGTAATTCTGTCAGAGACCGCAAAAGATATGGAAGAGCAATTGAATGGGATGGACGGTGTCTTGAAAGGAAGATATAAGATGAACATTAACGAAAGTAAAACGAAGGTACTGGAATGTAATGTCAGAAAATCAGGCTATGCTGAAGGAATTAGATTATGAAATCAGACAATAAAAGTAGTAGATGAATTTTGTTATTTGGGTAGCAAGATTACTTCTGATGGCCGAAGTAAAGAAGAAATAAAATGCAGAATGGCTATGGGGGGAAAAGCGTTTCTAAACATGCGAAACTTGTTAACATCCAATATTAATTTAAATGTTAGGACGTCCTTTCCGAAAGCATTTATCTGGAGTGTAGCATTGTATGGCAGTGAAACGTGGACGATAAGACGATAAGGAGTTCAGACAAAAAGATTATAGAAGCTTTTGAAATGTGGTGCTGCAGACGAATGATGAAAATTAAATGGGTAGATCACGTGACTAATGAGGAGGTGCTTAACCAAATTGGGGAGAAAAGGAGTTTCTGGCATATCGTGACTAAGAGAAGGGATAGATTGGTAGAACACATTCTGAGTCATCAAGGAATTGTCAAATTAGCATTAGAAGGAAGTGTGTGGGGTAAAAATCGTAGAGGGAGACCGAGGGAAGAATACAGTAATCAGATTCAAAAGACTGTAGGTTGCTGAACGTATTCTCAGATGAAGAGACTTGCACAGGACAAGGTAGCAAGGAGAGCTGCATCAAACCAGTCTGTGGCTTGAAGACCACAACACACTGTGTTAAGACAGTGAAAAGACGTATTTCGCTTCTTACACTGGTGAAAGCAATTAGAGGATCATTTGAAATATCTAGGTTCGAAAGTATTGTCATCGGCAGAAGGAACTAAAATAGTTCGACGCCTTTCTGTCGGTTCTACAGGGTGGATACAACATTACGGCAACCGAGATAGTGGCAATAACAGAAAGTTCCTGTAGAGAGGACAGGTGTTGACTAGTGTTTACTCCACCAAACGAATTACACAAGCAGTTGAGATCAGATAGTGTTGTGGGACGGTGATGCAATGCAACAACAACGTGACTTACCCGAAGCTATGCCATGGAGAGCCATAGGAATAGTGTTGCCAACAGTTGCAGTGAGCTCCCCACCAGTTTCAAGTGCAAAACCAGTAGAAAACCACTAACAAAAATGCCCCCACTCTCAAATCGGTAAAATTTCCACTAAATGTATTTTATATGATTATGAAAGAAAACATTAAGTATATTAGTAATTAGTTTCCTTTATTCTTAAGTACTAAAATATTCACAATCATTAAATGTATAATAAACCAGCAATTCATGGTTAAGAATATACAAAAAGTTCTTATAGAACTTTTAGTTATTTAAATGAATTCGTCCTTTGAAGAACAATCATATTTATCTGCATCACCATCTATTGTTGACATATTCTTGTATGTATCCTATTACGAACAATAAAATTAATTTCCCTCGTAAAACAAATATTTCGTGACAAAATATTCGCGTTGCCACACCATTAACATTGCTGGGTTCAGCATTCGTTGCCAACACTTTTACGCAAGGCCGCCGTTAACACTGGTGATTGCTTAGCTTTTTATTTTGTAGATGCTTCTTTGACATCCCATGATACTTCAAATCTCTATAATGACTCCTTAAAATTGTACCACAAAATTTGCACTTCGCTACCTGACCCGTGGTACTTTCAATAACTTGAAGCCAATCTTTTAAATCTGGGTCTTTAAGCCAAGAATCCCGCAACGTCTGCACATATTGTGGTTTCGGCATAGTTATACACGTATGAAGCCGTGAAATAATACCATACACCGAGAATCACAATAATGTACAGTGTACACAACGAACGACGATAGTCGCGAACTTTTTCTGCTCATGTGACGTGACGCACACTGCGTGAGCCATAAAGCGCTCAGAGGTTATTCGGAGCGACAATGAAATACGTTATCACTCATTGTTTGAAACTGGTTGCTACATTCCCTGAACCTGCCCAAGGCGCCTTCCCTCGTCAAATGAACTAGCTGCTGCTAAATACTGTTCATTTTATAGGGAATCCCGTGTGTAAACTGTGGATGGTGATGGTTCGTTTGATGTCATATTGTAATGCATCACTGTTGTCTTCCGAGTAAAAGTGAAATATTTCGAAACACATAAATAGCGTAGTGGTTTTGAGATCCCATTTACAGTAATGAAATTGATTCTTCTAAACCACTATAAAATCCACCAGCCACTAGAACCCATATTTCGGCACTACAGGGAGGGTAGAACCCACCAGTTTTAGTGGAAAATCCACTAAGTTGGCAACATTCCATAGGAAGAATGAAACTTCCACTCTGCATCGGAGTGTGCGCTGATATGAAACTTCCTGGCAGATTAAAATTGTGTGCCGGAATCGGGACTCGAACCTGGGACCTTTGCCTTTTGCGGGCAAGCGCTCTACCAACTGAGCTATCCCGACACGACTCACGATGCCGCCTCACAAGGTCCCAGGTTCGAGTCCCGGTTCCGGCACACAATTTTAATCTGGCAGGAAGTTTCTCTGCATAGGAATATTGGAAGCTAGACAGATACAGAGGGAGGTGGCTGCGGCTGTTAGTGTGTCCCAAAGTGTAATTTCCAGGACCTGAACGCGTCATTTATTAATCCAGTAATTGAGAATTAGAGCACTTAACGACTTCTAGCGAACTTTTCACGTATTTTGAAAACCACACGAAAGTTAGTTTCGCTGACACCCCCTCAAAAATGTTTAAAGGAAAAAGGTTTTATCATTCACTACATTTTCGCTGAACATGCGGTCAAATTTCAGCAACTGCTACTACTTTTAATTTATTACTTTTTAATTACCAAGTATAATATCAACTCACTCGTAAAACAATATCACATACATCCCTAATTCACCTTCAGAATTACATCACTGTACGGTGCACAGTTACGGAGATATGACGTGCTGGGCACTAATACGTGTCTAACGCTGTCTTCTCCTTACGTTGGCGTGCTGGACAAGTTTAGTACCAGGCATGACGTTTTAGTGTATTACTTCCTTCTATTTTGAACATTATACACATATATAATTGATATACTGCAAAATTATATCATGGTAGGTGATATGACGTCATATACATTGAGCTAGGTGAAAAATTAACTTTTGCCTAAAATGGAATGTAAGTTATAACAGGTCACACTTACAAGGATCCTAGAAAGTTCCATTACTTAATATATCATCGAATGCATGCCGTGTTTGATATCGCACAACTAAGTTTCATTACATTTTTTACTGTTCTTTCACAGAAATCGCACAAATTGTTAGCGACGATCTCATTCACTAGCAGCTTTCCTGACCTGTCCAAAGCACTCGTCAATTTCTTGTTACCTCCCATTCGAAGACTGCTAATTGCACTAAAGCAAGGTTTTCCAACAGCTTGATCCACAAGTCTTTGATGAAACGATTTTTATTGTATTACTAGTTTCAACAAAATTTCTGCCATCCTAAGATCCTGATCATTCATAAAGTTGACGGTAAAATGATTTCAACGTTGAGGGTAGTTTGAGGGGTAAGACAAGACTGTAACATGTCACCACTGTTGTTCATACACTCCTGGCCATTAAAATTGCTACACCACGAAGATGACGTGCTACAAATTTAAGCGACAGGAAGAAGAAGCTGTGATATGCAAATGATTAGCTTTTCAGAGCATTCACACAAGCTTGGCGCCGGTGGCGACACCTACAACGTGGTGACATGAGGAAAGTTTCCAACCTATTTCTCATACACAAACAGCAGTTGACCGGCGTTGCCTGGTGAAACGTTGTTGAGATGCCTCGTGTAGGGAGGATAAATGCGTACCATCACATTTCCGACTTTGATTAAGGTCGGATTGTAGCCTATCGCGATTGCGGTTTATCGTATCGCGACATTGCTGCTCGCGTTGGTCGCGATCCGAAGACTGTTCGCAGAATATGGAATTGATGGGTTCAGGAGGGCAATACGAAACGCCGTGCTGGATCCCAACGGCCTCGCATCACTAGCAGTCGAGATGACAGGCATCTTATCCGCATGGCTGTAACGGATCAGGCAGCCACGTCTCGATCCCTGAGTCAGCAGATGGGGACGTTTGCAAGACAACAACCATCTGCAAAACGTCATTTTTTCGGATGAATCCAGGTTCTGTTTACAGCATCATAATGGCCGCATCCGTGTTTGGCGACATCGAGGTGAACGCACATTGGATGCGTGCATTCGTCATCAGCATACTGGCGTATCACCTGGCGTGATGGTATGGGGTGCCATTGGTTACACGTCTCGGTCACCTCTTGTTCGCATCGACGGCACTTTGAACAGTGGCCGTTACATTTCAGTTGTGCTACGACTCGTGGCTTTACCCTTCATTCGATCCCTGCGAAACCCTATATTTCAGCAGTATAATGCACGACCGCATGTTGCAGGTCCTGTACGGGCCTTTCTGGATACAGAAAATGTTCGATTGCTGCCCTAGATAGCATATTCTCCAGATCCCTCACCAATTGAAAACGTCTGGTCAATGGTGGCTGAGCAACTGGCTCGTCACAATACGCCAATCACTACTCTTGATGAACTGTGGTATCGTGTTGAAGCTGCGTGGGCATCTGTACCTGTACACGCCATCCAAGCTCTGTTTGATTCAATGCCCAGGCATATCAAGGCCGTTATTACGGCTAGAGGTGGTTGTTCTGGGTACTGATTTCTCAGGATCTATGCGCCCAAACTGCGTGAAAATGTAGTCACATGTCAGTTCTAGTATACTTGTCCAATGATTACCCGTTTATGATCTGCATTTCTTCTTGGTGTAGCAATTTTCATGGCCAGTAGTGTATCAAAACATTCTACATCCGATATCCATGTGACCTCCTTATCAGATTAATCAGACGCGAGGCAGCACTTGTGAGACGCAGGTGTGCTGGTGGGAGCAGTCGTCGGCCTGCGCAGAGCCGGATGGCTGGTGGCGCAACAGGCAGAGTGTGCTGGAAGGTCAGGGCTGGGCCGCTACGTGCAAATGCCAGCAGCCGAGAGGCGCCGCTTCAGGCGGGTGCCCGTCTGCTCCTGGTGGCGCCGGCGCTGCGTCTGGTCTTCTGCTGCACTCCACGTTCACGACGGAAGCTCCCTATCGCACCGTCCTCAGGTTTAGTGGTCAGATGGCGCACTGGATAGCCCGTAAAAAGCTGAACACAAATCACGCACGAATACAGAAGGAAAGTGTATGGAAATGTGGAAAAGATAAGCGAAATAGAAACATTTAAGGGTCCAAGTGATCATATGCAACATCGAGCAAAAGACCTAGAGCCGTGGCGTCGTGGACCTTGAAAGACGGCTGTCTGCCGTCTTCCCTAGGTTTTTAACTTTGTAAATTATCTAAGCTCACTAGACGGCCTTTTTGCTAAACGAGAACCCCTCTCGATCGGAGGCATAAGGAATAGCATTTCACTTCATGTTTTTAAATGTTAGTTTCTTTAATATTGCTGGGATTTTATTATACTAATAATATATCATTGTGTCTACGTTTTTAAATCTTAGTTTCTGTACAGATCACGCCCTTTTTCTTTTTCGTGGCCCCTCTATGATCGGCGAAAGTCCGCTGAGTTCGTGTGTCTACGGAATGTTTATGCTCGTAACAGTATTGCACACCGTAAGACATCGTCAATGTATTGTTGATTTGTGCTTGGTATTGATTATTGTATTCCAATTTGTTATTTCTAAAATTAGTCCAAATACCCCGACGACTTCTTTTAGAAAAAAGAAGGCTGTCCTTGGAAAGTGGTATGAACAATGTTAATTCCGATTGTAATTCGGTTACGACAATAAAAAGAGGCAGAAAGCGTTGGTACACCCGCTTAATAAGTCTCTTTAAATTATTAATATTTCGTAGATATACGTTCAGATATTTTATACTCAAACATTAAAGTGATACTTAATTTCGTGTTCCATCTGTGACGCTTTAACCCCTTACATGTTGTTTCTTTTAAAACCAGTAAGCTACACGCCGTAAGCTGGCGGCACTGGGAGAAAGAGGCAGGGCTTGTTCTAACAGCCAATGCGCTACGAGCTGAATGCAAGCTTCAGCTCTCAACATTCTCCGCTCAGGGGCCACGTTTAAATGCGTGATCTGTAATATTACTGGGACTTTATTATGCTAATAATTTATCATTCTGTCAGTGAATGTGGCAATATGAACGGTTTCTCCGTGACGCCACTGTCCCTGTGAGAATGTGCACTTGCTTTATTCTGTATGTGCATGTATGAGAATCTTCTAGCTAGGCAGTTTGACTATATGTATGAGAATTTTCGTCGTCGGCTGCTGGCTGCTCGCTGCTCTCTGGCTTTGCATCGATAGGTAGTCGTTACTAACCTCTGCTTTTGATGCTACCAAAGAGGTTCCTCCACCCTTTGGTTACAAGTTGGGTTGGCAATGCCCAGTTAGCGAGCCTCGACAGGACGCGCGAGTTTCAGCTCTCCCCACCACCTCGGTTTTTCCAGGGGTTTCTGCCGATTTCCGGTGAATTTCCGGTGATGGAGGGGAATGGGTGGCCTATCTGGTCATTCTGTGGCTGTGCTTCGACCTGGTAAGATGTTTTGACTTTCTTTCCTCCCTTGAGATGGTAGCGATTTGTTGTCTGGTTTGTTAGACTTCAGATCTTAGGTTCATTTTTCGGGATAAGTTTCTCCGTACATCTACAGAAATGTATTCAATTTCATTTCGGGGATTTTGCACAGGTAAACGCGGTGAATATGCAACTAATTCGGTTTGATAATGGGTGGGAATCAGTATCTTGTGTAAGACTAGCTGGCTGTGTATGAACTCTGTTTAATTTCTTTCTAGTTTTATGGGATGCAAACAATGTGCGGGAATATTTTTATCCTGTGTAGTGGATGTGAAATATTCTTTTCCGTTTTCTCCTTCTGCAAGTGATATGTACTCCACGTGGTGTGTTCTTAGAACAAAGCCTTCAGCTACCCCTGTGTCTGTTTGTATGCCCTTCAGGCAAGAAATTATGTATGTATCTTTCTGATTTCCATGAGTACCTCCCGATCTCCTCTCCGCCTGTTTTAAATCGGTATTTCGTTTCCAAACTTGTACTTGGCATTCGGACTCCCCCAGTACATTCTCTTCTAGCCTTGTACGACCCCCTTCATTAGCTTGCTTATGAAATACTACTTATTTGTAGGGGCTGCATGCCGTATTTCTTAGTTGATTTACTCCGTCTTTGAATTTATTCCATTTTTTCTGATTTTTGAAGACTGGACTTCGTCCATCCGTGAAAACCTTCCCAATCGCGTCTAACTGTATTTCTTTAATATTCATCTCGGGTGTGCAGACGGATACCGTCGTCAACTAGACACGATATTTAGCAGACCAACTGGCTGCCATCTTCAGGTGAGAGCGCAAAACACTAACTCGCCAGAAACTGATAAAGAACAAGAAACAGCAGCCCCTTTATACACCGCTGACGACCCACCGCGCGTGCTCGAAACCAAAGTAGAAGCCACCTAGGCGCAATAGAACCAGTAGCGCGCCGGTGGAGAAAAACGGCAAAAACGATGGGTCGAAAACAAGGCTAGTTAAAAGAAACAGCAGGTCGAAATGAAGACCGTTGTTGCTTGATGTCAGATAAAATCGGGTTCCAAGTTTTACTTAGTGGAAACCCTTGTCCCTATTAATAATTTTATCGGCCATACGAATTTCCATGGATTCTTTGAGAACACATTCCCAGTAGCGGGAAGCATGAGCAATCAGTTTAGTTTCATCGTATAACATCTTGTGTCCCTCATTCAAACAATATTCAGCAACAGCCGACTTTTCAGGTTGGAGCAAACGAGTATGACGGTGATGTTCCACACACCGATCCTGAACTGTGCGGATCGTTTGGCCGATGTAAGTTTTACCACAATAACACGAAATACTATAAACACCGGGTTTCCTCAGTCCTAAATCATCTTTGACTGACCCAAGGAGGGCCCTAGTCTTAGGTGGGGGCATAAAAACACTTTTAATGTCGAATCTTCTTAAAATTCTTGAAATTTTCGAGTAGCTACTACATCAAGGGCCCTGGGGCAAAAACGACGTTGGGGCACTCTCTAAACTAAAACTGTACCACATGCGCCGACTTTTGAAAATCTTGGGGTATTCTCAGTGGCGTTTCCAATAGGCGGGAGGTGGTTGCCGGCCTGAATACCCTCTCCCCCGACAGGTATTACTAAAAAAAAAAAAAAAAAAAAAAAAAAAAAAAAAAAAAAAAAAAAAAAAAAAGTTAAGTATATTTTTCCAATTCCAGATACAAAGGTAAAGTAATAATTTTTTTAGTATTATATCTTCTTTTTTGCTTCATCTGGTGTTAATTTAGAACCATTTTAATCTCTGAAAGGAGAAAAGTAATTTTTTAACATATAGTAAAGAAATTAACAGCCATTAATTTCAATTTCACGTTTCAGAATTACTGGGCAGCTTTGCGACCATTTGAACCTGTTTTCCCGTTGCAGTGAGTACAGAAATCATTTTCAGAGTTTTCGTCTTCTTTGACATACATATCAGATAATGACGTGCCTGTACTGTGAATACTGTGTTCATTATCGCAAAAACAAACATCGGATGGTCTTCCTGCCTTCTTTCTTCTGCAGATTTATTTTCTATTACGAAAATAGTTCATAACCACTTCTGCTGTCATACCATGTCTGTCGATAACAATAGGTTTACAACCCATTGTTACATCACACACCAATTCAGGAAACAGGATGAAAAATGTCACGACTTAACACTAACACGATTCCTTGAAGACAATTGACTTCTAAGAGAATACATACACTTTATCATCGTATCGTACCTAACCCATTTCATTTCTAGTTATTTAATACAACAATTAAAGGTTACCGTCTTCAGTTTACGATATTGAAATTACAAGCAGCATTCCATTAACATTCGGACTATTTAGAAAATGATCATTTCACTCACATGTAACCATGAATTTTAATGCCTACGAATTCAATTACCTGTTTGTTTTAATCTTTTTACAGCGGTGTATTACAAGAGCCAGCCGCCCATCAATGGAATGAGAGAGTCGAATTTAATTACAATCAAGAAATATAACGTAAAAAAAAAATAATACCAAAATTTTCAGTGGGGTATGCCGAGCATAACCACTCAAATTTTGGAGTATGCTTGAGCGACCGAGCATACCAGTAATCGGCGCCTATGAAGTATACAGATGCAATACTACTTCATCAGGTCCTTATCGCTTACTGGAAGACATAATAAGACAAACCTAAATACTCATAAATGAATTACTGTGTGTCACGCAGCAGATAATATTTAATCGTACTCTCTAATATAATTATAACTGTGAAAGTTATTTATGCTTTCAAGCAGAAACTACTGGGTGGATTTGGATGAAATTTTGGAGAGGGATAGAGTTGTACCTGGTAGGACAAACAGATAAAACTACCATGGAGTAGTTTTCGAAGTTGCTCCATACTAGGTGAATGAAGTTGCAGGCAGAAGCTAATAAAAATGAACAATGAAGTTTTACTCAACCACAAAAATATGGCCCCCTGCCGCGAATCAAACCATGAACAGTATTGTCACACACTGCTAGTAATTCATCAGGTGGTAGGGTGCACGTCTTAGCGGACAAGCAATACCTTTTTTATGTTTATATTCTCATATGGGAATAATTTTTGGATTTCACTTCGTGCGTTTGAAGTTTGTTGGCAGTGTTCAAAAAGTTAAAAGTCGAAATCCTTCATTCAGCTAAAATATTATATACAGTAGAACGTCGATTATCCGAAGTGTAATTGGGGGACGTGGGTGTTCGGAAAACCGATTATTCGTCTGATCGAACTGTACACTTCTGCTTGCCAATAATAAGTACTGTACAGTAAATGTATTTATATAGTATTTGAGCTGAGCGGCACGCCGCAACACTTGGAAGGCGCAGCTGTTGCTGTGAACAGCTTTCATGCTGCAGCTACTTCTGCCGACTGGAGTGTGCCGATTGTTGTACTCAGCTACTGTCGGCTTGGCCTGTCAGCAGGCCCCACTAGAAGCAATGTTCCGTCACCCCGTGGCCCAGTGCGGCTACTGTGGCAAGCTTAGTTTGACGGGAGTGGGGAATTGATGGACGGTAGGGTAAAAAAAAAGAAAACGACGCTCTACTGTAACTTTTCCGAACTTTGCTCATGGAGTCCGAGGGGCCCCTTGATCTTGGGGGCCCCGGGGCACTGCCCCGCCTAGCCCTATGACAGCTACGCCACTGACTAGATCACAACTGGACAACGCCGAAATACGAACCAACATAACAAATCAACTTTACTCATAAAATTTACAACATTGAAATATTAAATACTACAGAATCAATTATTTCATAATTAATATGTTTTAATTTATTTACTTAATTGTGCCAACTTTGTTTTAAAGGAAGCAGTTCTCTCATTCCAAAATTTTAATATCTTGAAATTGGCTTTAAAATTTAAACTTTAGTTATTTAAATTTTATAGTTTGGCACTGAATTTAATATTCTTTTCGCTTTCAACGACACTCGGGAAACTTTTGGAAAGGATAGGAGCCTACTTGGTAACAATGTCTTAGGACAATGATGTGGAAGAAGTTCTTTAAATTTTAGGTAATTATTAGAAAAAAAAATCGCACTGGTCAACGTGTTTTACGGCCCACTTTAGATTTGTACTTTCATAAGTTTTTGCAAACATTTTGGACTAAAATAATAATCTAAATAATAAAAAATTAATTAATAAGAGTGTCTGAAACCCTTTTAGAAAAAAAATTAGGTACTGACGGGTTGCGAACCACCGCCCTTTGGCATCATAGTCTAACGCCTTGCCCACTACGCTACGGCCATTTTTTTTAAACAGTCAGAAGATTAGTCCTATAATCTCATACTATTAATGGCCGTTGTTAACTGATGCTAATATGGCATTTGTAGACACAAGATTATCATTTATCGTACGAAGAACGATGCGTTTTTGTTAATTCTTCAGTGCGCCATTGCTTTAAAATGACAACGTGAAGGTTACAATAAGAAAATCATCAAATACGCGCAAGATGGCGTATGCCACAGAGTTCTGCGCGAGGAATGTCACGTGACATATCCTAACGGCTGGTTTTCGTTAATTCAATGGAGGGTGTCAAATCTCCGTTATTTTTGCAAATATGTCTCAAACGATACGAGTTATGAAAAAAACATAAGAGAGCTAAGTTGTAGAGAATTTTCTCAACCAATTAGGTTATTCAATTTTCGTATCAGATGAACGATTCGTTTGCAATTACAATTATATTACAAACGGCTTTTTTAGGTATTACTACCGTATTTTTTGTCCGAAAAAATTGAAAAAGGGAGGTTCTGGTCTCTGGTGGCCTACTTTCATGTCTGTAAAATTTGGTGCTGATCGGTAGAACGGTTCGTCTTAAAAACAGGGAACACGTTTCGGACAGACAGACAGACGGACGGACAGACAGACGGACATACATCCCAAAATCTCCGTTATTTTTGCAAATAACTTTGAAACGCTACGAGATATGAAAAAAACATAAGAGAGAAAAGTTGTAGAGAATTTTCTCCTCTACAAATTAGGTTATTCAATTTTCAAGTCAGATAAATAATTAAGCCGTTATTTTCATTTAAATTTCGAGCTGTCAAAAGACGATCGCAAAGGCCCACTTTTAGTGTTACTACCATAACCTAAATTGGGCCAATAGTTTCTCAAGCACAAAACTGGGTAACGCCTTACAAAATGTCTAAACTCTGTGTTGTCGGAAATTATTGGAGCGATCTCACAGTGCGTTCTCACATGACTAAGTACATTTTGTTTGTTATTTATTTACAAGAAAGATACATGGAAAATAAAAAAAAATTCAAATCAGAATTGTAGCTTTTCATGTTTTCAGCAAAGTAATGTATATGTTTTTCTTATAATGAAGAGTACCTTTATGTTAGTGTAGGTAAATGTTAAATTATACTTCTTATATTATTAGGTACATTTTGTATGTAATGAATTTTATATAATTAACTATGCTATTGCAATTCAATTATTATTTATATAATTGTAAACATATGTATTTCTTTATTATTGTAATTAATTTAATAAAAGTAAATACTGCAGACTTCTCACAACACAGTTCCACCTCTACGGGGTGGGACATGGGCAACGGCACACTGGTCCTCTATACCAAATGTGTCTAGACGACCGGTGTGGCGGCTAAGAGAACGTTGTGGAAGACCGACCCACGATATTACACAGGCAGCGGGTCCATAATAGCAGGAAGCAGTTAAAAAAAAAAAAAAAAAGTGCGTCCTCGTTGTTGAAGACAGGGTGCGCCGACTCCGACAATGCTGCAGGTCACAATACAGGCACGGGTCCAATCCAATGAGCAATTTGAGGGCAGAATCTTGACATATACAGATGCACTGCCGTGTGCGCCCGCTCATATCGGTAACCTGTGCGCTAATTATGGAACTCCGCCAACAGGGCCTGGTAACTGCACGCCCCCGCGCACTTGCTTGCTTCCGAAATGTTCAACGACAGAGCTCGACTCCCCTCCGACTCCACAGCTACTACCACTGCTCCCGCTCTGTTGCTCCAAAGACCACATACAACACATATCAAAGATGTTTCCTACTTTCCCTATCGGCGAATACCCAGATACATAGATAATAAATTACATAAATTCACATAAACAAACTAAACAATACTACAACATACATCAGTTATGATAATAAGCTTCAACAAAACCTATATACATTTAAAATTTAATACATATTTGAAATCCACATCTCGATGATAACGTCACAAGCTGATAAGTAACAGACAATACCTATACACATTAGAAACCTTTCTGGTGCCATTGTAGCAGTAAACACATTATTCTGATGCTACAATGAAGGAAAACAAAGTACCAAATATAAAATATGAGACCACAGTTGACACTAATTAATGTAAAAAAACTTCATACGATATCTAAAACCTATCCATTGGTAGAAACCCTAAATATTCAATTTGGGAAAATGTAGGAGCACATGTAAGTAATGTGATTCATTAGGAACACATCTTCACACCATACAAAAAGAAGCTATTTAGGAACACCCCAAAACGACTATTTCTCAAAGCAAAATACTAAATACCAGTGAAATTTGTGATGAGCAGCAGTATCTATGTTTTATGATTTACAACTGAATCAGTCGGAGCTGAATGGCATTAAGTCCATTTTCACAACCTTTCAGGAGAAGCAAGTAAATGTTCCAGAACCAAATACATATTGATCCAAATACATATTGATTATTATTGCTAATACCTAAAAAATGAAACGTCTCGGAATGTAAAGTTTGTTGGTGAAAATACAAGATCAACGTTCAATTAGGCGTTTCTGTCCCGTACACATTGTATGCAGCACAAATTTAACGCAGAAGTGAAATCCGACGTAATTCTTTTCAATACCGTTTGATGCTTCTTGCCCAAGCAACGCTGGATATTGAACGACACAAAATAAGCACAGTTTGACTTAATGCCTTTCACACCGATTGATTCCATTAATGTAGTAAATTCTTAAAGTTACAAAACTGAAGACAGTCCTTAATTCTGATGATGGAAATGTTAGTGTCATTTTCTATAGAACAATTCTCTTGTTATTGTACGAAATATTATAGGCATCGTTATATATCATACACAATTGTATTTTTGGTGAAGTTTTAATATTCTTAAAATTTTACAACCTTTCACATAAGCAGAGTTGTGTGCGATTTCTTTTTATTGTACAAAATGGCAATAATGCTTAATTTATTTATTGGAAATTTAATATTCTATAATTTCAACAATATATCCATAGTCACGAACAGTATATAAGGAAGCTCTCTGAAGCACACTTTCTTTCAGTCTTGAAGCAACTTCTGCTTCTGGCAATAGCAAATTTTGAGGCCGTGATTATGCCTCGTTAATCTTGTTATTTGTCACGTTTTTCTCGATTTCAAAAAGGCATTTGACGCAGTGCCACACTGTAGACTATTAACGAAGATACGAGCATATGAAATAGGTTCAAAGATTTGTGACTGGCTGTAAGACTTCCTAAGTAGTAGAACGCAGTACGTCGTTGTCGACGGCGAGTTTCCATCAGAGACGAGTGTATTGTCAGGCGTGCCCCAGGGGAGTTTGATAGGACCGCTATTATTTTCTACCTATGTAAATGATCTGATGGACAGAGTAACTTCTAATTTGCGGCTGTTTGCTGATGAGGCTGTGGTGTATGGGAGGGTGTCGTCTTTAATTGACTGTAATACCATACTGGATGACTTAGACAAAATTTCTAGTTGGTGTGAAGAATGGGAGCTAGCTCTAAATGTAGAAAAATGTAAGGTGATGCACATGAGTAGGAAAAACAATCCCATAATTTTCGATTGCATCATAGGTAGTGAGCTTCTTGATCCAGACACGTCATTCAAATATCTAGGCGTAAGATTGCAGAGAGATATGAAATGGAACGAACATGTAAGGACTGTTGTGAGTAAAGCGGACAGACGACTTCGGCTTATTGGGAGAATTTTGGATAGATTTACTTTATCTGTAAAGGAGACCGCGTATGAAACGCTTGTACGACCACGTTTTGAGTATTGCTTAAGTGTTCAAAATGTTCAAATGTTTGTAAATCTATCGGACCAAACTGCGTGGCCATCAGTCCGTAGCTTACAAACTACTTAAACCTAGGTAAACTAACCTAAGGACAAACACACACACCCATGCCCCAGGGAGGACTCGAACCTCCACGGCGAGCAACCGCGCGCTCTGCAGCGAGACGCTTTAAACCGCTCGGCTACTCCACCGCGGCGCTCAAGTGTTTGGTACCAGCAGCAGACCAGCTTAAAGGAAGACATGGAAGCAGTTCAGAGGCAAGCAGCTAGGTTCGTTACTGGTGGGTTCGACCGATGCACGAGTGTCACGGAAATGCTCCGGGAACGCAAATGAGGATTGCTGGAGGAAAGACGATGTTGTTTTAGAGTAATTCTGTTGAGGAAATTTAGAGGGCCGAATAGGAAAGGACATGCCTAAAAGTGGTACAGTGTACCTTCCGTCAGGCACTTTACGGTGGATTGCGGAGTATATACGTAGATGTAGATAAATTGAAGGAATTGCGATTCAAAATGTTTTATGTAAACTTACTGGGTGTTGCTATGAACACATAAGTTTCACCAACGAACACATAACAAGAGCGGCAAGGTTCTTGCAGCGTGTCTTAGAATGAATTTACAGGCAAATCTGCAACGAAGCTGAACCTGACGCTACGAGAAGACGAGATATCGCACGTCACACCCAACTATCAAGGTAATGACTTTAAATACCTGTAAACTGTTAATTGTTGTATTTCAAGCGAGCAAAAAAATTGTGGTTACAAGGATCACGTGGAATGGTCCGACCTGGTCTTCTTTGATGAAAGCATTTTTAGCAAGTGATGAGCTCATAACGCATACAACGTAAATCGAGCGGGCAATGTCTCGTTTAGCTTATTCGTTAAAGACACACGGGCCCCACCCCAAGCCTCATGGTCTGGAATGCGAGAAGCTGCAACTGTCGTTCAGCTTTGGTCTTTGTGTAGGGAACGTTGACCAGTGCTCGCTAGTGCCGAATATTCTTTTACCATTCCTGCAACAAGAAGGCGATGTGTTGTTCCAACAGGATAATGTCAGCTCACACACTGCGAGAGAAACTCAACGTGCTCTGCAAGACGTACAGCGAGTTCCCTGGCTAGCATGATACCCAGACTTGTCTCCAATCTCACACGTCTGGGATATGTTGGGGCGCCAACTGACACGTGCGAGTCGTCAACCCACAGTTCTTGCAGAAATGTGTCAAGTCGACCAGGCGTAGAATAATGTGTCCCGAGACAGTATTCACCATCCGTAAGATCGGATCAGCAACGGAATTGACGCCCGTGGGGGCTACACCACATGCTAACATGGGTGTTTCAGCATGGATCGACACTTGGTACTTCTCTACCGCTTGATCTATTGACATATAAGCATTATATAAATACGCTAACGCGGAACTAAGGGTACAGATTTTTAATATTATACACACAAGAAGGCCAATGAGGCGCACATGATTCGAAAGGTGGTAAAAGGTGGCAAAAAGAAAAATAAATTGCAGGGTAATACCCCAAATTCTCCATAATTTTTGACACTATATTATAGCCCGTTATAGGTGACATTTTGATACAGGTAAAAATTCAGTCAGTTAGCGGTTGGAGTTCCAATCTTAAAATCCTGGATTCGATTCACAGTGCCCCCCCCATTTTTTTAAAATTCTTCTTAATGTTCAGTTTTCTACTTTTAAACATAGTTTGTAAAAATAATTAAACAATTCAGTAGAGTTCGATCCTTTGATGCAATTCAATAGAGTTCGATCCTTTCATGGTTTGAAATTTTATATTTGTGAACATACAGAACAAGGACATTTAGCGAATGATGAAAGGATTTTTAAGAAAAATGTTGTTTTACTGAAGTTTTATAGTGCTATATTGTGAAATAAAGCAATGAATCCCTCATTTGTGTCATTCATTCCCTCATGTTTCGTCTTTGCCCTTTCTTTCACCTGTTCTCATAGCACTCACATAAAACCTATAAATTTGCAGTGCTCAATAAATTCCAATAGTTGTTCTTGTTGTTGTGGTCTTCAGTCCGAAGACTAGTTTGATGCAGCTCTCCACAATACTCTGTCCTGTGCAAGTCTCATCATCTGAGTATACGTTCGGCAACCCACATCCTTCTGAATCTGCTTACTGTATTCGTCCCTCGGTCTCCCTCTACGATTTTTACCCCACATACTTCCTTCTGATGCCAAGTTGACAATTCCTTTATGTCTCAGAATGTGTCCTACCAATCTATCCCTTCTCTTAGTCAGGATATACCAGAAACTCCTTTTCTCCCCAATTCAGTTAAGCACCTCCTCATTAGTTACGTGATCTATCCATCTAATTTTCATCATTCGTCTGTAGCACATTTCGAAAGCTTGTATCATCCTTTTTGTCTGAACTCCTTATCGTCCACGTCTCACTCCCATACAATGCTACACTCCAAACAAATGCTTCCAGAAAGGAGTTCCTAACATTTAAATTAATATTGGAGGTTAACAAGTTTCGCTTCTTTAGAAACGCTTTTCTTCCCATAGCCATTCTCTTTTTATATCTTCTCTACTTCGGCCGTCAGAAGTTATTACTACTTGTAATAATTTCAAGTACCCTTTCAACAGTAAGTCTTGAGTAAATTGGAAAACTCTAATTTTTATTTCCGGAAGTGTATTTATGGAGTCTTTCAGCGAAAAACGATTTCTTGGATTATTAAATAAGTCAGAGATACTTTCCGCAGACATATGTGCAAGCTAAGAAAATGTTACCGGGAAAACTAGTAAGATTGTGTCAGATTTTGCGGTGATAATCAAGTTTACTTGGAATTCTCGACTTGGCTGGGTAAGCGGTCTGGCTCTTTAAAATTAACTCAACACCGTTTCGTATATCTTTCAGTTTTTGCGGATTTTGACAATATCTGAAGGGTTTTAGAGTACCGTACAGCGCTGCAACTGTTTTGGACTTGAGCCGTAAAACCGAGTGACTGAGACAGGCAAGTGTGTTCGCAGAGCAGCTGCCCCGCATCTCTCGCGTGCATCTCTGCCCGTGCACTGACCCGCGTACTCCTCCACCACCACCACTGGTGCTTCCCTTCAACCACGTTGTAGGCATAGTGGCATTCGCGCGCTGCTTGCGTCTGAAGCTCTGTATACGGAAAGTATCGTCCACCTGCCATCGTCGGACATGACGGGCCTATTCCGCTGCGGCTTACACGCTGACCGCCACGGTCAATGAGACAATAAAAGTAGTAGGTGAATGTTTTTATTTGGGTAGCAAGATAACTTCTGATGGCCGAAGTAAAGAAGATATAAAATGCAGAATGGCTATGGGAAGAAAAGCGTTTCTAAAGAAGCGAAACTTCTTAACATCCAATATTAATTTAAATGTTAGGAAGTCCTTTCTGAAAGCATTTGTCTGGAGTGTAGCATTGTATGGAAGTGAAACGTATACGATAAGGAGTTCAGACAAAAAGATTATAGAAGCTTTTGTAATGTGGTGCTACAGACGAATGATGAAGATTAGATGGGTAGATAACGTGACTAATGAGGAGGTGCTTAACCGAATTGGGGCGAAAAAGAGTTTCTGGCTAAGAGAAGGGATAGATTGGTAGGACACATTCTGGGACATCAAGGAATTGTCAACTTAGCATTAGAAGGAAGTGTGAGTAGGGTAAAAATTATAGAGAGAGACCGAGGGAGAAATACAGTAAGCAGATTCAAAAGGATGAAGATTGCCGAACGTATTCTCAGTTGAAGAGACCTGCACAGGACCGGGTAGCGTGGACAGCTGTATCAAACCAGTCTGCGGACTGAAGACCACAACAACAACATCAACATCAACATTCTTTACAGTTTCTGTGCTACATCAAAGTAAGTAAATTACTGCGCAAAATTTTGAAGAGTTCGCAGACGAAAAATCGCATTGCGTGGACTTTGCATATGTTTGATTTTACCTGATACAAAGCTGCGGATGAAATGTAGGTAAGATATCTAAATTCCATGTAAGGTTGAGAGCAGAACGATAACTCATTTCTTTCTCAAGGTATAAGGTGATATGTCCGACGAACAGACGCGCGGAGTACGCGCAGTTCTGTCCATGCCAACTTGGCGGCTCTACGGAATACTTGTTATCCGATTTTGAGAAAACAGTTTCGTTTGTAGCTCCAGATCGAAAGAGTTCACCTATAAATTCGGTCTGTCATACCCAGTATTCACACAGAATTATGTACTTAATCGTTATGTGAACTACGGAAAATTCAAGCCGGCCGCGGTGGCCGAGGGGACTGAGGCGCTACAGTCACGGTCTGCACGCTCACTACGGTCGGGGGTTCGAATCCCCCCGCGGGCATGGATATTTGTGCCGTCCTTAGTTGTAAGTAGTTCATAAGTAGTTTGTAAGTTTAGGGACTGATGACCCCGTAGTTAAGTCCCTTAAGCTTAACAAACATTTGAACATTTTTTTTTTTTTAAATTCAAGGAGATACCCACTAGATGATATTTACCAAAGACAGAGAAATGCCCATACAATACCAATTATATTTGTGTGTCTAATATTTTACTTGCTTCAATTCTTTGTTTCCTGTAATAATACACTAAACAGATGTACACGAATGAGAAAAGTTTTCTTCAGGAACTATGTCTTAATTTCGTATCTGAACGAGGGTCTATTTAGTTTACTCAGTTATAAGTAAAAAATTTTGTGTGTTTCATCAATTACCTGCAAATAAAACCAACGACGCGTGAATAATTTAACCTCGCGATATTATGCGGGAATTTTCTTCACAAAATGTATTCAAGTTAAAAAAAAGTGTAGGTTTCTGCTGCGTGATACAATCGCCATTGAATATGTAATCTATTAATTTTTATTATGACTTAAAATTATCGCAGCACAGATCTCTTATAATTTTCGTTAGCCAGACTCTTCTTCCTGGATTTGTGAATTCAGATGGAAATATTATAATATTTGCCTTCCTTCCTGGCTTATAAAGAACACCCTCAGTTGCAACACTGGGGCGTTATTCAAACACAAACATACGAATATTCACAACAACAACAACAAAATTTCAAATGTTTGTAAATCTATCGGACCAAACTACGTGATCATCAGTCCGTAGCTTACAAACTACTTAAACCTAAGTAAACTAACCTAAGGACAACACACCACACCCATGCCCCAGGGAGGTATTCACAATACTTCTTATGGCAGGCAAGCAACTTATAGGGCCAAGATGGCGGAAAATATCATGTGACTTAATTTCAGCCAATCACGAGTTGGAGAAGGCGGCAAGCGGGCCGGAAATGGGCGGGCATACTTTCCCTACACAGAGCTTTAGTCTGCGTCGATTTTCTGGCCTTAAATAGACGGTGATACGGCTAAGCTCTTCAATTTAAGACCACTCTCCCCTGTACTGCTGTAGGGAACTACAGGGTGTCCAGAAAAGGACTCCCTGATTTCAAAATTAAATATCTCGAAAACAAATATCGACAGAGGAATGCAGTAAACGGTATGTTTATTGTGAAAGCTGTATGAAGTTTATACAGCAGTTTGAAATAATAGTTACAAAAACTGCTAACAGATGGCGCTGTAATCGCCATACGTAATGCCTAGTATAAATAGTAATCCGAAGCCCAGAGCGATCAGTTCCACTATTGAAACGTGAATGGAGGTTAGTTTACCAAAGATTAAAACCACGTACTCCATTGAACAACGCGTTTTCTGGTGATAGAGTACCACAGGTTAGAAGAGAGTCCTACGGCAACATGGCGAAGATTTCAAGCACGATTTAATGTTCCAAAAGGACCCGACGCGAAAACCATTCATACGCTCTTCGCAAAATTTAGACGAAGAGGCAGCGTAACTGATGATCTAGTGGGGCATGTTGGCCGCAAGCAAACCGCAGTTACGCCTGAAAATATCGCCACAGTTTCTGGAATTATTCAGCCAAATCCAATGTCATCCGTCCGTAGCATTGCATCTGAGACTGGTTTGAAGCGTTCCAGCACGCAGAAAATACTGAGAAAGAGCCTACACATGTTTCCATTCAAAATTCAAACGCACCACGCCATTCCCGTACGAGCTGTGCAACAAAGGGTTGCCTTTGCTAATCAGATGCTCACAATGCTTGATAGTGAAGGATTTAATGTTGGCTGCATCTGCTTAAAAAAAAAAAAAAATCAAATGTTTGTATAGCTCATGGGACTTAACTACGGGGTCATCAGTCCCTAAACTTACAAACTACTTATGAACTACTTACGAACTAGGACGACACAAATATCCATGCCCAAGAGGGTGGCCGTGCAGACCGTGACTGGAGTGCCTCAGTCCCCTCGGCCACCGAGGCCGGCATCTCATCTGGTTTACAGATGAAGCACGCTTCCACCTGGCTGGATACGTGAATAAGCAGAACTGGCGATTTTGGGGTTCCGAAAAGCCATATTGGTGTGAAGCGAAACCCTTGTATTCTCCTAAAGTTACTGTGTGGGCTGCAGTATGCAGCAGAGGCATTATTGGCCCTTTTTTCATTCGAGAAACGGTCACTGGTGCACGTTACGTTGCAATTTGTCGCCACACAGCAAGCGTTAGAGGATCGACCAGGTACTGGATGGTTTATGCAAGATCGAGCCCAACAACATCGGACCGAACAAGTGTTTCGCTTTCCCGGGGAATACTTCGGCGGTCTAAAGCACCTCGCTGCGGAGCGCACGGTTGCTCGCCGTGGAGGTTCGAGTTCTCCCTGGGACAATGGGTGTGTGTGTTTGTCCGTAGGTTAGTTTACCTAGGTTTAAGTAGTTTGTAAGCTACGGACTAATGACCATGCAGTTTGGTCCGATAGATTTACAGACATTTGAACATTTTGAATACTTCGGGAATCCAGTCATTGTTTTGGAATTTCCCAAATTTACTGGTGCAGTCATGGATTGGCCTCTATATTCGCCGGATTTGACTCCCTGTGACTTTTTTTGTGGAGCACAGTGAAAGACATGGTCTACCCGAAGCATCCCGCCAGGCTGGACGAGCTTGAATCGGCGATCTCTATGGCATGTGCATACATTTCGGTTGACACACTACGAAATGTGATGGCGAATTCCATTCTTCGTTTGCGCCACCTCTGTAGTGCCAATGGTGAACATGTTGAAAACATTGTGATGTGATTGTTTGCAAAGAGTGTTTTCATACGATTATTTCACTTATGTATGCTGATATGAGGTGTATAGCTTACAGCGCCATCTGTTAGCAGCTTTTGTAGCTATTATTTCAAACTGCTGTATAAACTTCTTACAGCTTTCACAATAAACATACCGTTTACTGCATTTCTGTATCGATTTTTGTTTTCGAGATATTTAATTTTGAAATCAGGGCGCCCTTTCCTGGACACCCTGTATCAAAATAAGAGGCACATCCAAAAAGTATAATTTTTTTACTTTGATGCGGCTCGTATAGGCTACTTCACTTTTCGAAAGTTCCGAGAAAAAACTACATATAAATATTTTAACTGCGGTTTACCCTTGATTCAAAATCATCAGCATAACCAAGATAAGGATATCTGAAATAGAGACATATTGATATAAATGTAAATGACAAGAAAACTTTCCAGAAAGAATTTATCTGAGATATAGTCCTACTAGCTGCAAGTACCTGGCTTTGCCTGGGTTTAAAATGAGGTTTTCTGTAGAAGCGTACAAAACCGTTTATTTGCATGTAATAAAAGGGTACATTTATTTAAAAACATTCATGTTAAAGCAATGTGATAAACAACGTTAACGGCAGGTCCCTTTGGAGTGCGTAGAAAAAGATTTTCGTCTGTGCCCACTCTGGAGCAGGTCACATACAACTCTCCATGAGAGAAGCATGCTGTCTGCAAGTCTAAACCAGCAAGCCCAAGAGACTGGCTGCGAGGGTGAAGGTCGGGGTGAGAGTTTAAAATAGGGAAAGATTAACTTTTGAAACTCACAACCACCAGCTGCGAACCAAATTCCTAAACATGCAAAAACACTGGAACTGTTATTGCGACTGTTTGACTCGTTTTCTAGGGGATGATATCACACGTTCGCAGCTTTCCTTCCCTGCATATGATTAACAAAACAAATTCATAATAAATTCAAGTTCATGAGAGAAAAGGGTGTACTAACTACTATTTTTGAAAACACGTGAAAGTTCACTTTATGTTGTTTATTTCACAATACTTGACCCTGTGGCTGTCGCGTCTGTACGTCGGTAAATGTACCAAATAAAGTTATAGCTCGTGAGCCCCCAGACAAAATGAATATTTGTCGCGAATTGATTTCACACCACGTGGCTGTCTCAAACACCGTTTATGTTCATGCCTATGCGACGACACGTGTTACATTAACAAATCACAGTCACTTTAATTCAATGCGATGCACACCTTGTTGCACCGGCTAAATATTCACAAACACACAGTAGCACTCGATTTAACTTGGTGCAGTCTACGACGAACAACCACACGTGGCGATTGCCACACACAAAACTCAAGTCACCACCTCGAGATCCACATGCCGACTGAGGCAGAGCGACGCCGCCAGGCCAGCCACACCACGTGCTCTCTGGAGTCCTCACTTCCTGCCCTCGCGCGCGCGCGCGCGCCAAAACTCAACTGCCGGGGTTTTTTCCCCTACGTCTTCAACTTCCCCATGTAAGCTGGTGTAACCGATTTGCCAACGTACAGCGCTCAGCCAATACATTTCTAAAACTTTACTTAAAATCAAAATAATTACACTACACATTAAACAAATATTTTCTTACGTTTTTATATTAGTATAAACATCCTTTGTACTGTTTATCATAATCGTGCAGTTTCTTATACCACAGATAAGTGATTCAACTGAATCTTTCAAGGTAAATTACACAAGATTAATTGAAAATAAAATGAGAAATAGTTAATATATTATTTTTATAAACAAACATTGCCATGCTAGTTGTGTAACTGTCTTGTATTTATTGGTAATTTATTACTTTTCATTGTCAATTAAACATATTACGTCAGATGTGACTATATCAGCTAATGTATAGTTTATTTGTCAACAGGCTATTTTGTAATGAGGACCTTAAAGGTTCCTAACTGCATCGTATTACTTCAAATGCCAGTAGTATTACAATATTTGTGCACTGCACTGTGCCTGGCACTCGCCATTGTCCCTCTCTCCCCTCACTGGAAACGAACTGTAAAATCCTAAGTTGGAACAAGCCACCAACAGCGGCCTGCTCGCTGGCCTCCCATCAGTTACAAGCACACAGCAAATCTCAACGTGGAGGATTTCTATCTATGGCCTAACTATAAATGTTGTCACCCAACTGTGTACATACATTGCTACCATAATTAATAAGATTAAAATTGTGTAACATTTAGTGCATTGGCATGGTCAATGTTTGCAGTGAACTTCATACTGTTTAATTAGCAAATGCTATTGATTACCGGTATTTCTATTAGGCTGTAATCTCACATGGCCCTGTGACTTGTTGATTGTCATGGCAAAGCACGTTATATTGTTCTCTGGATCTTGAGTGATAAGGGAACAGACAAACAGACAACAAATGCGTCTTATATGTATAGAGATTGCAATCGAAGTCTGTAAGTAAAGTACTCTCCCCATGCACCGAACGAAATTTTATGTAGACAGTAACCTTCATCTTGTTTTCAAGGTCAGGTGTACAAAATTTCATCAAGATCGGAGCAAAACTGTGGATTTTGGCGAAATCCATAAGTACCCTCCACCATGCACTGAACGAAATGTTATGTAGACAGTGCCCTTCCTCTTGTTTTGAAGGTCAATTGTGCAAAATTTCATCAAGATCAGATATAGATTTACACGGACACATTGAAAATGCACTTTCACTTTTCCTCAAATTTTCCTGTTGGTATTCCAAAAAATGGAACGAAACCTGTTTAAGAACCTCCCCCATGTAATTTTGTGTACGTGTACCAAATTTCACGTTATTTGGTTGTCTGGATCTTGAGTTATAATAGAACAGACAGAGAGACAACTAATGCGTCTTATAAGTATAGAGAGCCGGAGAGCTTCTGTGAAGTTTGGAAAGTAGGAGGCGAGGTACTGGCGGAAGTAAAGTTGTGAGGCGGCATCGTGAATCGTGTCGGGATAGCACAGTCGGTAGTGCGCTTGCCTGCGAAAGGCAAAAGTCCCAGGTTCGAGTCCCGGTTCCGGCACACAATTTTAATCTGCCAGGAAGTTTCAAGTATAGAGATATTTAAGCTGGTGATAGCATGTGCATCGGGCTTCCCATTAAATTAACAATACCAAACCTATACGAATACACGTCAACGTCGCGATAGCAAGACAACGGCCCACGGAAGACAAAAGAAATACAGAGGACAGATCTAAATTGAAGAATAACGTCGACGATAAGTGAACAGGCGCTTCGAATTGCATTGCTTAGAAGAATGCTAAAGATTAGGTGGCTAAACTGTGTATTTAAGAGGGGGCATCTAAGCAGGGAGGAAACGGCTTAATGGTATACTTCGTGGGTTCTACTGGTTATAAAGAGTCATGCACAAGATAGAACAGCTCGATGATACGTGATGCATCGCGTCAGAAACGTTTTGCTGATTTCGCTTCGGTTCGTATGATATGTACTGTACAGAGACATCAGCACCACACAAACATTACTCCTGTTGCCCATCTTGAGACCTAACCCGTTCGCTGAATTATTTGGAACTAATCCTACACAGCTCTGGAGTGGTAACCGCGCTCAGAATTGCGTCAGCGTGAATCACCCTTGCAGATGGCGGTGATCACTTCCAGATCTTCAGTAATCAGTCAGGCGGTACGCTCAATGTTGCTGCTGGAGTGACTGTGTTGCTAATTTGTTCCTTCTCTCAGTTGACCAATCAAAGGAAACTGCGAAGCAGTGTTAAAGCTTGTTTTGATGAAATTTCGGCTTACATCTTTTGCCAATACACTATGTACTATTTCCTCCAATAGCTAAATTCACAATTCCTTGATGTCTAAGAATGTGTCCTACTAATCGATCCCTTCTTCTAGTCAAGTATGCCAGAAATTTCTTTTCTCCCCAATTTTGTTCAGTACCTCCTCATTAGTTATGCAATCCTCCAACCTAATCTTCAGCATTCTTCTGCAGCACCACATTTCAAAAGCCTCTATCCTCTTCCCGTCCGCACTGTTTATCGTCCATGTTTCACTCACAAACAAGGCAACACTCCACACAAATGCCTTCAGAAAGGACTTCCTTAGGCTTAAATCAATATTCGATGTTAACAAATTTCTCGTTTTCTGTATTTTATATCCTCTGTACTGCGACCATCATTTGTTATTTTACTGCCCAAGTATCAAAACTCATCTACCTAATTTATTGTTTCGTTAGTTTGAGTAGTTTTTAAGCCTAGGAACTGATAACCAGAATAGTTAACTCCCATAGATTCACAAACATTTGAAAATTTGAGTTATTTTCAATAATCATAAGAAGTTAAAAGAAGTGGTGTATAGCATGTAGGGGGAAAAGCCTAACGACCATATTCTATTAAAGAGGACATTTATTACCAGGGATGTATGTTACTCTCGATTTTTGCAATGTTTTAATAAAAGGAAAGTTTTCTTCATAAATTCATATCTGCTGGATACCTCTCATATGCAAGTCAAACACCAAATGCAAACAGATTTTTCGATTACAAGATGGAATTACACGATATTAATAATAAGGTTCCTTACAACGATTAGTGGACGGAGAGATTGCGGTTTTATCTTGGGATAATTCTCTCAGCTTGTCATCACAGGGATGCTCTTCTTAATTTGCAAAAACTCAAACACTCGTTACAGGTGGGAAAGAAAGCCACTACAAGTTCACCATCTCAAATAAATCATAATAATTCATACTAATTGAAAATTGTTGCGTCTAATTGGCTTATTTCCATTCCATCTACCCCAGGAATACAGTATAACAACATTGTGCTTCTAAAAACTAAATCTGAAAAAAATGACAAACGCACATTTTAGCTGAAAATATTTACTGCAGGGAATACCTAGAGAATGAAACTAAATGCTAACGAGAATGCAAAACCAAATGTCTTTTTTACCTAAGTGCACTCAAAAGCAGAACACCTAACCCATCACACAGACACTAATTAACTAATTTAGACACTGTGATGTGGAGCAATCTCAGACTGGTGTGGGGTAGGGATGGCAGAGAACAGTCAACTGAAGCTTTCCCATTGGTTTCCTTGTCCATTCACAAGATTTTTAAAAGGAGAAACTGGTGTGTTCAGTCTGGTCACGCCATAAGCCACATATGAATTCAACACAGAAAACCAAGAAAGCCATTCACACTACGAGCGCATAGAAAAAATGATCCTTACATTTGATATTATACTTATCAACCGGTAGCTATTCCCTTACTGTATTTGGTACAGGTGCGGTTTGAAGATCGCCGCCACTTGACGAAACTACTTGCTTCTCGTTTTCAGCTCTGTCATTATGACGCTGTATGAGAACTGCTATAGGTACTTACTTTCCCTGATGCTTTCATAACTAACTTTCATCGTTGGTGTCTCGACCAGGTACCTTCCAGTGACTTCATCACTGCTAAAAGTATATATGTATGAGTTTGTTCCTACAGACCTACCGAATGCCTGAAAGAATTCCAGCCAAACTTAGTTTCCGCACACGATCTCCAAGTTAGGAGGCACTAACCTCCACAGTGTGTAACAGAGATGTGGATTAGAAAGACCGAGAAACTTTCGTTACTAATCCTTGAAACAAATGGTATACTTAGGAATGAACAATTCAGGTTCAGAGTAGATTTTAACAACAGAGACAGAAATAAAGGTCTCAGATATTACACAGGAGAAATGCGTGAATGATAGTAAAGATATCAATGAGGGAAAAGCTGAGAACAGTTATCTGCTGTACGAACGGTGGTGAAGTGTCACAATGACAAAGCAAGTGACGGTCATGCATAAGTTAACAGTCACATAAAAACGCCGAGATACCACTTGTATGTGTGTGTGTGTGTGTGTGTTTTGGTCTTCTATACAGTAAACCTCAAGAAATAATACACACGCAATTGTAATGTAATTGTATGTAGTAACAGGGTAGTTGTGTTTATCGTAAGGAACTGTGTTGAATCCAGGTTTTACCGAGTCATTCAATAACCGACAATTCACTAAAATAACAATATTAAATATAGCTTAGAAAAGCATTGCGTAGCTGTGCTGGTTCGAGATTTATCGAGATACACATTAACTGGAGGACTAATGATAGTATTACTATTACTGTTATTATTTCATTGCTATTACACAAGACACGTTGTCGTCGCCTTCTTGCTTCAAAATACAGTTTTGTTAAGTCTGACATACAATCAGTAATTCTGAACACTCTTTTAAATTGGACGTATTTTCTGAAGACAAACGTCAAAGGACAAAGAAGAAAGTCAAAGACGAAAGTCCATAGTCGACAGACAAGTTTGCTATTAATTGTATATACGGGGGAAAGTCAATTATTATCCGCAATTTAGTTATATTTTGTTTATGTTGGTAGTACTGTCGTTTTACGGTAGTGACGCATGCTTTGTTTATTTGCTGTTATATCTTAGCAATTTTCAAGCTGCTTCGTTAGTTCCGTTGTCGCTACCGTGCTGTTAATCATGGCTGCTCCGCTGTCTATTTGCACCGAAGAAGAGCAACGTTCAGTGATATGTTTTTTGTGGGCGGATGGTGTATCAGGGGCCGAAATTCATAGAAAACTTTCAGTACAGTACGGAAGCAGTGTTTGCCACAACGAAGTGTGTACGAGTGGATTGAAAAATTCAGAAATGGTCGCAGAAGTGTTAAGCACGATGAAGGATCCGGACGACCGTTTACCGCCACAAATGAAGAAACCATTGAGCGATCACGTGAAATGATTCTCTTAGACAGACGATTAACTATTAATAAAGTGGCTCATCGTCTTCAAATTAGTCATGGTTCTGCCTACGAAATTATTCACAACAGACTTGGGTTTCCTAAAGTTTGTGCAAGATGGGTCCCAAAACAACTCACACAGTTGCATAAGCAAACGCGCCTCGACATCTGCAAAAAACATTTGGATCGCTATGGTAACGAAGGGGACAACTTCTTAGACAGGATCATTACTGGTGACGAAACATGGATCCATCATTACGAGCCGGAGAGTAAACGGCAGAGTATGGAATGGAAACATCCAAATTCGCCGTGCAAGAAAAAGATCAAGACCCAACCGTCCGCAGGAAAACTGATGCTTACGATTTTTTGGGATGCACTAGGTCCTGTACTGGAACATTATGGTGAAAGGGACACAACAATAAACGGTGTACGTTACAGTGAGATGCTTACTGACAGGCTAAAGCCTGCGATTCGAAGCAAACGCCGAGGATTGCTGTCAGAAGGTATTGTGTTGTCGCACGACAATGCCCGTCCGCATACTGTTGTCCACGCTGTTGAAACGCTCCAGAAACTGAAATTCGAAGTACTGGATCATCCTCCACATAGTCCCGACGAAGCAGTGACGGAAGCGGTGCATTCCTGGCTCGCAGCTCAACCGAAAACCTTTTTTTTTTTTATGAGGGCATAAGGAAGCTTGTAGAGCGATTGACGAAGTGCATTGAAAAGCAAGGAGACTATGTCGAAAAATGATGTTCTTGTAAGTTTCGTATTTTATTACAATAAAATTTTATAACTACTTTGCGGATAATAATTGACGTACCCTCGTAAATTACATTTTGGAAAGATGTTCTAATCAATAGCACTTCCTTAGCTGATGAGACAAACTAAGGCCGAAACAGAGAATCAACACAAAATTAAGAAGGAAAATAATTCCAAAGGATACGTGTTCTCTGGATCGATAGCATTTCAGGCAAAAGCCTATTGCGCATTTGCACGTTTTTCCAAAATTTAATCCTTTAAATTCTTCACTGTTCACTGTCGCACCAATCTCGTGACACAGAACAGATTCTGGAGACGGCAGGACGGAGATATTATGTAGGTGAGCGGCCGAACAGTCATGTCCAATACTGAAGCGGAATATGGCTACGCTTCTCTTCTTGGTCCAACCGGGTGATGAAGTGGCCATTACACGCCTCCGAATCGGGCACTGTACATGTACATATGGCTTCTTACTTTGGCGAGAGAACGCTCCGTTCTGTGATGCCTGTGCCATGCAGATAACAGAACGCCCCGTTTTAAGCTAAAGGTTTATCTTGCAGAGTGGCTGGTTCATCCCTTTTATTCCTGTGATCAGCTAGCCATGCTCATATGCCACGACGTTTCACATAACGCCTTCTACAATTTTCCACTTTCTATACAACCTTATAATCTCGATATGCAAAACCCATTTCATGTTTTACTTTAGCTGCACATGAAGTTTGGCAAGTTTTGTCTCATTTTATTTCTGTTGGAGTTTTTTAGTCATATTTTATTTAATTGGTTGACTCTTGTCTCTTATTTACACTTGTTCGGGCCCTATCTATCAACCATCTTGGACCATCAGGTACTTACATAGTTGTCCATGACGCTTTTCACAGATATTTTCTATAGTGAAATTTTATTGGTTCGATTTAATTCTTCACGAAATATGTTTTAATCGTGCGTTTCACTGTAAAATACAACATGCTCGTTGTTACAATCTGTTCAATTTTTGTGCTCTTTTGGCCAAATAATGAGCTTTTTCATTTTCATCTGTGCCACAGTGAGATGTTGTTGTTGTGGTCTTCAGTCCGGAGACTGATTTGATGAAGCTCTCCACAGTACCATATCCTGAGCAAGCCTCTTCAACTCCACGTAAGAACGGAAACCGACATCTGTCTGAATCTGCTTACTGTATCCATCTCTTGGTCTTCCATTGCAGTTTTTACCCCACACACTCCCCTCCGATGCTAAATTCATAATTCCTTGATGTCTACGAATGGGTCCTGCCAATAGATCCCTTCTTTTAATCAAGGTATGCCAGAAATTTCTTTTCTCCCCAATTCTGTTCAGTATCTCCTCATTAGTTAAGCGATCCACCCACCTAATCTTCAGCATTCTTCTGTAGCACCACATTCCAAAAGCCTCTATCCTCTTCCTGTCCTCACTATTTATCGTCCATGTTTCACTCCCATACAAGGCAAACCTCCACACAAATGCCTTCAGGAAGGACTTCCTTAGGCTTAAATCAATATTCGATGTTAACAAATTCCTCTTTTTCAAGAACGCTTTTCTAGCCATTGCCATTCTGTAATGCGACCATCATCTGTTATTTTACTGCCCAAGTAACAAAACTCATCAACCTTCTTTATTGTTTCGTTACCTAATCTAATTTCTTCAGCATCACCTGATTTTCTTAGATTGCACTCCATTACCCTTGTTTTGCTTTTGTTAATGTTCATCTTATAAGCACCTTTCAGCTCACTGTCCATTCCGTTCAACTACTCTTCCAGGTCCTTTGCTGTCTGACAGAATTACTATGTCGTCGGCAAAACGCAAAGCTTTTAATTCTTCACCCTGAACTTTGATTTCTTCTCCAAATTTCTCCTTGCTTTCCTTTATAGCTTGCTCAATGTACAAATTGAAAAACACTGGGAAAAGCTACAACCCTGTCTTACTCCCTTCCCAACCACTGCATCCCTTTCATGCCCTTCAACTCTGACAACTGCTGTCTGGTTTTTGTACAAGTTGTAAATAACCTACACTCCCTATATCTTACTCCTGCTTGCTTCAGAACTTGAAAGAGTTTATTCCAATCAACATTGTCAAAAGCCTTCTCCAAATCTACAAAAGTTAGAAATGTAGGTTTGCCTTTTCTTAATCTATCTTCTAGGATAAGCCGTAAAGTGAGTATTGCCTCCAGTGTTCCTACATTTCGCCTGAACCTAGATTGATCTTCCCCGAGGTCGGCATCTACCAGCTTTTCCATCCTTCTGTAAATAATTCGTGCTAATTTTTGAAACCATGACTTTAACTGATGGTTCTGTAGTTTTCTCACCCGTCTGCGCCTTTCTTTGAAATGGGGATTATTACATTTTTCTTAAAGTCTGAGGGTACTTCGCCTGTCTCATACAGTGAGATGATATCCGCTTAATTGCATTTTCTTATTTTTCTGTTGCGATTTGATTTTAGCATCTGCTGATATTGTTGTTTTGGAATCACAAATTAAAACTGCTTTGTCGAATGTGTATACATAGTTATTTAGCTATTCATTTAAATTCTGATGGGTTCAACTTCTAATCCTGAGTGATAGATATATATTCCCAAATATTAATTTTTAAAGCCAATTTTGGTTGATAGTGAAATAACAAACATATGTGGTAGAAGGGTATCTGAGCGTCTATTCCCAAAAGATGTTCATATGACCACTCCGCCAGGCCATTTATCACTCTGCTCATTTTATCTGATAATTGATCCCCTTGGTTGTTTGGTAACGAAATCCAAATAACTAGGTCATCTGCATACAGTGTGGTTTTTACGTCTTCTGTTGTAGATACATATGCTGAAAAGTCATTTGTCGAGTTATTAAATAATGTTGGACTGGTCACAGCACTTTGAGGAACTCCCTTCTGGAACTTGATATTTTGGTTTAATGCGTTATTTATCTTACTTGCACATAATTTTTCTTGTGTGTAACCAGATTTCCAGTGCTATATTTTTCCCAGAAATATTTAGATTTCGTACTCCCCCATACTCCAATAAAATACAGCCACAGTAGATTAACGGACTTTCAATCTGTCACACTTCCATCCTGATTTTAAAATAACAACAGCGATTTTAACACCTATGTTTCACTATTTGAATGTTACGAAAAGTCTTGGTATTGCAAATCTCAAATTTATGTCCTGTTATCTTCTGCCTGTGTCAAATGCATTGCTGCGCAAACAGGAAAGCTCGTATTGCTTTTAGTGTCTTATTTCCGGTTGGTCCTAAGATATTTTTACTTATCATTTTACTTTCTTTACTTTTTAATGATACAACGTCCGAATATTCTAGATTAGGAAAACGAATAAATAGAGATAAATGTGTAAACTTGGAATTTTCTAAGGTTATATCGTCACATTTTGAGATCACTCTCCTGTCCTGAGATTGCCAGGTAATTTTAAGTTTTTTAAATTTGATTTTAATTTTTCTTAATCTTATTTATTTATTGTAATGTAGAAAATGCCGAGTTGCTTCGGTTGCGAGTCCACATCAGAATGTATCTCATCCTCTAAGGAATTGGGTATGTCAGCTCAAATGTTGTCGGACACCCTGGGCATACTGTTGTGTTGAAGCCAACCCTCGGGTTGTGGGCAGCTTTTACTGACTTTCAAATCCAATTCCTTCAGAACTGCCTGATTTAGTTCGACAACACTCCACCGCTCTTCTTTTATTTTTGTTGATGTTCATCTTATACATTGTTTTGAAGACACTAACAATATGAAACATGCGATCTACCTCCACTTAGCTTTTACTAAATTAATGGCGACTGTGTAGCTAACCGATAGAATTGTAATTGTCTCCCCATTTCGCCGGAGTTGATTAAAAATTTCTGCGAGCGAATCTACATAAAACACTTATCGACACCAGCGTTTCATTGGAAATGATACAATGAATCGGATTTACTAGACTTCACTTTAAAATGCCAGATGAAATGAGCACGGTGGAGGTGGGTGAGATTTTTTGTGATACGTTACGGTACAACAGAAGGGTGTTATATAGTGACTAGCTTAATTTCCGCTGCTTCGCACGCGTAGACTGGATGGTCTGCATTGGTTTTTTCTACTTCTAAATATAAATTTTTATAGATTTAGCTTTAAAAATGCTTTCTTAATCAAGTATTTGATACAAAGTGCCACCCCCAATTGTACCATTGATGCCAGAATTCAAAACATACCGAAAAACATTAAAAAAATTCTAACCATGGTTCCAAATCCAAATTTTCGCATTTCTAGCATTAAAATAGTCTTAGTAGCACCATTAAAAGATTTTCCCTTACTTCATCCGCTTAACGGTTGACTTACTGTACCAAAAAACACGTGTTTTTAAAATTCCAATAAATCGGAAGTTTTGCATTTCGTGCTTCAAAGTTGCCTTAATAGCAACGTATTTTCAAAAAACAGTTCATCCCCTATTTCACCCCCTTTGGGATGGGAATATCGAAAAATCGCTTATGCCTACAAAGATAAACAACATCTACAAACTTCAAGTTTCTATCGTCTGTAGATTCACTTTTCCGCGCCGTATTCAGTCTTTTCGAAACGGATCAAAAATTTGAAATTTCTTTCGTTACGCTTTGGCATCTTTTTTGGTAATTTTACTTTTCAAACTGCAATATGCACTTATTTTTCTTTATTCGTACGTTTGTTGCAGAAAAACAACTGAAGAATGTGCATCATGTTTCGCTGTATATAACCTCTTTGCTATTATAGTGTTAAAAGTCATCGTTGGTCTTCAGGCCGAATTTTCTATAAGCTGACGACTTTCAACTACTATATCTTACTCCCCCTCATTGTTATCAACCCTCTACCACCATAGTGCACAATGGGAGACTGATACCAACTACCACATACAAGCACTATTCGTTTGCGATGTGTAGTTTTGGCTACAGAGTGAAATATAGGCACTAACATCTCAACTGTTATATACTGTGTATTGCAGTGAGCTCAGAAATAATATGGAGTTGGTACTATGTATTATGAAGCCGTGACGCTCGACGTGTATTTGTCTCTGTAATCCAGTTGTCAGTATTTTGTTCCTAAGCACTACAGTTGTCTCTCCAGTGTTTATATTGAAATCATTGGTGTATTGCCAGTGTAGTTAATGTATGTCTGTGTTTCCCAGTGTTTTATCTTTGATTCTTTTTATGTTTGAGCATCTGTTGATCGTCGTATTGCTCCACATTTTACGAATTTTTGTTCGCCACACTCACCTACCGCCACAACCCGCGACCAAAACACCATAGTGCACACCGCGAACCTAAAGGCTACTCTCATGCATAACCGTCATTGGTCTGCAGTGAATAATTTTGGCTACCAAGTGAAATATACGAACACACGTCCCAGGTTCTATTTTTATATGTGTATATTGATTAAGACGCACGATACTAACATTACTGTATTATGTTACTAAACTTGAATAATAAGATGGATTACATATTTAACAGAAGAGAACATTCAAATCGCTGATTGACAATCCAGCAATCCCGTCGGACACTATCAGTTGTCATAATATGATACTGGCCTATGAGTTTCACGTAAATATCAAATAAGTGGGTGCATTCACACTGTTAGCAGCATTAGCAAACCGCTCCAGTAAACCACATGTCCCGTTTTAGCACCTCGAGTCAGTTGTCTCATGAAGCCAGCTCCTACACGCGATTATTTTTAAGCAGGGTTTCTCACTTTTTCCAAGCCAGCGTGGATGAGTCAGATCTCCTGGACACACAATGGCAGCGTTCAAAGATATTAAGATTTCACACTTAGAATAGAATCACAAACTAACTTGTGGAATTGCATCATAAGATTATGGACTGGAATCCACAACTTAAAAGTGTTTGAATTATGTTTCGTTTATTATGATTTTCTATCACAGTTACACATTCAGTTGTCAGTTTTTGTTACTAGACATTTGAAAATGGACTCATTATACTCGGAAACTAGTCACAAAACTGATAACTAAATGTGCAACAGTGACGGAAAAATAAAACAGAATTCTATACATTTCATTCCATTCCATGATGGTGGTGGCGGCGGCTGGTGCAACAACAGTGTTGAATAATTAAATAATTCTCAGTCTCTGTTGCAGTATTCTTTATTAATCCAATTACGCGTTTCGCGCTGTTAGCGCATCATCAAACTGGAAATAGATAAATGATTTATTACAGTCCGTGTACCTGGTGGACAGGGAATCTAATGTGACTAAGGTTAGTAAATTTTGAAAAGTCAGACTTACTTGGGCGGAGATGGAGCCACAGAACTATCTAAAGCTGTGGTGGAGGTAGCTTAACAATTTGTGTTCTGTCATTGGGCCCCAGCAAAGAGGTAAACGTACAAAGTACTCACCTTAGTCACATTAGATTCGCTGCCTGCGAGGTACACGGACTGTAATAAAACATTTGTCTGTTTCCAGTCTGATGATGCGCTAACAGCGAGAAACGCGTAATTGGATTAATAAAGAATACTGCAATAGAGACTGAGAATTATTTAATTAAAAACAGAATTCATTTACAAACTATCTTTCCAGCAGACAAATCTGAGTTAAAATGCGAGCAACAGTTTTTACTATGATACAGGAGGCCTGAGATTTGAGACACTATAGTTTCGAATATCGGATATTGTACTGCTACCGTTGCCATTTATACTTAAGACGTTGCCGCCGAGTATCGATTTGGTTCTTTAGGCAAAACAAGGACTGCTCTTCCCTAAATACGCGTCCATTAAGTATATGCCTTGCCAGCGACTAATTAATAGCTACTGCTTTCACTTCGGAAAGAGAAAAAATTTGTTGTCATAGGGATGTTAACCTCAGGCAGTGAAGCAGGAAGAGACACGAGAGGGGTTCTTGGCACCGTTGTTTCGATGCGTATCACGTTTCTAGCAGCCAAGCGTACTTGAAGGCGAAGGATCTGGCCAATAGCCTACAGAGACAAAGTTTGAGCCAACGAAAATATGGACCGTAAATATGAGCATCGGTACACAAGGCTACTACACCAACGACTGGTGTGCGTTCTCAGTAGTTCCTACATGTGTCTGAGTATTATAGCAAACTGAGTTATTCGATGATCGAGCTTTTGGCTATCATCGCTGACGGACTGTAAATAAATACGGGAGAGATAAATATCCCAACTGTAGGATTAAATGCAATATGTTATGCCTAAAGTCAAGGAAAATACTATATTATCTTATTACAACCCTGGTAAGTTTCTTTGTTTAACGCTAAGAAATTTTGTACACTGGAAGTATTAAAAGTACAAATGGCGTATTATGATTTCCCAGCAGAATATATTTAGGGCGTACAACATATGTAAATCATACTAACAACACTTATATACGACCAAAACTTTGCTACGGCTCTAGTGGATGGGACAAACATTTAGTGAATAATTCCGACGACCTGTTAGGACCTCAACTATTGTAAGTAATGTATAAAGGTGTTGACGACTCTCTTACTCAATTTGGAATCCAGTGGAAAGAAGACGTTCTTCTTTCCGGCAAACTATTTTGCTACAGTAATTCATATGTATTCTTAATCTATACCACTACTTTTCGTCAGTGATGGGGAAGGAAATCGACCGGGAACTCATGATGGCCGAAGGTAAGTTTGAACTTACTTTCTGTCGAATTCGTGTCCATTGTCTTAATAATGCGCTACCTCGCTCGCTAATGCTTCTGATGACAACGATGGTGCTTACAAATAGCAAGAGGAAATTATCACGAAAAAGATAAAGCAAAAAATAAGGCGTAATTACCGATTAATGGCAAACTTGCGAAATTGACTGTTTCCCTAGATATACGCAATTTGAACTTTGTCATATAGAAATGCCATAAATATAAGGATGGCAGTTAACTTCTGTTCGTAAGTAATAATTACTCAAAGTTAAAACTGCAATTTCGGATCTTCTCAAGCGTCAGGCTCATCTTCAAACGTTTTTCCACATAACAAACTGTGTAGTGACAACGAAAATTGCATCGACGCTTGCAAAAAAGTCAAAATTCCCACTTCAACAAAAACATTGTATTAAAAACAAATGTGGCAATAAAGCACCTATCTGGGCAAAGATAATCATTTGGGAAAAGCGCCATATTTGTCAAAAGATCTAATTATAAAAAAACAAATTTGGCAAAAACCCCGAACGTGGTTAAGAAGCGTTTAATTTGGCAAAATAAAAGTTTTTGTAAAAAATCGATTCTGGGAGAAAAACTTACTTTGATTTTAAAAAATAAATAAATAGACCCAATGCGGAAAATAGAAGACACATGTGATATTATTTTGACCAAACTATATTGGGAAATACAGAATTTTGGAAAAAAAAGTCGGATGAAAAGCAATAAACGTGGCAAAAAATTCTTCGTTTTTGAAGGTGGAAAACACGCCCATGTTTGCTGCAAACACAGGCTGATGTTTTTTCCACCTTCAAAAACGAAGAATTTCGGCGCTTGCTGTGGAACATGGCCACCCAAACAAACTTTGTGGCAAAAGATGTTACCGAACGGTACAAAAATGACGCCGAATTAAGTAAAAAGTGTATCACTCTTGTCACTTTAGGTCATAAGATGAAACGATTTTTCGTGTGTAGGCTCATAAATGCTTTAAGCCATTTCTTCCTACTTATGTAAAGGACAAAACCAGGAGAAGAATCAATGTTTACTAAGTACCATCCCCTATAAAAATTTTAGTGCCTTCCTATGTTCGTATAGAGTACGTACGAATATATGCTGAGACGATCAACAACACGTTGTCAGACAACACGGAAATAGATGCATAGAAAGCGATTGGGCGCACTTTATATTTTTGACTGTTGCATTATAACGATATATTTCCCAAAAACATCGATTTTACTGGAAGATTTGCGATTTTAAAATTTCATTTTTCTAGAAAGAGATATCATTGGTAACGGCGGCCCCCTTGAATATCTCATCGGCTTACTGAGCTGCACTTGGGAAGATTAAATACGGCAACTATCCGTGCAATGACAAAGGAAACATACGGGTTTTTGCTTTATGTGGCATAAAAAAAAAAAACATAAAAAATCTCAGTCTAAATGGCCGTAGCCTAAACACTGAGTGATGAGCACATCTAGAAGTAACTGAGCCACTAACAGTGATGTTCTCGTTGTTTGTTTAGTCGTCCAATGCCACCTTCTTCTCAGGTTGATTTGTGGTGAGTTACAAGTTGTCGCTGCAAAAATCACATAGTCAATCTCAGAATAAGTCCCATAATAGAATGCGACAGGTTTCAGAAGCTAACTCACTGAAGTCGGGATAATTGGGGAATGGGGTGCAACTTTATTTTATTTTATTTTTTCATTTTGGAATTGGATGGAAGAAACCAGTGATAAAGACACCGCCCCATCGCGGACTGCAGAAGTCTGAAGAAATGCATTCTAACAGACATACATTAACTAGAGTGGTCCTACGAAGTATCACTGGAGGAGATATTACTGCCATAAAGGTCTTGTAAATAACTGCTAAATTAAAGATAAAATGTTGTTGTTGTTGTGGTCTTCAGTCCGGAGACTGGTTTGATACAGCTCTTCACCCAACTCTGTCCCGAGCAAGCCTCTTCAACTCCTAATAAGAATGGCAACCCACATCCATTCGCTTATTGTATCCATTTTTTGGTCTTCCTCTGCGATTTTTACCTCACACACTTCAATCGAACGGTTATTCATAATTCCTTGATGTCTAACCATGTGTCCTTCCAATCGATCTCTTCTTTCAGTCAAGGTACGCCAGAAATTCCTTTTCTCCACAATTCTGTTCAGTACCTTCTCATTAGTTACGCGATCTACCCCCTGATCTTCAGCATTCTTCTGTAACAACACATTTCAAAAGTCTCTATCCTCTTCCTGTCCGCACTGTTTATCGTCCATGTTTAACTCCCGTACTAGGCAACACTTCACACAAATGCCTTCGGAAAGGACTTCCTTAAATTAATATTTGATATTAACAAATTTATTTTTTAAAAACTTTTTTTCTTCCCATTGCTATTCTGCATTTTGTATCCTCTATACTGCGACCATCGTGTGTTATTTTACTGCCCAAGTAACAAAACTCATCTACCACCTTTATTGTTTCGTTACTTAATCTAATTCTTTCAGCATCGCCTGATTTTCTTAGACTACACTCCATTACCCTTGTTTTGCTCTTGTTAATTTCATGTTATACGCACCTTTCAACTCACTGTCCATTCCGTTCAATTGCTCTCCAGATCCTTTGGTGTCTCTGACAGAATTACAATGTCATCGGCTAAACGCAATGTTTTTTATTTATTTATTTATTTATTTTATTTCTTCATCTTGAACTTTAATTCTTTCGCCTTACTTTCTTTACAACTTGCTCAATGTCCAAATTGAATCACCGGAGAAAGGCTAAAACCCTGTCTCATTCCCTTCCCAACCTCTGCATCCTTTTGATGCCCTTCAACTATGATAACTGCTTTTTGGTTTTTGTACAAGTTGTTTAAATGTTCAAATGTTTGTAAAGCTTATGGGGTCATCAGTCCCTAAACTTACAAACTACTTATGAACTAGCTTATACTAAAGACGACACAAAAATCCATGCCCGAGGGGGATTCGAATCCCCGACGGGGAGCGGCCTCGTGTATCGTAGCGCAGCGCCTCAATTTAAAAGATGTAAATAACCTTCTGTTCCCTATATTTCACTGATTTCAAAGAGTGTATTTCAATCAACATTGTGAAAAGCCTTTTCCCAATCCACAAAATCTAGAAATTTAGGTTTACCTTTCCTTAAGCTATCTTCTAAGATAAGTCGTAAGGAGAAGTATTGCCTCCCGTGTACCTACATTTCTCCTGAATCCAAACTGATCTTTCCCGATGTCAGTTTCTACCAGCTTTGCCAACCTGTAAATAATTCGTGTAAAATTTTTGCGAACATGACATTAAACTTATTAAACTGATGGTTCTGTAATTTTCACACCTGCCTGCGCCTGCTTTCTTTGGAATGGGCATTATTATTTCTTTCTTAAAGTCTGAGGGTATTTTCCCTGTCTCATACATCTTACGCACCAGGCGAATTAGTTTTGTCATAGCTTTTTCTCCCAGAGACTTTAGTAGTTCTGAGGTTGTCGTCCACTACAGAGGTCTTGTTTCGGCTTAGGTCTTTCAGTGCTCTGTCAAATTCTTCTTTCAGTATAGTATCTCCTACTTTATCTTCATCTACTTTCTCTTCCTATAATATTGTGTCTAAGTTCATTTCCTTTGTAGAGCCCCTCTATATACTCTTTCCATCATTTAGCTTCCTCTTCTTCGCTGAGAACTGGTTTTCCATCTGAGATCTGTCTATTCATACAGCAGCTTTTCTTCTCTCCAAATGCCTTTTTCTTTTTCCTGCAGCCGGTATCTTTTTCTTCCCCTACTTATAAATTCGTCTGCAGACTTGCATTATCCTCCTAGGCCCTGCTGCTTAGCAATTTTAGCACTTCCTGTCAGTATCATTTGAGTCGACTGCACTGTATTTTAGCTGTTTCATTTTCTGCATTTTTATATCTTCTCCTTTCATCAATTAACTTTAGTATTTTCTGTGATATCCGAGGATGTTTTTCAGATCTTGCCTTTCCATCTATTTCGTCCTCTGCTGCCTTAACTATTTCATCTCTCAATGCTATCCATTCCTCTTCTACTGTTTTATTTCACCCCGTTTCCGTAAATTGTTCCTTAAAGTTCCTTCTGAAATTCTCTAGAACTTCAGGTTCCTTCAATTTATCCAGGTTCCATTCATTATTTTCCTACCTTTCTGCGTTTTTTCAGTTTCAGGCTACAGTTCATGACCAATATCATGATATATATTTGCCCCTGGGTATGTCTTACAGTTTAAAACCTAGTTCCGAAATCTGTGTATTACCATTATAAAATCGATCTGATACCTTCCGGTGTCTCCTGGTCTCTTACACTATACAACCTTCTTTCGTGTTTTTTAACCAGAGGTTTGTTATGATTGAATTATGTTCCGTGCAAAATTCTACCAACGGCTTCCTCTTTCATTACTTTTGCCCAGTCCATATTCACCTACTATTTTTCCCTCCCTGCCTTTTCCTACTACCGAATTCCAGTCTCCCATCACAATTAAATTTTTCTCTCCCTTAACTGACTAATTAATTTCCTTTACCTCCTTCAAACATTTCTTCGATCTCCTCGTCATTAGCAGAGCTAGTTTGATTACAGACCTGTAGTACTGTGGTCGGTGTTGGCTTCGTATCTATCTTGATTACGATAATACGATCACTGCGCTACTCATAGTAGTTTAACCGCATTCCTATTTTCTTATTCATTATCAGACCTACTCCTGTAACACCTCCAGCTGATTTTGTATTTATAAACCTGTACTGACCTGTCCAGTAATCCTGTTCCTCTTTCCATCCACCTTCACTAATCCCCACCATATCTAACTTCGACCTATCCATTTCCTTTTTTACGTTTTCTAACCTCCCTACCCGATTAAGGGATCTAACATTCCACGCTCCGATCCGTAGAATGCCAGTGTTGTCTTTCCTGATGACCACATCTTCCTAAAGAGTTCCCGCCTGGAGATCCGAATGGGGGACTATTTTACCCCCGGAATATTTTTCCCGAGAGGATGCCATCACCATAGATTCATATAGTAGAGCTTCATGTCCTCGGAAAAATGACGAATGTAGTTTCCCCTTGCTTTCGTCCGTTCGCAGTAGCTTTGTGGCAAAACAAAATTAGCTGATGTTACAATGCCAGCTCAGTCAATCATCCAGACTGTTGCCCCTGTAACTACTGAAAAGGCTGCTGCCCTTCTTTAGGAACCACACGTTTGTCTTGCCTCTCCACAGATGCCCCTATGCTGTGGTTGCACCTACGGTACGGCTCTTTGCATCGTTGGGGCACAAAAGCCAGTCCACCTTGGCAATGTCATAGGGGTAGAAAAAAATGAAGAAGGTAATTCAGTCTGGAGACAGATTAATAAATGCAGTAAACACCACTGAAGGTATTTCTCGTTACCATACATAGACATCAACACAATAAATGTACGCTACTTCAGTCTGTGGAGTGTGGTGGATGGTACAGTACTTCCCAGTCCCGTCGACTGAACAGAGGAGCGACAGCTTGAGCTGCATGCGCCCAGCATTGTCGTGCAAAATGATGGGTGGGTTGCGCAGAAAGTGTTGCAGCTTCTTTCTCAAAGCTGGTCGCAGATGATGCTCCAAAAACGAACAGCAATACTGTGCATTGATGGTCTCCCGTGGATGAACTTAATGCGTTAAGATAACACATCACAAGCGTACACAAGAATCATCATAACTTTCACCATACTGGGGCTCTGACGCACTTTGAACTTTTGGAGCTTCACTCGCGCATATAGCGCTAGCTGCGGCTGCTTTGTTCGGTCGATGGGACTAGGATGTACTGTACCATCCACCATACTCCCGGACTGAAGACCTTGTGACTTTGATTTTATTCTGAAGACGAAGGAACCACTTCGTGACATTCGCTTCAGAACTGTTCCAGAGATTCAACAGGCAGTAGATCGCTCAATTCGCACCATCAACGGAACAGGCTCTGCTAACGGTACGCTACGCTTTCCACATGGCTGGCAACGGGTTCTACACAACACTGGTAACTACTTGCAAGGACAGTAACAGTTGCAAAAATGTAACGCGTTTGTATCGGTTGTGAATAAATAGTTGCCACTATGTAAGTTCCAACCCTCGTATATTCGCGCTCTTTTAACACAAAACGTGATAAATCATTTTATCCAGTCTCTGACTGAATAAAGGTTTCATACACAGAAGCTCCTTTTCACTGCTACAGTTTACACATCTCTCTCTCTCTCTCTCTCTCTACGTCTCGTTTTTGTCTTGTCTGTGTCTCGTATCCCTACCTCGCGAACTGCCCTACCACTGTCTGCCACTTTCACCATTGCCACTGCCTATGTCCTGTTCTCTTTCTCTTACATTGCTATTATATCTTACTTTCTCAATGGTGTGGTTATTGCTACCTGTCGCTCCTTCCTTTATATTCTTACACACGTTCAGTACTGCAAATTAGTATGAAAGCTCATTAAAATTATTTACTTATTCAGAATGAAACTTTCACACTGCAGCGGAGTGTGCGTTGATATGAAACTTTCTGGCAGATTGAAATTGTATGCCGAAACCGGGACTCGAACCTTGACCTTTTCCTGTCACGGAGAAGCGCTCTAAGACGAAGCTTTCCCGGCACGCCTCACGGTCCGTCCTCACAACTTTACTTTTACTTTCTATTTCTTTGCAATGAAATATTACAACCTACATGTGCGTGAACATAAATAATAGCGTCTCAGTACTAAATGATGGCAGTTGGCTTTAGTACATACTGTAGCACATGTAAAGAGCTCATCGCTAACAAGGCAAGACTTTCATTTGCTGCTTTGTCTCGACAACCGCATGAAATTAATGATTCATCATCTGAGACTCCTAGCATCTTACCCTACCTTCCCCTGCATGATGAATAACAAATTATCATCTGTCGAGAGGAGATATCAGACTACAAGACGTCCGAAATAAATCTTTTTAACATAACAGTTTTCTTGGAATTATACGTTTTTTCCTAACGGCGGAAACGACCGCTTGGACAACTTTAAATAAACATTCGTTATCTCTCCTGAATTTCATACTCTGCTATGTATGAGCTAAAACCAACCACACACAAAGTCTACGCGTCGTGGTTTTACCTCTGAAAATTGTTTAAAATATGTTGCAGTACTTTACGCAACGAAAATCGAATATAAAATCAGCCATTTATCGAGCGAAAATATAAACCTGTAAGACGTAGAAAAATCAATTTTTTTCGCTGAGAATTCTTAATACCAAAGTGGTTCGGAAAGCCGTCTATCAACGCAATCGTCATTTTTGTTACCCAAACATCACGGTTTTTCGATTGTACCTTGTTAATGGATAAAGATAATTCTAAACGGGGAAATGTTATTTCTAATAAAAGCCTACAGCACATAATATTAAAATCTGAGCCAGTTACTAGGGTTAGTTGCTCAGATATTACCGTTCCACAGTGCAAAAGAAGCTAATTAACTGTTTTTGTTACTTTATGCGAAGAATGATAACTTTAAACCTCTGTATTACGGTAACGGATACTGATTAAAAAAATTAGAAAGCAGGGTGACCGTATAATCTTAAGAACGCAGGTAAAATTTCGACAATTTTCAATTAATAAAATGTGTGACCTAACCCGCAACTCGAATTTTTCGTTACTTAAAATAATGATTTTTCATAGTTTTCTCAGGAGCCACATTTTAACAAATGAAGCTTTTATAAGTCGTTGAAACTCCACTGCAGACCACGTGTACTGTATGAAAACCAACCGATTTGCTCAATTTTGTTAGACTGCAGGAAGAGTGTGGTGTTTGAATTTTTAACCCTGTACGGTAGGATACCTACGGTATGCTAGTTCTTCTCATTAGTATTTTATGATCAGTAGGCCAAGGACTGATACTTCATCTAGGGATAAATATATCGCAGGAAAATACCTTTTTATAAAGAAATTAAAAAATTTATAATTAAAAAATAAATCGTTGCAAAAGGTCAAAGAAAAATTCTAATAGACATATAACAAAAAATTGAAAGACGATAAATTACTATAAATATCACGAATATATATATTGAAGGCCACCTTCATGAACCACAGATAGTGACGAGGTGGAGTGGCTTGCGTACCTCAACGATCTGTGGAGAGGCCAAACAAATGTGTAGTTCCTGAAGACGGGCAGCAGCCTTTTCAGTAGTTACAGTGGCAACAGCTTGGATGATTGACTGAGCTGGCCTTGGTAAAATCAGCTAAAATGGCTTTGCCATGTAGTTACTGTGAACGGCTGTACTGTGAACGGCTGAAAGCAGGGGGAAACTACAGTTGTTAATTTTCCCGAGGGCATGCAGCTGTACTGTACTAATGACATCTTCTTGGGTGAAATATACAGGAGGTGAAATAGTTCCCCATTCGAATTTCAGGCCCGGGACTACTAAGGAGGATGTCGTCATCAAGAAAAACAAAACAGGCATTCTAAGGACCGGAGCGTGGAATGTTCTATCCCTTATTCAGGTGGGTAAGCCAAAAAAAGAGAGAGAGAGAGAGAGAAATAGATAGGTCGAAGTTAGATAAAGTGGGTATTAGTGAAGTTCGGTGGCATGATGAACAGGATTTCTGGTCATGTGAGTACAGGGTTAGGTGTACTGCAGGAGTAGGTCTGATCATGAATAAGAAAATAGGAATGCGAGCAAGTTACTATGAACACCACAGTGAACGCATTATCGTAGCTAAGATCGACACGAAGCCATCATCGACCACAGTAGTTCAAGTATATACGCAGACTAGCACGGCCGATGACAAGCAGATCGAAGAAATGTTTGAGGAGATAAGAAATTATTCAGACAGTTAAGGGAAAGGAAAACTTGATTGTGATGGGGGACTGGAACTCTGTAGTAGGAAAAGGGAGGGTAGGAAATGTAGTAAGTGAATATGAACTGGAGAAAAGGAATGAAAGAGGAGATTGCCTGGTAGAATTTTGTGTAGTGCACAATTTAATCATCACAAACACTTGCGTTCATCGTCATAGAAGAAGGTTATATACGTGGAAGAGACCAGGAGACACTGGCAGGAACCATATTGACTTTATAATGGCAAGAGAAAGGTTTAGAAACCAGGTTTTAAATTGTAATACATTTCTAGGGGAGATATAGACTCTGACCACGACTTATTGGTTATGAATTGTATATTAAAATTTAATAGACTGCAAAAAGGTAGTAATTTAAACCAAAGGTGGTTGAGAGTTTCAAAAAGGTAATTTGGCAAGGATTGACTGAAACGGAGCAAAGCAATACAGAGAATGATATAGAAATAATTGTTCAACACAGAATATACTGAATTTAATTGATGAACGGAGAAAATATAAAAATGCAGCAAGAGAAGCAGGCAAAAGGGAGTACAAACGTTTGGAAAAATTAGGTTGACACAATGGCTACGAGGGAGTGGGTAAAGGAGACTTGCAAGACCGTAGAAGAATGTATAACTAGGGGAAAGACAGACAAATTTGAAAATTACAGAACTATCAGTTCAATAAGTCGTGGTTTGAAAATAACAACACGAATTATTTACAGACTAATGGAAAAAATGCTGGAATCAGACCTTGGGTAAGATCAGTTTGGATTTAGGAGAAATGTAGGAACACGCAAGGCAATACTCACATTACGACTTATCTTGGAAGATAGGTTTAGCAAAGGCATACCTATGTTTGCTTTTGTCTATCTGGAGAAAGCTTTTGACAATGCTGACTGGAATACACTCTTTCAAATTCTGAAGGTAGCATAACAAGTTTCAGCAGTCTACCTGCCATCTTCCGATGGCTCACATACATAAAATAGTATCTTTTTTTTAAATAAACTATTTACTAGAGGTGACTTTTTATTTTATTTGTAGTGAAACAGAAATGAATTGTCTTATGCTGCCTGAGGTCATGGCGCGAGTCGGTGCACGTTGATCCCTTGTCGCATTTTCCTGTGGCTTCCAGCTCGCTGTCTCCAGACCGGCCATGTTCTCCTGCAGGTCTGGAAGAGCCTTAATGTAGTACAGACCCATGCCCGTGCCAACGTACAGAAATGGGGTTTCCCAGTGCTGAAATTAAATGCGAGTTCTTGGCAACACACTAGCAGGAAGCTCGGCGCTTACAAATTTCTTAAAGATACACCCACGCGATAGATATACTTAACAAGACCTCCTATGGACAACTTCCAAATGAATGAATTACTCTGTGCCACGTTTCTTCCTCTGGTACAGTAGTTCGTACAATCTAGGTTACCTTCTATTGAGACTTTTTAAAGATCAAAGCAAAATTTCTTGTCGCCAATCAAGATTCATATAACCTTTACCTTACAAGAGTTGTTTCGCAGTAACAGGTCGTTTCTTGTCGGCGCTGTTGTCACACATGTCCTACAGTGTTGTTTGAAGAAAGAGAACACGGCGATATATTCAAGAGGAATCCTACGGTTACTCTAACACGCCAATGACTATCGTTGCTCTTAGGCCCTTAGAAAGTGGTTCAATACTGTAGAACATTGGTCTTCATTTCTAATTTTTAGTCCACACACTGCTTCTGTTGCAGTGTTACTATTCTTTGGTGTCTTACGATGTTTCAAAAATGTTCAAATATTTGTAAGTCTATCTGACCAAACTGCGGGGTCATCAGTCCGTAGCTTACAAACCACTTATACTAAGGTAAACTAACCTAAGGACAAACACACACACCCATGCCCCAGAGACGACTCGAACCTCCGACGGCGAGCAACCGCGTGTTCCGCAGCGAGGCGCCTTAGATCGCTCGGCTGCTCCACCGCGGCTACGATGTCTCCTTCCAAATTTCTTGTAGTCGTGTTCCGGCATATATTTCGTTTCTCCCCAATTTCGATTCGGTACTTCCTCATTTGTGATCCGATATATGAATTTAATCTTCAGCGTTATTCAGTAGTACCTCTTATCAAAGGCGTCTCTTCTTGTGATTATCATCCAGTTATTCAAGACTATACTTCCGACAATACTTTCATAAAGAACATCTACCACTGAAATTAATATTACTTGTTAACAAATTCTTAATACTCTGACAATATTTTCTTGTTATTCTCAATCTGAATTTAATATCCTCTTTAATTCGGTCATAATAAGTTACATTACTGTCCAAGTAGCAAAAATCACTCATTACTTTTAGTAACTCATTTTCTCACTTCCGTTAGCAGTGTGATTACAATTCCCTACCTTTTTTCCCTTTCTTTGGTGTGCTTTTGTTGATGTTCATCTAGTACTCTTTTTTTCAGACACTATCAATGTCGTCAGCAAACTTTAAGTCTTTTTCTTCTCTCTAAACTTCAGTTCCCTTTAAAATTGAAATTCTTCTGAGCTGTTTGCCGCGTCATGATGATATATTTCTCCAACGTTAGGGATGGAATCCTCTCGGGTAAAATACGGACGTAAGATAGTCCCCCATTCGGATCTCCGGGTGGGGACTACTCAGGATGTCGTCATCAAGAAAAACAAAACATACATTCTACTGATCGGAGTGTGGAATGTTCTAACCCTTAGTCGGGCAGAGAGATGTATAGGTTAAAGTTAGATACGGTGAGGGTTAGTGAAGTTCGGTGGCATGAGGAACAGGATTTCTGGTCATGCGAGTACAGGGTTACAAATACAAAAACGGTTGGGAGTACTGCAGGAGTAGGTCTGATAATGAATAAGAAAATAGGAATGCGGGTAAGTTACTATGAACTAAATAGTGAACGAATTACCGTTGCAAAGATAGACACAAAGCCAACACCGACCACAGGAGTAAAAGTTTATATTCCACCTAGATCTTTCTCTGATGAGGATTTCGAAGAAATGTATGAGGAGATAAAAGCAATTATTCAGATAGAATAAATTAATTAATTAATATATTAATTCATAATAATTAATAAAAACAGAAATTAAGCAGAAGAAGAATGGGTAACTCAGAGAGAGAGTAGTGAAGACAGCAGAAGATCATCTAGACAGAAGGACAAGGACTACTAAAAATCCTTGGATAACACAGGAGATACTGAACTTATTTGATGAAAGGAGAAAATATAAAAATGCATCAAGTGAAGCAGGCAAAAGGCAGTACAGACGTCTGCAAAATGAGGTTGACAGGAAGTGAAGACTGGCTAAGCAGGAGTGGCCTGAGGACAAATGCAAGATCGTAGAAGAATGTATAACTAGGGGAAAGATAGACACCGCCTACAGGAAAATAAAAGAGACATTTTTTGTAGACAAGAAAAGCAGCGGTATGAATATCAAGAACTCGGATGGAAAACGAGTACGAAACAAAGACGGGAAAGCTGAAAGGTGGAAGGAAGATATAGAAGGCCTGTACAAAGGAAATGAACTTGAAGGCAGTATTTTAGAAATAGAAGACGAAGTAGAGGAAGATGAGATAGGAGATACTATGCTGCGAGAAGAATTTGACAGAGCACTAAAAGATTTGCGTAGAATCAAGGCCGCTGGAGTAGATGATGTCCCTTCTGAACTGCTGATATTGTTAGAAGAGCCAGTCATGAACAATATGCTCCACCTAGTATGCAAGATGTATGAGACAAGGGAAATACCCGCAGACTTCAAGAAGAATATAATGATTCCAATCCTAAGAAAGCAAGTGCAGACAAATGTGAAAATTACAGAACCATCAGTTTAATAAGTCATGGTTGCAAAATACTAACATGAATTATTTACCGACGAATGGAAACACTGGTGGACTCCATTTCGACAAGTTTGGATTTATGAGAAATGTAGAAATACACGAGGCAATACTCACATTACGACTTATCTTAGAAGATAGGTTAAGGAAAGGAAAATCTACGTTTGTAGCATTTGTGGATCTGGAAAAATCTTTTGACAATGTTGACTGGAATACATTCTTTCAAAATCTGAAGGTAGCAGGGTAAAATATATAGGGCGAAGAGTTATATTCAACTTGTACAAAAACTATTCAGTAATTATTAGAGTCGAAGCGCATGAAAGGGTCGTAGCCTTTTCCCAATGTTGTTCAGTCAGTACATTGAGCAAGCAGTGAAGTAATGCAAGTAGAAATTTGGAGAGGGAATTAAAGTCCAGGGAGAGGGAATAAAAACCTTCCAGGTTGCTGATGACATTGTAATTCTGCTAGAGACAGCAAATGACCTCGGAGAGTAATCAAACGGAATGGACACTGTCTTAAAATGAACTTATAAGATGAACATTAACAAGAGTAAAATAAAGGTAATCGAATGTAGTGTCAGAAAATCAGGAATTAGATGTATTGTCAGAAAATCAGGAATTAGATTAGGTAATGATTAGTAGACGAATTTTGTTATCTGGGTAGCAAGATAGCTTCTGATGACCGAAGTAAAGAAGATACAAAATGCAGAATGGCTATGGGAAGAAAAGCGTTTCTGAAGAAGCGAAATTTGTTTCATCCAGTATTAGGTTAAATATTGGGAAATCCTTTCTGAAAACATTTGTCTGCAGTGCAAGAAATTCAGACAAAACGATGATTCTCTTTCGAAATGTGGTGGTACAGACGAATGACGAAGATTATCTGGGTTTTATTTATCCGAGTCCACAAAGCACTACATCACAATACTATTTTGAATATTAATTTAATTAGATGGGTAGGTCATGTAACTAATGAGGAGGTACTCAACAGAATTGGGGAGAAAAGGAGTTTTTGGCATATCCCGACTAAGAGAAGGGATAGGTTGGTGGGACACATTCTTAGACATCAAGGAATCTTCAACTTAGAAGGAAGTGCGTGGGGTAAAAATTGTAGAGGGAGGCCGAGGAACGAATACAGTGAGCAGATTCAAAAGGATGTAGATTGCCGTTTGTATTCTCAGATGAAGAGGCTTGCACAGGACAGGGTAGCGAGGAGAGCTGCATCAAACCGTATTCGGACTGAAGACCACAACAACAACAGTCAGAGTAATAACGTACTGGTGTTCATAAATTACAGGTAAAAAATATACAGTCTGTTAAAGCTGCACAACGACGTTATCACTTCGCGCATCAGCAGACAACTGTTAGACCAGACTTATAGACCAGATCTAACTGATCAGTTGTCTGCTGATGCCTTTGCAGCTTGCGCAGATTTTATGTTTTTAGCTACATACATACTTTTCGTATGAGAAGCACAAAAAAGTAGAGCTTTAATAATTACAGATAAAACTTAATATAGGTGCGGTATATTACGAAGAGCATATTGTCATAATATATTGAAATGTGCTAAGGATAACGTAATTGTCACTTGTACATATCATAAAATACTATAAAAAGGAATGCTACGAATTGTCAATAGGAGGAGGTGCAACAGTATGTTACGAAAACGTAATGTTGTTAAACCTTCCAGACCCTCTGGCTACAATTGTGTACATAACTTACAGTGTCTAAGATAGATCAGAAACATTTTTTCTCGATTGAAACAACATGTTTATGACTACGAGTGTTCAACCTTTTCGTCGTGCACACTTACTGTCAACTGCGGAAGATCGCTATAAAAAGTACCAAGTAATCAGTGTTGCACTGCGCACCAGTTTGTGAACTCCAAGGACACGCAGGTTGTGGGTTACTTGTATTCCACTGTACAACTGAAAAGTAGTAGTAATTATTTTGCATGGCATCTATTGAATGATCACTTTATTTAGTACAAAAGTTAGTTCTACAAAAGTAATTATTTTAGTCCATAAAAAGGAGTCTTGCTTTTCAGCATATGCAATTTTGAAGTATGTAAATGGATGCATACAACAGCGTAAATCATGCATCTAAAATCATTAAAAATCTAAATTAAGAGGAATACAGCGAAAAGAATAATTTCCTTCCTCGAGAAAAAAATCAGGTCTGAAAGGGTTAAAAGGTGGGGACAAAGCATACATTACCCATGATTGTGTTTCTAATGTTTATGTCCAAATTACGAAGCCACGCGATTGCTGCAGAAGATGCCACATTCAGTTCTTGTGCTAAACCAATATAACAGCGTTTTTGGACATTGACTAAGGATGTAGTCCATTTTTCCATAGTCTGTCTTCTGCACCTCAATCACAATTTGGAGATTTCAAGATGCCCCATTTTTGCCGCATATCCCCATGGGATCCGTGGCCAACCTTAAGTCTATTGAAACGTCTTCATATTCGTTGTGGCAGATCCATAAATGGGGGTCCTCTCTTTAGGAATGAGTAGATTTTATCACCACATGGTGACTCAGAGACAACTTCCACTTGCTCTGTGCGCAGTGGTAGTGGCGCCCGCCACCCCCCCCCCCTCTCATGTATCGGCGCCCTCCCCCCTTCTTGGCATCCAAAGCACCTTTGCCAGTGGAACAGGGAGAGTGCCTCGCATTTCCCCTCTCCCCGCCCCCCCTCCCGTTTACTTCGTTTACTTTAGATATGTTTTCGTTAAAAGATCTCCAGAATGTCTGACCTCGGTTCTTTGCACTTCCTTCTACTCGAGCTGAGGCGCCGTCCTACCAAGCGTCTTTATTTCCACTTTTCTTCCAAGCTTAAAGCTGAGAAATTTGTTTCTAAAAGACCAACAACTTATGAATAAGCACATGAACACTAAAGCATAGTAAGTAACTGATTACACTGTTAAGTGACAGTAACAAAATGAATATTACGCTGAAGAGACAAGCTACCTTCAGATCACGTGACACTGTAAGCAGCACCCCGTCCTAACCTTACACAGGCGCAAAGGCTGCTCTTCCCCAACATCTTTTCAAATAGTTAAACATTTGTTACAACGAAGAGTATAAATGTCATTTACCCTCAAAATTGCGACACATTTGGAAAAACGTCCGAAAATATGTGGCAAATAACACTACAAAAGTCTTTGTTGTTCCCGTATCTGTTAAAAAGAAGACTGAGTTCAAAAAATTGATTGCAGTCGGTCTCGAACTCAATACCTGCGGCACCCCTGCTCGATGCCGCTAACCACACGGCTATTCTTGCTAGGTGGGGAGTAGTGACTTCATTATTATTCATGATGGGATGTTCTGAAGGCTTTTAGAGTTGATGCGTCTTTATAGTTATAAAATATTTTACCAAATACGACGTGTTTTGTGTGAATCTTCAATGCGTCAAAAAATATGAAAGGCAGATGTTGCCTTCATGGGGGATTTGTGAATGCGCAAGGCAAAGTGCGCAGCGCAGTAGCTCCATTGTCTTGCTTCAGGACAATTCGTGCATAACCGCCAGAGTTCGAGTAGCCAGGAGCTGGCGTCTCCACCAAATCCAACGTCAATGTTAAAAGTGGTGTTACCCCTCGCTGCACCAGGAGCGCCCATACGCTGCCTCCAGGGAGTTCTGAAGAGAATTTGAACGTCAGCCGCGCATGCGCATTGCAACGCTGCGGCCAATGCCGCCTATATTAGGCGGCTGCGGTACGACTCGTCTACGTCCTTTGTCCGTGAAGTAAAATTTTTCTCACGCGATAAAAATACTTTGAATGTGCATATAAAATGATCTGATAGAAGAGCGGAACGAAGAATGATAGTGTAAAAACACTTTTTATTCAATTTATTTATTTATTTATTTATTCACGATGTGCTTTTTTGAGGGGGTACACTAAACCAGTGAACACATAATATGCAGTGCATATTAGATTTTTTTTTTCCATTCCCATTTTGCTACCACAGTCCTAATTTAGGAGGGGTGATGTTTGCTAGAACCGGCAGTCACAGAGATGCAGTATATTTTATACTTCCAGATAGTCCTAATTATTTAATTGAGGGTAATGTGAAATTTGTGAGTACTGTGGCTTTTGTGCCAGACAGGTGCACAGTACTCTGCAACTGAATTACATAATGCGAGAGCAGCAGTTGTAAGAGTTTCCAATCTGCTCTCCTTTTTGGGCTGTTTTGGTCAAGTGTTGGTTATAGGTTAGAGATTTATCTTGTGTTATACCCAGTTAAGTTGGGAAATGGTTATGTCTGAGTCACCAAAAAGAACATTATTTTCCTTTTGAATCTCTCTGTTAATTAGGTGAAATGCGCAAAGTTCTAACTTTAAAGGCTTAGGCTGTAGACGCCATTTCATATAGTAGCTATATATGGACCTCTAGGTCCCGTGTGATTGGCCCCTTCCTCCAGTGAACAGTGCTGAGTACCAAGTGCCATATAATCAGCACAGATGAATATTAATGACAGTGGCGGCGCTAGGGGTCGGCGACGTCGGCGACCGCCGACGGCCTCGCGTCTGTGGGGACCTCGCAAACCTTGGTTACAATTTCAGCTCTTTCTTTTAATTTGATGTTTAACGGCGCTTTCAACTGCTAGGTTGCAGTTGCAGCTTGGGAAACAAAGACTAATGAGTAAAATCACAAATGTGGTTTGGAAATTTTGTGTTCTGTGTTTATTTCCCTGAATGTTTTACTGTTCTATGTATTCTGAATGTGTTTTTCAATAAAGAAAATACATATGATGTCTTTATATGCCAGAATTTTATTACATGAGAACCAAAACTGTAGTTAATTTGTAAAACGACTTTAGTCCTTCTTCTTTAAACCAAAATTTGAAAATGAAGGAAGTACAAGAACATGTTTTCGTAATGACAGTCTTAACTACTTTCGCTGTACGTAACATACAATGCATACTTTAGTGCAATATTCGCTTCAGTAACATAATATACATTTTTTTTCTGAAAATGTACCTCTAGGGACTTAGTCGTTTCGAAAATTCACTACGCATTTGCTCCATATATCGTGAAGTAGAAGAAATCAAGGATCAGACTGGTGTAACTCATTTTGGGATACACCAACTGGTTCGCTTGTAATAAGAGAAGCTTAAACTCAAGTCTCCATATTAAAACATCCTATAGTTGGAGGAGCTGTGGAACACACGCACACACACAAACACACTGATATCCATTTTATAGTATGTATAGATTTCTTAAAAATTCTTTTATTACTTGTTGTTCTGGCATCGTACATGTCAAAATATAAAAACTTTAATGCCATGTATGATGTTACCACGTCCAATTCTTTCTATACTATAACAATGCGTACTATTAAGCAGCGTCAAATTGGGTAATTCAGGACAGTGTGGTATATTTGCTCTTTCGCGCTGCATAGCAACAATTTGTCACTCACTTTCCCTTTCGTACAATAATTATTTTAAGTGAGAAACAGTATTTTCGCATTCCGCAACTTTTGTTTTAAGTCTTATGTAGACCTTGATAAATATCCGATTATCAGTCTCCAGGTTGAAATTTCATACAAGATCGTGAGTTGTAAACTTTCTATTGTCCCGACAAGCGGAAAAACGCTCTGACTGCAGTTGTCATCCAGGTCATTAGCCGCGGTGGAGTAGCCGAGCGGTCTAAAGCGCCTCGCTGCGGAGCGCGCGGTTGCTCGCCGTGGAGGTTCGAGTCCTCCCTCGGGCATGGGTGTGTGTGTTGTTCTTAGGTTAGTTTACCTAGGTTTAAGTTGTTTGTAAGCTACGGACTGATGACTACGCAGTTTGGTCCGATAGATTTACAGACATTTGATTTGAACAGGTCATTAGCCACTTTATGTGTCTCAGGAAAATAGCGGTGCACATCGATTTTTCTGTTTTTAGGACGTTTTATTCGTTCTACATACACCCTCCTCCCGTCTAGTGTCCTGTCCCATCCTCTCCCATCCTATCCTATCCTACTCTATCGTAGCTGTGTCGGGAAAGTACCAGAACTCCAAGCGTTAATTGAAAGCACTGAAAAACACATCATTGTAGGCAGTGAAAGTTGGCTCAAGCCGGAAATAAGTTCAGCAGAAGATTTTGCAAAAGATCTTGCTGTCTTCAAAACGGATAGATCAAACTAAATAGGTGGAGGCGTGTTTGTCGCCGTCAAAAGTAGTCTTTCGTGTAGCGAAGTTGAAGTTGATAGTTCCTGTGAGCTTTTATGGGTAGAGGTCATACCTGAAAATCGTAATTGGTTCCTATTACCAGCCTACCAACTCTGACGATACAATAGCAGAAAGGTTCAAAGAAAACCTGAGTCTAATTACAAAAACGTACCCGACTCACACCGATAATAATAGGCGGTGATTTTAATTTACCCTCAATCTGTTGGCGAAATTATATTTTCAAATCAGGAAGTACGTACAAAACATCGTGCGAAATTGTACTAAACGCATTCTCTGAGAATTACTTCGAACAATTAGATCATGAGCCAACTAGAATTGTAAATGGATGTCAAAACACACTTGATCTCTTAGCAACAAATAATCCTGAGCTCATAACGAGCATCAAAACGCTGTCGTAGCGAGATTGAATATCGAACTTCCCAAACTTACAAAATATAGACGAAAAGTATATTTGTTCAGGAAATAAAATAAATTGCTTCTTGAAAGACAGATTCCTCTCGTTTTTAACACTAAACGTAAGTGTAGACCAGTTGTGGCTCAAATTCAAAGAGGTGTTATCCACAGCAATTGATAGTTTTATATCAAATAAATTAATAAAAGAAGGAGATGATTCCCATTGGTACACAAAACACGCCAGGACACTGATTCAGAAGCAATGGAAATGGTATGCGAAATTTAAACGAACACAAAATCCCCTAGATTGGCGGTTCTACACAGAAGACGGAAATTTAGCAAGGACTTCAATGCGAGATGCCTAGAATACTTATCACAACGAAACTCTTTTTCGAAATTTGACTGAAAACCCAAAGAGATATTGGTCATATGTTAAATATACTAGGGGCAAACCACAAGCAATAGCCTCACTAAGTGATAGTAATGGCGATCCTGCCGATGACAGCGCTACTAAAGCAGAGTTACTAAAAACTGCTTTTAGAAACTCATTCACCAAAGAAGACGAAACCAATATTCCAGATTTCGAATTACGAACAGAGGTCGTAATGAGTAACGTAGAAGTAGATATCATCAGAGTAGTGCAGCAACTAAAATCACTAAACAAGAACACGTCTTCTGGTCCGGACTGTATACCCATTAGGTTTCTATCTGATTATGATGAAGCGATAGCTCCTTACTTAACAGCCATATACAACCGCTCTCTCAAAGAAGAATCTGTACCAAAAGATTGGAAAGTTGCACAGGTCACACTATATTCAAGAAAGGCAGTAGGAGTAACCCACTAAACTACAGGCCTATTTCATTGACGTCAATTTGCAGCAGGGTTTTGGAACATACCATGTATTCAAATATTATGAATTATCTCGAACAGAATGTTCTATTGACCCAAGGTCAACACGGATTTAGAATATATCGTTCATGCGAAACACAACTAGCCCTTTACTCACACGAAGTGATGAGTGCTATCGAAAAGTGTTCGCAAATCGATTCCGTATTTCTTGATTTCCAGAAGGCTTTTTACACCGTATCTCACAAACGGCTTTTAATCAAATTGCGTTGTTATGGTATATCGCCCCCAATTTGTGACTGCATAGGGGATTTCCTGTCAGAGAGGGCACAGTTTGTAGTAATCGATGGTAAGGCATCGACTAAAACACAGGTGATATCGGGCGTTACACAGGGTAGTGTTATTGGTCCTCTGCTGTTCGTTATTTACATAAACGATTTGGGAGAAAATCTAAGTAGCTCTCTTAGGTTGTTTGCACATGACGCCGTCATTTATCATCTAGTAAAATCATCTGAAGATCAAAACCAACTGCAGAACGATCTGAATAAGATATCAGTATGGTGTTAAAATTGGCAACTGACTCTAAATAATGAGAAGTGTGAAGTCGTCCACATGAGTACGAAAAGAAATCCGTTAAATTTTGTTTACAAGTTAAATCAATCAAAAGTGAAGGCCGTAAACTCCACAAAATATCTGTGAATTACTATTACTTCGGACTTAAACTGGAAAGAACACGTAGGTAATGTCTTGGGAAAGGCGAACCAGAGACTACGTTTTATTGGCACAACACTTTAAACATGCAACAGAACTACAAAAGAAACTGCATACACTACGCTTGTCCGTCCTTGATTGGAGTATTGCTGCCCAGTGTGGGATCGTTATCAGGTCGGTTTGACGGAGGACATCGAAAGAGTCCAAAGAAGGGCAGCTCGTTTTGTAATCTCAAGATACAGTTAAGACAGCGTTACGGAAATGATACAGGATCTGGGATGGGAATCATTATAACAACGGCGCTTATCGCTGCGGCGTGGGCTACTTACGAAACTCCAATCGCCAACAGTCTCCTCCGAATGCGAAAATATATTGTTGACTCCCACTTACATAGGTAGAAATGATCATCAGAATAAAATACGAGAAATCAGAGATCGAACGGAGAGGTTCAGGTGTTCTTTCTATTCGAGAATGGAATAGGAGATAAATAAATAACATAAATGTGGTTCGATGAAGCTCCTGCCAGGCACTTAAATGTGATTTGCAGAGTATCCCATGTAGATGTAGATGTAGAATGTACCCTGTACTCTCCTTTCCTTTCCTTTCCTTTCATTTATTTGTTTCTGTGTGACTGTGGCAGCAGGCACAATCCCCTAATGTGGACAGCGGAAGATGCTTGGATAATAGGACAACGCTGATGCACATAGGCCTTACCTCGGAGGGATGTATAGCATTCTGTAGTCGTGGTGAAGCCAAACTATCTAAGGGGTAAGGCCTTGAAATAAAAATTTGGCAGGTGTGCAGGCCACGAGGTGGTAGCGCCATCAGGACACTCGGGGGCTGTGGGCTGATAAACCGCACCACCAAAAAAATCCATACCACAGAAACTAAAAGGTGAAACAGTTGGATGGATCTTAAGGAAATCGCACTGACGTGTTTTACAGTCCACTTTAGATTTGTAATTTTAAAAGTTTTTGCAAACATTTTGGACCAAAATAAAAATCCAAATAATAATTAATTAATTAATAAGAGTGTCTGAAACCCTTTTAGGGAAATAAAATTGGATAGTGATGAGTTTCGAACCTCCGACCTTTGGCTTCACAGTCCAGTACCTTGCCCACTACGCTACGGCTATAAATCGCAACATTAGTTCTATAATCTCATACTATTGATGGACGTTGTTAACTGATGTTAATATGTCATTTGTAGACATTAGATTATCATTTATCATACGAAGAACGATGTGTTTTTGTTAATTCCTCAGTGTACCGTTGCTTTGAATGACAACCTGTACGTTACAGTAAGAAAATCATCAAATACGCGAGGAATGTCACGTGTCATCTACGAACGGCTGGTTTTCGTTAATTCAATGGAGGGTGTCAAATATCATTGTGCAAATATGTCTCAAACGATACGAGATATGAAAAAAAAACATAAGGGAGCTAAGTTGTAGAGAATTTTCTGCTCTACCAATTAGGTTATTCAATTTTCGTGTCAGATGAACGGTTCGCTTGCAATTACAATTATATTACAAACGGCTTTTTTTTGTTTTACTACCGTGTTTTTTGTCCGAAAAATTTGAAAAAGGGAGGTTCTGGTCTCTGGCGGCCTACAATTATGTCTGTAACATTTGGTGCTGATCGGTTGAACGATTCGTTTTAAAAATGGGAACACGTTACGGAGACAGACAGACATCCCAAAATTGCCGTTATTTTTGCAAATATCTTTGAAACGCTACGAGATATGAAGAAACCATAAGAGAGCAAAGTTGTAGAGAATTTTCTCCTCTACAAACTCGGTTATTCAATTTTCGTGTCGGATGAATAGTTAAGTCGTTATTTTCATTTAAATTTCGAGCTGTCAAAAGACGATAGCAAAGGCACACTTTTAGTGTTACTACCGTAACCTAAGGTGGGCCAATATGACCTGTGGCATGAAAAAAGAAAACTCGTATTGGATTTTCGAATGTAAGAACGCTGAAAGAAGCAGGAATAAAACAGGTTTAAAAAGAGATGGAGAACCATCAATTGGATACATTTGAACTAAGCGAAATAAGGTGGCCAGAATCTGGAAAAGTCCAAGCACAAAATTCGGGAGTGCTGCAGTATACATGACAGACAAGTGAAGATGCTACGCATAGGAATGGTGCAGGGCTCTTACTATCTAACAGCATCAATAAGAGCTTGCTGAAGTGGAAACCAGTCTCCGAACGGATAACAACTGCACGTCTTGAAACAAATGTGCGATGTGTCACTTTAATTCAGTGCTGTGCACTTACTGAAATGATTAAAGGAGAATTAAAAGATGCATTTCATACAGAGCTTAACGGAGTCCTTAGACAAACTAATTCTAGGGGCATAAAATTTTAATAGGGGACTTGAACGCAAAAATTGGCTCAGAAAACGAAGGGCTTGTGCATATTTTGGGTGTGCAGTGGCATCAGAAATGTTTATGGTGAACTGTTGACCGAGACATTTCCTGAAAATTACTAAGTCATTGGAGGCACATTGTTTCCACATCAGATCTGCCATAAGATAACGTGGGTGATACCAGACCACGTTACTGAAAATCAAATAGACCACATAGCCGTAAGTCGGAAGTTTAGACACTCTCTGTTAGACGTCAGAAATAGAAGAGAAGCAGACGTTGGAAGTGATCACCACCTAGTTTTGGCGGAATTCAGATTGAAGATAGTAGCAAATAGAATAAAGATCAATCAGAGGAATAAGTAAATAAATATGGTAAGGCTAAACGACCAACAGATAAAAAAAAAAGATTTGCCTTTGAACTACAAAACAGATTCCAGGTCCTCTCTGAAGAAAATTTTATGGAAGAGGGAACTGAAACAGGTTGGAAAAAATGAAAGACAGCTATTTAGATGTAGGAGAAAAAATCTTAGGGTTTAAGACACACCAAAGGAAGGACTGGAACTGCGATGTTACGTGGAATGAAATCAACCACAGGAAAGAACTAAAACTAAAGTTAAATCTTTGGAAGACAAGAACGCAGAAGAGCGAAGCGCATAAAGAATACAGGGAGGCAAACAAAATATAGCTACGTCGAAATAAGAGGAAGTGGATAGATGAGCAAGCAAAGTTAGCAGAAGAGGCAGCAAGACAAGGAAATATGAAAGAGCTCTACAACATAACCAAACGGTTGTCAATGAAGAACTTCAGCCGTGAAGCAACAGTTAAGAACAAGGCTGGGGTGGTTAACAACTCAATAGGCACAGCTACAGAGATGGAACACTTCAAGCAACTGTTAAGTTAAGAAGAAAACAAAGAGGAACAGGTAAGAGATGTACCAGAGGAAGTTGAAGAAAATCATTATGCAAACCTGCAGTGTCCCACAAGGGATGAAATAAGGAGTGCTTCGAAAACCCTAAAGAATGCAAAGGCTCCAGGCCTAGACAACATAGCACCGGAGCTCTTAGAAAGCTTGAGACTTACTTGAGAAGCACAATGAGCCAAGAAAGACTATCTGCATTCTCAGGACTATCATTGAGGCCGAAATAGCGGCTAGTATTAATTATGATGTGATCTTTACAAAACTCAGTGAGACGAAAAGCCGAAAAGTTTCTCTATTTTAATTTGTATTTGTTTATTGTAACTTTTGTCATTGCAGTAATACTTGTATATTATACTAATAAAATTTTAGTAGATTGATTGTATTTTATTTAACATTTCCTTCCTTACTGAAAAAATGAAAGGGGCTTCGCAAAAACGAGTTCGCCGACGCCCAGGTTTGGTCTATCGCCGCCACTGATTAATGATGAAGTAGAGGATATGTCATTTGTGTTGGGTGTAGACACCGAAGAGGACAGCTGCACAGACTGATTCCAATGGAAGACATTTCTTCAGTGCAAAAGGGCGTCTTAGCCTTTTGACATGAACTACTATCCTTCGATTGCTTAGCATGTTTAGGATCAGTGGGGTAATCTTTCTGTACTATATGACCTTTTGGAGTTTGTGAATCAACCCCTTTTTTCCACACAGTGTCATACGCTGATGTACGAACGCCGAAGAGGTTTTTAACCCTCTCTGGAAACCCACCTCAATATACGGTGGAAAGAAAGAACCTGCAGCGTACAACTACACCCTACTCTAAAACCAACAAGTTCTTTTATAATAATACCAGCTGTGGGACCCGGCATTTCCCGGGTGTATGATTTTTCCAGTCTCAGAAACGAAACAGATCTGTTCTATACACTTTTTGTATGTATTTCCAATTCTCATTCTCATCATCCATCTCATCCTCCGTTAATCAATGACGACTGCATCCCCAACCGTCCTGTCCAACTCCCTCGTCTCTCACTCTCTCTCTCTCTCTCTCTCTCTCTCTCTCAATCCCCCTCTCTCTATATATGTCTTCCCTTTCTGTCCTTATAACATATCATCGACTATGTGCCCTACAATAATATAATTTTCCAGATTTGAAGAGTGTAATGTTTGTATGAGATGAATAAAGAGTGGGTGAATGAAGACTCGTAAATCACGCGTCGTGTGATATGAAAGTTTTTGTTTTCATTGTTTACGACGTCATATCTCCTGATCTATGTGTCATAGGTATTTTAACCCCACAGCGATTGTTGTGTGATAGTAAGCAATATGTGTACCAAGTTAAGCTGAAATCGATCCATTATTTTAGGAGGAGATGAGGAAAAATCGCGCATTATTCGGAAATTTCATTGTTTATGACGTCAATCTCCTGAAATATTAGTCGTACTATAATGTAAATTTGAAGGTACATTCAGTGGTACATGTGCCTAATGTCTGCAAAATATGTCGTGAATGGTGTTATTAGTATATTGACCTGTGATATACTATCGAAACATTCAACGGTATGTATGTGTACTGCCTGTGCAATTCCTCGCGAATACAATTTATAGTGTACAGGTAATAAATAACTTGTCATGCCAAATGCCGCAGGTATACGTCTTGAACATGGGAAAAGTAGTAAGCGATAAACTTTTTTCCTTTCATCATTTTGTTGGGGTTGTCAGCAAGAAAAGTATCGTGAATATTTGAAATTATATTTAAGGTTTATTGAAAGTCGGTAAGTGCTTTCATTCTGAAATAGTGAACGAATAAAACCACGCTACACAACACTGCTTGCTTCATTCACCTACACAACAGTCCACAAACTCTGTAATTATCATTATAATTATAAATTTACAAACCCTGAGACTGTTTTGCGTCTCTAAAGTGTCAAAGACATTAAAGATGAAGGTGAAACACCGAATTAAAATTCTGTAATTATCGATATTCCCAATCTTTCCATTCGTTTACTAAAGTCCATATGGATATTTAAGTGAATTACAAAACGAAGAACCTTCTGAAGATTTACGATATATGTCCCTGGTGAAACCATTCGTTAAAATTGATAAACAAACGTAACACCACCGTTACATGATTTAAATAATGGAAAACTGCGCCAGTTACTTCAGATTTTATTCTCACTTTCTAGTGAATGTGACCTTTCCATTTATGATTTTGTCTCTCTGGCACTACAGGTTACTGCAGTTCGAATAATCGGATGGAACATTTGGATGCTGTTTAGAACCTAATATTAGAAATAGTATTTTTGTCGGTTTTTACAAATACTGTGCCTCCAGCATTACACAGAAAATCACATACACAAAAATTCTCGCTTACACTGTTTGCTTTTTTTGTAAGGATTACGTCATGATTATTGAACATGAAAAAAAAAGTTTGAAGTGTCGTGATATCCGTCACACCCAAGAACGTTGTAATCTACTTTACACACAGAATAGATTTAACCTAATCTAGCCACCTTTTCGTACTCCTCGACCCCACGAACAACTGAAAAATGATACCGAGCTGTCACTGATGTTACAACACATTTTCCCGAAAACGAAACCCGAATTCGTAAACCTTTTTTCGCTGTCGTATTGATACGTTAAAGTGCGAATGGAATTTCCTAGTCCAGTCAAAATGGCCCCTGGAAAACACCAGATTCAGCTTGTAGCCATCAAAATAGCAATTTCCACTTAAATTTACTATTATTAAAATTATTAAAGAAAATATGCAACCTGACAAGCCAAACACGTTTCAAAAACGGTTGCGTTTAAATGGGCACGAAAATCGGTTGAGGAAATGGAAAACGTATTTCACCCCGTTTACATGTGCTCCCAAAACTGGATTTCGTAGACCAATTATCCATTTCCGTTTTTGGTTGTTCATGTAAACACTCCAAAATCGATTCTGGAAATCTACTTCTGTAAAGCGGTTTCCAGTCCCACAATCGATTTTGGTGCCCACGTAAATGCATCCGTTTTTCAAACTTTCTTGGCTTCTCATATTGTGTTTTCTCGTTAAGAGTTTTCGGCTCATATGGACAAAATAACATTTTCAGTAGTGAAAGAGAAGCACAAATATTAGAGTGAGCATGAATCTGTGTATTTAACTACAGCTGCAGTAAAACAGCATTTGTGCTGACTAAATCAGGAACTGATTCATCTGTTTTTCAGCCGCCATATTGACTAGACTAGTAAATCCGCTTGTGGCTATAACATGTAAACACGACAGCGAAAAACGGTTTACGAAATTACATTTTCGTCGTCCAGAAGATGTGTCGCATGTAAACGTAGTGTTTATAAAAGCGACTACTCAGAATCGATTTTGGAGCGTTTACACGACCAACCAAAAGAAGAATTGAAAAATCTGTTTACGTGCAACTTTGTGAGGATACTGCGCATCATGCCACACCCCTTTCCGCGCCGACCTCCTTGCCTGCTTGGTCTACTGGCACTTATACTGATACGTAAACTTTAACTACAATGGCATAGTGCATCTATGCACTTTAAATTATTTTATACAACTGTTGACATCACAAGATGACGGTTTTGTATAATAAAAATAAAAAAAATTGTAAACAGAAGATGATAGCAGAGAACATCGAAACCGGTCGTCTAAATAAAATTATATATTAGCAGTCTCGGATTTATCCTTTTTGGAACCTATCAAAGGAGGAAGTAATTGCACCTTAAAATAACCAGACCACTGCAGTCAGGATACTATGGCGTCCGTAAACCTAATACAGAAACATAGGCCTAAGAGAAATTTATTTTATTTTAAAAGAATGTAATTCAATGAAACATCCTGCCAGATCAAAATTGTGTGTCGGAACCGGGATTCGAGCCTAGGACCTTAGCCATCCCCGGGGGAAGCGCTCTACCGACAGAACTATCCCGGCTTCGTGGTCCGTCTATGTAATTCACTGTTTTGTATGAATTCTGAATTGAGTAGAACGTAGGTTGGTTTATTTTAAATACAGCGTGTTTAAAGACGAATAAGCTCAAAACGTAAAAACGTTTCAGTAACGAATCGATAGGTAAATGAACAAGATGCAATAATTAACTCTAAGAAATTCGGAAAAGAACCTACTTCCTCTCTAAATGTCGATACAGTGGGACCTTTATAACCCTTTCAGTCCCACATTATGAAATCAGCTTTGTTAAATTTTGTAAAGCTTATGGGACAACTGCGGGGTCATCAGTCCCTAAACTTACAAACTACTTATGAACTTATACTAAATACAACACCAACATCCATGCCCGAGGGAGGATTCGAACCTCTGACGTGGGAGGCCGCGCGATCCGTAACGTGGCGCTCCAGACCGCTCGGCTACTCCCTCGCGGAAAATCAGCTTTGGAAAAATTAAAATTCAGTATTTTCTGTATTAATACAGTGCAGTAAACATTCAAATATGTGTTTTAAATTTTTTTATCGAATTATTAATTTTTTTGTGTCATGTATTTCAATGGGCAACACAGATGTCTGTAGCGAGGTATTTTATTACTTGGATGTTATTTTCTTGACAGTTAACACTGCAAGATCAATAATGCCAGCATAATCTTTGCCACAGCACCAAAGACAAGACAATTCACCGCTGTAATAAAATAAAAGGAACCACACTCTCAGCGACGTACAGACGGCAACGTAACACAACCTCCAAGACGGACTGAAAAATGCCTCAGAAGTGGCTACACGCCGCACCAAGCTGCAATATGTCGTACTAGAAGCATTTTGTTCACCAACAAAAATGCATCTTTAAGGACTGATGCACAAAATACGGTATAAATCAACTTTTAATACGTTGTTGTCCAGGAACAACACTGGGAATGAAAGGGTTAAGAGCATAATTCGCTTCTGACTCATGATTGTAATGCTAAACACTTGTTGTGTAAAATTTATATTTCTTCCGTAAATCAAGCAAAAATTGGTATAACGCCTTCTATTCCGAAAAATACAAAAAAAAAATACATTATCATCATCATTAGAGACTGATTATGCCTTTCAGCGTTCAGTCTGGAGCATAGTACCCCTGATAAAATTCCTCCATGATCCCCTATTCAATGCTAACATTGATGACTTGTCTGATGTTATGCCTTTTACTTCAAAATCATTCTGCACCAAATCTAAGTACTTTCTTCTTGGTCTACCTCGACTCCTCTTACCCTCCGCTGCCGAGCTCATGAGTCTCTTAGGTAACCTTGCTTCTGCCATGCGTGTAACATGACCCCACCATCTCAGTCTGTTCGCTCTTACTGCTTCATCTATGGTGTTCAAACCCAGTTTTTCTTTGATTTCCTCATTATGGACACCCTCCTTCCATTGTTCCCATCTATTAGTGCCTGCAATCATTCTTGCTACTTTCATATCTGTAACCTCTACCTTCTGAATAAGTTAACCTGTATCCACCCAACTTTCACTCCCATACAACAAAGTCTTGGTACTGACTTCCTTCTTGCAGAAGAGAATAGATCTTAGCTGAGCACTCACTGCATTAGCTTTGTTGCACCTCGATTCCAGTTCTTTCTCTGTGTTGCCATCCTGTGAGAAAATACATCCCAGGTACTTGAAACTGTCTACCTGTTCTAACGTTGTTCCTCCTATTTGGCATTCAATCTGTTTAAAACTCTTTCCCAAAGACACTACTTTCGCTTTGGAGATGCTCATATTCATATCATAATCCTTGCACCTCTGATCGAGCTCTGAAATATTAGTTTGCAACCTTTCAATCGAATCGGCCATTACAACTAAGTCATCCGCATATGCGAGACTGCTTGTTTTCATCTATTTTAATCCCGTCGTGCCAGTCTACTGTTTTCAACGTCTAAAAATTTACAAGGAAGTTGTATCGACAGACAAATTAAGTTCGTTACTTCTGAGGCTCCAAAATAGTTTTGTTAGAGTACGTAATAACGACGAAGGTGGGGTTCTCAAGAATATTTATTCTTGGAAAGGGTCGCCGGAATATTTTTACTGGGAAGGGGGTCGCACATTGGAAAAGGTTGAAAAACACTGGTCTACTTGAAGCTTAGGGGATGGGAGGTTTGGAGATGTCCACATTTGGCTGGAACGGGCCGTGCCATTGCGAAACAGGCGGAAACGCGCGGCTGTGCCGGTGTGGTGTGCGGTGCGGACCCCAGACGCGTGGCGCGTCCTTGCTACGGCGGCGTGTCCTCGCCACAGCTGATGCGGCCGTTTATTCATAGACCGAAAATAATGCCAGCGCAGCCGTAAACAAACGCATGCCGAGCGCGCTGCCCGCCGCGCTGGTCCAGACGAGGGGGCAGGGGGGGGGGGGAGAGGAGGGGAAGTGCGGGGTTGGGGTGGGGGAGGAGGGATAGAGGAGGGCAGTCGCGGCTGGGGCCAGCCATGTCAGCGGCCTCATACCACGCTGCGTTATTCGCGGGGATTCCCCCACATACCGTCACGCTGCTTCACCGCGTGCCAATGCGTCGCATTCCACATTTAACTCAGTTCTCATCAGAGCCTTCGTTATTCTGTGTCCCACTTACCGAAACACATTATTCTCTTCCACGCTCGATATACAATGACAAGAAAATGCGGATCATCGAAAAGACATACATTGCCCTATCGCAGACATGCATGACTGGCAAACTTGCCTCCGTGACTGAAGCCTGACGTCGCCATCTTGAGTCACCTCACGTCATAAAGTTTCTGTATTATACTGCTATGGTGTACTAACTCGAAATGTTGTAAGCTTTACTAGGTGGTTTAAACATGCCATACATTTGAGTTAATACTTCTGTATTAGATGCATTTAACACATTTATGAGAAGAGCATGTTACATACAGTTGAATCAGACTGTAGTTATCGGAAAAAATCGCACTGACGTGTTTTACGGCCCACTTTAGATTTGTAGTTTTATAAGTTTTTGCAAACATTTTGGACCAAAATAATAATCTAAATAATAATTAATTAATTAATAAGAGTGTCTGAAACCCTTTTAGGAAAAATAAATAAATAGTGGCGGGTTTCGAACCACCGACCTTTTGCCTGACAGTCCAACACCTTGCCCACTGCGGTTTTTTTTCCATCTGGTAGAACTTTGGTTTGCGGTCGTTCGTTCACTTTATTCATGGTTGTTCGTTGAATGGTTGCCTCAGCTTTTTTATTACAGAGGACGTTGAACCCCCTGACCGGGCGCGCTGAGCAGCTACGGCTATAAACCAAAGCAAGAGTATTTTAATCTCACACTATTGATGGCCGTTGTTAACTGATGTTAATATGGCATTTGTAGACATTAGATTATCATTTATCGTACGAAGAACGATGTGTTTTTGTTAATTCCTCAGTGTGACGTTGCTTTGAAATGACAACGTGAAAGTTACAATAAGAAATTCATCAAATACGCGAGGAATGTCACGTGACATCTCCGAACGGGTGGTTTTCGTTAATTCAATGGAGGGTGTCAAATCTCCGTTATTTTAGCAAATATGTCTCAAACAATACGAGATATGAAAAAAAAACATAAGGGAGCAAAGTTGTAGAGAATTTTATCCTCTACAAATTCGGTTATTCAATTTTTGTGTCAGATGAATAGTTAAGTCGTTATTTTCATTTAAATTTGGAGACGTGAAAAGGCGATCGCAAAAGGCCCACTTTTAGTGTTATTACCGTAACCTAAAGTGGGCCAATAATAAAAACAGAAAATCATTGCTGTATGTATCTTCCGTTTGCTGTAAGAAAAATTACAGCCACACACAACACACTAACTGACATCAAAACTGTAAAGACGGCGTAGTTACGTCAGATCATCCGTATTTCAACTACTGTTTTCTGTAATTAAACACGACTGCTCACACGTTTGTAGCATAGAAATATGGCGGCGAGCTTTCAGTGACACCAACGATACAGTATATGTCATTGCCGGTCTAGTAATATATGTCTGCGTGCCATAAAGCAGTATCATTGGTGTCACTGAAGTAGTCGTCGCCGTGTTGCCGCTGTGGAGTGGCCGAGCGCTCTAAGTCTCCTTGCTGCCGAGCGCGCGGTTGTTCGCAGTCGGAGGTTAGAGTCCTCCCTGCGGCATGGGTGTGTGTGTGTGTGTGTGTGTGTGTGATTAGATTAGATTAGATTATTTATTTGTTCCGTAGATCCAAATTGAGGGGATCCTCGTGGATGTGGAACATGTCAAGAAACAAAATTTACAAGTTGAATAACAAATAATACTAATAATATAAATACATACACTTATAATATAAATACAGATACATAATTTTTTAAGGTTTTTTTTTTTTTTTTTTTTTTTTTTTTTTTTTTTTTTTTTTGTGATAATATAATAATACTAATATAGTATGAGTGCATGCATCATTTGGTACAATTTAGAAATTCACTAATGGAGTAGAAGGAGTTGGCCACTAGAAAGTCTTTTAGGTTCCTCTTAAACTGATCTTTATTTGTAGCTAAATTTTTTATACTTGATGGTAAATTATTGAAAATGTGTGTTCCTGAGTAGTGGACCCCTTTTTGAACTAAGGTAAGTGCTTTTAAATCCTTGTGTAGATCATTTTTATTTCTAGTATTGTATGTATGAACTGAGCTGTTTGTTGGGAAAAGGGATATATTAGTTATGACAAATTTCATTAAGGAATAAATATACTGAGAGGCAGTAGTTAATATACCCAGTTCTTTGAAGAGGCTTCTACAAGACGTCCGTGAATTTACTCCACAAATAATACGTATTACACGTTTTTGGACTCTGAAGACTTTTGACTGACTTGAAGAGTTACCCCAAAATATTATACCATATGACATTAAGGAATGAAAGTAAGCAAAGTATGTAAGCTTTGTTATTTTTATGTCTCCTATTTCTGATAACACTCGTATTGAAAATACAGATTTGTTGAGTCGTTTCTGCAGTTCTGTGGTGTGCTCCTCCCAACTAAATTTATTATCAAGCTGTAATCCCAGGAATTTAATTCTGTCAACCTCTTCTATCTGCTCTTCTTCATATTTAATGCATATGCTGTCAGGAAATCTCTTACATGTTCTGAACTGCATGTAGTGCGTCTTTTCAAAGTTTAATGACAATGAGTTGGCTTTAAACCATTTATTAATGTTCATGAAAATATCATTAGCAGACTTTTCTATCACTATACTTGACGTACTCTTTATTGCAATACTTGTATCATCTGCAAACAAAACGAACTCTGCTTCTGGTAGTGTAACTGATGAGAGATCATTAATATACACAAGAAAAAGCAATGGCCCTAAGATGGATCCTTGTGGGACACCACATGTAATTTCTTCCCAACCCGATGATGACTGTTGGCCTAATTCACTAGTCACTTGCACTGACACCCTTTGTTTCCTGTTAGTGAGGTACGACTTGAACCATTTTGCAGCATTTCCCGTGACCCCATAGAATTCTAATTTACTTAAAAGGATGTTATGGTTCACACAATCAAATGCCTTTGACAAATCACAGAAAATACCTGCTGCTTGCAGTTTATTATCTAATGAATTAAGTACATTCTCACTGAAAGTGTAAATAGCCTTCTCAATATCGGAACCTTTCAGAAATCCAAACTGTGTTCTAGACAATATGCCATTTGTGGTTAAGTGGTTGAGAAGCCGCTTGTACATTACCTTTTCTATAATTTTTTAGAATGCTGGCAAAAGTGAAATGGGTCTGTAGTTTGATGGTATCTCTTTATCCCCCTTCTTGAAGAGAGGTTTAATATCTGCATATTTTAGCCAATCAGGAAATGTTCCCGTTATAACAGACTGGTTACACAAATAACTTAAGATTGTGCTAAGTTCACAAGAACACGCTTTAATTAACTTTGTTGATATTTCATCGTATCCACTGGAATTCTTTGTTTTTAAAGATTTTATTATGGAAGATATTTCTTGTGGTGAAGTGACTGACATATTCATGTGTGTGAAGTTATTTGTAAATGCTAGTTTCAAATATTCAAGCGCATTATTTACTGACCCAGACAATCCCATACTATCAGTAACGGATATAAAGTACTTGTTAAATAGATTTGCCACACTATGCCCATCAGTTACTAATGTCTCAGCTACTCTTAACCGTACCTGCTCTTGTTCCTTTCTGGTTCTACCAGTCTCTTCTTTCACTATATCCCATATTGTATTTATTTGGTTTCCTGATGTTGCTATCTTCTTTTCATAGTGCATTTGTTTAGATACCTGAATAACTTTTTTAAATATTTTACAGTATTCCTTATATTTAGTTAAATCATCATCATTGCAACTACTCTTGGCTGATAGATACATACTCCTTTTTGTCTTACATGAAATCTTTATTCCTTGTGTAATCCAAGGTTTTATTATAGACTTCTGTTTAATTCGTGTTACTTTTAGAGGAAAACAGTTTTCAAACATGATACTAATATTATTAATGAATACATTATATTTTTCATTCATGCCATTAGCACTATATACATCTCTCCAGTTCATGTCTTTGAGGAGTTTTCTAAAATTTTCAATTTTTGGTGGGTTCACTACTCTCCTGTATGTACATTTTGCAGTCTTCATAATCTGTTTAGAATCTATACCTAAAACAAGGAGCTGCATATCATGATCTGACAGGCCATTTATTATTGGTTTTATGATATGATTTTGTTCCTTTGATTTGTCTATAAAAATATTATCAATTGCTGTCCTAGAGGTTTTAGTTACCCTAGTTGGAAAGTTTACAGTGTGTGTTAGATTGAAAGACAAAGTTACTGACTGCAATAAATTTTTACTGGAAGACTGCATAAGAAAATCTGTATTAAAGTCACCAGCAACCAGGATTGCTGTATGTATCTTCCGTTTGCTGTAAGAAAAATTACAGCCACACACAACACACTAACTGACATCAAAACTGTAAAGACGGCGTAGTTACGTCAGATCATCCGTATTTTAACTACTGTTTTCTGTAATTAAACACGACTGCTCACACGTTTGTAGCATAGAAATATGGCGGCGAGCTTTCAGTGACACCAACGATACAGTATATGTCATTGCCGGTCTAGTAATATATGTCTGCGTGCCATAAAGCAGTATCATTGGTGTCACTGAAGTAGTCGTCGCCGTGTTGCCGCTGTGGAGTGGCCGAGCGCTCTAAGTCTCCTTGCTGCCGAGCGCGCGGTTGTTCGCAGTCGGAGGTTAGAGTCCTCCCTGCGGCATGGTGTGTGTGTGTGTGTGTGTGTGTGTGTGTGTGTGTGTGTGTGTGTGTGTGTGTGTTGTCCTTAGGTTAGTTTAAGTAGTTTGTAACTCTAGGGACAGACGACCACAGCAGTTTGTTCCAGTGCGTTTACAAACATTTGAATATCTTTGCCATATTACTATCACAAAGGGCTTGTAAACGACTACTAAATTAAAGTGCTTTATAGTGCTGACGTCTAGATAATGATAATGAGAATTACCTGCAGTGGTGTTACTGTATTTATTAGTCCGTCTCCAGTTTGAATCAACTTTCTTTCCAGGATAATGTACTCGCTATAAAAGTCCTTCTGTACGCAGAGATAGCTGTTTGTTGTTGATAACGAGTGTCCGTATTCGTTAAAGTGCAGTTTGTTTAATCTTGGCAAATGTATCTTAATATTCATCTTAGACCACGATTCTACAATTTGTGCGTTGAATTAAGGTAGTGCGCAAATATGAACTCAACTTCAGAACCTATTTAAACCACCGCAAAAAGATTAACTCGTCAGTTTAATTCAGAAGTTGGTTAAGTTAAATGCACAAACGTTTTGCCGTTTGTGTAGGCAAGTGGCGGCGTCAGGCTTCCATATAAACCAGCGACTTTGCCAGCTACTTAATGTATGTGTGTGAAAAAAGACATAAGATAACCTCTCACAGTAAAGTTCGGCGAATGAAGTCAGAACGGTCGATTGTGGTACACGGGCGAATCACAACGCTGCATCTGTGAAGCGGCCAGTGATGACAATCTGCCCCCAGCGTAGGACAGTTGAGCATCGTGTGCGTTCCGTATTAAACCTGCATTACGAAGTGCTTATTTAGTGTCTTGCTTCTGAACTGAGAACAGGATAATGAACGAGCAAAGGATCAATTTGAAGTTTTAAGCCTGACAATACACCTAAAGAAACACGTGCAATGCTGGTACGTGTTTATGGGGATCAAGAAAAGTCCATGAAGTGTTTGTAGGAGTGGTTCGCCCGTTGTCGAGGAGGCCGGGAAAGTGTTTGTGACAATCCCCGTAGCGGACGTCCGGCGACCGACGTGAGTGACGAAAACACTGAGAATGTGAGGACATTAATAACGAACGATTGTCAAGTGACTCTACACGTGACAGCGGATGAACTACAGATTACCCGTGAATCTGTGCGACAAATCCTTACCCAGGAGTTAGGGAAGAGGAAAACATATTGTTGTCTTGTACCACATCACTTGACAGACCATCAGAATCAGGCACGTTTAGAAGCTTCACAGGATTTTGTCGATACGGCGGATGCGACACTCAGTTTCTGAATGGTATTGTCACTGAGGATGAAACCTGGTGTCTCCGGTACAACCATGAAACGAAATGCCAAAGCATGGAATGGCGTTCTCCGTCATCACCTCATCGGAAAAACGTCAGAGACTAAAATCTGGCATCAAAACGATGCTCATCGCCTTTTTCAATAGTCACGACGTTATTCACAAGGAATTCTGCCTGAGGGAACGACGTAGAACGCTCCAAGGTAGGTTGAAATTTTGATCCGTTTAACGCAACAGGCTTCGTGGTTTTCCGCCAACACACAATCAATATCGTCAAACAGTTCCTAGCAAAAATGGGGATGGTGCAACTTGAACATCTACTATACTCGCCTGATCTCAATCCTCCAAACATCTTCATATTTCCTTCAATCACACTCGCTTCGAAAGGAAAGAGATTTGACGATATTCCTGACACCCAACGAGACCTGACGAGGCTTCTGAACACCATCCCGAAGGAAGACCTCATGCAAAGTTTAAAGACAAGTATCACAGACGTTATGGGACGTGACTATTTCGAAGGACAGTAAATTAGGTTCATAGCTGATTTACGTTAATGTTACAAGACCATTCACCGAACTTTATTGTCAGAGGCTGTATACCCAAGGTTCATTGATCATTTCAGTTCCAATAGTTTGCTGTCAAAAGTAAAGTTTGTTTCAGAAGCGGTTTAACAACCGGAATGCTATATTCTCTTTTCTCTATGGGGCACCGGATGGATTAAACAAAAAAACTGCGAACGCTAAACGTGTTATTTGGTTTAACGAAGGCGTTTGAATCTGTTCATCAGAAAATATTTTTGCAACTTGGAATATTATGGAAAACGGTTTACCTCCTATTTTAAGAACTGATAGTAGAACGTGATTCTCTATAGTGTTGAAAATGGCTATGGTGTGCATTCACAATGTGTGTAACAGATAAGTGTGGGGCGGAGTGTTGCCCCAAGGGCTGAGGCCGGTGTTGTTTTTTATTTATACAAATGATATTCTCTCTCTATTATAACAATTTCAAAATATTTCTGTTAACACCAGCTTGGTTGCGGAAGATGTTGTCTGCAATCAGGGCCGTATTTTGGCACGTGCAACATGTGCAGCTGCACAGGACGGCAAAATTTAACCACCGGAAAGCATTTTTATATATTATTTTAATGTTAATTGAATCATAATTATTCATAGTTCGATTACAGCAATAAATTTTAAAATTTAGGTGGGTCTGTTGATAGCAGTGGCGTATCCAGAGAAGTTCTTTTTCCTTTTTTTAATAGAAATCAGTTTGAATTCTAGAAGCCAGGGGGGCGTAAAATAAATTACTCCACAGGGGTGTCGCATACCCTAAATACGACCCTGTTTGCAATACTGACACAGTATGAAATAAGGCAAGACCTGAGTTCATGGCTTATGGAAACTAAATTGATGTTAAATAACGGTAAGGCTAATTTTTACAGGTTGTAACTTTAGCACAAATTTCAGCAAAAACTGACATTTTGGTTGCGCAGAATGTGCATACTATAATTGAGACTGATCAGTTCAAATTTCTAGGGTTTCAAATAGATTGAAAGCTGTCGAGGAAAGCCCATGTTCAGGATCTTGTTCAAAAATAAATTCACCATTACTTACCATTGGAATAGTATCTGAAATAAGTGATAGTTCAACATGAAAAGTACTTCGCTTATTTTCATTCGCTTATGACATATGGTGTTACTTCACAAAGGGTATTTATTGCACAGAGACAGGTGATTCCAATAGTATGTGGTGTAAGTTCACGACCCTTTTGTCATCCCCTACTCAGTAGCCTGGGAATTCTGACAATGACCTCTGAATACATATCTTCTTTAATATCGTTTACTGTTAATAATAACTGCTTCTTCCAAAGAATTAGACAGCAATCGAATCTGCGTTTGCATCATTCCTCCTGAACCTTGTGCAGAAATGCAAGAAGTATTCTTCCGCGTCCGTTTTCAATAAGCTGCCACAGGAATTCAAGAAGATTAACGGTAATCCGAATCCAAACTGAAGAGTTTCCTCTTAGCTGCTTAACATTTACCGAATTATAGCATGTCCACTAGATTTTTTTATAAGAAAAGTATTTATCTCAGCCCCGGAAGTTCGTAGAACAACAGTATTTTTTCAAATCTAAGAAAAAGTCTCAGAAATTTATTTCTTTAACGGTTACTTTCTGAACATAAAAATTGCAATAGTCAGTCAATAAGAGATAGTATCGTGACTGACGGGGAACTGTAAACACACTGACTGGTAGCTCTCCTTTTAGTTCGAGGCTCGGCCGCGAAGTAGGTCGCTCTTTTTAGTTCGTCCGCTCTTTTTGGATTTTGCTACCGCTACTAAAAAAACTCTTTCTTTTGTTATGACAGCTTTTTTATATAATGACCAGTGTTGCCCAAGCGTGTGATACTACCCGTATTCTTGGGCAATTAGACATCAAATACTTCAGCAAATAAACCAGTTATTTAAACGAATGGGTGATACAATGGTATTCAACTAGTTTGCATACAGAGTACTCGTAGTAAATATTATTTAGACACTGCTGAATACCAAAAGAAAATTTGGGGCAGTGAACTATGAAACTACAGCTGAGCTGCATCTCAGCTCGAAATTACGTTAACTGGCAGAAGGGAATCACGCGATTCTGCGCGCTCTTCGGAAAAGGAGCGGACGAACTAAGAGGCGAGGCATCTGTTAACTAATTCTCGTAGTTCGCCTGTGGGAGCGCTGATACGAACTAGTTCGTTCGCGAACTACACAAGACTAGAAGGAAGCAGTATTAAGACCTATAGTAAAGTATCGACAAAAAAAGGATGAGAGGAAAAAACCAGAAGTATGGGACAAATGCAAATATAAAATTTTGAACAGGTAAATACTGTATTGAAAATCAAGCAAGGAAGAATAAGATGGGCTGGTCACGTAGAGAGAATGGCAGAATCTCAAAATGTATGCCAGAGAGATTAGACAGCATATGAGACTTTGCAGATAAGGGCTGACACTGAAACTGTCAGAGAATGAGTGAAATAAATAGAAAGACGTGTCTCGTACTTGCTAGACAATTCCACCCACCCTTTTCCGCCACAAAGGCAACGTGGTTTCACACAACGCCACAGCTATCCTAGCAACTCGGAAACTACGTAGATATCAGTGTTCTGATATCTAGATGTGTTAAAAGAGGCCCTCTCTCTATGCGGAGGCACATCCAGATCTGACTACCTGAAAGATTAAAGTTTCGTTAATCAGGTAATTATCCTGGTCATGTGCCACATACGGGAGTGTGGGATAGGTGGGAGGCATGCTCGGACAGTCTGTGGCTTTATGTCTGTGTGAATGAAGAGGTTGGCTCAACTGTCTAGCAAGCAGGAGGTCCGGGCTCAAATCGTTGCCCAGGTACACATCTTCGTATGTCGCTGTTGATCATTAAACACATCATTTCAGCTGGCGTCAAATCATTTCACTGAAAATTTCAGGAAGTGAAGACATCAAATGCCAAATGCCTTCATTTAAAAGCCTGCAAACACCTAGGTATTTTTCAGTTGGAGAACAAAGGCATGGGCAGGTAAAAAATTTAGTCGGCTATGAGCACACTCAAAGGGTCACGAAAATTTTGAAAAGCAAAGTAAATTTTATGAACTATAGAAGGCTAGAACATATGGAGAAGAGAAATTAACTCCCCTGAGAATTCACTATGCACTTAACCCTCGGAGTGACTGGATCCATTCTTTAACATAGATCCACACCAGGCTTGAACTCTTACGGAAATAGGTGAAATGCCGCGAATGACTAAAAACGGGTAGGTGCGTAATGTCAATAGTGTGTCGATAAGTTGAATATTGGCATCTGACGGATGTTGTGGTGTGGTTGTGCTTGCAGTTGTGGTAATTTCTGTGTGGCAATGGCGTAGTGATCAGCGCAAGCAGGACGACCCGGGATCGAATCCCGGCTGGGCGTAAATTTTCAGCTTTCCCTACTGATTTACTTCAATGGTGAACGGCAGCTGATTTCGTAAATTCATTCGTATCTTACCAAGAAAATCAGGCGGTAGAGGAGTTTACCAAGGGAGGTATACTACGAAAGAAAGAAGAGAAGCATGGATTGGGAGACACGTGTGAAAAGACGGCAAAGACTCAGCTCTGGTTGAAGTCAATAAAAGAAATCCTCTCAAGGCAGAGCAAACTGTACTTCATTGCCGTACTGGCAATCTGCACAATGAAGCATTGCATGGAACGTAAAATAGCTACAGAAAAGACCTAGTTTGGCAGTGAAAGTGAAACTGTGATTTTTCCTGCAAAGGAACAAGGTGTCAGAACTAACGCTGTCATAGCCATCAAAGAGAGATCAGCAACGATTTCACAGGGACAATAATATGGCATGAATGGTCCACTGGAATTTATACAAAAGTTATAAGCTGTCGACGGCAGAAGAACTACAGGGAACTAAAAGCCATAAAAACAAATGAAAAAATAGGAAGTGTGGATAATTTAAACTAGAAAAATATTCTGGCTCAAACTAGTGAAGGTGTCCCCTGTGGTTCTTGGCACGGTGAGAGCTGTGCCGAAAGATATTAGTGCCCGTTACCTTGCTGGTCTGCTCTACACTTTTTTGCAGAACCTTGGCCTCATTAGTGCCCAGCCTCCATTCTTCTCTGTCTGCTGGATTCCTTCTCAAGTTTCTGACTCCCCTCGCGTTGAGGTTCTTTTCCATATTATCCAGCCACCTTTCCCTGGATCTTTTTCTTCTCTCCTCAACCTTCCCATAAACCTTTCTTGATATATAAATATGAAGATTTTTCTTAAAAATATAAAAATTTCAAACTTCTTCATATATATATATATATATATAAGATGGCAAAGTGTGTGTGTGTTCCATTTTTATCAATACACATAAATACAACTTAATTATTATTTTACATAAGTATTAGCACTATTAAGAAATTAAAAGGTATTGTTGAAAAGAGTTAAAGGGTATTTCGCAGGAAGGGCAGTGAAGAAGGGATAGCGTCGGGGAAGGGTGTCATTCATGCAAGGCCTGGCCATCGTGTCCCCGGTACTGCCACCGCCACCGGACTGGAGAATTAGAGGGCACGTCTATTTTGAACCTAAAAGAAGTGCAGAAATTAAAGCGCCGTGTGTACGTGGAGTCTGAGTCGTTCATCAGGGGGGCATGAGCGCCGACCACGTTTGGTAGAACTGGGCGGGGGTGTTGTGAAGACTGCGTGGATGTAATAGCGTAGAAGGTGCGACTGCGCGGTCGGCTCTCTGTTGTAGCATGGGTGGCTTGTAAGTACTGCCAGGCTTGTAAGTACCGCCAGAAGTCAAGCGTGACTTGTTCCCATCGGTGTAAACGTTTGAGACATCCTTTCACTTACGCGATAGTCTGAAATTTGATTGCAGGAATGTGGGTGTCCTCAGCTCGAATAAAAGTCCTTGGTTCGATCGAGTTTGATGAAACACGGAGACAGCAGACGTGTCTGCTGAATACGCAAATCATTGTCGTCCACGAGTTGGCAGTCCGATTGATTGAAGACGTGCGTTTGTCGCAAATTTTTCGCGTGCGTCATAGTACCAAGTCTCCGGGACAGATGAATATGTGGTCCATCGCGCCGACGGGTGTAGGAGTTCGACGTTGCTGCGGGATATAGAAAGCTGTAAATCCTTGTTTCGAGGAGGGCTGAATTCTACGAACATAGATGGTTTGTGCCAGCTTGGGGACGACGATGTGCTCAGTCACTAGCGGGAATGCGAAAGTGGGTCCAGTAAAATGTGTGCCTTTCATGTTTGGACAACTGTTAAAGTGAAGGCCGCTGCTCGAATTTGGTGAGGCTGAACACCCGCTAGGGGGAATGTTAAGTGAGTAATATCGGATTTTTAAATTGCGAACCGGCCGCAGAAAAGTATTCAAAAGCTGCCAGTAGGCTGCGTCCGATAGCAACGAAAGCACTTGGACCATCTTATATGCTACGTGTTGATTGAGGTATTCAACAAGCTGTAAAGCATCTAGTCGTAGGAGGGGATTTTGCCATACTTTCGCGTGGATGAGTTGGAGAGTACGCCGAACAGAAAAAGTGGTACCAAGATGTTGTAAGCTCTGTACACACGGGAAGGAAGCTACGTCATTGTGTGAAAGGACGCGTATAATGGGCATTGCCACGGATTTGGCCACTTTCATAACACTGCTGGCTGCTGCGCCATACTTTGATACCAGATCAAGGGCCATGTTTGTCTCGTCTCATATGCTCTACTAGAGGAGGAGGTCGTCCGCACAAGCACGGTAGCGAAGAAGGTCAAAATATAAAATACCTAAGTTACATTACCAACTGTGCGCTCCGCAACGTGGCGACTTAGAACTCTCGGAATTCCACCGCGGCACGGAAATTAACTGATTGTTTGCCACACCCCAGATTACCGCGCAGTGTCATTAATCTATTCAATCGTTGTAACATCAAAGATGTGATCATCACCAACATTACACCGAACTATCGCTTCCAGTTACGTTTTGTTCACAAAATATCAGTATTCAACGCGGATTTTTGTTATTGCCGTGAAAACATGCGACAGCAAGTGGACCGATAACGTGATGTTCTCAGCGTCAAATAATGGTGACATTGAGCACTGTAGAAGCGGAATATGTGGCAGCAAGCATGTTTGTAAAAGGCATATGGCTGCGAAATCTGCTAAGTGATTCCGGGAATGAGTACAGTGAAGCAACAAAACTGCATGTAAATAATCAGAGTGCGACAAAAATCATAAAAAAAATCCCGAATTTCATAAAAGATCGAATCACATTGATATATCATTTTATAAGAGACTAGCATGAGACGAGAAAGCTGATTCCTCACGCTGCCGGTGAATAGCTCCAGGCCTTTGACGTAGAGTAGCGTGGTAAGTGGGCAACCTTGACTTTTGGAGTGGCGTTGATATGAATCAGGGACGCGGCGATTACATAGAGACACCGGATGGCGTCAAAGGAGACTGGCAAACCCATTCGTGCCATGACAGAGAATAGAAAATCATACCTTGTCAAATGCGCTGTCGAAATCAGTGGTTACCAACGTATCACGGAGTCTACACGCCGCCGGCAATGCAATTAAGTCCCAAGAGTCTCCAGTGGCCTTTAGAGCACCTATATTGATGGAACCGTATACCTCGTCATATATAATGTTTGTAGAGTCTATGGGACTTAACTACGGAGTCATCAGTCCCTAAACTTACAAACTACTTATGAACTAGCTACAACTAAGGATGGCACAAATATCCATGCCCGAGGGGGGATTTTTTGTGTCCCAGCCTCGTCGCCGCTTTTGTGTCTCGTTCCGTCGTAGGTGTCGGTGGCCGAGTAGAAAAGTACCGACATAGGAATAAATGATGCACGCTTGTGCAGGTACGAAGGTGAGCAACCAGTGGGACAGCAGAAACTAGAAACACTAGAGTAAATTAGAACGAGATATATATTGCACAGAATTTATACAATACTTAACTTTTACATAGCTCAGTACTGCAGAATGCTGATACATAGTTGAGCTAGAGGCCTGCCTAGTGCCTATCCGATAGCCAAGTCTTCACTGGTGCCTATCTGATTCCGAAGTGTTAACTGGTTCCTATCTCAGTCCCAAGTGAACGATGTCGTTCAGTGGTGGCCACGAGCGGAGTTGTAGCAAAGGGCGCTCGTGGCTGACGTCGTAAGAACGCCGCGCCGTGCGTGCATGGCGGCGCGCGGCGAAAGTAGGTGGCGCGCACTTTGGACTTGTGCGACACCACAGGATTCAAACCTCGACCGTAGTGGCCGTGCAGACCGTGACTGAAGCGCCTCGACCCCTCGGCCACCGCGGCCGTCCCGTCATATATAACATTCGCTGTCAACATGTCCACTTCTTGCCAGACTAGGTCGCGAGTTACATGCGGTAACATGGCCTACTTGTAGATCTGCAGATGTTGGTTCCTTCTGGTACACGTTTTGGCAGTGGTCGACAAAATCGTTGACGATGCCATTTTGACAAGTGACACACTGTCCACAGCATATGACGAGTTGGGTGACGAGTTATTCTCGTCGTCGTTTACCACTCAATACATTATAGTACATGGAGGAGCGTTCCTGTGCTACTGAATGTCAATGCAGGTTCTCGCCACAGGTCCCTGCCGCGACGATGCGGCCGAGCGCGAGGCCGTTCCCCGTCGGGGGTTCGAATCCCTCCTTTGGCACAGATGTTTGTTCCATCTGTAGTATAACGTAGTTCAAAAGTTATTTGTAAGTTCAAGGATTGATGACCCACAGTTGAGTCCCTTAAGCTTAACAAACAGTTGAACACAGGTCCCTATAGTGTATAGCGTGCCATCGTCACGAGCAGTTCTCTAATTCAGATGTGTTCCCGCTGGTTGTGTGTGGTAGACGGCTGGGCCCGATATCATGGAGGACGGCATAATAATATTCAGTGGTGTAGAGACTAGGTCATTTCCTTTTCATACTGTTTCACAGTGCTCTGCATGACAGGTCTGGCACACTCAAGGTGGTGCGGTATGTTGTCAAGCGTCTCTCACAGTCGATCTGTGTCTCCATAACACGTTGAATACAGTTGAGGTGATGGCGGTGGGAGATGTTTCATTTCCACAGTGCCCGACTGAACCAAACTTTTTGTCGTGGGAGGAGAACCGTGCAGATGTAGGCGTTGTGATGCCAAGGGCCAACGTCCGGCATCTTATATGGTTGTTGTTAGTCCCGTGGAGGCACAAACCTTCTCAAGGCGGAATGACTCGTTTGGCATCTATAGTCCGGTGAATTCATCACCCTCGCGGAGCATAAGATCTGGGACAATAAGGCGCAGTTCTTGACAGCTGTTGTAGTGGGGCGTTTGGTCCTTTTGGTGCAGGCCGCAGTTACAGTCACTGTCGAGAACGGTTGTAGTGCCCAAGAAATAAGGGGACTATTTCTTCAGAGTGAAATTGTGCTCTGTCGTTTCCTCAGCTAGAGCCAGGAGGAGGGTAAATGTTGTTGACATGCGTGCCCCTAATGATGATCGCAATGCCTCTAGAGGACGGAAGACAGGTGACGTCAGCTACCGGGATAATTTGCAGACGCAGATTATTACGCTTTATCCGAGCGTCACACCGGAAGAGGAGAAGTAAGTTGCATAAACAGCTACGTCCGCGAGTGTGGCCAAGAGCACTTGAGACTTCCTATAAAGGGGGACGTCATTGTCCGATGCCAGTATCATGTCTCTCAGAAGTTCAGTTTTCACGGGGGAGTTTATGTTAAAGGTTGCCAGTCGGTACGTGAGCAATTTTGCGACTGATTGCTGTTACTCATTCATAGGGCAGACTCGACCGAACCCAATAAGCTCCGTGTTGTGAAGCCCTCTACCGCTGTGTGGAAGACCTCCCTGAGGGGTCCTCGCAGGGAGTCGGTTGTCCTTTGCCGTCTCCGTATAGGCCATACTTGGCTCACGCATGGTCACCTTTTGCGTCGCGAGAACCCTCCTCAGTGTCGATGTGGTGCCCCTTTGGCAGTTGCGCATATCTTACTTGAATGCCGCAGTTTCGCCGAAAAACGACGACATTTTAATATCCCTGACTCTTTGCAGCTTGCTTTAGCCGACAATGCCTCCGTGGTTTCTTCTGTTTCAAATTTTATCCGTGAGTGTGGATTTTACAAGTCCATTTAATGTCTGTGTGTGTTTGTCATACTCTATCCTCCACCTGCCTAAGTCTTCTAGGTAGGTGTTTTTAATGTGTCCCACGGTGGCTGGATGTGTTACTTATATTTCTGTGATCACCCAGCAACAACACTCTTGTATTGTTTTTGCCCTTTTATCTCTTCTTCGTTTTAACTTGTATCCCTTCTTCATATTAACCTGTTCCTTTTAAACTTTGACTTGTTAACGCATCTACCTCGGAACGCTTAACAAAATGTTTTATCTCTAAGACTGGAACAAGGGACTGATAACCGTCGCTGTTTACTCCCTTCCAAACCCCAACACTAACAACAATTACTCATTCATATTTATAACAGTCGCTGAACACGGTGATTCATTATGGAATCCAACTTGGTTATACGAACTAGGTCGCCTCTAGGGGCCCTGGCTTACAGTTCTGTTCTTCGCCAACGTCGTCACCGCATGTCATTTGAGTCGCCGCCGCAGTGGCGTCCATGAGTTCTGCCGCCACCGGAGGAACCACTGTCGTCCAGCTTACGTTGTATCAGATTTCGTTTGGGCGTATATGCCAGGACGAGCAAGCAAAGCAGCGGCGGAGTGACCGAGCGCATTGAGGCGCTTTGCCCGATGTGCGAGGCCCCCGTCGGGGATTCGAATCCTCCCTCGGGCTGTATTTAGAATAAGGTAGTTCATAAGTAGTTTGTAAGTTTAGGGACTGATGACCCCGCAGTTAAGTCCCATAAGCTTAACAAACATTTGAACATTAGAGCAAGCAAAGTGGGACCCGGCTTCGATATCACGTCGTTCCTTCGACGTGAAGGTTCTCCGTCATCGTCTGGTCGGACAGATTTTCGCGGGGGAGGAGCTCATTCAGAGGTTGTACGTAGCTTCCTCTTGTGCTGTTAAGGCGATCGTTGTTTTCGCGTTTCCTCAGAGGATCGGGAGGGAGACGTGTCGGTCCCGGATAACTGGCGAACGAAAGGTAAGCCCCCAAAAGGCATTATAAGGCAGAAACAAAAATCAACTTCGACAGGTACAAGAGGAACTAAAGGGCGACTCCTAAGTCTCACGCCAAGACTGGGGAGGACGGTCGTGTGTTTCATAACGTATACGTACTCCATACGTTACATAATTATTCAAATTGCTGGGATTTTATGGGTGGCAAGGCGGGTATGTGAGACGCGTTGCTTCCGTTTTGAAGAGCAAAGTCATCTGTTAGGAAAGCCTGGGTTTGTTCCCAGCAGTCGCTTAAGACCATGTAAGACACTAGTAGACAATGGCGAATCGCCGAAAACGGGTTAACGTCTGCAGAAAGGGGCTGAACAGGGAGCGCAGGCGACAGGGGGATGTTATAATGAATGCCGTGGCCGAAACTCAAAATATGGACTCTCTTAACTTAGAAATTCATATTAAATGTTCTCATAATTTTTGATGGCATCCTTAATGTCAGAAAAATTAGGCGTATCTCATGACCCAACAATATTTTTAATATCATAAAAACTGCCAAATGTTCACAATACACGAATACAGCAAAATTAAACTTAAAATTACCTACTTTTGAATACTTCATGTGATTTCAACAAAGTATGCCTAGGTGATTATTACCTCAAGCTATTATCTTGTAACAGGAAGACAATTGTTATATAGTGCGCCTCGGTTGCACAGTGGTAGAGAGCCCGCCAGCTCTTAGGATTTTTATCTGTCACTTTCCACTTCTTTCAACTCTGGCAGTATTGCTCATGTGAAAAATACCGAGGAGCACCGTGGTTCGGAACCCACGCTAAACTGTAGGTCCCCCTATAACTGGCTGAGTATGTCAGTTCGAAGGTCGGAGGAAGGCAACGGCATACCACCTCTAAACAGGACCATGCCTAGTAAAGCACTGTGGTGTTCAAACCAATCTTCGGATTGTTGACTGCTTTACCTTATATATTTAAGGCTTTATTACACTTGTTATGTTAATATATTATGGAATTGTAGTCAGATCATTGTATCCCCACTGTAACTCAGCAATTGCAAGAAGATTGATATATCCCTCTTGTCCTCATGTTTATTTAACTGTTTTATGAATATCTGTCAATTTATCAGTAACTTTACGTAAATATTGTGTAGTTTAAGCGATCAAGCTCCTGATAGCTGGTTTGTTTATTTATTTATTTAATACATTATTTGTACTGTTGATAAATAGTCCCAGGGTGGCTGTATGTCTGTAACTTTTCTATTTAATATTGTCAAAATATTAAATTAGCGTGGAAGTGGTCAACGTTAACTCAAAGAAGTATTTCATGTTAAGAACGTCGCTACTGTTGAAGGTAACGGCGATGTGCCAGTCACAGAAAGACTAGGGCAGAAAACTGCTGTGCTGAACTTCGTGTGGAGAGTTCATTGGAGCTATAAGAACACACTATTTGTTCCTGCCAGGATAGTAAGAAGTGATTCGTTAGAGTTGATAAGTGTTAGGATCCCGCGACAAACGGCCTCTTATGTCGGATCTTAAGAATTTTAACTTTTTACTATTCCATTACGGAATCGTAACTGAACAGTGTATGTGATTCTACAGAACTTTTACGAGTGTTGGTATGTTATTTGTCGGAGTAAGACTTGAACTATTTTGAGCTGACATTATTTCGCGATGTTTGATCGCAAAATGGACTTAGTCTGAGTATCATCGACGAATACTTAGTTAGCGATTTTGCCACAAATCTTATAAAAGCATTTATAAACGTCAGAATAAAACCTCTTTCATTAATTAATCATTTATGTCTATTTTAGATTCCACTATTTTCCGCAATGTTTGACAGTACAAGGTACTGTTTGCAGCTAATTTTATAGAGCTATGTTTCTTGAATAGAGCCGTACATAGCCTAACACGCGTAAGTTGTGTTTGGCTAATATAGCGTAGTTTGGTTAACGCACACAAACACACAATTTCGCTAAATCACTCCAGGCAAATGCCGGGATTGTTCTTTTGAAAGGGCACAGACGCTGCCCTCCCCAATTATTACCCAAAAAAATCGAGCGTGAGTTCGCTAATCTTCCTTCCTACCTATTTATGGCTCAGCACAATAAACGTATTTACAGCAATGCGGAGTAAGAGACCATTTTAATCTTTATATATAATGCAGAGTGTCCGTGTGTTTGTGTGTACGTATTGCATAGAAATCTACTGTTTTGTTCCAAACTTCTTGATATTTTGCACACGTAAGCTTCAATCCATGAGGACGGTCGCTGCAAGTGTAAGGATCACGTACAACACATTGTTCACGAGATATGACGTCATGAACAATGAGATGCGAGAAAAAGTGCTACATAACGCGACAATATTCCACATTTCCTCCAAAACCACTGGACCGATTTCAGCCAAATTTGGTGTACCTATTCCTTACCGTAAGTTAACAGTTTCTGCAGCGTTAAGAACCACATACGACGCAAGGTTCAGGAGATAAGTCGTCAAACAATAGGAATCGCAAAAAACTGCCGCATAATGCCACGAGACTTTATTCATACTCTGTATGAGAATGAGAGTACTTAATGACTTGGAACAAACTTTAAAAAAATTTCAAACTTCATTATATTTTTTTCTCGCTGACAAGCACATCAAAATAATGAAAGGAAGAATGTTTCTCGCTTACTATCATTTCGCTGTTAATGGAGTAAAAGTACGACATTCGGTATGACGTTACAATTTATAATTTCTACACTGTAAATTGTACTCGCAGGAAATTTTAGACAGTATTCTGAATGTTCCTTCGAAATTGTATTACAGTACGACACATAGTTCATGAGATATGTGGACATAAACAGTAACGATCATGGAAAGCCGCCCTGTCACGCATCAGGTTTTAATTTATTACTTCCTTACCACTGACTGTATTCGCAACGATTTTACTGACATACAGCACGTCCACAAAAGAATATATACGTGCAAAATTATACAACTGTACAACAAAAATGTTCAAATGTTTGTATAGCTTATGGGACTCGACTACGGGGCCATCAGTCCCTAAACTTACAAACTACCTATGAACTACTTAAGACTAAGGACGTCACAAATATCCATGCCCTAGGGGGGATTCGAACCCCCGACCGTAGTGGCCGTGCAGACCGTGACTGGAGCGCCTCAGTCTCCTCGGCCACCGCGGCCGGCAACTGTACAACATATAATTCAATAAATTTGAAATCACATATGGATAAAAACCTTTCGCATCATGTAGCACGTTTTAATACATTTCTTATTTACAGCTAAGACACTCCTGTATTCCATTCAGCTTAAAGAAATTACTGAAGGATGACAGTGCTGTAGACAAATTTGAAGAAACTTTGAACTGTGATGCGCACGCGGCTGCAGGCGAAAACAGCTGACTAGTGTAGAGGAAAAAGAAGAGAATGAACCATTGTACATCCTAACGATGCTGACTATTTCAGCAAGTCTACCTTTTAAGTTGAAGAGATTGCAGTTTCCAGTGAGACTTGAATTTTCTGTTACGATTAATAAATCCCAGGGGAATCTAATGAATACTGCGGAAAAGATTTCACCATCTCCATATTTCTCACACGAACCACTTTATGTCGCTTCCTCAATGGTGAATTAAATGAGTGCATGAAAGTTGCATATCATTTGTATCTTGATGACTACCATTCTTTGTATGGGTACTGCACTTATTTTTTGTACATTACGCAAGACAGCCTCATTTCTTAAATATTCTCCCGCAAATATACTATGTTTTTATAGAGAGAAAAAAAAGATGGACAGAGATAAAGAAAGAAAAGGAATAGAAGAAGTACTAACTCAAGGCTTGAATAAATAAATACCGGGCAACACCGGGTTTCAGCTAGTCTGACATATTAACAACAATGGGAAGATTCGTCATACCTTTGACGACAATGATGCCAACAGCTTCAACGAGAACTGAAGATAAGTCCATCCAAGCCCCTACCACGCCGTAGCGGAGAAACGAGGCAACTGTCCACGAATTGAAGCAGCTGATCGCCGCCATTTGCAGGGAAGAATTCTAGTACTGGTGCTGTGATTTCAAGTGTATGAGACGCAACAGGAGGAAAATGAAGCACTAAATAAACGCATGTTTGTTTTAAAAAAATTTCTGAGTACTGTTGTCTGTTTAAAAAGTATTCTTGGATGAATGAAGTTTCCCAATTTCCGAAATACGTCTGCATAGAGACACGAAGTTTAAGGATGTAAGGCTCTTTTCTGAGAATGTCGAACGATTTTGCATCTAGATATTTGCATAAGATGATTTCATGAAACTTGAGAAGTAGCAGAGAGTGTGATTATTATTTAATCCACGTAATTTTCTGTCAGAACCTGTTTACTTTTAGCCTACTACTCTGTACGTTTTGCACGCTTATTTTTGCATAGCACAGTTTCGTCTACATTCCTTTCCATATTACATAGAATTTTTCTTTTAACGTCCTCGAATTTGGGTATGAGTAGGCCCTAATTGTAATAACCCATATAACTTTAAATAGGCATTTCATTCACAATTTACTTTTTAACAGAGATAGTGCCTCTCAAAGTGGCTAAGTATGAAACATTCGATCAAATATTTGGCCTTTTACGAAGTACAATCACCACCTGTTAAGAATCTATAAGCAATTATTCGACCTACTTCTGCATCACACTTATATATAAGATTAAAAATGTAAATACCTCTTATACGCCTAGTTCTTCATTCAGCTCAACTTAGTACATAAATCGTGTTAGAAGTTTTAGTAATTTATATGCAAATAAAACACAAGTACGTGACATGCAACAAAGCACTTTTATCAGTTCTAGAGAATCATTTGTAAGAGGAAACCTAAACAAAAACAAACGCTCATGATTTATTATTTCTCCACGAAAATAGCATACGGTATACAAGTAATGACTGCTCCGTGAAATGTAACTCTATTTCCGACTTCGTCTATGCTACCATTCTTACTGTTACAATTAAAAGCAGCACACCAGCACACGAACGAACAATGTTTATGCACTGTTTCCCTGCAAATGGCGGCTTCTGTCACGTTCATTGTGGGGATGCGACACTAGTAGGGTTACCAGATGTCCGTCTGCAGAAAAGAGGACATTTCTAGATTCATAAAAGAACCTCTCTCTCTCGCTCGTATTGACAATTCAAACACTATTGATGTCTCTACTGTATTATCAGAGTCTTGTTTGCAATACATCTTACGCATCTTACGAAATTTTTTCATCTTCTTACAAATTAAGAAGCATTAAAATGATGAGACCCTTAGAACGAATTACAGGACTACATACCAATGAAACCTTGATATTTCATCACTTCAACACTTGTAATAAAATTATCGTCTTAAGTGCTGAATATTTTTTTTCCATACTTTGCCAATCACCCCTGTTTTCACCTGGTTTTTACGATGCATCATTTACGGAAACCATAGTACTGTTGATTGTAAAATCGTCATGAATATAGTAGCTGTAAAAATTATCTAAGCGTTCCTTGATATAGTTATGTTCCCATTTCGGATCGGATCGACGTGACTATATACATGATTAGCATCTAGGTTCTAGTGAGTGAATGGAATATGTAAGGCCTAGGTGAAAAAAGCAATGAATAAAACAAAAACTTTCTTTACCGTAAAAAGGCTCGCAATTAATTATTAAAAACTACTCAGTTTGTGGTCCTAAAGAGGGGAATGGTAAAACGGCAATGGTGACTATGGCATCTGACCTTATTTGTATGAAATTTTGATCAAGGTTTTAACTTATGTATAACGAACATTGCACTAACTTTTGTCCTTAAAGTCATTAAGTGTGGTTGACAGACACATACAGAACTGCCGAGTCACAGCACGACAGACTGGACGTCTTATTTCTGGGTGTCACACAACACTCCGACCGGAGAAAGGAGCGGAGAGTTTCATATTATACTATGTGTATTGCACTGTCTAGCATTGTTGTTTCGAAGTAGCTTGACCTCAGAGCAGCACGGCACAGAAAATAGAAAAAAAAATCACACTGTTTAAAAAATAGGATGAATTCTCTAGAGTTAGTGATTGTGACAGTTCAGAGAGTTATATTTACACACTTTGAAGTTGAAGCATTGCACAACGCAAAAAAGTTGACATTTCCCCATTTTGTTAAAAACCCGGCCGGACCATTTTAGGGTCCAAAAACGAGGACATGTCCGGGTAAAAGAGGACGTCTGGTAAACCTAGACACTGGCGCCAGCGAGAGGGCTAGTTTTTATTTAGTAAGTCTATGGTATAAACAATAGAATTTTGGCTTTAGAAACTGAAACATGTATACACGCAAAACATGAACTGTGGTTATTAAAGCGTACTTGAAAGCAAGTGGAAGGCGTGGTCGTTTAATGAGGAGGGTGTTGTGTCAGACAGCGGTGAGACGTGTGGCTGTCAGAGTATGGGTGGCCAGTGCGCGCCTACTGGAGTGGGGCGGGGCGGAGCACGGCGTGGCCCGCGCGCTCACCCGCGCCTATTTTCAGAGCCTGGAGCCTCGCTGCGACGCCATTCGCCTGCTTCTTCCCGCTCTTTCACAACAAACTTTGGCACAACTCCTTTTGGACTTGCGAAAGTATGGCTGCGTTTTATGCAGCTCTAGAACAAACTTCTGCTACGCCGAATACAAAAATAATGCTTTTTGCGTGTATCGTGGTATTTAGGATATCCATGAGAGGATGCTTGGTTGATAACTAATCGAAAATTTTGTAGAGCTTGGCCTGCACCAAGTAGAGAAACAAAATGAAGAAGGGGGTTAATTTGAACAGAAATCGGAAGCAAAAGAATAGTACAATTGAAATGTCTTATTATCATTTGTATATAAACTACAGTCTAGAGTGCAATTTTTTTTTCTTTTTCTCTTTTTTTCATCGACTAGTTTCCGTTTTATTTAAACCATCTTCAGGAAACTAAGCTCCATTGATGTTGTGGAGCTGGCAGGATACTTGGAGCTTTCTGGTGCGTCACGCACTAGAAGGCTCCAAGTCTCCTGCCAGCTCCATAACATCAATTGAGCTTAATTTCCTGAAGATAGTTTAAATAAAACCGAAACTAGTCAAAAAAAATTGCACTCTAGACTGTTGTTTATATACAAATTTAAATTAAGAGTGCTGTTTCCCATAAGTGGAACAAAAATGTTTCCAAATATAGCTTACGATTATTCTCTGATTTTCGCGGATATAATTGGTTTCACAGTTTGGTTACAGGAATTACTTCACAGTTTGTCTTCAGTTAACGAAACAAGACAAAGCGTGTCTGTGAGTCAGACGGAAAATTCCTTAAACCTGACCACATTGCTGATCAAATATTTTGTTATCAAAATATTACATGCGCCTACCTCTACACAATGTGAAAACATTTGTCATACTGGTTTGCAATTGATATAGTCTTACCAGTAACTTAAAAAAATAGAAAAGAAAAGAAAGAAAAAAAACACCTAAATGTTTCCGTTTCACATCTGATTTCTCTTACTTTATTACGGTTATATGTCTTCCTTTGTAAGTGGTTGTCAACAAAACACGCCGCGGTGGAGTAGCCGATATGTCTAAGGCGCCTCGCTGCGGGGCGCGCGGTTGCTCGCCGTCGGAGGTTCGAGTCCTCCCTGGGGCGTGTGTGTGTGTGTGTGTGTGTGTGTGTGTGTGTGTTGTCCTTAGGTTAGTTTACCTTATTTTAAGTTGTTTGTAAGCTACGGACTAATGACCACGCAGTTTGGTCCAATAGATTTACAAACATTTTTACAAAACACGTTCGCATTATTCGCAGGAGAAAGTGGCCGAGGGGAATGAGGCGCTCCAGTCACGGTCTGCACGGCCACTACGGTCGGGGGTTCGAATTCCCCCTCGGGCATGGATATTTGTGCCGTCCTTAGTAGTAGCTAGTTCATAAGTAGTTTGTAAGTTTAAGGACTGATGAGCCCGTAGTTAAGTCCCATAAGCTATACAAATATTTGAACATTTTTTGAAAGTTGGTGAAAGAAATTTCGTAAATACGAGATCTCCCCGAGACGAGTAATGTGTTTCTTTTAATGATTTCCACCCCAACTCAGGCATTATTTCCGTGACACTCTTTTTCCTGTAACGCGATAATTCAAAATGACCTGCTCTTTTCTGAAATTTTTCGAAGTTCTCCCTCAGTCCCACCTTGTGAGTGCACAGTAATACTCCGAACGTGGACAACGAAATGTAGTGTAGATGTTCTCTTTAGTGCAACTGCTGCATGCTCTACAGTTCTGCAAGTGAAATGCAGAATTTGCTTTGCATTCCCCAAAACATTTGCGGTTTTCTTTCTAATTTTAAGTTATTCGTGATTGGGATTCCTGAACATTTAGTTGAATTTACAGTCCTTAAAATTTGATTGATTTATTGCTTAAATTAAATTCATTGGATTTATTTTGTTGCTCATATCGATGACCTCACACTTTTGGTTATTTAGGCTCAATTGCAACTCATTCTCACCTAGTAGAATTTGTAGGATCAACAGATTTTCAACAAAGTCTAAATCACACCTTTCCTAAAACCCACTTTCATCCTCTACAAAAGTATTAAGGAAAAACGTTCACCAGTTTTCAGATGTTGGTTTGGTAAAAGGTCCGTGTCAGGCTTCAGATTATTCATTTATTTTATCGCTATCGCATCCTCTATTACTCTTAAATCCTGCTGAAGTTATCGAAATACAGGGTGAGTCAGGAGGAAAGGTACCGTACTTTTTTTTGAGGCGTGATATTAGTGGTGATTCTGAAGAAAACAAGGTCCATCAAACATGCCCTTTTCTTAACCGTTTCCGGCTAAATGAATTGTAAGGTGCCTACATCTAATTTTATATTTTCGATTCTATGTAAATTCCTACATCTAATTGTATATTTTCGATTCTATGTGTCTTGGAAATATTAATATATTTATTATTATTTATTTTTTATTCTACGCTAATTACTTAGCATATCTTAATACCCTATATTTTTGGATATGATATTATCGCTGGGCGCAGAGATTGTAGCGAATAAGGAAGCAGTTTTTTTTTAATCGATTAAGGAAGAAGATGGAGGTAAGTATGCGCCAGCCCAAAAAGAGGGGTAAGGAATTTTGTAATTACAGATTATATATCACGTAGAAGCGTGCTTTGACCCCATCTTTTTCATTGTTAGAAATGAAGTTACGCCCAAATTTTGTATTGTTACTGTTCATTGTAAATTGTTGAAAATAATTGTCAATTTCATTGTCTGATTTCTTCTGTAAAGTTCTGAGCACTGTAAAATTTTGCTTCAAAGTTAATGTAGGGCCCTTTGTTAAGACTAACAGATGCGTCATTATTTAATTGACTTAGTTTCCCCTTGCCTCTCTGCATTACTTTTATTTCAGTTCCATTTTTGAGTCAGCATACTTTACTTTGGATCACACTGCACTTTCCATACAGGAATTATTTATTTACTTGTGATGTTGCCTGTTGCCGCTACCTTTACTGCTGTTGCCGTGTTGCAGTAATTCTTGTGAGAGAATCGAATGCGTTATCCGATCCGACTTAGAGGTAAGTGCAAAAAGAGGGCCATAAATTCGACAAAAACAGAGAAATCACTTTCACTTTTTGCTACAGCTGCGGATAAAAGCCTTACCTCATTCTCAACTAATTAAATGCAGTTGTCATAAATTTCAAAAGAGTTATCTAGCCCCGACGTAAAAAGAGATACCCATTTTAGTTCAATTTTTATTCAAAGCAGATAGTTCACAGATATTCAGCCCATTTAAACAGATACCCTTCAGGATATCGCTCACTTTTCAATTTTTTATGTCTTAAACATGCACCTTTCACAACGAAAGTAACTAGGAACGAGAAAAGTGCAGGGAACAATAGATTAAGATACTGTTATGTAATGGTTTGTTTAATTGTGTATGTTTCCTCACAGAAGATGTTCAAACAGTCCACCGCCAACTTAAATGTATTTTGCTGCCCTTGTAGACAGGTGTTGCGTTGCTAATCGGAGCTTATTGTTGCATTGCTTTACTTGAGTACAGGCATGTAAAATGCGAGCGAGAAGTTCCTATAACATAACAGTATCTGAATTTACTCTCACCTACACTTGACTCGTTCGTATATGTTTTCATTGTGAATGGTATCTCTTTAAGTGATAAGAAATTGAAAAGTGGGAGATATCTTTGTAAGATCCCATCTCGAAAATGAGATTTCTCCAGGTGTGCAACATAGCTGTCAACTCCGTTCAGAAGTCTCTGGGAGAGCCAGCCATGACAAAAATATTTCAACTGGTACGTAAAACGTATGAGACAGGTGAAATATTCTCAAACCTTTTTTTATAAGTAATAATCCACATTCCAAAGAAATAAGGTGCAGACAGGTGTGAAAATTACAGAACCATCAGTTTAAAGTCATGACTGCAAAATACTATCACGAATTATGTACAGAAGAATGGAAAAGCTGGTAGAAGCCGACCTCAGGAAAGATCAGTTTCAGTTTAGATTCTGGAGAAATGTAGAAACCGGGAGGCAATACTCGCCTTACGACTTACCTTAGAAGATAGAATAAGGAAAGACAAACCTACATTTCTAGTTTTTGTAGATTTAGAGAAAGCTTTTGAAAATGTTGATTGGAATACACTCATTCAAATTCTGAAGTAACAGGAGTAAAATATAAGGAACGGAAGGCTACTTACAACTTGTACGTAAACCAGACAGCGGTTATCAGAGTTGAAGGGCATGAAAGGGATGCAGTGGTTAGGAAGGGTGTAAGACAAGAGTTGTGGCATTTCTACAATGTTATTCAATTTGTACATTGAGCTGGCTGTAAAGGAAAGCAAGGAGAAATTTGGAGAAGCAATTAAAATTCAGAGTGAAGAAATAAAAACATTGAGTTTCGCCGATGACATTGTAATTCTGTCAGAGACAGCAAAAGACCTGGAAGAGCAGGTTAATAAGTACAAAAACGAGACAGCCGTTGTCAGAGTTGAAGGGCATGAAAGGGATGCATTGTTTGAGAAGTGAGTAAGACAGGATTGTAGCCTTTCTCCAATGTTGTTCAGTTTGTACATTGAGCAAGCTATAAACGAAAGCAAGGAGAAATTTGGAGAAGGAATTAAAGTTCAGGATGAAGAAGTAAAAACATTGCGTTTTGCCGACGACATAGTAATTCTGTCAGAGACACCAAAGGACCTGGAAGAGCAGCTGAACGGAATGGACAGTGTGCTGAAAGGTGCATATAAGATGAACATTAACAAGAGTAAAACAAGGGTAATGGAGTACAGTCTAAGAAAATCAGGTGATGCTGAAGCAATTAGATTAGGTAACGAAACAATAAAGGAGGTAGATGAGGTTTGTTACTTGGGCAATAAAATAACAAATCATGGTCGCAACACAGAGGATATAGAATGCAGAATGGCAATGGGTAGAAAAGCGTTCTTGAAAAAGAGAAATTTGTTAACATCGCCTAAGGAGCCTAAGGAAGTCCTTTCTGAAGGTATTTGTGTGGAGTGTTGCCTTGTATGGGAGTGAAACATGGACGATGGCTTTTGGAATGTGGTGCTACAGAAGAATGCTGAAGATTAGGTGGGTCGGCCGCAGTGGCCGAGGGGACTGAGGCGCTTCAGTCACGGTCTCCACGGCCACTACGTTCGGGGGTTCGAATCCCCCCTCGGGCATGTATATTTGTGCCGTCCTTAGTTGTAGGTAGTTCATAAGTAGTTTGTAAGTTTAGGGACTGATGACCCCGTAGTTAAGTCCCTTAAGCTTAACAAACATTTGAACATTTTTGATTAGGTGGGTGGATCGCGTAACTAATGAGGAGGTACTGAAGAGAATTGGGGAGAAAAGAAATTTCTGGCATACCTTGATTAAAAGAAGGGATCGATTGGTAGAACACATTCTTAGACATCAAGGAATCGTGAATTTAGCGTTGGAGGGAAGTTTGTGGGGTAAAAACCGCGGAGGAAAACGCAGAGATGGATACAGTAAGCAGATTCAGACAGATGTAGGTTGCCGTTCTTATGTGGAGTTGAAGATGCTTGCTCAGGATAGGGTATTGTGGAGAGTTGCATCAAACCAGTCTCCGGACTGAAGACCACAACAACAACAGATAGGCAGGATGTGGCCCCCTTAAATACGACTGTACAGACTCTATGGAAAAGACGAGACAGCTGCGCGACGAAAAGTCTGCCGCGTGTGCCCACTGCAGCCAGTCGACGTCTGGTGACGCAGGAGGAGTGTCGGATGCTGCGAAGTGAAGGCGAGTAGAGGCTGGGCGCCCGGTGGAGCTGGTGTGGTGGCCCAAGGCTGCCCCCTGTCCCCCTGGCGGCTGGCAGGCTAGCCGCAGACCAAGGCGCCTTGGCTCCGGTTACCGCGGCTCTTTTTCCTCCCGTGGTCCCTGAAGCCAAACAAATCGCACACAATAAAAAAAGACGCCGAAACGACTGCGCATGCTCTACCGAGCACTTTATTTATTGCTGCAGGGACAAACGTTAAACCCTGAGCGTAACGCTTTGCGCTGCTGTACGATTACGTTATTGGCGAATAAATCAGCAGAAACAGTGGCTACAGTGATTTACCTGGGAATAGCTATTCAGAACGTTCTAAAGTGAAATGACTGCATGAAATAAATGGCAGGGAAAGCTGTCATTCATTGGGAAAAGCTTAATATGGGAGTGAAGTGGAACGTTCCTATCTCTTACATCTTAGGATCACCATCTTTGTTCCGTTCAGTATCCTCTTTCAGTGTCCTACTGTCAGTATAACTGTGAGGTTGTCTTCGGTCATTTTTCTCATCAGTGTTTAAAATGTGTACATCAATAAAACAGTCAGTCAGTTTGAGGCACGTAGCGAACAACGGACGCAGAGGATATCGTGCTCACAGGTGCGGTTCCTGTAGGGGAAAGCTTGTCCACTGTTGGTCGAGCTGATCTCTACGAGATTACGAGAGTAACTGAAGCGTCCGATCCTTGATTGTCTTGAGTGCACCCGTGCTCTCCCGATAATCCATTTGTAGTTTGGGGCGACGTCCCAGAGATAAATTAAATTGGTCCCAATCCCCCGGTTCCGACCAAGGTTTTCGGGAGGTTTTCCTTGGTTGTAAGGCCATCCCACTTATTCCCAATTGGGATCCCCCTTTGCCCCACTATCAGCTTGTCTGATAATTTGCTGAATAGATACACTCCTCGGAGTGGAGAATGAAAAGAATAAGGGGGGAGGCACGATTTCTGTGAGGAAGACGAAATATGCCAGCAGTCAGTTGTGAGACTGAAGAAATGAACGTCAAGAATGACTGTTGATCGTCGATACTTTTATTTCGTGAGACGCACTCTAACGTCCAAGATTAAGGACGAAAGGGCCTGTTGTGAATGCTGAAGTTGTTGCAAAAATGGATAGACTTGTAATATTCTTCCCTCGGTCTCCTACTGCTATTATTACCACCCTCCCTCCCCCCCAAGACGTCTCACCAATGCTAAATTCATGATTCCTTCACTCCTTGCTGTCTCAGAATGTGTGACCTACGAATCGATTAGTGAATATATGCACAGAATTTTTTCTCGCCTAATCTGTCCAGTACTCCCTCATTAGCTATGCGATCTACCCATCTAATCTTCAAAATTATCCTGTAGCATCAATTTTCAAAATCTTCTGTTTCGTCTGAACTCCTTATCGTCCACGTTTCACTCCAGAACAGGGCTACACTCGAGACAAATGCCTTCAAAAAAAGACTTCCTCACACCTAAATCAATATTCGATATCAAAAAATTTTTCTTCTTCAGAAATGTTTTCTGCTTATAACCATCCCAAATTTTATATCTTCTCTACTTCGTCCATCAGAAGTTAATTTCCTAACGAAACAACAAAAATCATCTATTATTTGTACTACCTAATCTACTTCCTTCAGCATTCCCTTGTTTTCTTAGACTACAAGAGATTTATATAGATTTCCAGCCAACATCAGTTTTTATTTCTTAGGATGTCCGCTTTCGGCGTTACTTAGACGTCATCTTCTGATCTACAGTATCTCACAATGTCACATACAGAGATAAAGAAGATGACGTCTAAGTAACGTCGAAAGCGGTCATCCTAAGAAATAAAAACTGATATTGGCTGGAAACCTGTATAAATTGATTTAGATCGCCCCAACGAACGACGAGTTTAAAAGTCGACCGCACATATCACTCACGGAAGGAAACGATGAGAAGATTTTTACGTGCACTGTACAAAAATGAACATATCACCTATTAGAAATCGGGCCTCACAAAGCTAGAAAGTATTTACATAGAGACCACACAGCGCCACATGATCACAAAAGGTTTTAACATACCAGGCCGTTATCAAACTGCAACTAGAATCACACCCACCACGTTTATCTATTGGAAATCACTGAATTGAAAAACGAGAACACATTTCCCCACACGATCGGAGAAAATATTCCAGAAAATGATTCTAAGTTCACGAGTCTAAGTTAGACGTGCTAGACAATGAAACGCTACCACCTCCAAACACAAGAACAGAACCAACCTTACCTCACCAGAAGACCAGCACAGAATGAACTGCCGAGTGGTCACGGGGACGCGAAAAGCCACCGGAAGCTAGAAAGTCTAAGAAACAGCAGTGGTGGGGACGGAGAGCAAGACTCGCGCTGGAGAGGACGTCCAGCCGACCAGCTTGTAACCAAAGGGTGTGGAAACCTCTTTGGTAGAACGATGCAAAGCGAGCTATCACTCCCCACATTCAGACAGCCATAGATTCTCGCACATCCACTTAAAAGTAAGACAAGTGCACATTCTCACAGTGGCGTAGCGGAGAAGCTACATGTATGCCACATTAATTAATATAATAATAAATTATTGACATAATAAAGTAAGAAAAACCTAGCAATATTAACTTATATTTTAACACGTGAAATAAAAATGCTATTCCTCAAGCCTTGAAAAGAGTGGGGTTCAAGTTTTAACAAAATGATAATCTAGCGACATTAACTAAATTGTAACTTTACAGAAATATACAAAAAATATATGGAAGACGACAGACGGTCGTCTTTCAAGTTCCATAGATACTGCAAAAGGTATTCAAATGAAAAGGTACGGAACGACACTGTGGGTAGTATAATTGATGCTTTTATTCAAAATTAATCACCAGCGCTTCCATTTGAGATGTTTTTTTAGCGGACCAAACATATGGACGTCACAGGGCGACATGTCCGGCCTGTAGGGCGGACGGTCAACATGCTCCCACTTGAAAGTGGCCAGTACACTTTGTGAGACCCTGGAGGCATGTGAACGCGCTTTATCATGGAGCAGTATCACTGCCTCCTAGAGCAGCCTACACCGTTTGCTCTTGATGGACTTGCGCAGGCTAGGGAGTTGGGTTGGGTTGTTTGGTTGGGATGGGGGGGACTGAAATGGAAAGGTTATCTGTCCCCTAGTGGGGAGGGGAAGGATGAGGATAGGAGAGAAGGAGAGGGGGAAAGGAAATGCAGTCTGGGAAGCAGAGAAGGAAGGAAGATTGCATTAGCTCGGGGCTCCATGCTCGCTACGCACGTACTCACGAAAGAACCGTGAGCCCTCTGGGGGGTGGCCACAGAGTATCTCACAGTACATGTCACTCTTAATGGTTTTTCCGTGCTAGAGGAATTCGGACGTCGAAAAAGACGGTGAGCATCACCTTGCCTCCTGAGGGCTCAGTCTTGAAGTTTTTAGGGGGCGGTGTCGAAGCATGCTTCGCGTTCCTAGGTGTCGCGCTACGTTATCCCAAAGCGGCATATTCAAATTTCAAAACAGGTTTGGGTGCTAAGACGTGTCGTACCTTTTCACTTGATCACCCGTCGTACATACCATTACCCTCGGACTGCTGCTGGTAATATTCATACCGCAGTCGCTCAGTGCAAGTGCCTCACTACCTTGCCACCTGCCTCAATCACCCTCCTATGAAGAGACGCCTGGGCGCGTTGTTGGGCCTCGTCAGAACAGGCGTCCATTCCTGGCGCTAATTGCGACACTCGTCGCATCGCTCGATACGTGCCATGCGGCGCTCGGCGGTCAGAGGCAAATTGCTGCGCGACGAGAATACGGGCCGCGGCGATGGGCTCGCCGACAGCTCTGAATGCAGCCGCGGCGCGGACTGCCTGCCTCGCTGGCACTGCTCTCTGTGTGCACGGCGTCTGACGGGACCAGCCCAGCATACTGTCCGTGGCTCTCCGTCTAGCGCTGCTAGAGCCCAAATACACGCCCAGGAAAGAAATGGAGCACCTTCAACAACTGTGCTCAGTGGCACCACCGTGTAATACACTCTCGTAACAGAGGTCATGGGATGTCTCATGATAAGGTGTCGGACCTTTCACGGCACAGTTCCGCTACTCGATATGGCATCGACTCGACAACTATTTGGAAGTCCCCTGCTGGACTATTGGGTCATGCTACCTCCATAGCCGTCCGTAATTGCGAAACCGTTGCCAGTATAGGATTTTGCGCACACATTCACATCTCTGTTATGTCCCGTAAAAGTTCGACGTCGATCTCGGGGGCGAAGTCATTCGCTGCAACTGTCCAAAATGTTCCAGAAACCGCGAACAATTTTGACCCAGTGACAAGGCGCCTTGTCATCTATGAACATTACATCGTTGTTTGAAAACATCATGAATGGGTGTGAATGGTCTCCAAGTAAACTAACATAGCAATTTTCAGTCAATGATCGGTTCTATTCAACCAGATAACCAAGTCCATTCAATGTAAAAACAGTCCATTTAACACTGGTCAAAACAATTTCGGGATTTTGGGTTCTTGTTTTGGTTATATTGTTTCTGATTTTAATTATTATTATAGTTTATTTCCCTTAATTTTTTTTATCTTTCGTTATGTTGATATTTAAGTTCTGAAGTATTGTCATCGGCAGAATGAACTACAGAGTGAAGACAACATTACAGCAACCGCCGGCCGCGGTGGCCGAGGGGACTAAGGCGCTTCAGTCACGGTCTGCACGGCTACTATGGTCGGGGGTTCGAATCCCCCTTCGGGCAAGGATATTTGTGCCGTCCTAGTTCGTAAGTAGTTCATAAGTAGTTTGTAAGTTTAGGGACTGATGACCCCGTAGTTAAGTCCCATAGACTATACAAACAAACAAACATTACAGCAACCGAGTAGTAGTGGTTGCTACAGAAGAGGGATCATGTAACTTGTGTTTACTCTACCAAACGAATGACACAAGCAGATGGGTTCAGATAGTGTAGTGAGCAGGTACTGCAAAGCAAGAACGACGTCACTTACCCGAAGCTATAGCAAGGTGAGCCAAAGGAAAGTTTGAAACACATAGGGAAGTGGCTCGAGCTATTGAAGTATCCCAAAGTGTAATTTACAGAACCTGGACACGAATTCGGACAACACGAATTGTTTTTAAAAACAGGCAAGGCCAAGGATGTCGACGGGTAATATTGCCGAGAACCCCAAGTTAACCAACTGCCGGCGTGGCGCAATGTATAGCATCACCGATTGCGGTGCTGAAGCTCGTCGGTTCAATCCCGTCCCGTAATTATCATTTCCAGAATATTGTAGGCCTAATTTTTTAAATCACGGTTCATGTACTCGTCAGACGTTTTCCCCTTATTTCACCAGTTTAAGTGTTGAATTTCCAAAAATATCGAAACACTTGTTTTTTAAATTCCAAGCAAAAATTTAAATCCGAAGTGTTGTATTTCTTGCTTCAAAATTACATTAATAGCAACATATTGGCACGAGACACCACGTAAACCGACTGCCGGCGTGGCGCAGGGGATAGCGTCACGGATTGCGGTGCTGAATTTCGCCGGTTCAATCCCACCCACAAGCCAAAATTTATTTATTTGTAATTAACAATTCCAGAATGTTCTACATGTTTCTTATGTTCACTTTTAATTTGAACATGTTTCTTATGTTCACTATTCTTCTAATTTCTGGTACATTCTGTCTATGTATAAATAGCAGGGCACTCTGCCCGAAAGGCAGTCAATGCTGCGTGTATGTTCAGTTCGCAATAAAATTGCTTTCAGTGTGTGTTTTGTTGAGTAGACAACCCTGCCTTCGAAGTCAAGCCTGCTTCCATTTCAATGCGACAATATCAGCAAGATATGACGGTTATCTCCGGTTAACAGCCTGTCAAGACAGGAAGCTGAATCAACTCAGCTGCAACGCACCATCCAGGCAGAAACAGCATGCGCAATATCTAAACAAACCGAAATCGCCTACGAAAATGTGGCCTCTACACACAGAGTCCCATTAAATGCAAGGCACCATTTAACCCACAGAAATTGGACGAAGGAACATCAGTATTGTAGTCGTAACGAATGGCCCCAGGTCTTGTTGACAGATGAGTCAACATTTTGAGTTCAGTCGGGGAATCGTCGTTCCCTCATCTGGAGAGAAAGTGGAACTCGAAACGATCCTTCTTATGCGCAGGAAACATCAGCATATACTCGTGGTCGAAGTGTGGGCAGCCGCCGTTCTAAAAGGAATGGATTCGCCCAGCGCACGAGAAAGGTCGGATTTTACTAGGCACGGTCTGCACCTCAATAGGTATGGGAAGGGGAGGTTGGCAAAGCTCATAGGTGACAGTGTAGTAGGGTGTGGGGGTTTCACTCATGGAAAAATTCCTGTAGTAGTTGGTGTTAGGGCTGCACTTTTTTTAGACTGAAGACAGCTGATAGATATTCCAGCTTAAAGGAAGTCCCTCTAAGAAATGAACCACCTTTGACAAAGTCTAAGAATATAAGTAATAAGGGAATTACTGGTTTTCATCAAAATATACAGGGTATCAGAGATAAAGTTAATGAAATGCTTATTGATACTGATGCTGACATTATTGGAATTTCAGAGCACTTTTTAAGTGGTGTGACAATTCAGAGACTTCCTTTGCCAGGATACAGGTTAGCTGCCTTCTACTCTAGGAGTTCCTTGCAGTGTGGGGGAGTGGCCATGTATGTAAAAAACGATTTTTCATCGGAGTCAATCGATTTTTCTAAACACTGCACAGAACAGATATTTGAATGTTGTGCAGCAGTTGTTAATGTTAATGGAGCTAAACTAATAATAGTTGTTATTTATAGATCCCCTGACTCAAATTTTAAAATGTTTCTGCCCAAGCTGGAATTGGTTCTGGGTTCACTGTATAGGAAGTATAAAAATTTAATTGTGTGTGGAGATTTCAACATTAATTGTGTAGGTGATAGCTCAAGGAAAAGTCAGCTGTTAGATCTATTTAATTCCTATAACATGATGCAAACAGTATTTTTTCCAACAAGAGTGCAAGGAAATAGCAGTTCTACCATTGACAATATTTTTGTTCATTCTTCATTATTAGATGGGCACTCTGTCAGCAGAATAGTAAATGGCCTATCAGACCACGATGCCCAACTTTTAATTCTAAAAAGTATTTGTTCTCAAACAAATGTTAAACATAAATATCAACTACTCAGAAAAGTTAATCCAGTTGCAATTGAGACCTTTTTAAGCCTAATTAAGGAACAAGAATGGCAGGATGTTTATAGTGCTGATAATGCAGATGATAAATATAATGCTTTTCTGAACACATTTATTATGTTGTTTGAAAGTTGCTTTCCGCTAGAACGCTCAAAACAGGGTACTTTCAGTAACAGACAACCAGGGTGGCTGACAAAGGGGATAAGAGTATCATGTAGAACTAAGCGGGAGTTGTATGAAAATGTTAGAAGCAGTCAGAATGAAGATGCAGTAGCTCATTACAAACAGTACTGTAAGGTTCTGAAAAATGTCATTAAGAATGCAAAAAGTATGTGGTACGCAAAAAGAATAGCAAACTCTAGGGATAAAATTAAAACTATCTGGTCAGTCGTGAAGGAAGTGTCTGGTCAGCAGCAGCAGGTAGAAGATATAACGTCTGTGCGTAGTAGGAATGTTTCTGTTACTGACAAGTTAGATATATGTGCAATATTCAATAATCACTTTATGAATATAGTAGAGGAACTAAACAAAACTCTAGTTTCTACAGGTAATCATATAACGTTTTTAGAAAATGCCTTTCCGAGGCTGTTACCTGAAATGATCCTTCATGATACTTCCATAGGTGAGATTGAGTCAATAATTAAATCACTAAAGACTAAGGACTCTTGTGGATATGATGGGGTATCTAGCAGAATTCTAAAGTACTGTTCTCCATATGTTAGCCCAGTACTAAGCCATATTTGTAATTTTTCCTTTCAGAATGGTCAGTTTCCTAACAGATTAAAGTACTCAGTAGTGAAACCGCTTTATAAAAAAGGAGAAAGGGATAATGTAGACAACTATAGACCTATTTCTATGCCATCGGTTTTTTTCCAAAGTTATTGAAAAGGCTGTATATTCAAGATTATTTGATCATTTCAGTTCACATAATTTCCTGTCAAACGTACAGTTTGGTTTTAGAAGTGGTTTAACGACTGAAAATGCTATATTTTCGTTTCTCTGTGAGGCACTTGATGGGTTAAATAAGAGGCTACGGACATTAGGCGTCTTCTTTGATTTAACAAAAGCGTTTGATTGTGTTGATCACAAAATATTGTTGCAGACGTTGGAACATTATGGAATACGGGGAGTAGCCCACAACTGGTTCACCTCTTACTTTAATAATAGACAACAGAAGGTAATTCTCCGCAGTGTAGAAAATGGCTATGACGTGCAATCCCAATGGGGCACAATTAAGTATGGGGTGCCCCAGGGGTCTGTTTTGGGACCATTGCTGTTTCTTATTTATATAAATGATATGCCTTCGAGTATAACAGGTGATTGTAAAATATTTTTGTTTGCTGATGATACCAGCTTGGTAGTAACACAGTATCAAATAATGCAGTTCAAGAGATAAGTTCATGGCTAGTAGAAAACAAGTTGATGTTAAATCACAGTAAAACTCAGTTTTTACAATTTCTAACACATAATTTGACGAAAGCTGACATTATGATTACACATAATGGGCATGTGATAAGTGAAACTGAACAGTTCAAATTTCTAGGTGTTCATGTAGACAGTAAGCTGTCATGGAAAGCCCAAAACTAAATTCTGCTATATTTACCATTAGAACAATATCTGAGATAAGTGATTTTTCAACACGAAAAGTAGTCTATTTCGCTTACTTTCACTCACTTATGACGTACGGCATTGTTTTTTGGGGTAACTCGCCTGATGCAAAAAGGATATTTCTGGCTCAAAAACGGGCGGTTCGAGCAATATCTGGTGTAAGTTCGCGAACGTCATGTCGACCCCTTTTCAGTAGTCTGGGAGTTTTGACTCTGGCGTCACAATACGTTTTTTCTTTAATGTCGTTTGTTGTTAATAATATCAGCTTATTCCCACGAGTTAGTAGCTTTCACTCGGTGAATACTAGACAGATGTCTAATCTACATTTGCATCACACCACCTTAACACTTGTGCAGAAAGGGGTGCAGTATTCTGCGGCATCCATTTTCAATAAGCTGCCACAAGAACTAAAGAATCTTAGCACTAATCCACATGCTTTCAAATCTAAATTGAAGAGTTACCTCGTGGCTCACTCCTTTTATTCTGTCGAGGAACTCCTAGAAAAGTTAAACAATTAAGGTAATTAATTTTTCTTTATTGATTCATTTCACTTTGTCTTAAGATTGTCGTGTGCAAAGGACAACTTAAAATTTTTCTATTACCATTCTTGTGTAACAATGTATTGACTTGTTCCATGACCATGGAGTCTTACTCCTCAAGTGGGTCCTATGGAACAGAAAAAACCAATAAACAATAAACAATAAACAGGGGCCACGACTTATCTCACGAGCCCTACAGAATGGCGCTTTGACTGCTCGGAGGTTTAAAGGTGAGAGAAGTCGGCCTTTTATTGCGCCCTACGCTGGCGCCATAGCAGATGGGTTCTTTCAGGTAGATGATAACGCTCGTCCCCACAGAGCTGCACTGATGAATAATGCTTGAAGGTGAGGGAATTGAACGATTTTAGTGGCCAACGTTTTCACTGAACCATATTAAGACTGTCTGGGATGCACTTAGCAGACGCATTGCAGCCAGACCAGCACTTACCACAATGCTTGCAGAGGTGGATATTGCACTCATGGGACAATGGCCAAATATCCCTCAAGAGCTGATTGGTAACGTCTTATTGTCTCTGCCACACACGTACTGTCCGTCCGAGGTGATCAGACACCATATTAGTGGGCAACGAGGATGCGCATTTCACTATTATGGTAGTCCCATTGTGCCTCGTTCTAAAGGGGCCAAATGTTCAAATGTTCAAATGTTTGTAAAGTCTATGGGACTTAACTACGGGGTCATCAGTCCCTAAACTTACAAACTACTTATGAACTACATACAAACTAGGACGGCACAAATATCCATGCCCGAGGGGGGATTCGAACCCCCGACCGTAGTGGCCGTGCAGACCGTGACTGAAGCGCCTCAGTCCCCTCGGCCACCGCGGCCGGCAAGTCCACTGCCTGACTTTCCTTTCCTTAACTTTTTTTAGTTATTTTCTGAAATTTATTCTAAGCGAATTGAATTTCATTTTTACATCCTCCTTAGTGGCCGAATGATATTTCTCCTGGTGTACCTTAAGGGGGATATTGTAGGCCTAATTTTTTAAATCACGGTTCATGTACTCGTCAGACGTTTTTCCCTTATTTCGCCAGTTTAAGTGTTGAATTTCCAAAAATATCGAAACACTTGTTTTTTAAATTCCAAGCAAAAATTTAAATCCGAAGTGTTGTATTTCTTGCTTCAAAATTACATTAATAGCAACATATTGGCACGAGACACCACGTAAACCAACTGCCGGCGTGGCGCAGGGGATAGCGTCACGGATTGCGGTGCTGAATTTCGCCGGTTCAATCCCACCCACAAGCCAAAATTTATTTATTTGTAATTAACAATTCCAGAATGTTCTACATGTTTATTATGTTCACTTGTAAATTCTACTTGTTTCTTATGTTAACTGTTCTTCTAATTTCTGGTACATTCTGTCTGTGTATAAATAGCAGAGCACTCTGCCCGAGAGGCAGTTAGTGCTGCGTGTATGTTAAGTTCGTAATAAACCTGCTTTCAGTATAAGTGCTGTGTTCTGTTGCCTTCGAAGTCAAGCCTGATTCCATTTCAACGTGACAATATTTTCAAAAAACCGTTCATCCCTTATTTCATCCCCTTACGGATGGGAATATCGAAAACTCGCTGATGACTACATCTAAGATAAACAACGTCTACAAATTTCAAGTTTCTATAGTCTATAGATCAACTATTCAGCGCCGTTTTATGTCTTTTAGAAATGGATCGAGAACGCGAAATTACTTTCTCACACTTTCGCATTATCCTTGGTAGTTTTATACTTTTCAAACTGCAATATGCACTTATTTTTCTATATTCATACGGTTGTTGCAGAAAAAAAAACTGAAGAATGTGCATCACGCAGTGATCTGTGGCATTACGTTTCGCTGTATATTGAAAGTAGCCTGTTAAATTATTTAAGTAAGATCTCGGGCAGTTGAGATCTGCAAATGCAAGTTAAAACGCTCACTGCTGCTCTAAATTCTTTTGTGATTGGCCACAGTAATCACGCAACACAAAATTATCTAACTGCTCACTCCTTTAGGGAGCAGCCAACGTTTTAACAAACACAAATTTAATGTACAAAAATGAATAGATAAACATGTGACAAGAAGCATGAAATTATAAAGCAGAGGTTTGATACTTTAAATCATCATCTATTCAATAAAATGAAGAAGCAAATAAATGTGGGGAGACCAAATTAAGCACAATAAAGCACACACCTTGTCCAAAAGTGAATTAAATCATAAAGTTACTGCCCGTAATAAACTTGTTTCTGCCCTTTATGAATATGTAGGTAATGTGGGAGGAAATTTGCAAACATACACGCGCATAATGCTTGCGACACATTACCCATGTGGCAACTCTTGTTAGCAGCGGTGAAACGAAGCGTCAGCGGCCTATTGTCGAGATGGCGAGTGTCTTGAAGCACTATTGCCAACACATTACGCACCAAACGCACTCAAGTTCAGGGAGGCAGCGGCATACTATTCTTAAGTACCACGTGGCGTTTGACCACAATGAATTACATTACATTACTCAAGAAAACTATCTCTGATAAACCAATACTGCCTGATCACAAAGAAATCGAAGTCCTAACAGCATGCCTTCCCGTCAGCATGATTTCACAATGTACTCACGTCGGTCGTCGGAGCAAGAGTGAAGCCCTAAGGCCACGCCAAAACCTACCCCAACACACACAAGATGTAGAGCGCGCTAAAACCCATACAGACCGCGTTCAGAGTATAGTATCTACCAACCCTCGCTACGTGGGGAAGATAATACTCTCTTCTAGAGCTCCCAGAGAGGTCTCTTGTCACCTCTTTCGTCCAAGATTAGGTTGGTACCTCACTAAGAACAAAACCTCGCTTGTTGTTGCTGCTGTGATCTTCAGTCCGCAGATTGGTTTGCGGCAGATCTCCACGCTACCCTGCCCTGTGCAAGTCTCTTCATCTGAGAATACGTTCGGCAACCTACATCCTTTCGAATCTGCTTACTGTTTTCGTCCCTCGGTCTGTCTCTACTATTTTTACCCCACACACTTCCTTCTAATGCTAAGTTGATGATTCCTTGATGTCTCAGAATGTGTCCCACCAACCTATCCCTTCTATTAGTCAGGATATGCCAGAAACTCCATTTCTCTCCAATTCGGTTAAGCACCTCATTAGTTACGTGATTTACCCATCTAATTTTCATCATTCTTCTGTAGCACCACATTTCGAAATCTTCTATCATCTCTTTGTCTGAACTGCTTATCGTCCATGTTTCACTCCCATACAATGCTACATTCCAGACAAATGCTTTCAGAAAGGACTTCCTAACGTTTAAATTAATATTGGGTGTTAACAAGTTTCGCTTCTTTAGAAATGCTTTTTTTCCCATAGCCATTCTGCATTATGTATCTTCTCTACTTCGGCCATCAGAAGTTACTTTGCTACCCAAATAACAAAACTCATCTGCTTCTTTTATTGTCTCATTACTTAATCTAATTCCTTCAGCATCGTCAGATTTTCTGACATAACATTCCATTACCTTCGTTTTACTCTTGTTAATGTTCATCTTTTATCTTCCTTTGAAGATACTGTCCATTGCATTCAATTGCTCTTCCAGATTCTCTGCAAAATTACTATGTCAGCGGCAAAAAGCAAAGTTTTAATTTCGACTCACTGAACTTTAGTTCCCTCTTCAAATTTTTCCTTGCACTCCTTCTCTACTTGCTGAATGTACAGATTGAACAACATTGGGGAAAGGTTACAACCTTGTCTTACTCCCTTCCCAATCTCTGATTTCTTTTCTTGCCCGTCGACCGCTGTCTGGTTTCTGTATAGGTTGAATATATCTCATCGCTCCCTATATTTTACCCCTGCCACCTTCAGAATTTGGAAGAGTGTATTCCAGTCAACATTGTCAAAAACTTTCTCCAAATCAACAAACGCTAAAAAAGTTGGTTTGCCTTTCCTTAGCCTATCTCCTACGATAAGTCGTAATGTGAGTATTGCTTCCCGTGTTCCTACATTTCTCCTAAATCCAAACTGATCTTCCCCAAGGTAGGGTTCCACAGGTTTTTTCCATTCGTCTATAACTAATTCATGTTAGTATTTTGGAACCAAGACATATTAAACTGATAGTTCTGTAATTTTTACATTTGTCTGCACTGGATTACTTTGGAATTAGAATTACAATATTCTTCTTGAAGTCGGAATGTATTTCCCCAGTCTCATACATCTTGCATACCAGGTGATACAATTATTTCACGACTGGTTCTCCTAACGATATCAGCAGTTCAGATGGGCCTTGTTTCGACTCCTTCAGCGCTCTGTCAAATTCTTCTCGCAGTATGATATTTCCTATCTCATCTTCCCCCACTCTGTCTTCCATTTCTAGAATACTGCCTTCAATTTTATTTCCTTTGTATAGGCCCTCTATATATTCCTTCCACAGTTCAGCTTTCCCCTCTTTGCTTAGTATCGGTTTTCCTTCTGAGATGGAGGTGTACGTGTACGGAGACAACCTCGTGGATCTGTGGACCCTATATGTAAGCAGGGGACTGTTCCAGCTGGTGTAGACTCTGTAACGTTGTGAGGCGGGTGCAGTTGGAGTGATACGACTCTGACAGGTGACACGTACGTAATAACCTGGCTGATTAACTGCATTCATTCGTCCATTTTGCGGTCCGACGTACTTTGGCAATTCCAGCAAAACAATGAGACTGCCCACACGCCCATAATTGCTACTGAGTGGCTCCGCTTGCCACCAAAGTCCCCAGACATGTACGTTATTGACCATACTTGGGATGCCTTACAGCATGCTGGTCAGAAGAGATCTCCACAACTCGTCTCTTACGGATTTATTAATAGTCCTGCATGGTGTCAACTTCATCCAGCACTGCTTCGTCATTAGTCGAGTCCATGCGACGTCTTGTTGCGGCATTTCTGCGTGCTCGCCGGGGCCCAACATGATATTATGCATATGTGCCAGTTTCTGTGTCTGTACGTTAGAAACTCTTCAGTCGAATCAAACATTTCATGTGATAAGTCGTAGACTCACATTTTTTTTTTTTTTTTTTTTTTTTTTTTTTTTTTTTTTTTCAGTGGGGAAAAGTGCTAAACGTATCAAACGCTTTCTGGAAGTCAATGAATACCCCATTCTACAGGGAGCTTGTACATACTGCTTTCCGGGTCTCGTGGAGGATAGTCCTAAATGGGTTTAATATGATTATTGCTTTCACAACCCCTTGTTGCTTTCGCTACCCCTGTTCATTCCTACAAAGCAGATGTTCGGTCTCCAGAAATGTCATAATACACGAGCATAAAAGCATAAGGTATGTTCCAAAATTCTACAGCAGAACGACATCAATAGTTAGTAGTTTTGTGTATCTGTTCGAGGACCCTTCTTGTAAACGGGAATAACCCGCACCTCCTTTCTTTATTTATTTTTCAATCATTAACACCGCTTCGCTCCTCTAGAGACTTACGGTACACTGCTACTGTAAGGGGAGACAAGTTCCTTCCCATGCTTCGCTTGGGGTACATGCTTTATTTAATCAGCATTAGATAATGGTATAAAGAAAGATCGTAATTTAAAGTATTATCTGTAACCATATTTGGCAGAATACTCTAATCTCGATGCGGCGCTCCAGTCACAGTCTGCGCGGCCACTTCGATCGGGGGTTCGAATCCCCCCTCGAGCATGGATATTTGTGCCGTCCTTAGTATTAGCTAGTTCATAAGTAGTTTGTAAGTTTAAGGACTGATGACCCCGTAGTTAAGTACCATAAGCTCTACCAACATTTGAAAATTTCTAATCTTGATAGATTCTTTCCTTCTTTCTTTCTCTTTAGCCGTTTGTCCCACACAGGCAGGGTCGGCTTGTTAATGCGGATTTGGCTGTTAGTGATTACGGGGTGGCCGGATGCCCTTCCTGCCGCCACCCCATGCCCCCCGGGAGGAAATGTGTACCCCAAATGTCAGCTTATAGTGTTATACATGTGAAAGTGTAAAGTATTACGAAATGTTTGCGAATCGTGTAAGTGAGGCGGGGCTTGGGAACCAGCCCGGTACTCACCTAGGTGGATGTGAAAAACCGCCTAAAAACCACATTCAGCCTGGCCGGCACTCCGACCCCCTTCGTAAATCCGCCGGGCGGATTCGAACCGGGGTTGGTATGCCTCCCCGTCTCGGAAAGCGGTGCGTTAGACCACACGGCTAGAGCGGGTACTCTAATCTCGATAGATAATAGACAGATTTTCATGATATCTCTATAGTTAGCTTGAGAGTAAATGAAAAGCAAAATCATGACTGTCCCACCGACAACGTGGTTACTATATTCGGAGGATATGCTCTGAGTTTGTTAAGGATACACAAGAATATCGTTTGTGCCCTTTGAAAAGAGCCGTCCGAACATTTGCTTGGAACGATTTTGGGAAATCATGGAAACCTAAATCTCCATGGCCGGAGACCGTTGCACCGCCGTTCTCTCAGTGTGCTAATCACTGTGCCACCTACTTTGGTAAATTGATGGTACGTAGGCCAACTTATGGAATTTAATTTCAAAAAACTCGGATCGCTTCATAAAATATCATACTTTACAGTTTTACGAACAACTGTCGTGTCCATATGTTTATTTCTCAAAATCAAATGTTCAAATGTTTGTAAATCTGTCGGACCAAACTGCGTGGTCATCAGTCCGTAGCTTACAAACTACTTAACCTAAGGTAAACTAACCTAAGGACAACAAACGCACACCCATGTCCTACGGAGGACTCGAACCTCCGACGGCGAGTAACTGCGCGCTCCGCAGCGAGACGCCTTAGACCACTCGGCTACTCCACCGCGGCGTTTATTTGTCAGAAAACACTATTCTCAACAATATGACGACTACAAAAATTGGGTTTAGTTGGCTATAATAGATAAACATATTTATTGTTTTTGGTTCACCTATTAAAAACTTGCAGAAATTAAGGTGTTTCTTTTGATAAGCTTTCTTTATATGAATACTCCATCCTAAATGGATTATGAGAATATTTAAGAAACGTAAATTGTATCTCACACTATAATGTTCTCTTCCTTTCATTTTCATCATAATCACCATGAACATTTAAATACTATTTGTCAAGTTGTGGAACCAAGTTTTGGATCCCAACATCAAAGAACTCTGCTGCCTGACAAAAAAAAAAAAAAAAAAAAAAAAAAAAAAAAAAAAAAAAATTGTTAGTAATAGTTTCTTTCAACATGTCATCATTTTTCAATCTCTTTACACTAAGAAATTCCTTCTGTTTTGGAAACAGATGAAAGACTGATAGTGCTATGTCAGGGCTGTATGACAGATGATCCAGTAATTCGCAATGAAACTTCATGACAGTAGGTCGTACAGATCGTTCTTCACCAAGAACATTAGTCCTTCGTCCATTAAACAGCCTAGACCATTTACGCACGTTACCATCATTCATTCTATCTGCGCAATAAACTAGCTGTGAAGTTCCGCAGGTCGAACTTGTTTTGCATTTAAGAAAATGTTTGTTAACCTTAAGGGACTTAACTTGGAAGAGACCAGGAGACTGGAAGGTATCAAAAATGTTCAAATGTTTGTAAAGCTTATGGGACTTAACTGCAGGGTCATCAGTCCCTAAACTAACAAACTTCTTATGAACTAGTTTATACTAAAGACGGCACAAACATCCATGCCCGAGGGGGGTTCGAACCCCGACGGGGAACGGCCTCGCGCATCGCAGCATAGCGCCTCAATGCGTTCGGCCGCTCCGCCGCGGCTGTATTTAAGAACCGAATAACCGAGCGTCCTTCCCAGTCGGCTGGATTAGTCATTGTCATAAAGCAGAATAACCGTACAGCCAACACCGGCCGAGACGTGAAACGCGATGGCGTCGTGAATGGTCGTTATGTGACACGATGCACGAACAAGATGCGCTGTCGCTTCTTACTCTAAAAAATGACCTTTGTATTTTACTTCTTGCTCCGGAAAAAAAATATTGACAAGCGAACCTATAAGAGTTCCTTTTTTACCTGCTGGTATCTAGAACCCTAAAAGGCCCTTCTGGTATTAGCAGCAGTTCATCTCTGGCAGCGACGCTCGCACTTCATCTTCATTAAGACATCCGCGCGCAGTACCAGCTGAAATCACTCTTCTCTGACTGCAAGCTTTACTAGCTGGCAAGAGTCGCAGCCATATTTATCTGCGGACACGAGAGGGAACCTCCTCCCCCTTCTTGCACGTACCTGTTACCCTGTCAGAACAAATTTAACTACACAAGCCAGGCACGTGTGCAAAAAGACATACACACACACAGTTTTGGGTAATAATTTATTGCGTCACGACCGCTTAGATACATAATTGATCCATTTACTACACAAATATTTATAAAAGTCGGATTCTTCCAACTGGCATAATGTCTGCTTTTAAAAATATATGCACACTTGTGCCATAGTGCGCCAGGGAGGTTTCAAAGTTCACGTGTAAACTTGGCTTCGAGTGAAGAAATTGCAATAGTTGTAGTAGACTAAATGGATACATGTTTTTCTGCAGTTTTGTATAACAGCTAATCGTTTTCGTCAGTCTGTGACACTGTGACAGATTTTATTTCGATAAAGGCGATATCGATTTCTAAAATACATTGAATTCGGCAATGGTGCTGGTTTTTTTTTTTTTTTTTTTTTTTTTTTTTTTTTTTTTTTTTTTACAATCGGCTATATGAGCAACACACTATTTTTTGTCATAATCAAAGGACACTAATTTCATATCCAATTAGCATAAAGTACAGCACTGACTTTTGAAATGTTACGTGGTGCTGCGGAAGGGAGAAATGTCAGATGTCGACCTAAAACCTGTGCAGCAGAATCGCACACACTCTCTGGTCACCAAAAATCGAGTCGAATTTTTTGAGTTTTCTTCGCTAACTGGGTAGGTGGGGTCGCCTTCGCTGTTCTACGCACACATATGCTTTGATTCACTTGTGCGGGTCACTTGTACATCATACAGGTACGCCGCAGACTGCTCCGACGACTTAATGTGGAACATTGGTCATCAGTGTACGTCATTGTACCTGGTCACTGAACCTTCGGGATGCCGAACATGCGTTCATAGCTTACGAACATAGTCTAAGAACGAGAGAGCGATGACCCCATAAGCACTTGGGTGCCGGAAATATTTAGTACACCTAGAAAGACAAGGTGGATTTTCACTCGATTATCACAGATGCTACCTACGGGATAGTAAATGTACTGAATGGTTTCAACGTCGTCCGCTAACAGATGGCGTAATGACGTAGCTGCCAGAGACCCATCTGTGTGTATCCTACCACCTATACAGGGCGAGGCATTTAAAACTGTTTTTCGAAATGATTGAAAAAATTCAAATCTTATTTTTTAAAGATGCAATAAAAGTTGTTAACCTCCAACAGGGGCATCCAATAACGTAAAGCTCCACTCCTCTGCACCACACTTGGGGGGAGGGAGGGGGAGTGGCGGAAGAGGAGGTGAATTTGAAATCTTAAATAGGTACCCCAATTTTTTATTCCAGATTTCGACTTTCCAGGAGAAAATATGTAACTCTTACATGAAACATTTTTTCGTTTCATGACCGATGAAGGTGTAATCGGTAAAAATGAAAATGAGATGTAGATGTAAAATGGTAATATCTCAAACAAATACACATCAACAGTTTACACTTACTGCAGGGCGCGATCTGTTTTTATGTAAAATATTATTGCCAAGATCTCTAATTCAAATTTTCACTTACGAACATAGTCTGAAAACGAGAGAAAGACGACCCCATAAGCACTTGGGTGTACAGTTCTGGAAAAAAATTTAGTACACCTAGAAAGAGAAGGTCGATTTTGACCCGATTATCACAGATGCTACCTACGGGATTGTAAATATACTGTATGGTTTCAAAAATATGGAGGAAAATCAAAATAATTGCTATCTTCAAACCTGGGAAAGAACCTTCTAATCCACAGAACTACCGACCTATCTCATCATTATTCCATCTTTATAAGATATTTGACAGGTTGCTTTTTAATCGGCTCTCACCAAAGATTGATAACCTCCTCAAACCTGAACAGGCAGGTTTTAGACCCCAATGAAATTGTACAGTTCAAGTAACTTACTTAACATATAGAGGATGGGTTTGAAAAGGGGAAGATCACAGCAACAGCATTTATCGAGCTATCATCTCCTTATGACAGTCTAACACCGTATAATGCTGCACAAGGTCTATAAACTGAAGAAGGACTATGGTTTCACCAGAATAATTGCCACCTTACTACACAACCGCAGATTCTATGGTGAATTCCAAGGAAGAAACCAAAGAAATGGCCTACCCCAAGGGATCGTACTGTCTCCGACGCTCTTCAACATCTGCACAAACGATTAGCCAAGACCCTTTACCTTTACAACGTTTCATATATGCCGATGACCTTGCCTTGACAGTACAGACAGATGATTTTTCAAGAAGCATAACAGGTTCTTACAACAGCTCTATATACCTTGTGTGATTATTGCAAGAAGAACCACTTGAAGCCAAACCCACAGAAAACTCAGGTCTGTGATTTTTACCTTCGAAACCGGCAGTCAGGAAGGAAACTGAAGTGATTTGGGAAGGAACTGAACTGGATCATTGTTTTACTCCCATATATCTTGGAGTACCTTAAATGAATCGTTAACCTATCGACAGCACTGCCTTAACACTAAACACTAGGTGGCAGCCCGAAACAACACAATCCGGAAGTTCATTTGTAATAATTGGGTTCCGAACCCCAGGTAGTCCGCACTTCTGCAGTTGGCACTCTGTTTCTCCACTGGTGAATATATATGCCTGTCCTGTATGGCAGAAATCTACCCATGCAAAACAAGTTGACGTTGCTATTAATAAAACTGAAGGATAATTACAGGATGTCTGAAACCAACACCCACTGATAAACTGTACTACTTCGCAGGCATTGCTCCCCTGAAATACGCCGAGAGGTAGCTACAAACGCTGAAAGAAAGAAGTGAAAGATAATGAGCTACACCCACTGCATGGACATACTCTTCCAAGATCTAGATTCAAATCTAGAAATAGCTTTCTACGGTCAACCTCTCCACTTAAATCATCCGTGAACAAAGCCAGAGAAGAACTGTGGGCAGCCAAAATTGTCCATCATCCGCCAGGGGTAATACCAACAGAATGCTTGCCAGCCGGACACAGTTTGGACTGGACCACATGGAAATCGCTGAACAGATTAAGAGCAGGTGTTGGAAAAATTAAGGACAACCTTGTTAAATGGGGATACCTGCAAGAATCAGCACTTTGTGAATGTGGAGAGGTACAAACCTCAAAGCATCTGTTACTGCACTTGCTGCCCTGTCTCTTGCAATGAGGAGGAGTTAAGGCGCAAGAAAATGCAGTAGCTGTGCTCGTTTCTGGGCAAAGACAGTTTGATCTTATTATGTATATAAATTCTGGGTATTTCTTTTGCAAGACAACTTAATTCTATTATGTCTATATATAAATTCCTCGTATTTCATTGCTTTGTTTGTTATACAATCTTATTTATGTGCCTCCGATTCGAGTAAATAAATAAATGCTTGGTTTCACCAGTTTCTGCGGTTCTTGCCGCCACCATCAGAACTAAAAAATACACAAAAAAGAGAACCAATAAATGCACCTGCAACGGTAAAGTCAGCAAACACTAGAAATCTAACGTTTCCATCGGTATGTAAACACCATTGTAGAATGTGTCTGCCGCGCGGGAGTAGCCGAGCAGTCTGGAGCGCCACGTTACGGATCGCGCGGCCTCCCACGTCGGAGGTTAGAACCCTCCCTCGGGCATGGATGTGTGTGTGCGTTGTCCTTAGGTTAGTTTAAGTAGTTTGTAAGACTAGGGACTGATGACCAATGTAGTTTGGTCCCATAGAATTATAAATTTTTTTAGACTGTGTTTATACATTTTTTTAGTGTTTGCTGACTTAAGAGATGCAGGTGTATTTATTGGTCCTCTTTGTATTTTTTTGTTTAGCTGATGTTGGCAATATCCGCTGAAACCGTTAAAATCAAGTGAAAGTTTGAATAAGCGATCTTGGCAAAAACATGAGTTTTAAATACACTTCAGGTTTGTAAAATCAAAGTACGGGTTTTGGTATAATTAATAATGCTATCACGTGACAAATCCCACAATCTCGTGAAGCACAGCCTGTGCTCATGCTCTCAATCTATGGCCAGACTGTTAACTGTACTCTAATGTCTCGGACTCTACACATCGCTGCGCAGGCGCTCCACGATGTTCAAAAAAAATGTTCAAATGTTTGTAGAGCTTATGGGACTTAACTACGGGGTCATCAGTCCTTAAACTTACAAACTACTTATGAACTAGCTAATACTAAGGACGGCACAAATATCCAACCCCGATGGGGGATTCACACCCCCGACCGTAGTGGCCATGCAGACCGTGACTGGCGCGCCGCAGACCGCTCGCCCAGCGCGGCCGGCGCTCCACAATGTTTTCGGTTGGAGAGAGAGAGAGAGTAGGTATCATTTCCTCCTTCTTTGAGGCTCATGGAAATGTTGAAGAAGCTCGTCAAAGGCGTGCTAATCTGTTCCCTGATAGGAATGTTCCATCTCAACGACTTTTCGCAGAATTGTCCAACGGTTTGCTAAAACTAGACAGTGTCCGATGTCTATGTCCTCGAGATATTGCCGTTTTTCAACTATTTTGAACTCATTTTTATTTTTGATTATTACAACGCCATATATCATAAGAAAATTTTTGATACAAAAGTGACATAATTTTTTACAAAGAATCTAAATCTATAATAAAAAATAGGCTTTCCTATTTATGATTTTAAAGTCACCTCCGTCCCGTCCCCGGCGGTGGAGCATGGGATCTGGAGCTTTATGTTAATGTATGGCCCTGTTCACAATTAAAAACTTTCAAAGCAACTGTTTTCTAATCCAATTTTTATTTTCCCACCTATTTTGAAAGACCGTATTACATGCCTCACCCAGTATGTACAAAATTAATCCCTATTTCCCAATATTTTCGATATAAACAGTAAGGTTGACAAATAACGACAAAAATGGATATCCCATCTGCTACGAATGGAGGAATCAACATGACCACTACATTTTTGGCGATGTACACAAGGAAGAAGTTGCAAAACGGTGGTAGGACCAGATGGAGCTGCAACAGGCTGAGGAGATTTTCTTTCATCACGCCATAATTTGAGAACTGCTCGACCGGTTTCAATCTATTTTGTGTGTGTGTGTGTGTTCGTAATTCCCAGAACTAGGTTTGTATGAAGATTTGTATGTAGATTTACCAGAAAATTTGAGAAACTGGAAGTGCGTTTTGCAATGTGTCCGTGCGTTTGTATAGCAAACAGATCTATGGTTTTGTTCCAATCTTAATTAAATTTTTCACTCCTTACATGAATTTTCGTTAGGTGCAGAGCGGAGAGTACTTATGGATTTTGACAAAATCCACTGCTTTGCGCCGATCTTGATGAATTTTTTGCACATTTGTCCTTTAAATCAAGGATCATATACAGACAACACCGTCTAGATATAAGGAGTCACAACAAGTCCGTGTCACGTCACACCGATAGGCTGCGGTCGCTAGCCGAGTGGCTGGCCACTGGGGCACAGCCCACTGTCTCGTAGCGCCATCCAGTGAGCTTGCGTTACCGGCCTATCCGTGTGCACACGCACATATTGTGAGGCCTTGTATCTAGACGGTGTTGGTTGAGCACATTGTTCAAGAGATTGACGTCTTAAGCAATTAAATGCGCGAGATACTACTGGATCACGCGACGAAGTTGCACATCTCGGCCGGCCGCGATGGCCGAGAGGACTGCCGGCCGCTGCGCCCGAGCGTTCTGCGGCGCGGTCGGGGGTTCGAATCTCCCCTCGGGCATGGATATAAGCCGGGTGCCGTGGATCAGAGCGTCCGGTCAGGGGGCTACACGCTCTTTGTAATAAAAAAGCTGAGCCAAATATGCAACGAACAACCAAGAACAAAGTAAACGAACGACCGCAAAACATAGATCTACCTGGAAAAAAAAGGGGGGGGGGGACTGAGGCGCTGCAGTCACGGCCTGCACGGCCACTAGGGTCGGGGGTTCGAATCCCCCCTCGGGCATGGATATTTGTGCCGTCTTTAGGATTAGCTAGTTCATAAGCAGTTTGTAAGTTTAGGGACTGATGACCCCGTAGTTTAGTCCCATAAGCTATACAAACATTTGAACACTTTTTTGCACATCTCGTAAACCACTGGACCGATTTCAACCAAATTTGGTACACATATTCCTTACCGTAAGGAAACAATTGCTGTAGCGATAAAACCACCTATGGCTCATAGTTCATGGCGTAGGGAACTTTACCTACGCACTTCTACAAAACCTACAGTTTTATTTAGATCGTGATGAAATTTTGCACACGTGACCTTCAAAACAAAAGTAAGGTCACTTTCTACATAAAATTTTGTACGGTACTTGGCGGAGGGTGCTTTACAACAAATATTGACACCAATCTACTGTTTTATTCCGATCATGATGAAATTTTACACACTTGACCTTCAAATCAAGAGCAACCTCGCTGTCAGTTTTCGTAAGACGAATGGCGGAGGGTACCTGCACTGCTTGCCCTGGAACCGTGGATGCAAGAACGGAAAATAAGATGAGCCATCGAAGTAATAAAACAACCTAACATCATGAATAGGGAGGATAGCTACAAGTTACCTGTAATCCCTGCCCTGCGGACCGCATGTGTGCGCCAGCGGCTCCACTTAACCCGAGATCTACTGTATAAACAGCGGCCACAGGAGAACTGAACGTTCGCAGCGGGAAACACCATCCCCCTGGGGTGCTAGTTGCTGATTGGCTGTTGCCTTCCAACCAGATACAAGATTTTTTGCCTATCAATCATTTGCCAAGGTAGCAAACATAAGAGTCCAACTGATACGATAGTGCCAACCAATCACCATCTTAGATGTATGACGTCGGTATCAGATAAACGAAAAATTCAGAGTATGCAGGGAGTTACAAAAAGGTACGGCCAAACTTTCAGGAAAAATTCTTCACACACAAAGAAAGAAAATATGTTATGTGGAAAGTGTCCGAAAACGCTTAATTTCCATGTTAGAGTTCATTTTATTGCTTCTCTTCAAATCACATTAACACACAGGAACAGAACGTACCAGCGTGACTTCAAACACTTTGTTACAGGAAATGTTAAAAATGTCCTCCGTTAGCGAGGATACATGCATCCACCCTCCGTCGCATGGAATCCCTGATGCAGCCCTGGAAAATGGCGTATTGTATCACAGCCGTCCACAATACGAGCACGAAGAGTCTCTACATTTGGTACCGGGGTTGCGTAGACAAGAGCTTTCAAATGCCCCCATAAATGAAAGTCAAGAGGGTTGAGGTCAGGAGAGCGTGGAGTCCATGGAATTGGTCCGCCTCTACCAATCCATCGGTCACCGAATCTGTTGTTGAAAAGCGTACGAACACGTCGACTGAAATGTGCAGGAGCTCCATCGTCCATGAACCACATGTTGTGTCGTACTTGTAAAGGCACATGTTCTAGCAGCACAGGTAGAGTATCCCGTATGAAATCATGATAACGTGCTCCAGTGAGCGTAGGTGGAAGAACATTAGGCCCAATCAAGACATCACCAACAATTCCTGCCCAAACGTTCACAGATAATCTGTGTTGATGACGTGAATCGACGAAGTAGAGTACATACTAACGAAACAATTGGATATTTTGACAATTGTCTGCACGAATTATTTCAATTTACATGTAAAGAGAAATACTAAAATGAGCGCTAACAGGGAAATTAAGCTTTTCCGGACACATGTCCAAATAACATGTTTTCTTTCTTTGTGTGTAAGGAATGTTTCCTGAAATTTTGGCCGTACCTTTTGTAACACCCTGTATAAGCGTATACATTCAGGAACATCCAACAGTTAACCGCCCTGAAGAGGACCACTACACAGTGGTCGAAATGTCGGCAATTCCTTTGTTACGTGTTTAAAAAATGACGCGGCCTAATACCCAGAATTGTTTTATTCAAAACTAGCTTAAACCCACAGCTCCGCTCGCGTGTTGGTTGATTATGATAGATAGGCTATTTTTCAGTAGTGCGCTATGAGTCTGGTTTTGAAGGATGAAATGAAATACAATACCTACTTTAGAAACAAACATTTTAATCAACATTATCAGGAAAGTAAGTAGTGTAGATCATATCACACGTAAAAATTCACTCGTTTCGAAGAATCCAATCACGAAATTCAACAATAATGATTGTAATAATATCACAGGTCGATCACTTGATGTAATGCGCGAAACGTCAAATCGATATTTTTTAAAGAGATGTATTAAAAAAAATTCTTTTTTACTGCTTTATTTATTCATTCTTGTATTTCCTTATTCTTATGCGTATCCTGACAGTAAGAGCTGAAGACATTGTAGCACGCATAGACTAAAGATATGGTCTGTGGCACCACGTTTCGCTATATGTAACGTCCGTGCTATAGTGTCGGAAACGTCATCTCTGGCCTTCACTCCGAATTTTTTTATAATTTGACGACTTTCAACCATCATATCTTCCACCCCCTTATAGCTATCGCAATGGAACTGCTATGGTGTACAACGGGAGACTTCGGATACAATTACACACAAACCATTCGTTTGCGTTCTGTAGTTTTCGCTGCAGAGCGAAATATTAACACACACACACACACACACACACACACACACACACACACACACACACACACACACGTAGAATTTTATATACACCGATAAATTTCCATCCCAATATACTCCACCCTTTTATCATTATCAACCCTCAAGCAACAATGCAACCAATAAAACCATTTTCAGAGAGTAATTATTGTTCCGCATTTGGCGTTATACTCTTCAAATTACTAAATATCTATCAGATCGCTATAAAACCGTGCCTGAGGTATAAATTAGTAACAGAACAAATATTTAAGTCTCTGCGTCTTGTCATTCGGACGTAATGTCAGTATACCGAACACATATTCACATTAGTATATATAGATAAATAGCTATCCGATCGCCGTAAAACCGTGCCTAAAGCCTTCCCCGGGTAGATATTTGTAAGTGTACAAATTTGTAGCTCTTTATGTCTTGTGGTTCAGTCGTGATAAACGTACACCGAACAGACATTCACATTTATAGATATAGGTGACAACGGCCGTGAAAGCCTATGAACTTATGTTAAGAAAATATACTTTCAATTATGATTTTTCGCGATAGTTCGTGTACACCGTCTTAACTTTTACTGAATACATCGGAGTTTTCCGTAGTTACTCTGGATTTCCTCTTTTTGGGCTGCGGCGTAGTTGGGTTTAAGCTGAATGGTGGGGCAGCAGCAAGTGCCCAGTGCAGTGTTGCACCGAGCACCGGGAAGCAATCCAAGCTACGGCCGGCGGAATTTAGGGGCATGGCGGCTTTCGCAACAGCAGGTGAGTAAGCGGCAGCGTCCAAGTGCGGGTGGAACGGCCCGTCTAACCAGCCACGCTGGCAGACTGGCCGACTAGGAAGAGCCTCCTGGTGAGTAGCAGCACGCTAACAACGTACCTACCAAACAGGAAGGCTTTCAAAGCTGAGTTATCCAGGGCTGACAAAGGTCAGGCGTGCGTGTATCATCGCGTGCTTCTAGGCGCCATATCAAAGATAGCGAGGTCGTTCCTGCGGGAGGCATGAGTGTGTGTGTGTGTGTGTGTGTGAGTGTGTGTGTGTAGATAGAGTAGGTTTTGTCTTTATTTGTCTTTTATAATGCTGTTATTTGTAATTCTGTGTTTATAAGTGGTGTTGTTGTTGTGGTCTTCACTCCGCAGACTGGTTTGATGTAGCTCTCCACGCTAACCTGTCCTGTGCAAGTCTCTTCATCTGAGAAAACTTTCAGCAACCTACATCCCTTTGAATCTGCTTACTGTATTCGTCCCTCGGTCTCCCTCTACGATTTTTACCCCACACACTTCCTTCTAATGCTAAGTTGACGATTTCTTGATGTCCTCAGGATGTGTCCCACCAATCTATCTCTTCTCTTAGTCCGAATACGCCATAAATTCCTTTTCTTCCCAATTCTGTTGAGCATCTCGTTAGTTACGTGATCTACCAATCTAATTATCATCATTCGTCTGTAGCACCACATTTCAAAAGCTTCTATCATCTTTTTGTCTGAACTCCGTATTGTCCACGCTTCACTTCCATACAATGCTACACTCCAGACAAATGCTTTCAGAAAGGACTTCCTAACATTTAAACTAATATTACATGTCAACAGGTTTCGCTTCTTCAGAAACGCTTTTCTTCCCATAGCCATTCTGCATTTTATATCTTCTTTACTGCGGCCATCAGAAGTTATCTTGGTACCCAAGTAACAAAACTCGTCTACTACTTTTATTGTCTCATTACCTAATTCAATTCCTTCAACATCGCCTGATTTTCTGAGGCTACACTCAATTATCCTTGTTTTACTTTTGTTAATGTTCATCTCACAATCTCTTTTCAAGACATTGACCATTTCATTCAATTGCTCTTCCAGATCCTTTGCGCTCTCTGACAGGATTACTATGTCATCGGCAAACAGCAAACTTTTTTATTTCTTCTCCTTGAAGTTTAATTCCCTCTCCAAATTTCTCGTTGCATTACTTCACTGCTTGTTCAATGTACAGATTGAACAACAACATCTATTCCAGGGGCTTTGTTTCTACTCAAATCTTTTTGTGCTCTGTCAAATTCTTCTCGCAGTATAGTATCTCCTCTCTCATCCTCCTCTGCATCATCTTCCATTTCTAGAATACTGCTTTCCAGTTTATTTCCTTCGTTTATAAGTAGGCATTATAAAAGACAAATAAATTATCAATACCAAGAAACCTACTGTATGTACACACACACACACACACACACACACACACACACACACACACACACACACCTTCACGCTCAGAATCAAAATTTGAACTTCCCATCCCCAACTCAGTCAACTGTCAATTCCATCAACCATCTGCCAAGAGTCAAACTTCCTTCTGAAAACACAGTTAGCTGTCTACCCCATCTGCCATCTTGCTTTTAACAATTCACAAAGAGTAACAGTGAACACTACTGCTATTCCCGTTCTCTCCTCCGCCTACGCAGACATTGAAACACGTCCACAGATTGGGTGGTGGTGTTCCATTTTGATTTATTCTTTAACCTAAAGTGTTTCTGCGCCATTAATGTTATCTGTAAGTTAATTATTTTATTCTTTTTATTAATGATGTTTATGTATGTTTGCCCCATATTTATAAATGTTTCCACCCGTTTGATTAAACTTGTGTGTTCATGTGAATGTGAATGTGTGCTCTTAATATTGACTGACTGCCGCGCAATGGCTTACAGCCGGCCGCGGTGGCCGAGGGGGCCGAGGCGCTCCAGTCACGGTCTGCACGGCCACTACGGTCGGGGGTTCGAATCCCCCCTCGGGCATGAATATTTGTGCCGTCCTAGTTCGTAAGTAGCTCATAAGTAGTTTGTAAGTTTAGGGACTGATGACCCCGTAGTTAAGTCCCTTAAGCTTAACAAACATGTGTACATTTTTTTGTACAACAGAAAAAAAAATGGTAGCGGATGGCATCTTCAGAAACAAACTGACTTTAGGAACCAGTGAGTCGAATCATCTTCCACCAATACTACAAAGTGCAAAAGCCGCCTGCCCGCCTCCTCTGCTATAATGGCGAGATGGTAAGCTCTACATGTACACCATGTACACATTGGTGACATTTAACGACTTAAAGTTCAATATTCCTGTCATGGCTAGTTTTGCTTTTACTCCGTCACTGAACAAAGTCATGCGATGTGAATCGGCAACAGACGAAAAAACTCGCAGGAAATTATTTGACCAGTGAATTTCAGTATCATTCAAAGAGAAAAATAGTTTGCATCAGAGAGCATTTTAAATTACTTGAGAAGAGAAAATGCGAAAAATAGACCAGGAAGGAAATCTGCCACGATTTGCGTGATTCATCTTCGTCAAGTTGGAGCGTATCTTGAGAATGAGAGCATCTAACCATAGATCTGTTTACCGTCAGTCTATTACTCCTTCTGTCGTCTTATCTGCGTTTTAAGCACTTGAGAACAAACTACACGTAAATACATGAGTCACTTATTCGCTTAAAAATGTAAATTAGTATGGCAAGCGGAAATATGACTGCAGGTTTAAAAATAATAACGTTAAAATATGCGATATATGATATGCGATACTCATAAACAAGTACTCCAAAACATGATCGGGATGTTCAATCAAGGTTATTCATTACTCAATGAATAATCCGTTCAGCTTAAAAATAGAAATATGTGATATATCGTTGCGCGACAACTTGACGTAAACTGAAGATTACATATGTAGATAAAGATACTGATATGAAGTGCTTGTGCTTGCTAACATGACTGTTATTCGATCAACGATAGCTCTTCCACAGAATTTAGTATACAAATCGATAGATCGATTCAACATAGCATTCGTATTAGGAAAGAGTAAAGTTGAAATCCCCCATATGCTACTCTAGTATAACTTTTCCAGAGTATCTCTAAATAATTTTAAAACTTTATTTTTTAATTAGTGTAACAGGTAACGAACATCAAAACTGATGCATTTCAGCATCTTGAAGATGGAAGATCCATGAATATAACATCAAGCTGTTATCTGCAATATAGACACAATCATCTAATCCAAGTATACCACGACAAAAGAAAGTTTAAACGAGCGGAAAGGGATAAACTGTCTGAGGACTTATTCCAAAATCCTTTAAACAGATCCTTCTCCAAATTATTAGTCCTTTCAGAAAGTGATAAAACCTGTCCCACGTAGGTATATATCTCGGTGATGTAGAGCAACCTACATACAAGGGCTAGACAAAGGTACAAAACACATCTACATACATACTCCGCAATCCACCCAAAGGTGCGTGGCGGAGGGTACTCAGTAGCACTACTGGTTACTTGCATTCGTGTTTCACTCCTATATACATCGAGGTTACAACGAATACTCGTATGCATCTGTACGAGCCCCAATCTCTCTCATCTTATCTTTGTCGTTTTTAAGCGAAATCTTTGGAGAAGATCCATTTGCTGAATAAAAAATACAGACTGGTTAAGGCCTGATACTAATCATATCAGCTACAAGAAAAGAAAAGGATGCGACCTATGATGCAGCCGAAGAACAAACAAAACAGTAGAAAGACATCATAAAACACTTGAAAACGACCCAGCAGCTGTGTTTGTCACCTAACCAATGCGCAGTGGCTATTGTTGAATGACAGTTAACCCTAGAGCCGAAGCGCTGGTGCAGATCTGCTGCCACTTTTCTTTAAATTCTCACTGTTGTCATAATAATGGAGATGCCGTAATACCGCTTTAGCTATTCCTCAATTAAGCCTTAACAATAATGTCAGCATAGGTTCTGAGTTTTTAGTGCACGGCGGAGTCCACCCAAAAAAAGTTTTCTTAGGGAGTGCATCACTAGTAGCAGATTTGCACCGCGCTGCCTGTCATGTAAGTAGATTTCAATTGTTTTGTATTACGTCTAGTTGTCGTTGCAAATGGATTTGTGTCAGTTTCTAGTAAATATTTATTGCATAAATTTTACCCTAAATATTAGAATGCTCAAAAATTTTAATTTATTCCGTAAATAGGAGTTGAACTTTCGATAAACTGTCCTCTAGTTTCTCCTGATTAGCGATGCTGTAGTTCCCATCAATTTCATTTTTATTTATTTATTTGGTTATTTAACCTGACCAGATTAATGAGATAATTATGTGTACTAAGTTCCAGATTGGACGAAATTCGTGACATCCAAGGAAACGTGAAGAAGCTTTGGAACACACTTCTTGCAAAGTGTTCAGGACATGTATCTCAGAGCTCAGAGACTATTCGCCGAACTTTATTGTCAGATGTTGTATAACACTGACAAACAGATCAGAGAGCATTCATCATACGAATGACTATAGCGGAACATTCTATTTGGCGGTATGTCATCTTTCTATTAAGTTACTTCAACGGACTATTCTAGCTTCCTGGTTACTTTTCGTCAAATTAGAAATAAATGATTCATCTTACAAATCATTTATTCTATAAAGATGTGGCCGCGATGGACTGGCCTAGCGTTCCATGGCGCCTACCTGCGAAGCGCGCCGCTGCTCGCCGTCGGAGGTTCGAGTCCTCCCTCGGGCATGAGTGTATTTGATGTCCTTAGCATAAGTAGTTTGTAAGCCCTAGGGACTGATAATCAGAGAAGTTAAGTTCCATAGATTTACAAACATTTGAACATTTTTGACATAAAAATGTAAGAGCTCTGGCGAAATGTAATCTTGGCAAAAATAAATACTTTGAAAAAGCCGCAACATATTCGCTGGCGACAATTTGTTGTTGTTGTTGTGGTCTTCAGTCCGGGACTGGTTTGATGCAGCTCTCCACAATACCCTATCCTGAGCAAGACTCTTCATCTCCACATAAGAATGGCTACCTACATCTGTCTGAATCTGCTTACTGTATCCATCTCTTGGTCTTCCTCTGCGGTTTTTACCCCACACACTTCCCTCCAACGCTAAATTCACAATTCCTTGATGTCTAAGAATGTGTGCTACCAATCTATCCCTTCTTTTAGTCAAGGTATGCCAGAAATTTCTTTTCTCGCCAATTCTGTTCAGTACCTCCTCATTAGTTACGCGATTCACCCATCTAATCTTCAACATTCGTCTGTAGCACCACATTTCAAAAGCCTCAATCCTCTTCCTGTCCGCACTGTTTATCGTCCATGTCTCACTCCCATACTAGGCAACACTCCATACAAATTCCTTCAGAAAAGACTTCCTTAGGCTTAAATCAATATTCGATGTTAACAAATTTCTCTTTTTCAAGAACGCTTTTCTACCCATTACCATTCTGCATTTTATATCCTCTGTACTGCGACCATCATTTGTTATTTTTTGCCCAAGTAACAAAACTCATCTACCTCCTTTATTGCTTCGTTACATAATCTAATTCCTTCAGCATCACCTGATTTTCTTACACTGCACTCCATTACCCTAGTTTTGCTCTTGTTAATGTTCATCTTATAGGCACCTTTCAGCACACTGCCCATTCCGTTCAATTGCTCTTCTAGGTCGTTTGCTGTATCTGACATAATTACTATGTCGTCGGCAAAACGCAATGTTTTTAATTCTTCACCCTGAACTTTAATTCCTTCTCCAAATATCTCCTTGCTTTCCTTTATAGCTTGCTCAATGTACAAATTGAATAACATTGGAGAAAGGCTACAACCCTGTCTTACTCCCTTTCCAAACACTGCATCCATTTCATGCCCTTCAACTCTGATAACCGCTGTCTGGTTTTTGTACAAGTTGTAAATAACCTTACGTTCCCTATAGTTTACTCCTGCTTGCTTCAGAACTTGAAAGAGTTTATTCCAATCAACATTGTCAAAAGCCTTCTCCAAATCTACAAAAGCTAGAAATGTAGGTTTGCCTTTTCTTAGTCTATCTTCTAGGATAAGCTGTAAAGTGATTATTGCCTCCCGTGTTCCTACATTTCTCCTGAACCCAAACTGATCTTCCCCGAGGTCGGCTTCTACCAGCTTTTCAAATGTTCAAATGTTTGTTAAGCTTATGGGACTTAACTACGGGGTCATCAGTCCCTAAACTTACAAACTACTTATGAACTACTTACAAACTAGGACGGCACAAATATCCATGCCCGAGGGGGGATTCGAACCCCCGACCGTAGTGGTCGTGCTGACCGTGACTGGAGCGCCTCAGTCACCTCGGCCACCGCGGCCGGCCAGCTTTTCCATCCTTATGTATATAATTCGTGTTAATCTTTTGCAACCATGACTTATTAAACTGATGGTTCTGTAGTTTTCACACCTGTCTGCACCTGCTTCCTTAGGGATTGGGATTATAACATTTATCTTCATTTCTGAGGGTACTTCACCTGTCTCATACATCTTACACACCTGGTGAAACAATTTTGTCATGGCTGATTCTCCCAGAGACTTCAGTAGCTCTGAGGGAATATCATCTACTCCAGGGGCCTTGTTTCGACTTAGGTCTTTCAGTGCTCTGTCAAATTCATCTCTCAGTATAGTATCTCCTATTTCCTCCTCATCTACTTCTTCTCCCCTTTCTACAATATTTCCGCTAAGTTCATTTCCTTCATAGAGCCTCTTTATATACTCTTTCCACCTTTCAGCTTTCCCTTCATTGCTGAGAACTGGTTTTCCATCAGTGTCCTTGATATTCATAGAGCGACAATTTAAGGACTTTATTCTGTGCTCAGTGAAAGTATAAATTGCTGCACCCCATTCTACAGGGACCAAACAGTTTGGCTCATCGTTCCCTAGACTTAAACTAACTTGCGCTACGAACACACACACACCATATATATATGGCCGAGGGAGAATTCGAACCTCCGACAGGAGCAGCCGCGCAATTTGTAACATGACGTTCCATATCGAACGGCCATTCCTGCGCAACGTTAAATAGAGTCCTGAACATGCCTGTTGTCGTCATCTGTACAAAGCCTCATATTAACAGATATACAGCCAGCTAGTTGCGGGTAATATTTTTATTGATCTTTACCAAAGTTTCGACAACACTATGGGTGTCTACTCCACCAAAAAATAATTGGTTTTGCCTGTTTGCACTATTTTCCTTTTAACGTCGACGTTATTTTGTCACAACCTTAGATACTTCGGCAGACAGAAAGTTTAAAATCCTGAGCATGGCTCTTGTCAGCAACTGTACAAAACTTCGGCTTAAATAATACAACAAATTTAACCGCCCAAGTCTTAGTTACGCAAGCCAGCGTTTATCAGCGCTGCCTAGAGGCGTTTGCTATATTGCCGTTTTTCTCACGCCACCTGACCATCAGATGTCCGTGCAGTAACGTTTGCTCATGTGATGTATCGATATTCATTCTGTGAACGCGGACCTATCCATCACAACGCTGCTGATGTGGTTAGTTATATATCTCCACACTCGCTATACTTACCACTGTCCATTCACGATTGTTTTTTAAATTCTCTGACTTCCACTTTAGGAACTTTTTACTCCACCTCTTATAACACTTGATGAAGCTTTTCATTAAATCCTCAGATTTTATCCAGGCCAAAATGCTGAACATCGTGTGCTTTTTACACCAACTAATGCCACCCAGCTGTTTCTAAGGTATGTTCACGCCCCCAGTTCATTGTTTCGTGATATTGTAGTGGATAGGACCGCGGTATGAAAGTGACATATTTGTATATTTTCCCTGTTACAGTGTTCTGATGATGCGCCAAAAGCGCGAAACGCGTTAAAGAGAGATAAAAATAATAATTTGCAACAGAGACTACCTTTCAATTCAAACAACAAATGGCTTTTTTCAAAAAAAAAAAAAAAAAAAAAAAAAATGTTCAAATGTTTGTATAGCTTATGGGACTTAACTACGGGGTCATCAGTCCCTAAACTTACAAACTACTTATGAACGAACTAATACTAAGGACAGCACAAATATCCATGCCCGAGGGGGGATTCGAACCCCCGGCCGTAGTGGCTTTTTTCTTTTAGTTTGGTGAGATTAGAGCCAGGATGTCATTTACGCGGCGCTCACAAGGCTTGCAGCACGGCAGAGTACCAGCGCTGCAGCAGTGTGAGGTGCGGGGCGACACGGGGGTGTTTGCGTTGGCAGCCTCCCTGGCCTGGTTCCCCGCCGGCGCGTCTGGATCCGCAGATCGGCGACAGCTATAACTGCCCCACGCCCGCGAGGCGCCTGTTTACACGATGCACACCAGATCTCTCCAACTCCTCTGCCTCAGCCGAGTCCTCGACCTGTGCGGCTCCTTTCCGCTTCCTAACAATGCTAGAAGGTACGATTATCATATGAAAATGCCTCGACGTCTCGTACAAAGATCATTGTTTTTAATATCCTGTAATATTTTCGTAACATTTCAAACTAGGAATGAGATTTATTAATGTTCCAATCCATTTGGATCACTGTGCAAGACGGCTGATATGACTGATAAAAACAAAATAGCGATCAGTCGCATCTAATCTGATTTATCACAAATCGATTTCGGCTATAGAATAGCCATCATCAGTGATACAGACAGAATAAAAAACACACCGGTTGGTCAATTAACAGATCGTATAAAATAGTATAGCACATAAAAACATATAAAATCTGATAACGTACCATAAATCAGGAAAATTACGTAGGTACTATGATACCATGCAGTTTCACAACGCCTTATGTGTAGCAGTACATAATTTTGAAATGTTTCTCACTGACAATGATAAAAGACTTTACGATATCAGTTTGGCATCCTTTTTGTGTGTGTGTGGGGGGGGGGGGGAGGTGGGGACTTTACTAACACTGAAATTAATGGTTTTTTAGTAATGTTTCAAAATATAAAATACGTATTCTCTACCATCCATAGACGTCTCACATATTTTTGTATAGCCCTTTTATTTATTTATTTATTTTGGTATGACCAATTTTTAGAAATCAAAAGATAAGTTTACTCATTTCAACAATTTTATAAGCGTATAATAAATTTATTCAGTCTGTTTTCTATTTATATTTGCATCAATATGCTATCACGCTGTCGCTATTGACCTTCTTGAAACCTATATTATTTTTCTAATGTTTCTATTATATTAGTTGAATTTTACAAAATTTTGATACTTTACTTTGCGACTCCATGGACCACAGACATTACCGAGGTGAGGTGGCTTGCGTGCCTCAACGATACAGACAGCCGAATCGTACGTGCAACCTCAGGGGAGGGGTACCTGTGGAGAGGCCAAACAGACGTGTGGTTTATATAACAAAGCGGTCTAGGTCGCAGTTCCAGGGAAATAAATAAAGGAATTGCTATCTAGACTACCTTGTTAGGTGAATTAATAATTAAGATCGCTGTTAATCCACAAAGTTCTCAAAAACGCGTGGTTCCTGAAAAGGGGTAGAAGCCTTTCCAGTAGTTGCAGGGGCAACAGTCTCTATGATTCACTTACCTGGCCTTGTGACATCAGCCAACTAGGCACTGCCATGCGGCTATTGCGAAAGACTGAAAGGAAGTGCAAACTACAGTCGTTACTTTTCCCGAGGTATGCAGCACTTCTGTATGAATATATGGTGAAGGTGTCCTGTTACGTAAAATATTCCGGAGGTAAAGACGTCTCCCATTAGGATCTCTGGGCGGGGACTACTCAGGAGAATGTGGTCATCAGGAAAGACAATACTGGCATTCTACGGATCGAAGCGTGGAATGTTAGAGCCTCGGGTAGGGAGGTTAGAATATTTAAAAAGGGAAATGAATAGGTTGAAAGATATAGTGGGGATTTGTGAAGTTCGGTGGAACGATGAACAGGATTTAGGGTCAGGAGATTACAGGGTTACAAACTCATTTTTATTTATTGTGTACCTTGTTTTGACTTGTTCTACATTCAAGAGCCGCGGCGGAGTGGCCGGGCGTATTGAGGCGTTATGCTCCGATGCGCGTGGCCGTTCCCCGTCGGGGATTCGAATCCCCCCCGTCGGGTCTGGATATTTGTGCTGTCTTTAGTATAAGTTAGTTTATAAGTAGTTTGTAAGTTAGGGACTGATGAACCCGCATTTAAGTCCCATAAGCTTAACAAACATTTGAACATTTTCTGAATCCAAGAGAATCTCCTCAGTTTCGATCAACTGGAACGAAACGTTCTTCTAATCTGATCTATAAATATAAAATCAGTTGGGAGTAAAGAAGGAGGCGTCCTAATAATAAACAAAAAATAGAAATGCCCGTAAACTCCTATGAACAGCACAGTAATCGCTATATCAAAGCCAATGTCTGGGGAGGTGAGAGAGAAAAATCCTAAGTGGTGATATCATTAACACACTTATTCTTTACTTCTTCTTAAATGGAAGAATCCCGAAAATTTAAATTGATAATTTATATGGAAAATGGCGAAAAACAGAAAGCCGCGGTGGAGTAGTCGAGCGGTCTAAAACGTCTCGCTGCGGAGAGCGCGGTTGCTTGCTTTGGAGGTTCGAGTCCTCCCTAGGGCATGGATGTGTGTGTTTGTCCTTAGGTTAGTTTACCTAGGTTTAAGTAGTTTGTAAGCTATGGACTGATGACCACTTAGTTTGGTCCGATAGATTTACAAACTTTTTTTTTGAAAAACAGAAAAATAGAGATTATGATATGTGATAAATAGCTATATGACCTACTACCTACTACCTATCCCAGGCCCCCACCGCAATAAGTTTCCCCTCACTTAACTGCATGAATGATTTCCTTTACCTCCTCATAAATTTCTTCGATCTCCTTAGAAGCCGCGGTGGAGTGGCTGAGCGTTCCGAGGCACCTTACTGCGGAGCGCGCGGATGCTCATCGTCGGAGGATCGAGTCCTCCCTCTGGCAAGGGTGTGTGTGTTTGCCCTTAGATTAGTTTAACTGTTTGTAAGCCTAGGGACTGAAAACCAGAGTAGGGAAGTCCCACAGATTTACAAACATTTGATTTGATTCTCCTTATCATCAGCAGAGCTAGTTCGCATACTATGGTATGTTTTGGTCCGTATCTATTTTGCCTATTTATTTATTTATTATTTATCTATTTATTTCCTGTTATCTGCAATGACCTGCCATGTGGATGCTAAGAAAGGTCGCATTTTTCATGAGAATTTTATTGTACACCGAATAATTTCCTTTCTTATATACAGGACTCAATATACAGGTTAACCAACTGATGGAATAAAACCATATGATAATTATAAAAATTTAAATTCATAATTTATATGGAAAATGGCGAAAAACAGGAAAATAGAGATTATAATATGTGATAAAGAGCTATATGAGCTATATCACAGGTATTACTTAAGGGTATCTATACACGCGCGCACACACACACACACACACATGTACATGTGTACATGTACATGTACATGTACATATACAAGTGTGTGTGTGTGTGTGTGTGTGTGTGTGTGTGTGTGTGTGTGTAGATACCCCTACGTAATTAGATGGTGCTGAAGGAATAAGATTAGGTAACGACACAATATAGGTGGTTGAGGAGTTTTGTTAGATGGGCAGTGAAATAACGAACAATGGTCGCAGTGCAGATGATATAAAATGCAGACTGGGACGGGGAAGAAAAAGCATTTCTGATTTTGTTACATTTGCTAACATCGAGTACGGGAGTGGAACATGGTGATAAATAGCTCAGACAAGAAGAGTATAGAAGGTTATGAAAAGTGGTGCTATAGGCGAATGCTGAAGATTAGGTGGTAGATCGCGTAACTAATGAGGATCTGTTGTTGTGGTCTTTAGTCCGGAGACTGGTTTGATGCAACTCTCCACCCTACTCTATCCTGAGAAAACCTCTTCATCCCCTCATAAGAACGACAACCCACATCCATTTAAATCTGCCTACTGTATTTGTCTCTTGGACTCCATTTCCAATTTTTACTCCATGCACTCCATGCACGAACTCACGATTCGTTGATGTCTAATGATATGTCCTACCGATCGATCCTTTCGTTTAGTTAAGGTGTGCCAGAAATTCCTTTTCTTCCCAGTTCTTTTCATTAGCTCATTGATTACGCGACCCACCGACTTAATCTTTACCATTCTTCTGTAGCACGACATTTCAAAACCTTCTATCCTCTTGAGTAAAACTTTTCACTATGCAGCGGAGTGTGCACTGATATGTATCTTCCTGGCAGATTAAAATTGTGTGCCGGAACCGGGACTCGAACCTGGGACCTTTGTCTTTCGCGGGCAAGCACTCTACCGACTGAGCCATCCCGACACGACTCACGATGCCGCCTCACAACTCTACTTCCACCAGTACCTCGCCTCCTACTTTCCAAACTTCACAGAAGCTCACCTGCGAAACATGCAAGACTAACACTCCTGGAAGAAGTATGGTGGAGACCATACAACACTCTAAACAATGGAAGAAAAGTGGGGAGAGTGCACTACAGAAGGCGAGACCAGCAAAGGCAATGGCCAGTCATGTGGTGGAAGGTTTCTTTGGGAGTGGTAGCCCATTCTTCACGGAGTGCTGCACTGAGGTTTCGATGTAGGACAGAGAAGCCTGGCATGAAGTCGGCGTCCCAAAACACCCCAGAGGTGTTCTATAGGATTCAAGCCAGGACTCTGTGCACGTCACTACATTAGAGACGTTATTGTCGTGTAACAACTCCGCAACAGGCCGTACATTACGAACAGCTCCTCGATCGTGTTTAAAGATGCAGTCGCCATCCCCGAATTGCTCTTCAACAGTGGGGAGCAAGGAGGTGCTTAAAACATCAATGAAGGTCTGTGATAGAGCCACGCAAAAAAAAAGAACAAAAGTACAAAGGGTGCAAGACCCCTCCGTGAGAAACACGTCCACATCGTAACACCACCGCCTTCAAATTTTACTGTTGGGAGTACGCACGTAGGCAAATGACGTTCACTGGGCATTCGCCGTACCCACACCATGCCACCAAATCGCTATATAATTATATATTTTGGACGACATTACAGCGTTCAATCAATGAAATAAAACACAATTTGCGATCAGTTACGGCTTCACTGTACTAGGTTTAGATGGAATACCTAAGTGCGGCGAATGAAAATTTGTGCCCGGCCGGGATTCGAACCCGGGATCTCCTGCTTACTAGGCAGACGCATTGAGCACTTCGCCACCGAGGACACAGTAACCAGCTCGACTGCAGAGGACTCTTCCCTGCACGTCTCCCGCCACACCCAAATCTCCAATTCGCCACGCTGTCTCTTTTCCTAATACCACAGCCAATTTGTTCTGTAATGCTCGCAGCCACAATACTGTATTCCCGCATTAATTGTCTCTCTATACCTCATAATCTGTTCTCCCTGATGCGGAGGTACAGTATTGTGGCTGCGAGCGTTACAGGACCAATTGGCTGTAGTATTAGGAAAAGAGACAGTGTGGCGAATGGAGTTAGGGTGTGGTGGGAGACGTGCAGGGAAGAGTCCTCTGCAGTCGGGCTAGTCACTGTGTCCTTGGTGGCGGAGCGGACGACGCATCTTCTTAGTAAGCAGGAGATCCCGGCTGGGCACAAATTTTAATTCGCCGCACTTAGGTATTCCATCTAAACCTAGTGCAGTGAAGCCATAACTGATCGCAAATTGTGATTAATTTCATTAAATCGCTATATTGTGTACCGTCATTCGTCAGTCCACACAACGTTTTTCCACTGTTCAGTCGTCCAACGTTTACATGCCCTACACCAAGCGAGTCGTCGTTTGGCATTGGCCTGTGTGATGTGTAGCTTTGGGCAGTCACTCACCTAACTGTCATAGTACTTCGCGTGGATCCTGATGCAGTTTGGAATTTCTGTGGGATGGTCTGGATAGATGCCTGCTTTTTACACTGTAGGACCCTTTTCGACTGTCAGCAGTCTCTGTCGGTCAACAGACGAGGTCAGTCTGTACGTTTTTGTGCTGTATGTGTCCCTTTACATTCCCATTTCACTACCACATCAGAAGTAGTAGACCTAGGGAAATCTCGCGTACAGACTTCTGACACAATTGACACCCAATCACCTGAACACGTTCTGCGGGGCACCACATTCTGCACTCTCACGGACTACTTCGTTCGCTGATATCGGGTACCTGGCAGTAGATGACAGCACAATGCAGCTAATATGAAAACGTATGTTTTGGAGGGTTTCCGTATACTTTTGATCACATAGTGTAGCTCCTGCGATGATGTTTTTATAAGTCTGGTAAATTGGTATGAAAGAGCGGTAAATTTTCGGAACTTGCACTATTGTTGGTAAGCCTGATATTTCCACGGATATTACAGCAATTTTCGAAGGGCAGCTGTTATATGTTGATTGTTGGCTGCCAGCTGAAGTGGTAACTGCGTAATTTGTTCCTTATGATGGAGAAAAAAACTAATTTCGTGCGGTAATTAAACATTTTCATTTTAAGGGTTGGACATCTGCACAGATCAAATCCGAGTTGGATGAAGTCCATGTGGGTTCTGCACCAACATTGAAGACCAATTACTTTTGGATCAATGACTTTAAACGTGGCCAGAGAAGCAAGGAAGATGGAGCACACTTCGGTCTGCCCGTTGAAGTCACCACACAGGAAACCATCGATTAAGTGTATGATATTGTAATGGAAGATCGACGAGTAAAAGTTCGCGAGATAGCTAACATTGCAGGCATCTCAACTGAACGAGTGCATTAGATCCTCCATGCAAAACTGGTCATGAAGAAGCTCTGTGCGAGATGGGTAGCGCGCCTGCTCACTTTGGACCAAAATCGAAAACGAAAGAACATTTCTGCTCGGAATCTCACACTGTTCAAGTGCAGTCCATAGAACTTTTTCTAAGATTCATAACTGTGGAAATCCCTGGATAACACAGGATATACTGAACTTAATTGATGAGAGAATATAAAAATCCAGCAAGTGAAACAGGAAAAAGGGAGTACAAACGTCTGAAAAATGAGATTGACAGGAAGTGCAGACTGGCTAAGCAGCAGTGGCTAGAGGACAAATGCGGAACCGTAGAAGAATGCATAACTAAGGGAAAGATAGATACCGCCTACAGGAAAATAAAAGAGATATTTGGAGACAAGAAAAACAGCTTTATGAATATCAAGAACTCAGACGGAAAACCAGTACTAAGCAAAGAGGGGAAAGTTGAACTGTGGAAGGAATATATAAAAATGTTCAAATGTTTGTAAAGTTTATGGGACTTAACTACGGGGTCATCAGTCCCTAAACTTACAAACTACTTATGAACTACTTACGAACTAGGACAGCACAAATATCCATGCCCGAGGGGGGATTCGAACCCCCGACCGTAGTGGCGAAGGAATATATAGAGGGCCTGTACAAAGGAAATAAACTGGAAGGCAGTATTCTAGATATGGAAGACGAAGTGGTGGAAGATGAGATAAGAGATATGATAATGCGAGAAGAATTTGACAGAGCGCTGTAGGACTTGAGTCGAAACAAGGCCCCTGGATTAGATGATATTCCGTCTGAACTGCTGATGTCGTTAGGAGAGCCAGTCGTGAAAAAATTGTATCACCTGGTATGCAAAATGTATGACACAGGGGACATACCCTCCGACTTCAAAAAGAATATAATTCCAATTCCAAAGAAAGCAAGTGCAGATAAGTGTGAAAATTACAGAACTATCAGTTTAATAAGTCATGGGTGCAAAATACTAAGACGAATTATTTACAGACGAAGGGAAAAACTTGTGGAATCCGACCTCGGCGAAGATCAGTTTGGATTTAGGAGAAATGTAGGAACACGGGAGACAAATTCACATTACGACTTATCGTAGAAGATAGGCTAAGGAAAGGCAAACCTACGTTTTTAGCGTTTGTCGATTTGGAGAAAGTTTTTGACAATGTTGACTGGAATACACACTTCCAAATTCTGAAGGTATCAGGGGTAAAATATAGGGAGCGAAGAGTTATATTCAACCTATACAAAAACCAGACAGCGGTTATTAGAGTCGAAGGGCAAGAAAGGGACGCAGAGGTTGGGAAGGCAGTAAGACAGGGTTGTAGCCTTTCCCCAATGTTGTTCAATCTGTACATTGAGCAGGCAGTGAAGGAATGGAAGGAGAAATTTGGAGAGGGCATTAAAGTGCAGGGAGAAGAAATAAAAACATTGCGGTTTGCCGATGACATAGTTATTCTGTCAGAGACCGCAAAAGATCTGGAAGAGCACCTGAATTGGATGGACTGTATCTTGAAAGAAAGATGTAAGATGAACATTAACAAGAGTAAAACGAAGGTAATGGAATGCAGTGTCAGAAAATCAGGTGATGCTGAAGGAATTAGATTCGTTAATGAGACAATAAAAGTAGTAGATGAATTTTGTTATTTGGGTAGCAAGATAACTTCTGATGGCCGAAGTAAAGAAGATATAAAATGCAGAATGGATATGGGAAGAAAAGCGTTACTAAAGAAGCGAAACTTGTTAACATCCAATATTAATTTAAATGTTAGGAAGTCATTTCTGAAAGCTTTTGTCTGGACTGTAGCATTGTATGGGAGTGAAACTTGGTCGATGAGGAATTCAGATAAAAAGATGATAGGGGCTTTTGAAATGTGGTGCTACAGACGAATGATGAAAATTAGATGGGTAGATCACGTAACTAATGAGGTGGTGCTCAACCGAATCGGGGAGAAAAGGAGTTTCTGGCATATCCTGACTAAGAGAAGGGATAGATTGGTTGGACACATTCTGAGACATCAAGGAATTGTCAACTTAGCATTAGAAGGAAGCGTGTGGGGTAAAAATCGTAGAGGGAGAACGAGGGACGAATATAATAAGCAGGTTCAAAAGGATGTAGGTTGCCGAACTTATTCTCATATGAAGATACTTGCACAGGACAGGGTAGCGTGGAGAGCTGATCAAACCAGTCTGCAGACTGAAGACCACAACAACAACAAATGTGGATGAAACTTGTATCTACCATTACACTCCAAAGACCATACAACACACTAAACAATGGAAGAAGAGTGCACTAAAGAAGACGAGACTGTTTTGTCACCTGCAAAGGTAATGGCCATTGCCTTTTGGGATTCCCAGGGCATAATCTTGATAGATCCATAACTGGGCCCTATTATGTTGCTCTGCTGGATCGTTTGAAACTGGAACTAATTGAAAAACGGCCAAGATTGCCACGGAAGAAAGTGCTGTTTCGTCAGAACATTGCCCCAGCCCACACAGCAGCTATCATGATAGCAAAAGTGCACGACTTGGGATTCGAATTGGATCCTCGTCCACCCTATTCACCAGACTTGGTTCCGAGTAACTTCTTCGTATTCCAAAACTTGAAAATGTGGCTTGGTGGGAAGAAATTTTCATACAACGAGGAAGTGCCCGCCGCTGTGACAGACTATTTTGCAGTTTAACAGAGCCTACTTTGCCGATGGGTTGAAAAAAAATCGCACTGACGTGTTTTACGGCCCACTTTATATTTGTAGTTTTATAATTTTTTGCAAACATATTGGACCAAAATAATAATGTAAACAATAAAAAATTAATTAATAAGAGTGTCTGAAACCCTTTTAGGAAAAAAAAACTTTTAGGTGGCGGCTGGTTTTGAACCACTGACCCTCAGCGTCACAGTCCAACGCATGACACACTACGCTACGGCCAACACTTACAAGTTGCGTTTTTTTAATCTCATACTATTCATGGCCGTTGTTAACTGATGATAATACGGCATTTTTAAACACTAGATTTTCATTTATCGTACGAAGAACGACATGTTTTTGTTAATTCTTCAGTGCGCTATTGCTTTGAAATGACAACGTGTAAGTTACAATAAGAAAATCATCAAATATGCAACGCAAGTTGGCTTATGCCAGAGAGAGTTCTGGGCGAGGAATGTCATGACATCTGCGAAGGGCTGGTTTTCGTTAATTCAGTGGAGGGTGATAAAACTCTGTTATTTTTGCAAAAATCTGTCAAACGATTCGAGCTATGAAAAAAAAAAACATAAGGGATCAAACCTGTAGAGAATCCTCTACAAATTCGGTTATTCGATTTTAGCGTCAGATGAACGGTTTATATGCAATTAAAATTACTTTACAAACGACTTTTTTTGGCATTACTACCGTATTTCTTGACCGAAATATTTTAAAAAGCGAGGTTCTGGTCTCTGGTAGCCAACAATTATGTCTGTAAAATTTGGTGCCAATCGCTTGAACAGTTCGACCTAAAACGTGGGAACACGTTACAGCCAGACAGGCACCGTCAAATCGCCGTTATTTTTGCAAATATCTCTGCGACGATGCAAGATATGGAAAAAAAACATAATAGAGCGAAGTTGTAGACAATTTTCCCCTCTACCAATTACATTATTCCATTTTCGTGTCAGATGAACGGTTCGTTTGCAATTACAATTATATTATAAGCGGCTTTTTTTGGTATTACTACCATATTTTTTGTCCGAAAAATTGGAAAAAGGGAGGTTCTGGTCTCTGTCGGCCTACAATTATGTCTGTAAAATTTGGTGCTGATCGATTGAACGCTTCGTCTTAAAAACGGGGAACACGTTACGGACAGACAGACGGACAGACATACATCCCAAAATCGCCGTTATTTTTGCAAATATCTCAGAAACTATACGAGATATGAAGAAAACATAAGAGAGCAAAGATGTAGAGAATTTTCTCCTCTACAAATTCGGATATTCAATTTTCGTGTCAGGTGAATGGTTAAGCTGTTATTTTTATTTAAATTTCGCGCTGTCAAAAGACGATCGAAAACGCCCACTTTTAGTGTTACTACCGTAACCTAAAGTGAGCCAATTGGAAACTTGCTGGACCAAGTGTACAGCCTTGCAAGGAGACTGTGTCGAGAAATAAAGTGAGTTTTCGCCTTTAAAACATTTTTGATTCCATTTTTACCAGACTTGTCAAACCGTCGTCGTATTTATGGGCCCAGCATTGATCCTTAAGGAATTCAAAAAAATGTTCAAATGTTTGTTAAGCTTATGGGACTTAACTACGGGGTCATCAGTCCCTAAACTTACAAACTACTTATGAACTACTTACGAACTAGGACGGCACAAATATCCATGCCCGAGGGGGGATTCGAACCCCCGACCGTAGTGGTCGTGCTGACCGTGACTGGAGCGCCTCAGTCACCTCGGCCACCGCGGCCGGCTTTAAGGAATTCACGCACAACTATATGTTTCTGTGACGCGGGCCGTTTCCGCCCAAACTGCGAAGCTCCTCCGGACAGGCAGCTTTTCGCTAGCTTGCAGAGTGAGGGCGGGAGAGGTGTCGCGTGTGTGAGCGTCGCTGGGGCGGGAAGTTTTCGCTGGGAATGCGGCGGCCAGGCGTCCAGCTGTTGGCGGCGGCGTGGCGGCGCGCCAGCCTGCCCCGGGTTTCCCAAGCGGCGGTATTTCTGGCGGCCGCTGTCACTGGGCCCGCGATACGCTGCATTCGCAGCATACGCCACCGGGGCAGGGTCTACTCCAGTCCCCAAAAAAATAAAGCTGCTCTATTCTTCCGCGTAGTGCGCCTCGGTTGCACAGTAGAAGAAAGCCAGACTACAAATCCAAAGGTCGCGGGTTCGATCCCTGCCAGGTCCTAGGATTTTTATCTGTCGTTTTCCACTTCTTTCCCCTCTGGCAGTATTGCTCATGTGAAAAATACCGAGTAACACCGTGGTTCGGAACCCAGGTTAAACTGTAGGTCCCCCTATAACTGGCTGGGTAAGTCAGTTCGAAGGTCGGAGGAAGGCAACGGCATACCACCTCCAAACAGGACCATGCCTAGTAAAGCACAGTGGTGTTCAAACCAATCTTCGGATTGTTGACTGCCTTTATTCTTCCACGTATGGTTTTTATTTCACTTGGCGCGGAAGCCGAGCTGTCAGGAGTACAGTCCAAGTATATAGAGGGGAGACGACATGTCACAAAACTGAAACCAACGTCCGCTATCTTAGTTGTCCCAAAACATTACCACTGCACTTTAACCCTGCTTTTTGTTCTTAATTTCTGTGGTGTACACAATAGAGCTGTTTTAAATCTATATCTATAAATGTGAATGTCTGTTCGGTGTACGTTTATCACGTCTGAACCACAAGACATAAAGAGCTAAAAATTTGTACAGTTACTAATGTCCACCCGGGAAAAGCTTTAGGCACGGTTTTATGGCGATTGGATAGCTATTTATCTATATATATTAATGTGAATGTCTATTCAGCGTACGCTTGTCACGTCCAAATGACAAGACTCTGAGACTTAAATATTTGTACAGTTACTAATATATACCTGAGGAAGGTTTTAGGCTCGGTTTTATAGCGACCTGAGAGATATTTAGTAATTTGAAGATTATAACGCGAAATGCGGAAGAATAATTACTCTTTGAAAATTATATTTACTCTTTGAAAATGGTTTTATTGGTTGCATTGTTGCTTGAGGCATGATAATGATAAAAGGGTGGAGTATATTGGGATGGAAAGTTATCGGTGTACATATAATTCTACGTGTGTGTGTGTGTGTGTGTGTGTGTGTGTTAATATTTCGCTCTGCAGCGAAAACTACAGAACGCAACAAATGGTTTGTGTGTAATTGTTGTCCGAAGTCTCCCGTTGTACACCATAGCAGTTCCATATCGATAGCTATAAGGGGGTGGAAGATATGGTGGTTGAAAGTCGTCAAATTATAAAAACATTCGGACTGAAGGCCAGCGATGACGTTTGCGACTGTATAGCAACGAGGTTATATACAGCGAAACGTGATGCCACAGACCATATCTTTGGTCTATGCGTGCTACCATGTCTTCAGCTCTTTCTCTGTAAGGATAAGCATACGAATAAGGAAATATAAGAATAAATATATAAAGCAGTAAAAAACAATTTTTTTAATACATCTATTTAAAAAAAGGTCGATTTGACGTTTCGCGCAAGTGATCGATCTGTGATTGTAATACTATCATTATTGTTGAATTTCGTGATTGGATTCTTCGAAACGATTGCATTTTTACGTGTGATTTGATATACACTACTTACTTTCCTGATAATGTTGATTAAAAATGTTTGTTTCTAAATAACGTATTGTATTTCATTTCATCCTTTGAAACCAGTCTCATAGCACACTACTGAAAGATTGCTTATCTATCATAATCAACCAACACACGAGCGGAGCCGCGGGTTTAAGTTAGTACTAAATATTACAGGGCTTATTTTAATAACATAGTGTCAAGAAGGCAATTTCGAACGTTTTTCACATATTAGATGTGTATTTGATCCTGCAACACGACAGTTGGTCATAGTCTAAATATTAAAGGAATTATATTTCATTTCTAGTAGAGTATACATTCACGAAATTACGAAGCATCATCTACACATATCTTGCTTGTCTTCTTGGTTATTCGAATTGTAAAGGAAAAAAACGAAAAGAAAGAAATGATTCAGGAAAATGGCTTAGAAAAATTTGCTGTAGAAGAAAGAGTACATAAAATGGCGAGAGCATATGGTATAACTAGGAACATTTACAACAAAAAGTCTCTGTCTAAAAATCTGAAAATACAGCACAACAACACAGTAGTAAAGCCAGAATGTCTTTATGCAAGTGAATGTTTAGTACTGAATTACAAATTACATAAACTTGAGCTCCTAGAAAGAAAAATCATTCGAAAAATACTTGGTCTACTAAGAAATACAGAGGTATGGAAACTAAGAAGTAATGCAGAAGTTTATCGCAACATAGAAAACATAACCGAAACACTACGGAAGAGGCGACTGCTATTTTTTGGACATTTATACCGAATGAACAGCAACAGGTTAACCAAACAGATTTTTAAATATCTCTGCGACAAGAACTCAACAATAGCATGGATTCAAGAAGTTAGGGAAGATTTGGAAAGAAACAATATAAGTGAAAAAGATGCAACAGAAAGAGAAACTTTTAAGAAGAAAGTGTTAAAAATAGAAGGATTCCAAGGCAGGAGGGAGAATCTGAAAGAACGCTTTAATTGCTTTCTCAACACCGTGATAGTCACGTAAGCACTGTAATAGTATCTACACCAGTTGTTGTCTCGACATGACAGAAATTAAGAAGAGTAAACTGCAGTTTTAGATTTTAGATTTAGATATCAGCATGGTGCAAAAATTGACAATTGACTCTTAATAATGATAAGTGTGAGGTCATCCATACGACCACCATAAGAAATCCGTTAAATTTCATTTCATCCCTTCTTTTAGTCAGGGTATGCCAAAAATTTCTTTTCTCACCAATTCTGTTCAGTACCTCTTCATTACTTATGCGATCTACCCACCTAATCTTCAGCATTCTTCTGTAGCACCACATTTCAAAAGCCACTATTCTCTTCCTGTCCGCACTGCTTATCGTCCATGTTTCACTCCCGTACAAGGCAACACTCCACACAAATGCCTTCAGAAGAGACTTCCTTACACTTAAATTAATATTCGATGTTAGCAAATTTCTCTTTTTCAAAAATGCTTTTCTTCCCATTGCCATTTTGCAGTTTATATCCTCTGTACTGCGACCATCACATGTTATTTTACTACCCAAGTAAATCTGTTTTCTATTATTTTATTATTACGATCATGGCTCTGTATGTAGATGAGCGCTAACAAAATATGTTAGCATTCGGAAGAGAAAGTTGGCGAAAGAAATTCCTAAATACCTAGGAATAACAATTACGAACAACTTAAATTGGAAAGAACACATAGAAAATATTGTAGGTAAGGCGAACCAAAGACTACATTTCATTTACAGAACACTTAGAAGATGCAACAGTTCTACAAAATAAACTACCTAAACTATACTTGTGTGTCCTATTTGGAAATATTACTACGCATTGTGGGGTCCACACCAGATGGGACTGGCAGTCGATTTAGAGAAGATTCAGAGAAGTGTAGCTCGTTTTCTATTATTGCGATATAGGGGAGATGTTCAAGTGTTTGTTAAGTTTATGTGGGCTCATCAGTACCTAAACTTACAACCTACTTATACTAAAGACAGCACAAACATCCATGCCCCAGGGTGGATTCGAACCCCCGATGGGGAACGGCGTCGCGCATCGGAGCATATCGCCTTAATGCGCTCGGCCACTCCGCCGCGACTATAGGGGAGAGAGTGTCACGGAAATGATGCACAAGTTGGGGTGGAAATCATCAAAAGAAAGGCGTTATTCGTTGCGACGAGATCTATTAGCGAAATTTCTTTCGCCAACTTTCTCTTCCGAATGCTAACATATTTTGTTAGCGCTCATCTACATAGAGAGCCATGATCGTAATAATAAAATAATAGAAAACAGATCGAACAGAAATATTTAGGTGTTCCTTCCTCCCGCTGCTATTAGAGAATGAAAACGACAGAGAAATATCATGAAAGTGGTTCGATGAACCCTCTGCCATCAATGTGACTCGTAGAGTATCCATGTAGATGTAGTCTGTATGCTTTGGGGCATTAAAGATGGCGTCCACTGGCTTCAAAACAAAACACAGCAGAAGTCTGTATTTTCATCTCCCCTCATTACACTATACCTGCATGGTGCATTCAAGTATAACAATAAAGACTAGTATCGTCTGTGGTCGGAATTCAATCAGTTGTGTTCACAAAGGAACTGGACTCCTTTTTTTAATGTAATTAGAATAAACTGGTATGCAGATTCTTCGTTCCTACCTGAAACCTGCAATTGCATATAATAAGGGAAGTGGGAAGTCATAGCTATATTCAAAATCGAGTAAATAAAAATTAGGAACTTACTTGTATTCTCTGGTGACAGCAGCAGATAGCCACAAAGTATTTCTTTTAGGCTAATACGCGGAATACCGATGCCAAGAAAAAACGTTATTCCGTTACCGCGAAATTTTGACTTCCACTGCTTATGACAAGGTAGACCTCTTAGTTCCACCCATTCTACCACTCTCGCTTTTGACCTGTTCCTTTCGTGGCGCATCGGCGTCTAACATCCCCTTTAGATCTGAAAACATCCACCTCCTTTGAGCATTCGCCTCCTTCTCTAATCAATATTAAAAATCGGTACCGATAATTAAATTTTCGTGTTCGCGTATTAATATAATGATGTGTTTTTGTTGTGGTCTTCAGTCCGGAGACTGGTTTAATGCAGCTCTCCACAATACCCTATCCTGAGCAAGCCTCTCCATCTCCACATAAGAACGACAACCTACATCTGTCTGAATCTGCTTAATGTATCCATCTCTTGGTCTTTTTCTGCGGGTTTTACCCCACACACTTCCTTCCAACGCTAAATTCACAATTCCTTGATGTCTAAGAATGTGTCCTACCAATCTATCCCTTCTTTTAGTCAAGTTATGCCAGAAATTTCTTTTCTCCCCAATTCTGTTCAGTACCTCCTCATTAGTTACGCGATCCACCCACCTAATCTTCAGCATTCTTCTATAGCTCCACATTTCAAAAGCCTCAATCCTCTTCCTGTCCGCACTGTTTATCGTCCATGTTTCACTCCCATACAAGGCAACACTCCATACAAATGCCTTCAGAAAGGACTTCCTTAGGCTTAAATCAATATTCGATGTTAACAAATTTCTCTTTTTCAAGAACGCTTTTCTACCCATTGCCATTCTGCATTTTATATCCTCTGTACTGCGACCATCATTTGTTATTTTACTGCCCAAGTAACAAAACTCATCTACCTCCTTTATTGCTTCGTTACCCAATCTAATTGCTTCAGCATCACCTGATTTTCTTACACTGTACTCCATTACCCTAGTTTTGCTCTTGTTAATGTTCATCTTATATGCACCTTTCAGCACACTGTCCATTCCGTTTAAATGCTCTTCCAGGTCCAATGATACATTTCATGTTATGCGTGGACAACAGCTCTTCCGGCGCATTTTACTAGGAAAGCACTGCAAGCCACCTTTTCCAAATACACTGCAGCAACGTGAATTATAGTTAAAACGTAGAAACGGACGAGCAGAGAAACAACACACCTCCGAATGTTGCTTATTTTTCAACAGGAGGAAAAATTATACCCGAAACTCCGGCAATATGCTTCTTCGGCGAAGTGGTCGAGCGCATTGAGGTGCTATGCTCCGATGTGCGAGGTCGCTCCACGTCGGGGGTTCGAATCCTCCACGGGCATGGATGTTTGTGCTGTCTTTAGTATAAGTTAGTTCATAAGTTTGGGGACTGATGACCCTCGCAGTTAACTCCCATAAGCTTAACAAACAGTCGAACATTTTTGCTTCTTCTGGGCCAGACAGAAAACATAATATGACTTCCTACTTAGCTAACAAATTATTGCAATTTTAAGCAGAGTGATGAAAATTCCTAACTTAAAAAAAAAAAACTTAAATTAGTATCAGACCTAAGAGACGAAACTACTCAGGACATTGGGTCCCTAAATTACCATACTATTTAAAGTAGTTTATGCTAATAACAACACTCACACACACACACACACACACACACACACACACACACACACACACAAAGACAAACACATACACCCATAACAATGCCCGGGGGAGGATTGGACCCTCCGGCGGGAGCGCCCTCACAATCCGTGAAACTGAGCCTCAGACGTCGTGACCATAACTTCAATACAGCAAAATTCTTCTGGTTGAGATATAGGTGACGTAAAAGCGTATTTGTGGGATTTCACCGCATAGTTAAATATTGAAGTCACTGAAAGTATTACTCACGATTGTCTACTTATCCCTTTTTATCGCCTTCCATGTAGGAATACGAAGAATTCATTGCAGTACTGCAACTGTAATCTACACTTGTCAAAACAAATAGGGTATCAGTTGAGATATCTAGGTTCTGCAGCATTTACCATTGTCAGAATGAACTGTCAGTTCTACGGAGTGGAGACGACATTACAGCAACCGATGTAGTGGTATTAACAGAAAGTTGTTCCAGGGGGGGGGGGGGGGTGTTGACTAGTGTTTACTGTACCAAACAAATTATACAATCTGTTGGGTAGGATAGTAGCCGCGGCGGAGTGGCCGAGTGCATTAATCCCCCCTCGGGCATGGATGTTTGTGCCGTCTTTAGTATAACGTAGTTCATAAGAAGTTGATGACCTCGCAGTTAAGTCTCATAAGCTTTACAAACATTTGAACACCATTTTGTCAGATAGTATAGTGAGCAGGTGGTACAAGGCAACAACAACGTGACTTACCCGAAGCTATGGCATGGAGAGCCATAAGAATTTTGGAAGCGGGACAGAGAGAGAGAGAGGTGGCTGCAGCTACTGAAGCGTTCCAAAATGTAATTTCCAGCACGTTGACATTTCAGACAACAGGAACCGTTAAAAGAAGACAAGACCGAGGTCGGCTACGGGTAACATCACTAACAGGTGACCGTCATAATCAGTTAATAGCGCGTCGAGGCAGCAGGCTGAATCCAACTTAGTTGGACCGCAAAAGAACGCGCAATATCAACAGAAACAGTCCGAAATCTCCTTAGGGAATGTGGCATCTACCCACGGAGGCCTATGGTGTGTGTCCCATTGAAACGAACACACCGCTTGTCTTTTCTTTGTAACAGATTCATTTTGTTACATTCACTTAACAGTGTAATCAGTTACTTACTGTGTTTTAGTGTTCATGGGCATATTCATATGCACTTGGTGTTTATTATCAAGAAAAATTACTCAGCTTTAAGCTTGGAACAAAAGAGTGAAATGAAGAAGCTTGGTTGGCCGACGCCTCAGCCGAGGTAAGACATTCTGCAGATCTTTTCGAGCGTGGGAGGGGGGGGGGGGGACGGTGGTGGCCCACTATCAAGATCCGGCACCCAAAGAGGTGAACCCATAGTCATCTGAAGCACCAGCCACCACTGGTAAGAGGCCAACATAGAAACCATGAGTCACTTCAATCAAAGAGGTATATAAACAACATAGAGAGGCAAGCTACAGCGCTCTGGGTGGCAGCACTGAGCAACATTGGGCGCCATATTTGAGAACGTCAGTTTGAAGTAGCAGAATGAGCAGACGCTTCTGTTTTTATTCTAAACTAACGGGTAAGCCTTATTATTAGTAGCAACTCATGCCCAGTGTATGTTCGGCGTACAACTGCGGTGATAAAACTGTTCGAATATCATACATAAAGAAAAAGATATGTAATTATTGTGTATCAGCGTGAATTTGTCTATAAAAATTCATTATACTTAACTTTCGCATTTACCAAGTTTCAAAATTATGTTTACTTCACGACCATCAAAAAGCTAGGCAGAGGACGGATGTATTTGGTGTGTTTTAATGTAATGGCAGTTGTTTATATAGTGTAACCATTGGGTGAGTAGCCTAGGTATATGAACTGTATTTAACTATTCTTTACACAGATTTCTTTTGAAAAACAAGGAGTTGCTAATCCAATGGGTAACCAGTATGAGGCGTGATAAGTGGCATCCTACAAAGTATAATTATATATGCTCTTGTCATTTTGAAGGACAGTTCATGTATGCTACCACCGGTCGAAAGCAGCTACTGGCAAATGTCGTTCCAACAATATTTTCGTTTCCTGAGCACCTACAGAAACCAAAAGCTGTAAGAAGAGTACCGAGGAAACGACAAATTGTGGAGAGCTCGATAAATACGTAATGTACTTAAAAGCTGAAACATCATTTGAACCACAGGCAGAATAAAGGTAATTAAAGATTTTAAAGAAATTCGCCTGTATTTATAGGGAAGATATATCGGCAAATACAATTGATTATTGACATTATAGTAGATAATGCAGCAGTTCGACGATTGTAAACATTACACTTAGGATTCAGCAGTAAACGAGAAATGCTATTCGTAGTGGGAATTACTTTCCTAAATGCGTCGCCCAGAAATTAAGGAAAAATCGAGACTGGGAATAACTAATATAAAACCTATGATTCAGTTGTTAGCAGACGCCCAGTATCACCTGGCGTGACACTGAACGTTCTCAAAGTTGGCGGCAACCTTTCCAATTTGCTTCAACTATGGCGACGCTGTGGCCATTCTATGTTGTTTATATAGGTCTTTGACTTCAATAGTCTACAAAGTTTAGAACAACACAACGCCAGAGCATGAGTACTGTTCCGGATCAAGTTCAGTAATCCCATACAAAAATAGAACCTATGTTGTTTCAGTTGACCACCGAAAAGCTTTAAAGAAAAGCGCAACATGTCTGCTCTTAGACTAATTTTTACAGTTGGAAAAGACGGTCATTTACCCTGTACGAACTATATATTACACAGAAGGTTGAGCCAATGTGTTAGGCAGCGATCAGGCGCTCCACGTGATTTCACTGTCGATGAGCCGGAGCCTACAGGAAAGAAGCGGTGATAGACGTGTTACCTCGTTCCAGTGCGGCACTGTTCTGCTTGGAGTTATGGCTTAAAATATGTTGCACTACAAGCCTAGCACTGACACTACTTTGATCTTAAAGATATACGTGCGATAAAGAGACACACGAATGTGATACGTCAAAATACTACGTCATATACGGATTACGTTGTGAGAAAAGTTATTTATGTCGAAAAATGCATGAGGGGTGTCGGACTATCAGCGTATGAAACTTTCGCACAGGGCAGCAAAATACCTGGAGTCGGCCCTGTCTGTAACCCGTAAAAAGTAAAAACACTTGATGGACTGTAGGACTGTCTTCTTTATGTGTATTTCTCGAGCACATGTGTGCATGGATAGTATATAAGGGAGGGGTCCAGGTTGTCCGGACACCCCGTCAGCTAACAATTCAAAAAAGTAAATAAAAACAAAACTAGAATATTAGGCAATACCCGCTTTCTTATATCTTGTGCCATAAAATTGTGGTCATGGGACGTGCTTGGTTTGCATATCAATAACGTGTATGGAGGTATATTCAACAAAACAGTAGTTGTGCGCTATAACTGAGTGTGTTCCAATTTAACTGTTGAATTGTCACATTTGAAGCAACTATGAAACGAATAAGTTAGACGTTTTGCGTTAATGCACAGCCAGTCGCTGCCTTTCGCACACTCTTTGTCTAGAAAATTTTGTAAATGGTACTGATTTTCTGATGATTTTGCTGGACTTCCTTACACTTAAATTAATATTCGATGTTAGCAAATTTCTCTTTTTCAAAAATGCTTTTCTTCCCATTGCCATTTTGCATTTTATATCCTCTGTACTGCGACCATCACATGTTATTTTACTACCCAAGTAAATCTGTTTTCTATTATTTTATTATTACGATCATGGCTCTGTATGTAGATGAGCGCTAACAAAATATGTTAGCATTCGGAAGAGAAAGTTGGCGAAAGAAATTCCTAAATACCTAGGAATAACAATTACGAACAACTTAAATTGGAAAGAACACATAGAAAATATTGTAGGTAAGGCGAACCAAAGACTACATTTCATTTACAGAACACTTAGAAGATGCAACAGTTCTACAAAATAAACTACCTAAACTATACTTGTGTGTCCTATTTGGAAATATTACTACGCATTGTGGGGTCCACACCAGATGGGACTGGCAGTCGATTTAGAGAAGATTCAGAGAAGTGTAGCTCGTTTTCTATTATTGCGATATAGGGGAGATGTTCAAGTGTTTGTTAAGTTTATGTGGGCTCATCAGTACCTAAACTTACAACCTACTTATACTAAAGACAGCACAAACATCCATGCCCCAGGGTGGATTCGAACCCCCGATGGGGAACGGCGTCGCGCATCGGAGCATATCGCCTTAATGCGCTCGGCCACTCCGCCGCGACTATAGGGGAGAGAGTGTCACGGAAATGATGCACAAGTTGGGGTGGAAATCATCAAAAGAAAGGCGTTATTCGTTGCGACGAGATCTATTAGCGAAATTTCTTTCGCCAACTTTCTCTTCCGAATGCTAACATATTTTGTTAGCGCTCATCTACATAGAGAGCCATGATCGTAATAATAAAATAATAGAAAACAGATCGAACAGAAATATTTAGGTGTTCCTTTCTCCCGCTGCTATTAGAGAATGAAAACGACAGAGAAATATCATGAAAGTGGTTCGATGAACCCTCTGCCATCAATGTGACTCGTAGAGTATCCATGTAGATGTAGTCTGTATGCTTTGGGGCATTAAAGATGGCGTCCACTGGCTTCAAAACAAAACACAGCAGAAGTCTGTATTTTCATCTCCCCTCATTACACTATACCTGCATGGTGCATTCAAGTATAACAATAAAGACTAGTATCGTCTGTGGTCGGAATTCAATCAGTTGTGTTCACAAAGGAACTGGACTCCTTTTTTTTAATGTAATTAGAATAAACTGGTATGCAGATTCTTCGTTCCTACCTGAAACCTGCAATTGCATATAATAAGGGAAGTGGGAAGTCATAGCTATATTCAAAATCGAGTAAATAAAAATTAGGAACTTACTTGGATTCTCTGGTGACAGCAGCAGATAGCCACAAAGTATTTCTTTTAGGCTAATACGCGGAATACCGATGCCAAGAAAAAACGTTATTCCGTTACCGCGAAATTTTGACTTCCACTGCTTATGACAAGGTAGACCTCTTAGTTCCACCCATTCTACCACTCTCGCTTTTGACCTGTTCCTTTCGTGGCGCATCGGCGTCTAACATCCCCTTTAGATCTGAAAACATCCACCTCCTTTGAGCATTCGCCTCCTTCTCTAATCAATATTAAAAATCGGTACCGATAATTAAATTTTCGTGTTCGCGTATTAATATAATGATGTGTTTTTGTTGTGGTCTTCAGTCCGGAGACTGGTTTAATGCAGCTCTCCACAATACCCTATCCTGAGCAAGCCTCTCCATCTCCACATAAGAACGACAACCTACATCTGTCTGAATCTGCTTAATGTATCCATCTCTTGGTCTTTTTCTGCGGGTTTTACCCCACACACTTCCTTCCAACGCTAAATTCACAATTCCTTGATGTCTAAGAATGTGTCCTACCAATCTATCCCTTCTTTTAGTCAAGTTATGCCAGAAATTTCTTTTCTCCCCAATTCTGTTCAGTACCTCCTCATTAGTTACGCGATCCACCCACCTAATCTTCAGCATTCTTCTATAGCTCCACATCCTCAATCCTCTTCCTGTCCGCACTGTTTATCGTCCATGTTTCACTCCCATACAAGGCAACACTCCATACAAATGCCTTCAGAAAGGACTTCCTTAGGCTTAAATCAATATTCGATGTTAACAAATTTCTCTTTTTCAAGAACGCTTTTCTATCCATTGCCATTCTGCATTTTATATCCTCTGTACTGCGACCATCATTTGTTATTTTACTGCCCAAGTAACAAAACTCATCTACCTCCTTTATTGCTTCGTTACCAAATCTAATTGCTTCAGCATCACCTGATTTTCTTACACTGCACTCCATTACCCTAGTTTTGCTCTTGTTAATGTTCATCTTATATGCACCTTTCAGCATACTGTCCATTCCGTTTAAATGCTCTTCCAGGTCCAATAATACATTTCATGTTATGCGTGGACAACAGCTCTTCCGGCGCATTTTACTAGGAAAGCACTGCAAGCCACCTTTTCCAAATACACTGCAGCAACGTGAATTATAGTTAAAACGTAGAAACGGACGAGCAGAGAAACAACACACCTCCGAATGTTGCTTATTTTTCAACAGGAGGAAAAATTATACCCGAAACTCCGGCAATATGCTTCTTCGGCGAAGTGGTCGAGCGCATTGAGGTGCTATGCTCCGATGTGCGAGGTCGCTCCACGTCGGGGGTTCGAATCCTCCACGGGCATGGATGTTTGTGCTGTCTTTAGTATAAGTTAGTTCATAATTTTGGGGACTGATGACCCTCGCAGTTAACTCCCATAAGCTTAACAAACAGTCGAACATTTTTGCTTCTTCGGGGCCAGACAGAAAACATAATATGACTTCCTACTTAGCTAACAAATTATTGCAATTTTAAGCAGAGTGATGAAAATTCCTAACTTAAAAAAAAAAAAAAAAAAAAAAAAAAAAAACTTAAATTAGTATCAGACCTAAGAGACGAAACTACTCAGGACATTGGGTCCCTAAATTACCATACTATTTAAAGTAGTTTATGCTAATAACAACACTCACACACACACACACACACACACACACACACACACACACAAAGACAAACACATACACCCATAACAATGCCCGGGGGAGGATTGGACCCTCCGGCGGGAGCGCCCTCACAATCCGTGAAACTGAGCCTCAGACGTCGTGACCATAACTTCAATACAGCAAAATTTTTCTGGTTGAGATATGGGTGACGTAAAAGCGTATTTGTGGGATTTCACCGCATAGTTAAATATTGAAGTCACTGAAAGTATTACTCACGATTGTCTACTTATCCCTTTTTATCGCCTTCCATATAGGAATACGAAGAATTCATTGCAGTACTGCAACTGTAATCTACACTTGTCAAAACAATTAGGGTATCAGTTGAGATATCTAGGTTCTGCAGCATTTACCATTGTCAGAATGAACTGTCAGTTCTACGGAGTGGAGACGACATTACAGCAACCGATGTAGTGGTATTAACAGAAAGTTGTTCCAGGGGGGGGGGGGGTGTTGACTAGTGTTTACTGTACCAAACAAATTATACAATCTGTTGGGTAGGATAGTAGCCGCGGCGGAGTGGCCGAGTGCATTAATCCCCCCTCGGGCATGGATGTTTGTGCCGTCTTTAGTATAACGTAGTTCATAAGAAGTTGATGACCTCGCAGTTAAGTCTCATAAGCTTTACAAACATTTGAACACCATTTTGTCAGATAGTATAGTGAGCAGGTGGTACAAGGCAACAACAACGTGACTTACCCGAAGCTATGGCATGGAGAGCCATAAGAATTTTGGAAGCGGGACAGAGAGAGAGAGAGGTGGCTGCAGCTACTGAAGCGTTCCAAAATGTAATTTCCAGCACGTTGACATTTCAGACAACAGGAACCGTTAAAAGAAGACAAGACCGAGGTCGTCTACGGGTAACATCACTAACAGGTGACCGTCATAATCAGTTAATAGCGCGTCGAGGCAGCAGGCTGAATCCAACTTAGTTGGACCGCAAAAGAACGCGCAATATCAACAGAAACAGTCCGAAATCTCCTTAGGGAATGTGGCATCTAGCCACGGAGGCCTATGGTGTGTGTCCCATTGAAACGAACACACCGCTTGTCTTTTCTTTGTAACAGATTCATTTTGTTACATTCACTTAACAGTGTAATCAGTTACTTACTGTGTTTTAGTGTTCATGGGCATATTCATATGCACTTGGTGTTTATTATCAAGAAAAATTACTCAGCTTTAAGCTTGGAACAAAAGAGTGAAATGAAGAAGCTTGGTTGGCCGACGCCTCAGCCGAGGTAAGACATTCTGCAGATCTTTTCGAGCGTGGGAGGGGGGGGGGGGGGACGGTGGTGGCCCACTATCAAGATCCGGCACCCAAAGAGGTGAACCCATAGTCATCTGAAGCACCAGCCACCACTGGTAAGAGGCCAACATAGAAACCATGAGTCACTTCAATCAAAGAGGTATATAAACAACATAGAGAGGCAAGCTACAGCGCTCTGGGTGGCAGCACTGAGCAACATTGGGCGCCATATTTGAGAACGTCAGTTTGAAGTAGCAGAATGAGCAGACGCTTCTGTTTTTATTCTAAACTAACGGGTAAGCCTTATTATTAGTAGCAACTCATGCCCAGTGTATGTTCGGCGTACAACTGCGGTGATAAAACTGTTCGAATATCATACATAAAGAAAAAGATATGTAATTATTGTGTATCAGCGTGAATTTGTCTATAAAAATTCATTATACTTAACTTTCGCATTTACCAAGTTTCAAAATTATGTTTACTTCACGACCATCAAAAAGCTAGGCAGAGGACGGATGTATTTGGTGTGTTTTAATGTAATGGCAGTTGTTTATATAGTGTAACCATTGGGTGAGTAGCCTAGGTATATGAACTGTATTTAACTATTCTTTACACAGATTTCTTTTGAAAAACAAGGAGTTGCTAATCCAATGGGTAACCAGTATGAGGCGTGATAAGTGGCATCCTACAAAGTATAATTATATATGCTCTTGTCATTTTGAAGGACAGTTCATGTATGCTACCACCGGTCGAAAGCAGCTACTGGCAAATGTCGTTCCAACAATATTTTCGTTTCCTGAGCACCTACAGAAACCAAAAGCTGTAAGAAGAGTACCGAGGAAACGACAAATTGTGGAGAGCTCGATAAATACGTAATGTACTTAAAAGCTGAAACATCATTTGAACCACAGGCAGAATAAAGGTAATTAAAGATTTTAAAGAAATTCGCCTGTATTTATAGGGAAGATATATCGGCAAATACAATTGATTATTGACATTATAGTAGATAATGCAGCAGTTCGACGATTGTAAACATTACACTTAGGATTCAGCAGTAAACGAGAAATGCTATTCGTAGTGGGAATTACTTTCCTAAATGCGTCGCCCAGAAATTAAGGAAAAATCGAGACTGGGAATAACTAATATAAAACCTATGATTCAGTTGTTAGCAGACGCCCAGTATCACCTGGCGTGACACTGGACGTTCTCAAAGTTGGCGGCAACCTTTCCAATTTGCTTCAACTATGGCGACGCTGTGGCCATTCTATGTTGTTTATATAGGTCTTTGACTTCAATAGTCTACAAAGTTTAGAACAACACAACGCCAGAGCATGAGTACTGTTCCTGATCAAGTTCAGTAATCCCATACAAAAATAGAACCTATGTTGTTTCAGTTGACACCGAAAAGCTTTAAAGAAAAGCGCAACATGTCTGCTCTTAGACTAATTTTTACAGTTGGAAAAGACGGTCATTTACCCTGTACGAACTATATATTACACAGAAGGTTGAGCCAATGTGTTAGGCAGCGATCAGGCGCTCCACGTGATTTCACTGTCGATGAGCCGGAGCCTACAGGAAAGAAGCGGTGATAGACGTGTTACCTCGTTCCAGTGCGGCACTGTTCTGCTTGGAGTTATGGCTTAAAATATGTTGCACTACAAGCCTAGCACTGACACTACTTTGATCTTAAAGATATACGTGCGATAAAGAGACACACGAATGTGATACGTCAAAATACTACGTCATATACGGATTACGTTGTGAGAAAAGTTATTTATGTCGAAAAATGCATGAGGGGTGTCGGACTATCAGCGTATGAAACTTTCGCACAGGGCAGCAAAATACCTGGAGTCGGCCCTGTCTGTAACCCGTAAAAAGTAAAAACACTTGATGGACTGTAGGACTGTCTTCTTTATGTGTATTTCTCGAGCACATGTGTGCATGGATAGTATATAAGGGAGGGGTCCAGGGTGTCCGGACACCCCGTCAGCTAACAATTCAAAAAAGTAAATAAAAACAAAACTAGAATATTAGGCAATACCCGCTTTCTTATATCTTGTGCCATAAAATTGTGGTCATGGGACGTGCTTGGTTTGCATATCAATAACGTGTATGGAGGTATATTCAACAAAACAGTAGTTGTGCGCTATAACTGAGTGTGTTCCAATTTAACTGTTGAATTGTCACATTTGAAGCAACTATGAAACGAATAAGTTAGATGTTTTGCGTTAATGCACAGCCAGTCGCTGCCTTTCGCACACTCTTTGTCTAGAAAATTTTGTAAATGGTACTGATTTTCTGATGATTTTGTTGGACTGTAAAAACCGTCATCATTTGCAAACAGCCTAAGACGTTACTCGGATTATTTCTTTGATCATTCCTGCACATTAGGAGAAGCAGTGAACTTACATTTCCTTGGGAGATTCTAGATATCAAGACATTATGATTTCCCGTCTATTACTGTGAATTGTGATCTTTATAGGAAATCAAATGAGTAGCTTAATATCAAACCTGGACATCTGACCTAATGGTCAAAATTTAGTTGGCAGTCGATCCTGAAGGAAGTTTTTCCACTCGTTTCATTGGTGAAGTCCGGTTTTTTTTTTTTTTTTTTTTTTTTTTTTTTTTTTTTTTTTTTTTTTTCAAAAATTGACGTAAATGTGATAAATCAAACGTTAAATTTGACTGCTCACATCAAGAGCCAAGAGCGGACACCTACATAAGAGCTTGATATCAAGTTCGGACACTTGTTCATTGAAGCAGTCTGCACCAAAGGGAACACAGTATTTGATCACGTGAGCTCGAAAATCAGACATGGCGACAGCATGTGCCAGGTACTAAGACATATTAGCCCGTACTTAAGTTATTCAGTAATTTCTTATAGTATTATTACTAATAACCTTCTTAAAGCGAGTGAAATGGAACATAATATATCACCAGCGTCCGAAGGAAAAGCTAGGAAGTGTTGAGACTACCTGAAAAGTGGAAAACAAACATTGAAAAGAAACAAAGGTAAGCCTAGCTTGTAAAATACACTGTTCTATTGTAAGGTGTTTTGTTCGAAATTATCGCTTGTTCGAAGGAAGTTCGATGTCAGAAATAACGTAAAGATGTTTACGGAAAAATCTGGCGACAGTTTCAACAGACCTTATGCTAATAATTTTAGAGAAACAGTGGCGTTACATTTCATTTTGTATATATAATTAAAAAGTGTTTTTATTATTATTGTAGTTCTTCATTTCTCCAATATGTAATAGAGTTCAGAATTTAATATGTTCCACTTTATGTCGATATTCCTATAATTTCCCAGATTATACACCGGTAAAAGATTCTCGTCAGCAGTAAGCGAATCTCTGTCTATCAGAAACGGACATCTGAAAGCTTCTTCACATCAAAAGCGGACACCTACACGTTTTGGTTTCAAAGAAGGGCATCTGTATTTTCAAACACAATTTGAAGGTGAAACTTCCTGGCAGATTAAAATTGTGTGCCGGAACCGGGACTCGAACCTGGGACCTTTGCCTTTCGCGGGCAAGCGCTCTACCACTGAGCTACCCCGACACGACTCACGATGCCGCCTCACAACTTTACTTCCGCCAGTACCTCGCCTCCTACTTTCCAAGGCGAGGTACTGGCGGAAGTAAAGTTGTGAGGCGGCATCGTGAGTCGTGTCGGGGTAGCTCAGTGGTAGAGCGCTTGCCCGCGAAAGGCAAAGGTCCCAGGTTCGAGTCCCAGTTCCGGCACACAATTTTAATCTGCCAGGAAGTTTCATATCAGCGCACACTCCGCTGCAGAGTGAAAGTTTCATTCTGGACAATTTGAAGGTGCTTGAGTAATCAAATTGATATTAGCCACTTCCAGGTATAAATACTCGACTATTAAAGTTGATAATGTTCAAGTCAGCTTATAAATATATTAGCTCTACGTTTCGCAATAAAAATGACGTTTATCTCAGATTCTGGCAAACGACAGATGTCCGTGTTTGATAATAAGGCTACTCATATATTCAATCACACAAATGAGTCGATATTTAGTAGGCACGCAATTTAATTTTAAAAAATCCCTGTTAGGAACGGTGTAAAAAGCCCCCTGGAAAATTTGAAATATGGAATCAGTTTGAGATGATATGTCTAATTACTTCTTGAGAATAAAGAGCTAGTTATGTTGCAGAAGCAGGGCCGCAGGCCTTTTTAACATCCAGGCGCCCTGGGCGAGTCGCCCACTTGGCGCCCATTAATTACGTGAGGTGTTTGGGGGCGGGGGGGGGGGCGAATCGAACCGAACCCACCAAATTTCACGTGGTGGAGAGGGGGTCTCGGCAAATCTCACAATTCCCCCCCTCCCCCGCAAGACACGGTGTAAAACTGGGTAAAAGTAAGTAAAACGTGTTTCGCGTCTATAATATGGCTAAATCCTCCACAGTAAAACTTATCGCGGCTATGCAAACAATACATGTTCTCAGTAGCCCCTCGATTGTTTCTCTAGGGATACAGTTTTTTTTTTTTTTTTTTTTTTTTTTTTTTTTTTTTTTTTTTTTTTTTTTTCGCACGAGTGATTTTGTCGGAATTGGAACACAATTCTCGCGGCAGCATCAGTGCTGGCCACCGGGGCGCCTCTCTCACTCTGCGTGAAGCCCAGGCCAGTCCGCTCGTCTACACCCATACTAGCGTTCATTTCACGCGCGCTTTTTTATTTTTATTATTATTTTCTATTTTTTACTGTTGCAATACTTTAAGGATTGAAGTTCACTTGTGCTGGAGCAGCACTTTACAGCTAGCACATGCCATGTGGTGCTGTAAAGTACTGAAACAAAAATGCAAAAGGAACACAATTGAAGCAAAACAACTGGAAGTCACCAATCAGCTCTTTATGTAAAGCAGTATCCACGAAATATTGCCACTCATGATGCCTTACAAATAAAGACGAAATGCATATGGCAATCAAATCATATTATCAATAAGTTGCATAGACGAATAACCTAAATATCTACACTATTTATTTATTTATTTAATTTTGTTATTGGCCAACTTTAGGTTACGGTAGTAACACTAAAATTGGGTCTTTGCGATCGTCTTTTGACAACTCGAAATTTAAATGAAAATAACGGCTTAACCATTCATCTGACACGAAAATTAAATAAACGAATATGTAGAGGGGAAAATTCTCTACAACTTCGCTCTGCTGCGTTTTTCTTTCGTATCTCGTATCGTTTGAGAGATATTTGCAAAAATAACGGAGATTTGCCACTCTCCATTGAATTAATGAAAACCAGCCGTTCGGAGATGTCACGTGACATTCCTCGTCCAGAACTCTCTCTGGTATACGCCATCTTGCGTTACGTATTTGATGATTTTCTTATTGTAACTTACACGTTGTCATTTCAAAGCAATGGCGCACCGAAGAATTGACAAAAACACGCCGTTCTTCGTACGATAAATGATAATTTAGCATCTAAACATGTCATATTAGCACCAGTTAACAAGTGCCATCAATACTACGAGATTAAAGGACGTGTGTTCTAATTGTTATCCGTAGTGTAGTGGCACTGCCATTGTGAAATCAAGGCCGCGATGACGTCATGCATTGAGTCGGGATTGAGGCACCTGATTGGTACACCGACGTTTGGAATAATTTCAAAATCCATTTCATATGTCTACCTACCAATCAGGAGTCTCAATCCCGCATCAATCCATGTCGTCACCGTGACTGTGCTACCGCGTTGATTACACGAAGGCAGTGGTAGTAGGCAGCGCGTTGGACTGTATCGTCAGTGGTTCGGAACCCGTCCCTACCCAATTTTTTCTCCTTTTTATCCTAAATGAACTTCGGGCACTCTTATTAATTAAATAGAGCTATGTTCTTCAATGTTTAGAGTAGTGCATATGTAAGAGTGCTCCTCTAAAATAACAGTGAACTAATACAATCAAAAATGATCCTCACAAAATGTTCAAATGTCTGTAAATCTATCGCACTAAACTGCGTGGTCATCAGTCCGTAGCTTACAAACTACTTAAACCTAGGTAAACTAACCTAAGGCCAAACACACACACACACACACACACACACGAGTTTGTGACACTTGCGGGGAGTGACACTTGCTTGGAAAGGGAATGTTTAGACACTTGCGGGGAGACCCGGACGCTGCAGGTAGTGGACAGGGTGTTCCAGAAGTAGTGATACACCACCCTACTCCACGCCCTCCAGCCGCTACCTGTCCCGTATTCAGGGAAAGGCCCACCGGACCGGCCAAGCAATTTGTGACACAAATGACATGTTTGATAATATCAATTTAATGCATAGACGTATGAAATCACATCAAGACTACTTTCTGCAAACATTTCGACAAAAAAAGTTGGCACTGAGTTCAGAAAAACAAAATTCTGGTGTATTGGATTTTAACATTTTATCAAAAGATGAATGTTACTACAAGAGATACAGCCTTCAAATTTACGGGCACCATAACGTTTTCCCTTCCTGAGTAAATGAGCTGCTTCTTGTAGTTTCAACATCACAGTAGCCTTTTTCTTAAATGTTCTGAATATAAATCTTCACAGACTTCTTGAGGAGGAGAGTGATACAGATATCTGATTGTAAACCACTGCGTATTACCTTAGACCTTTTTGACTGTACTGAACAGGAGTTCCGCGTATTCCGTAATTTATATTTATACAGTTAACAGGCAATGCAATTTATAACCAACTATTGGCTGCCAATTTCGCTTCATTTTTCCTGGAAGTCTTGCAACTTGTTTCTCCCTGTTGGTTTATGCCAAGTTCGGAGTAAAAATGGTTACATATGACGATGATAGAATATAGAATTTATCTTTAGCATTTTTCGGTGTGTGACATTCCCTTACACTTTCCGTATTTCATACATTTATTAGATGTATTTGTAATTCGAATACAGCGAAATCGTTTTGGGGTCTCGAATAAACACATAAAGTATGTATAATACTCATTGACTTATTATTAGCCGGCCGCGGTGGCCGAGGGGACTGAGGCGCTCCAGTCACGGTCCGCACAGCCACTACGGTCGGGGGTTCGAATCCCCCCTCGGGCATGGATATTTGTGCCGTCCTAGTTCGTAAGTAGGTCATAAGTAGTTTGTAAGTTTAGGGACTGATGACCCCGAAGTTAAGTCCCATAAGCTTCACAAACATTTGATTTGAACTTATTATTAACGTTTTTTAATTGAAGGTTTAAGGTTGCATCTCCTATTAAAAAGCATAGTAGCTATTTTTAAAGAGATGGAAGTTGCGTGATAGTGGGGTTAACTACATAGCGGTCAATTACATCAACGTATCTGTGCAGGATGCCTAATATATTTATTGCTTGCGCAGGTGTCTTTGATATGCTTAGTGTTCTGAATAATATGCTTTTAGGAGGTATGACTGTTGAAAGTCATCGTCTTGTAGTAGCAGAGAATGTCTTAATAACTCTCCAAACATTATCACTGTAAAAATACCGTTTTGTTTTCAGGAGGAACACTCAACGTTAGAAAAAGTTTCGTGTTATTTTGACAGTGCTAGACTTCTTGGTGTGCCTGTACCCAGGAAAAGCTGTTAGCCGCCCCAAGGGCGGGTTCCCCGCAAGTGTCACTCCTCGCAAGTGTCACTCCCCGTACGTGTTCCAACCCCCCCCCCCACACCACACACACACACACATGCCCCAGGGAGGTCTCGGACCTCCACGGCGAACAACCGTGCGCTCCGCAGCGAGACGCTTTAGACCGCTCGGCTACTCCACTGCGGCTGATCCTCACAGAAATAAACACACGAGAGCGTCTTTCAACCACAATTTACGCATACGTTGTTTGGGACAGGCAAAAACAATTTTTCTTGAGTTTTGTAGACGTATTTGAACACTGCTGTACTATGCAGTATTTTTTGACAATTTTCCAAACCGTGAATGCCCAAACAACATATCACTGCTATACTGAATGCTAAGACAGCGGGAGCATTAAGCTGAACAGTGCCATTACAGGAAACAACACTCAAATACAGCGACTTAGGGCCTTATTACACTAGGCAGCCAGGCTGCGCCGCCAGTCGCGCTGCTGCTGTCACACTGGGCAGCCAGGCTGCGCGGCCAGCACAGCAGCCAGCAGCGCAGTCAACTACGCCACCAGTGGCATCAGTGTTTTCTTCACGCTACGGCAGTTATCGCCAGTCGAGCACTGTTTTATTCGTCCAGTGTGTACGACAGTATGTCGCGTGAACTGCAGATTTCCACGGTGGAAATGACTGAAAGTGTAAACACGACAAAAGGGAAGAACTTGAAGCTGGAAGAATCCCTGAAAGAGTGTTAGAAGTTATTGGACACAAAAGTGAATAACGAAGATTCTATATATGCAATTTAACAACATTCCGCAATTTGGGACCCCAGTTCTGAAGCTTACAGTAATAAGCAATTAAAATTAAATGCTTGGAATGAAATTATTTGCAGATTCCTACCTGATATTGAGCAACGGTCCTTGGTGGAGAGCAATAATCTCAGTAAGTATGTAAACTTTATATGTATTATGAAGTCCTCGCAAGTATAAGGTGATCATTATGAATACGGAAAAAGGGAATATGTCTACATTTACTTTTCAGTTTCACTTGATTACCTTCTTAAGCTATAACTTTATTATTCTACCTTATTCTTTGGAGGATTTCACAATAATAACAGGAAAAAATATCAATTTTTAAAATAGCTGCACAGCTGAGTGACCAGGTGGTATTGGCGGGACTGGCGGCCCAGCCTGGCTGCCCAGTGTAAAGCCCGTTTTAAACGATCAACGAACTTGTAATAGATTGATAACAAGTTGCATTAATGGCGGCCGTCAGTCGTTTGAACGGCTACACTAGTATGATCGCGCTAGTATCGAAGCGCGATAATTACAGCGATAAAGAAATAGGGCCCGTTCTAAATTCGGTACTAGTGGGTTCACTGCGCATGCGCGAGCTAGTAGCTGTCAGCTGCAGTCACCGCTCCAGTTAGTCCGCAATTTTCCTTCGCATTTACGTATATTTTGTGCTATGTTGAAGTTTATGATCAGAATGTATTACAAAATGTATTTCTAATGACGGCATTCACACTATCCGTCACCAGATCGTCACCTAACGTCAACGTCATGTTAAGCATTCTCGAGAAGATTGTTTTGATTGAACGGTCGTCTGCTAAGATCGGAAGTTAACCTATTTTCGTCAGGCGATTTTCATATTGTAGTCGACAATTACACGGTTTGCACGCAAATTTGTCTTGTTAATCTTTAGTTTATTATTATACTTTGGTTTAGCGGAACATTGCAAATGTTTCATGAAGACTTAAATATTTATATCAATTATTGTCCACCGAAAAGCGAGGTCGTAGGCCTACATGTGAAACCGAAAACATGGTTTATGTTGTGCAATATCGTAACAGAAAAGACTGAAGCCAATTGTTTATTTGAATAAGATTGTAATTTGATGATGCAATTTTCATTAAATAGCATTTTAAATGAAAAAGTCAGTCCAAATGAAAGACAAAAGGTTGTGGATGACGTTATTAACAATGTCTGTGGGCAAATTGTAGTAGATAAAGTAAAGAAGGTCTATTTACGCTCTTATAAATATGGCTTGATGTGTTCATAAGTTTATTTTTTTCGCTTGAAAATAGATGTGAATGTTTTGAAATGTTGTTTCACTTCCCAGAACTTTACCACACTAAGTTGACCAAATACATAGACTGCAAGGTTTTCTTTGGCCGTCAATAACATTTAGCGTCGTTTCCTCAATTACAGTATTAAACTATGACTTCCTACATAACAAATCGCCTGTTATAACCTCACTTTCAACATCGGGTATTACTGTTCGATTACGTTTATCGTTTAAACACACTGCCACAAGATCTTGCTTGAGTTTGTAGTTCAGGGCTAGTACGCTAGGAGCGCTTCAGTAGACTTATCTATCTTGTTCACCTTCGTTCATCGTTTAAAAAGGGCTTAATAGGCCCCACATGACTATTCCCCACTGCGCCACGGCCCTCCACCGCCAGTGGCTGCTGGCCTGGTCGCGGGGCACGGCAACCAGTCACCACGGCAGCCAAACTGTGGCTGCGCGACCGGCTGCCCTGCTGTAATAGGCTCCGTAACTCGGAATGTCCCACGACGAGCAACGCGACTGGCTGCGCAGCCTGGCTGCCTAGTGTAATATGGGCCTTCAAATTATTTGCATTTAATTTACACGGTTGAAAGTACACGATAATGGAACCAAAAATGCCCCAGTAAACATGCGTCCGCTATTTATGAATGTATGGATCCAAGCAACCACTGACCTTGGAAACATTGTCCTAGTTAGCACACACTGATTTGAAATTTAGACTTTGCTATTAAAATTTACATCGCATTTAGTTCACATTTCACGGACTTTATTGTAAACCCTCATTCACGAGAAAAAAAACATATGTGCGGAAGTTGACGTAATTAACCATTTAAGACGATTTCCAGAAAACAGTCAAATACAGTGTTGCAAAACACTGGCCAGATTGGCTGTTTATATAATAAAGGGCGCCAAGAGGGCAACTCGCCCGGGGCGCCTGGATGGTTAACCCTCCTACTACCACTGGGGTCAATATTACCCCATAAGCACATTGGAAATATATATCTCCCTTATTTTCAATGCGATTATTTTCAAAATTTATGACTTTGTCTCTCTAACTTGCTTGTATGTGATGACATATTATTCAGTTTTACATTTACAACATATTAAAATTTATTCATGGGCTATGCACTGAGTACCACTGGGGTCAGCATGACCCCAATCTAATATTTTTGTTTTGTTTCTTGAATGTAACATTATGAAAACAGAACAGCGAATATTACGTTGAACATATGTTATAGGAAACACCTGCAACAATGAAACTAACCACTTCTTATTTATACCAATTTTTGTCGTTTCTTGCCTCAGCAGTTGTTGTGTGTTACCTCAGTTGTTGCTGGTGTTTTGTCTCAGCGTGTGCAAGAACTACATTATGTCTAGAGAACGTCTGAGTAGTGCTGAAATACAAGCAATTTTGAATGAAGAAGAGAAAGTAGGAGATACAGCGTCTGATGACGATGAAGAGATTGATGATGTTATTTCTGGAGGTAGTGAATCAACTGAAGATTCTGATGAAGACGTTGGAGATTTGGAAACTCCTGGGGAGTAATATGTAAGTAATCTAATTTTTTTCAGGTCGAGAAATGGAAATGAAACATGGAGAAAAAATCCTGTTAGATTACATAAGAGACAGCCAGCACGAAATATATTGAAGACAGCTTTAGGTCCCACGAGACATACTGTAAGGAACGTAAATACTGTGTAGTCAGCATTTGAATTATTTATGAAGCCCAGCATTTTCCAGATTATTTTGAAGTGGACCAACAAAGAGGGTAACATTACTTTCGGTAACAAATGGACAGATATTGATAGAGAAGAATTTGAATGCTTTCTTGGCCTGCTTATTCTTGCAGGGGTGTACAAAGGTCACAATGAGGGCATAGTGAATTTATGGAAAGAAGAGCATGGCCGACATATTTTCAATAGTTCTATGGCTAGGAATCGCTTTATAGAAATATCACGCTGTATTCAGTTTGATGATGCTCAGCACCGGCGGCAGAATCGTAGCCCTGATAAATTGGCTCCTATAAGGGATTTATTTGAGCAGTGGGTAAGCACATTGCATGATGCATACGAACCACATGAGAATACAGTTGATGAACAACTGGTAACTTTCAGGGGTAGGTGTCCATTTCGCCAGTACATCCCCTCAAAACATGGAAAGTATGGTATAAAGATTTGGGCTGCATGTGACAGCACTAATTACTGTGTCACACACCTGCAGGTGTACACAGGAAAGGGCGAAGGCCAGCATAGAGAAATAAACCAGGGGAAAAGAGTAGTGTTAGAACTGACAGAACATTTCTCTGGAAGTGGTAGAAATATCACAACAGATAATTTCTTTACAAGTTTGGAGTTGGCAAAGGAACTAGAACGAAAACAAATGACTCTGCTAGGAACACTAAGAAAACGTCGAAGTGAACTACTTACAGAACTTATCGAAGCAAGGGGAAGAACTGCAGGTTCATCTCTCTTCGGATTCCAGGAATCAGCTACAATAGTCTTCTATTGCCCAAAAAATGGTAAGATAGTGACATTGCTGAGTACTATGCATTTCAGGGAGGAAATAGGTGACGGCAAAGCAGCGAAACCTATTATAATCCTAGACTATAATGCAACAAAATCAGGTGTAGACACTATGGAAAAATTAGTCAGAACCTACACCACAAAGCGTATGACAATGAGATGGCCCATGGTGATTTTTTTATAATTTTTTGATATTAGTGCCCTGAATGCTTTCATAATTTGGTTGGACTTAAATCCTGACAGGAAAAAAAAAAAAAAAAAAAAAGATAACAACTACAAAAGAAGAGAATTTCTTCTGGAACTGGGAACAAGTCTAGTACAGAAAAACAGAAGTCAGCACAGCAAAGCTTCTCTGCCTCGTCCTCCTCCTCGTTCAGCACAAGTGCATACGGGGGTAAAACGTGGACGGTGCTACCTGTGCGAACGTTCAGTGGATAGAAAACATTCAAAAACGTGCAGAAGATGCTTTTCCTTTGTCTGTAAACACCATTCAGACATTCTTTGTTTTAAATGTAAATAGTTGCTTTGTTTTACATGTAAGGATCTATAAGATCAAGTGTTGAGACAAGATCTGTAAATGCTTATATATCCACTTCACCTGATTTTAATCAGTAATGTATGCTTTTGTGTCAGTTCATTAAAATAAATTAAATACTGCCAATATATCCCGTGTTAATTACTTGGGGTCATATTGACCGCAACGGTACTCAGTGTAGCAAAAAAGTTCTGGTAGTAGGAGGGTTAAAGCTGTGCCAGCGTGTCCCGCTGTTACTGTGAGCAGCTTTAATGCCGCCGCGACCAGCTTTGATGCTGCCGCTATTGTTACTGCTACGCTGAAGTTATGAGCCGATTGCTCATATACGCCAACGGTCGACCTGCTGCTTAGCAGGTCAACGGCGTGGAATATATATATATATATATATATATTCTCATGTTAATTAAAACTGTAAAGACCTTTCTCTTTTGCTAGCAACATAGAAGCTACTTAATTATTTTAAGAGCTGAAAAATAGTAACAAAACTAGTTAAATATTGATTGTCGTACAGTTGGTAAAGTTTATTCCACGCCTGCCTACTGCAAATGCGTCAACAGAACACGTTTTCTGTAAAGAAATATATATGGACACACAAAAAATCCACACTTAAGCCAACTTAAGACAGTAACCTGTATTAGAAAATGTAATTACAATCAAAACGATGTATAGTTTAACATACCATTCAGATTAAGTTTAAAATGTTACAAGTAATTCATTCAATAGAAAAATATATCTGATTATGCAGCAGCATATTCAGATATTCACCACAATTGCATTTCACCTATATCATTTGTTTCACTATATTTGAGTGAAGACGGTGAGTGGATGAATATACCAGTTGCAATTTTGTTAGTTTCACTCTATGTCGGAAAATATGGTCACCCTATTTGCAGGGAGGAGAGGAACTTTCTAGCCCAAAGAAGGGTTTGGAAATATCAATCATATGACGACAATGCCTCAGCATTTAAATTTATAAAGGGATTATGAGCAAATACGATCCAATTTGCACTACTTTTAGATACATAATTTCAAGTAACAAGACTATCGTTTCATTACTGTGTCAACATTGTCCTCACATTTTATATAACCTACTTCTCTTAAGCTCATTCATGCATTCCTCGTTAGATTTGTGGGGATTTAGTATCTATGCCTCAATTGTTAAACCCTTTCTTGTGTGAATTTAAGTGAAGGAAATACATGTATTGGCTTTTGTGGTCAGTGGACAATATAAAAAAGTAACATAGAAAGAAAATATTTTGCATAACAATAAAAATGGCAAACTTCTGGCATTTCTTGCATAAAGGTATAACTATTGCTATACCCAAGTTGTCTAATGACATACAGTGTGATTCCGCTTTAGATATGTTATATACAACATTTTAAATTTTTTTATCTTTTTCACATAGAAATTTACCAACATTTGATATGTTTATGAAAAGATGCAAATTTCCACAACTGAAGTAAGACTTAATCCACTGGGCAATGTGTGAAGTCCATTTGTTTTGAGTAAGTTCCTTGAGGAATGAGGGAAGGCATATTGATGCAGATCGTTCACCATTGGAAAGTAAAGTAATATGTAGCATCTAAAGAAGTAGCAGTAACAGCAAAACATTCCAAATTGCCAAACTTTTTAATTTACATGCAGGGTTTGCCAATAATATGTCAAACCACCTCTTTCCCACCACATTTTGGAGAAAACTTTCAAACTATTTCAGCAGAAAGCGCACCCATTTGTTTTTTGTGTAACCATGGATCACATTCTTTACTCCATGAAGGTGAAATGTTTGTTAAGCTTAAGGGACTTAACTGTGGGGTCATCAGTCCCTTAACTTACAAACTAACTTATACTAAAGACAGCACAAACGTCCATGCCCGTGGGGGGGATTTGAACACTAGACATGGAACGACCTCGCACATCTTAGCATAGCGCCTCAATGCGCTCGGCCGCGGCACTCCACGAAGTATTTTGTGTTAGTACTTCTGTGGGTGATTTTTTTTTAATTGTGTGCTATAAATTTGATTGTGAATTTTCAGAACTGTAAGCCATGGTCATAATACTATTTACTGGCAAAAAGGTTCCAAAAACATGAAGGTACTGTTCTAATTCAGAAGGCTGTGCCATTTACCTTACTGTGGGGCATAATAGGCTAAGATTAGGACAGGAAGCAAACATTTGTTTCACTCCAGCATCGGTGATACATTGGCATACTATAAAACCAGCTGACAGACTTAAGTTTCAGTTTGGCTGGAAGATTCACAAGTTCAATTTGACATCTCTGCAAAACCTGATAACTATCCTTTTGAACGACTTAGTGGAAGGCAACAATTTACTTAACCCAAGTGGTTACAATATTGTAACAGGAGAAGCAAAAGTCAACTTAAGAAGAGGCAAACCACTGCCATCCAAAAACTTGAAATTATGTGTAAACAAATCCAATTGCTTTAATTTTCTTCTTCTTTTGTATTTCACATCATTATCAAATCTTTGCATAAATTGTGTCTGATAATGTTACCTGTTATGCTGTTGTAAACAAGAAACAGGCAAGAGTATGTTTAACACCTCACAAACAATATTTTGCCTACATAAATCAGAGTCAGATTACATTTACTATTGAAGAATCTTTGGCAAAATTTGTTTACAATTAAGTTATAAATAACTAGGCTACAAACTGAAGCAAATTCAATAAAAGGTTTTCTATAAGACAGCACTAAGTGTGTTTGACACTCCAAATGTTCTGTGCCTCACAACTGTAAATACTTATGACTACTTTTAGATGGATTTAAGTAAAAGTAATACAGATTTCATTTATTAGTATAATCTGGAGATTATTTTCCAACTAACAAGAAAAAGAAAGATAGGTAGTGTTGCTCAATCCAATATGATGCAACTTTATAATAAAGTGATTGATATTCCTAAAAACAAAGAGGCTGGGTAGCTCAGGAAGAATAAAATTCATCACATGGGGATACAAGAATTTTTACTATTTATTTACATTTAAATATTTGTACATATTATAAAAGTGCTATAGGCTTATTTTAAGCTTAATTTACAGAGAAATTTTTATAAGAACAAATATTGTTTCATACATAGTTTAAAAGATTAGAAATTATCACAGCTCAAAGAAACTGATCCAGTTACAACAAAAACATGACATATCTTTGGCAAGATTATCCACATTATATACATCACTTGAAGTATGAAGTGACTGACACATTCAGTACCAAGGAACAATACAGCAGAAATAAAAACTGATATCACTCACATCCATGAAACAACAGCACCAGAAATCAACATAAATAAATCTATACACGTTAATGAGAATAATACTTTCCAACATTTTACATGTCTCTGCAGTCTTTATTAAAATACTCTTAAATAAGTTATTTAAAAAAGTCCTCCAAAATTAACTTTTTTGTGCTTCTTCTGAACTAGAAACTGAGTCTGGCTTATTACTAGAGCCTTGTTTGGGGGGTTTCTTGGATGGGGATTTCACTTTTTTACCAGTCTTTTTTTTCTTTGTATCAACTTCTTGTTTTGGATCCTTGTCAGATGTCTGTTCCGAACTTACATTTTCTTTTACTGATTCTTGTTGTGTTTCACTTGTCTCTTCAGTTTTTGGAGGGTTTGTTATGTCTGATGCAGTTGGAATTGGCTCCACTTGCATTGTAGTCGTGTCACCTTGAGTCTTTGGTTCAGTTTCTTTTGAATCCACAGATTTATCACTAACACTTTCTGTCACCTTTGTTAGGTCCGTCTCAGTCGCCGCCTGCAGCTGTGGTTGTTCTTTAACTTCTTCCTTCTGAGGTTCCATGTCTGCTTTTACTGTCGCATCTTTCTGAGGAAGAGCTTCTTCCATATTTACATCAGTTTGAACTGATGCAGGTGGTTCTACTTCCATGTCATTTTTATCCCCTTTCTCTGAAGGCTTTTCACTTGCAGCCTGATTAGTTGCTTCTCCAGTCATTGGTGCCTCAGGAGACACTACTACATCCATTGTCAACTGTTTATCAGCAGTCTCTCCCTTATCTTCTGCGTTTTCATTTTTGTTAGTTTCAGTTACTGTGGAAGGCTGAGATTCCTCTTTTGTTTCTACCACACTTGATTCTGTCGCAGGCTGCTGACTTGGTACCGAGTGTTCAACATCCATTTTCTCAATTTGTTCATTGCCCTGTCTAACATCTGCCTCAGTTTTTTCACTTGCATTTTCCACCACTGGAGGTGGAACTGATTCAGCCTCCATTTGTTCTTCTGGATTTTCTTCTCTCTGTTCAATTGTGTCACCACCTTCTACTGGCTGCATCCCTTCTACCTCTTCTAAAACTGCACTTTCATTCTGTTCCTCTGGCACTGGCACCTTTGACTCCAGAATACTGATACATTTCTGTATACTTCGAATTGCTTCCTTACGGGCTTGCCTCACATTTTCCTTACCTTCAGTGTCAATATCATCTAGCTTTAATAAATTTCTGGTTAACATTTCATCAAGATATATGTACTGTTTATCTTTCCTGGATGTACCAGTAAAGTTTTCCACCATTCTCTGAAGGTTTTCCACATCCTTCTGAACTGCCTGGACACGATGTATTGGATCATTTGGCTGTTGGGGCTTAGGTGGTTGTTGTTGTTGTTGTTGCTGCTGCTGCTGCTTCTTCGGTGTCTCCTTTGGTTGTTGTGCTGCTGGCTGCTGCATACTTGGAGCTGCATTTTGTTGAGAAAATACTGTTTCAGGTTTTGATTGTGGTATATTCTGCTGTGGACGAGCATATTCTGCCCGTGTCGACTGTTGTGGTGAATAAAAACGCTGTTGAGGCTGGAACTGATGATGTGATGTGTATGTCTGTGGTTTTGAAAATGGCTGTTGAGGTTGTGGAGGTATTCTCTGAGAAAATACCTGTTCTGGAGGAGGATCTTCAGAAACCAGATTTTTGGGAAGAATAGGTTCATCTCTCCCTTCCACAAAAATAGGTATATGCCTTACATTGCTAGAGGACTGTTGAGGAGATTGTGGTTTCTGTGGTGCAACAGGTGGTTTTCCTGGTGTAATGTTAACTCTAGAAACAAATCTCTGAGGCTGAGGTGTTTGCTGAGGTTGATTTTGAGGCTGTGGGGACTGTTGATTTCTTGCATCAGGAGGTGCAGACATTGAACGCTGGCCACGATTTCCACCATCATCTCTACCAGGTTCTCCTTGCTGAGGAAAAGGGTTTCTGCCTCTGTTATCCTCTGCTTTTGGTGATGATGTGCCAGTATCACATTCCACATTGCTGCCACTGCTGCTGCTTCTTGCCTGGGTGTGTGGTTCACCTTCATTGGACCCACGTCTCCAGGTGCCAGTATGGGAAGGCGATCCACTCATCTCACCAGCCCATGGAGGACATCGAAGTTGCTCAGCAAATTCTGGGTGTCGCTGTGCCAGATCATCAAGATGGGCACGAATATCCTGCCGTCCACTCCTGGGCATCATGTCGTCATCAAATGGAAAGCCAGTCTGCAAGAAGACACCGATATTGAAAGTATTGGAACAAACAGGCAAATCTTATTGTATTAATAAATAAAGCTTTCAAAGTTACTGGCAGTGTTCAACAATACTCAGATAACTACTTTTTGGAAAAAATAGTTTTCCCCAAAATTAAATTCAAAGGCCTGTACGGTGTATCTGCAGCTTCTCAGGCCACACTGAAGGTGACAGGCTTTAAGGCTAATGTATGTTTGTTGTAAGTAATGTATCAATAATTAGCTAGTCTACCACACACAATTTCAGTTCAAGGCATTAAAATGAGCTGAAAACTGTCAAATCCAAACATGATCAGCTCCAGCAGCAGGCTTACAGGGCTGCTATTCCCTTTCACTTGTACTATGTCCACAAAAGTGTATTAGTATTTTCTGTGTTTATCAGGCCTGGTCAGCTGTATAAGGGGATAACTGTTACGAGTGGCAACTAGACCTCACATAAAAAAAAATATAAAAAAAAAAAAAAATAAATAAAATAAAAAAATTTAAAAAATGAAATGGGCTTTATTTCTCCAGATTATTAAATCTTGCAATACCTAGATTAGTGGTACTCCTGAATGTGATATTGGATCAATGTTTAACTGCATGAGAGAGGAAGGGCAGGCATGATTATCATCATGATTCCACTTTATGTTTATGTGCATCCAAGGGAGGACTGCTGCACTGAGCCCAAGCATATTGTAACCCCCCCCTCCCCCCTTCACAGAAGTATGTCCCTTTAGAGAACAAGTAATTGGTTCCCTGCAACATTCTGAGCCATCCAACACCATTGGTCAGAAGCTAGCCTCTACCAGACAGAGGAATCACTGTCCCATACATAAGCTGCCATTAACACAAATAGCCACGTTTTGAGTTGTCAACCAAGAGGCACGGACTGCTAATAAATGCTACCAGATCAGCTAAAAAGTCAGTTACAAGATATCCCAAAAGCCACCATTGGCTAATGTGGACAGAATGTTGCATGGGTACCATTCTTACAACATAGAGCGGTGTTGCTTCTGGCATCATGTAGGGATTTATCAGGTATGAACTCTGATCATGATACTGACAACTACACAACATTATGATACTGCTTGTTGGATTTTATTGCACACCAGTATATATCACACCTAATGACCCATGTCACCTCTCACAGTTATATAATGGTGGAATATCAATTGGGGGTGGGGGCAGTCTCATTCAACACAGGTGGTGCATAAGCAAGGGTTGATGCTCAAGTACTGTGGACAACAACCAGATCTTTAAGTCTCAAATGGAATATTATAAATTTCACAAGATAAAGATTCTTTCCATACATCAACATGGTTTTAAAAAGCCTTACTTGTGCGAAGAATCAGCACCATGTGTCAAATGATAGCCTGTTGTCCTTCATTCATGGTTCATGGGATGACACCATATTCCTTTATTTCCTAAATCTGTAAAAAGTGTATAGGAGAGGTTCCCAGATGTATGAGTGGCTCAAAGACTTCTAAAGTAATGAAATCAAGTATGTAGTCCTTGATGACAAGTAAAGGAAAGCAACAAGAGTCCCAGGCTATTTTGGGATAAACCCCATTAATATTTATCTACATAAATGACCTGACAGACAGGAAGATCAGTAATTTCATTGTTTATAGTGAAAATGAAGACATCATTGACTGACTATAGGACAATATAAGTCTATGTGAAAATTTTAGTTGACGTGAAGCATAGCTACTAGCTCTAAACATTGAAAAAGTTCAATTTAATACAGATGAGTAGGTGAAAATCTTTAGTTTGAAAATAGCATCAGTAACAGGCTGCTTGTCAAAAACATTCATTAAAATCTCAAGGCACAACATTACAAATCTACCTGAAATAGAATTAGCATGTACAAGTGTCAAGAGAAATTTAAATTTAATGGTAGAATTTTAGGAATATGATATTCATCTACCATATAGTAGGTCACATATACCGGATGTAGCAGTGTTCATAGCATAATTGTACTACAGGAATTTGTACCAGCTTGTGCCGCATTCATGTACTAATGATCTGCCATGTCGAGTGCAACAGTGATATGGAATGGTGGAGTGCACAGCACCATGACTTTGCTGTTAAAAGTTATTTCAAGAATAACGACTTATTGCTACCCGTTTCGGAAACATTTCAACTTGGGACGTCATAGGACAGTTCCATATGTATGGATCATTATGAGGTGGGTACATACATTTCAAACAGTAGGTGCTGTTTGAAAAGGCGAATCAGGAAGAAGTGAAAAATGTGCGGACACCAGAAGCAGTGGAAAACATCCATACTGCAATAACGCATTGGCCAAAAAGATCTACTCATTATCATATGCAAACTGTGTGTGTGTGTGTGTGTGTGTGTGTGTGTGTGTGTGTGTGTGTGTGTGTGTGTGTGTGTGTGTGTGCGCGCAGCGCGCGATTGCTCATTCAGGAGAATATTGCAGGAAGATCTCCATTTTCACCCATATAAAAAGCACATTGTTCCGGAAATTACGCCTCGTGATTGGGTTTCACACAAAACATTCTGCTTAACCAAGCGTTATCTCCTTCACAAAAAACTACAAAGGTTGGACGCCATCCTGATGTCAGATGAAGCTCATTTTCAGTTACGTGGTTCAGTGACTAAAAGGAATATGAATTATTGGAGTGATGAAAACCAGCATAAACTGCAAATTAAGCTCTTTTACAACTCACATGTCAGTCAGGTGTGGAGTTGCTTCCTTTGGGATTATTGACCCTTACTTCTTTGAGGATGACAACAGTGTGGCTGTAACTGTCACCAGTGAATGCTGCAAGACTTCATTCTTCCCAAATTAGGTAGAGTCGCTGTGCATATTGAACAATTATGGTTTCAACAAGACAGAGCAATCTTGCATACAGCCAGAATTTGCATGGATTTCTTGTGATAGACAGTTCCTAGTAGTGTAATTTTCCATTTTGGTGACATTTCCTGAACATCTCGTTCAACTGACCTTTCATGTGCAGACTTTTTCCTTTGGGGCTACCTGAAGCAAGAAGTGTTCCAAACACATTGTGTCACCATTCTGAGTTAAAGGATCACATCAGAACAGCCGTCAGCAATGTCCCAGGGTATACATTATGCCAAATTATGGAAAGCTTCCAACGTCACCTAACTGAATTGTAGTGCGGAGGGTCCATCATTTGACAGAAGTCACATTCAAAAAGTAATCCACACAATGGACAACGACTTTAATATTAGTAAATGTCATACCTTTAACTGTTAATTGACCTAAGAGTTAATAAGATACAGTTACTGCCTGATTGTGTGTTTTTTATATCATACTACGGACACTGCCATACCCTATGTAACTGTAATTCATTTTATTACCCCTAGAATGCTTGAGTACCCCACACGGTCAGCTTAATCCTTCATTTTTGGTATTCCACCGCTAAAGCAGCCATTTCCGAAAGAACTATTTACATTCCAAGCTTCAAAAATAGCATGCAGACTGCCTACGGTTTAAGAAAAAGGAACTAGCCTATATGAAAGTATCTTTTCTCCTAGGGGTTTAACAGGCTTTAGAAATATGTAATTCCACTAAAGGGCTGAAGGAAAACAATTCAGAGGCAGGCTGCTGCAGAGATTCCCCCCCCCCCCTTCCTTCAATACTATTGGTTTTCCAAATTTCCTCAACATTTGAAACGGACAGCAGAACCATACTTCTGCCATCAACTTATATGGCTCCACAAATAAGAAATATGAGATTGTATGAGGCATGTTAACAGCTGCTTTTCCCTCTATTAGGGATTTGAAAAGGAAAGGAAATATCCAGTAAGAACAAAGCACCCTAAAACACAACATTCAGGTGGCTTAGAGATGACTATAGATGTAATCTGCTCCCTGTAATACATGTGAGTAGGGCCAGGTCTGAAACTAACTTCATTCAGTGCCCATATCCACAGCCAGTTAGTTACAAATGAGGGCCAGCTTTCATCTGTAAAGGATCGAACATTTTTTATACTCTTTACAACCCAATTAACGCCTACAACCAGGACAGGAGAGAGGGGAGATATGATTGTGTGCAATGACTTACTAGTAACTGGGCACTAATGACATCCCCCCTTCCTACCTTAATCCCTGCAAATTTTGTTTCCCCTTACTCTTTGGGTGCTTCACTCAATAGTCAAACTTTTAAATTTTTTTTGTCCCATACTATTCAACCAACTGAAGACACCAATTTAACACTTTTGCTGCGGCTGACGCTTCTAAGCATCCGCGCTCAATGTAGGATAGTGTCAGACGCAGCAAAAGCATTAATAAACTGTATTTTACAAACTCATTTTCTTCAACTTCCATACTGGGTCACTTGTTACATAATTCTTGCACATGATATATGAAAAAAATGAATATTTGCATCACTGTTAATGTCTAATTACTGCACAGTGTAAACTCTATGCGAGAGCAGGAGGCTATTTCGAGAGAAACACAGTTGAAAACTTTCAGAGCATTTACATTTCCTACAAGGAGTAAGAGGGGCATAAAGAAATAAGACAGCTTGAGCAGAGATAAAGGCTCTTGCTAGTGGCAACACACCAGGTTTGTTTCCTTTGCATCATACTTACAAAAAAGCATTTGTAACTGAGTACTTCGTTCCCCACATATGTATTCAACTCTACCTCAGGTCACTAATGACGAGTTATATTATGGTGTGACAAAAATCTGAAATCTAGATATGTGCAATTAGCTGAATAATTTACTAATCTAATTCAATGAATTTTTACCAAATCTGCAAAGGAAACTCTTCACAAATTACATAAGTGACCCATCTTAGAATATTGCAAAGTGTGAGAAAGATATGTCAAATTGCACCAACAGCATTGCTATGTAGGCCTACGCATTAAAAGACAACACAAATGTCCACGTCTTTATATGACCCATGTGCAAATTTCACAGAGGTACTGTAGAAACAATTTAACTGGTGGACTAAAAGAAGTCTACTATCCCAAAAAATCCTATGAACAATGTTTCAAGAATTTACTGTAAACGAGGACTATGACTAAACTAAAACCCACTACATATCACTCCCATATGGATCATGAATCATAAGATTGATTACAACATGCACAGAGGCTGTTTTTGCTTGAGAGAGAGAGAGAGAGAGAGAGAGAGAGAGAGAGAGAGAGAGAGAGAGAGTGTGTGTGTGTGGGGGGGGGGGGATAAAATATGGGAGTGCAGGAAGAATAATTGTGATCATTCTTCCTGCACTCCCATCTAATGTATATAGCAGAGTGTGTGTATGTGTGTACATGTTGCATACAAATCTAGTTTTGATCCAATCTTTCTCAAATTTTATACAAGTAAGCTTCAACCCACGAGAACAGTGGCCCTAAGTGTAAGAATCACGTACAATATACAGTTGACGAGATATGACATCGTAAACAATGAGATGCGTAAAAAACTGCTGCATTTTGCGACAATGCTGTTCATTTTCTCCTAAACCACTGGACCTATTTCAACCAAATTTGGTACACACATTCCTTACCGTGAGGTAATGATTGCTGCATGGTTAAGAATCACATGTGGCCCATGGTTCAAAAGATATGTCATAACCAATAGAAATCGCAAAAAATGCCATATAATGCAGTGAGACTTTTGAAATATACTGTATGAGAATGACAGTACTTAGCGACTTGCAAACTTTAAACATAATTTCAAACCTTTATTAAACTTTTTCTCACTGTCAACCATAGTAAAATGATGAATGAAAAAAAGTTTCTCCCTTACTACTTTTCCGCTGTTTATGGAGTAAAACTACGGCTCTCAGTATGACGTTACAATTTACAATTTGAACACCACACATTGTAGCGACAGGAAATTTTACAGACAGTATACACATATATAGTTGAACGTACCTTTTAAATTGCATCACAGTATGATACGTAGTTCACGAGATATGAGCACATAAACAGTAACAATTATGGAAAACTGCCCCAAGTTTTAATCTTTACTACTAATTGTATTCCCAATAGATTATACAGGCATACAGCCCTTATGCAAATGAATATATACCTGAAAAATGACAGGAATAAATAAATAAATAAATACCCTGGCAATGCTGGGTTTTCAGCTAGTATTTTCATACCCCCCCCCCCCCCCCCCACACACACACAGCAAAAACAGCCTCTATCAGCAGCACTGTACAAACCAACTAAAGTTTAAGTAGGAAACAGGTTGTTTTCAAAGAAGATGCAAAGTCAGAAAACAAAAGATGTCTTGAGTGGCAACAAATACCAAATTTCCCTATTTCTCTCAGATATTTCACAGTCACTTTAATAATTTTACATTAATAATTTGAAAGTATAAAAAAGTAAAAAAATGTTATCTATTGAGCACTATAATGAAAGGAAATATGGCAACCTATAGAGTAGTCAAAATTCTGTCTTATTTCAACTTTTTCTGCTGAGAACTGCTAAAACGAAATCATTTATAGCAATATAAATTACCTGAAGACATTACGGAGTACTTTAACCTTTCTAACTGCCCTGTAGTTAGAATCACTGCCTTCTTAGTAGAAAAAAAAAGCAACCCGAGTTTTAACGAATACGGAAGAAAAAGAATTTACTTAAAGGTGCAATAAACAGTGCAGATAAGTCGATATAAGCAGACATGTACAGGATTCATGAGCAACTGTGATACTTTACCAACCACACCTAAATAAAAAAAAATAGTATTTGTGTAAAGCATTTAAATAATTTGTATCTGCTATGTTTATTTTTCCATTTTGGAAACTTAATTTTAACACCACAGATTAAATATATAGCAATTAAATGAACAGCAATTTTAATCATGGGTCACATTACAATATCCTCGACAAAGTTGCCACAATTAAGACCATGACCCATTTTATCAACTTTACGAAATCACAGAATTAAAAGTGTCTAGGCAGATATTTTACTGAACTTATCTGCAATACAAGTGTGTAAAGTAAATATAATCACTGATTTCAGGTGGTGACAGCTCTTAAAAAAGGTGGCATATGAAAGTATCTGCTATGCCCAAAAACACTATCAAGCTGTATCCTACAGGCATATTTGATGTATAAACATGTAGGACTATTGACCAACATGTTAAAATTAGGCCTACCCAGGAAAAGAAAGTTCAAACATAGGCCTACTGAAAACTTTTTTCCACTCAAACCTAGGCCTAATGTTACATAATGTTTCTACAACATCCATTTTTTAAACCACTCAATAGATGTCAATGAACACAACGAGACTGCATTAATTTTAATACTCCAATTTTACAAAATTGAAAAACAGACTGAAAATACTGCATTAATCTTTAAATGTTCAATGGTTTCATAATAAAAAGTTCATGGTACAAGGAACACTAACATAGTTTAGCCTAATGTATTCTTACACAGTGGTGTGTTCAGAAAGCAAGACAACTGTCTTAAGAACCTGCTGCATGTGGAAATATTAACCACTAATCAGACATAAATTATTACTACCGGTATACTCAGTTGTTGAATTCATCCAATATACATTAACAATAAGAAATTAAAGTATATGAAGAAACTACTTATTTTAAGGAAATTTTACATCATTTGAGATGCAACTTTCAATATGTAGGTAGTATAATTACAACCTATGACACTAAACTTTTTTTTTGAAGTATTTTAACTGCACATATTGTACATGGTTTCAGAAGCTGCTCACATTTAACATAAACACACATTTTCTCCTTTATGTTCTCACCTCCATTCACTATCACAATAATGTGACCATTATTACACTTTTCAACACCTTTTGGAGCATCAAGGACTACACTAACCAACACATTTGATGTTTCTATTCTGCACTTCACTGATTCATTATGATCCGGGTAACAAGTGAATCAAATAGCTTAGTTCAAATGAAGCAGTAGAGTTCACTGAAAAACAATGAACTTCAAGCTGTTCAGGCATGTTTTCAAGTATAAACTAGATCCTACATCTCAAAGAACCGAAATATCCTGAAAGTTGACAGTTCACACTTGTGTAAATGTGTATGACTCCAGTAAATTGACTACAGAAAATAATTAGGTAGTGTATCTCAACAACTCATTGAAACACACATGTGTAATAATAAAGCCACCAATAACCCACATAATACTAATGGAAGGGATTAGAGGAAGATCATCTTTCCAATTAAATATAGACACTACTACAATTTAAATCCCCCCACAAACAATTTAATGGCAGTAAGTATACAAGACAAACAACATGAACCAAAGGGGATCAAAGCCCACACTGCTGGATGTGTGGTCTGCCTCCTCAGCAATACACTGATCTGACCTCTATGTATTAACTAGCTAAACTGCAGCAAAGGTTGGCAACACCACAGAATTTCTATGTATACACCACAACAGTCAACCACAGAGCAGGTATAGCATCTACTATTTATTTTATTATATATATGAAACAGCAATCATTTTAAGTGAAAGTTAGGTTAGGTATAAGTTAAACAAGAAGGCTTTTTTTTTAGGGCATGTAGTGCCCGAATCTCCGGTTCAGAAACACTCAAATTATTGCTTTCCCATAGTCACTCACAGCAAAGTTGCCAACATATGTGCCATGCTAATAACACGGGCAACAGACTCTGCAGTTTTACCATATTAACTTTTAACGTTTACTTGCCATTTTTATGTGTACTACTAAACAAAAGAGTTAAATCTCAAGCAAATGTTGCCACTGATGAATTTTAACCTTAGGCTAGGCGGTAGACTCTTACAACTCTTCATTTCCTCCCACCCTACCTCATCTAATCAAGTGCGGGAAAGATGTCCTACCTATCACACTCAAACTAGAAACAAATTAATAACTTTCATACCTTACGAGTTGCTTAAAACCACCCTAAAAGCAACACATTACTCTTAAATGTTAATCTATGCTCACTTCACATAAAAGTAGGTACGTACCATAGTTTACGTTCACCTAACTCAAAGACAAGCTATCATACACTCAATCCAATCTGGAGCAAACAATCATTCCTACGCTATCATTACTATTTGTCACAATTCCTAGATTAATCTGAACAAATAGCCTATTTCCTTTCATTGCTTTCCAGCAGGCGATGTTCTTAAAGGTTCAACAACATAAGCACTTCCACCAACAAATGAAAATACTTTGTTATTTTTAACATATAACATTGAAATAATTGTATTATGAAGCACAGTGGTGCACAAAGGATGTGGCAATGACTAGTGGGTCCTTTCCTTGCAGCGCAAACTACACAAACTGCCATTTTACCTTTACTTGAGAATGTGGGTGATAGGCTTTCAATATATAATACTGTGGCTTTTACTGTCACAAAATCATTACAAAATATAGCCCACGAAGTAAAGTGTTCGTGACACAATGATCAACTCTAAATTTACAACTTATTTCAAATTTAACCAACCTAACATATCCACAAATTTTATAAATAATTTATTACTGCCACAATGCTGTTTGACACCTTCGGTAAACCTAAAACAATCACTTATTCTGTAAATGTGTTTAGGCTCTACATCCCAGCACAATACAGGCATTTTTGTACAGAAGGAAAAGTTCACATTAAATCTTGATGTTCGAAAATAAACTGCGGGAGATTGCCAGGAAAGTGAAACGTAGGCCTATCAAAGCATTTATTTTTACCTCACCTGCATGTAAGTAACAGGTCCACGGGCACTCTGTGGTTCCATATTCCACACCTATAGATCACACGTATAATACACCACTTCAGCACCTGTAACGCTACTGCGACGACCGCAAGGCAAACCGGACTTAAATACAAGGGCTGCTGACTCAGCACCCACGGCCATTTGGGGCTATTTCAGTTGAACGATGCGCCAACTACGTCACAAGCAAAGTCTGTGGGTGTGATACGTGAATAGCCTGCCTCCCCACACGTGTTGAAGCCTGGAATATTCCCCCCCCCCCCAAAAAAATCTTTAACGCAACCAACGGCAACCTATGTCAACTAACACAAAAAAGTTATCTACCCATAATAGACCGAAGCGCACTGAATTCATTCTGAACTCTTCACTACTACTACTTTCGCTAAATGTCACACTATACTAAGAAAATTATACAACATTGTGTGTTAACTAGTCTATGAACAGTTAACCTGCGTTCAGCAGGAGTAAATATCAAACTTTTTTTTTTTTTTTAATAAAACCTTATCTGTGGCAAATTTGTGTACAGTACTAATGATCTCTTTTCAACGAAAAGAAGAAATACAATTGTCTGTCTCCCGTAACTGGGTTGCTCGTAGTAAACACACCCCTCGTCAAAATAAAAACAACCTGTTTCACCGAATGTCATGGAATTTCGCTTGGTTAAACTTCCTAGTTTTCTTAGGGTTAAGTATACGCAAATAAGAGAAAATCTAAAATGCATGATATGCTAAAAACCTGATTTATGCTCCATTCAGAAATACTGCACACCTGATATCACAACATGGATGTTATGTGTGTGCAATACTTTTACTACTGGTACTACTACTACTGACTGGATGAGAAAATTTTTACAGCAGATTTTACGAAACACCAAAATGTTATGTGCGATCAACTAAACGAATCCTTTTTCCCTATTGTTGATAAACATAAACATCGACGTCTACGTCACGAAACACAAAAAAGGGGGGAGAGGAAGAGAATGGATAACCGAGTTTTATGCATATGAAATCTCTTAAATCCACCAATCTCGTAAATGTTTAAACTTATACTATTATACGTTTCACTGTCTGCAAATGGGGTCACACTTATGTTACGCCAATCCCTTTGCAAGTAAAATGTAAACAAATGTTTCAACACATGGTATCGTAAATACAACTTATGTTGTTGTAATTGTTAATGTAAACACACTTACCCTGGAAGAGAAAGATCCTGACGGGTGAACAGATCCCCAATTTGGAGCAGTATCAAAGAACATCTTCCGCTCTTGGTCAATATGATTTTTTAATTCGTTGATTAAATCATCACCCGATTTACCACGAAGCCGTTCACTGAGTCTCGGTTTGTCACGAAACGAAAATGACATACTAAGAGATACCTCGGTGAGGCTGAATATATACACTCAGATCTGCCACCCACAAACCACCAGAACATTCTCCCACGACAAGCTCGAATCCACCAATAAGCGACGCGGTACGGTGCATCTCGTGTCGAAACGTTCGATAATCGATGGTTGAGAACAGTAGCAGTTTCTAGAAACATCGAGATCTTTCCACTGTCTAAATTGAAAATGAACTTACTAGCACATTACGACGAAAATTAATCACAGTGTTCCTAAAGTAATTAAAAAAAACAGTAACTTGCATTAATCAAAATTATACGCTTTTATATCAATTTTCTACCCAATGATGTAAAACACTGCAATACGTTTGGTTTACTTCAAACGTTTACCTACCTATAAGGGCAGACAGTGTAATTTAAATTTTGCAATTTTTTATACCTAAGATTGTGCAACTGAAGACCAGTTCATGATACATGTAAAGGCCAATTCACACTGTCCGTCACGTCAACGTCACGTCACGGAACCGTCACGTCAAGTTGTATTCACACTGTCCGTCCGTGTCCGTCACGTCAATTCGTCCATCTAAATACGCGATGTTGAAAGTGAGATTATGAGTGGCGATCTGTTATGTAGAAAGTCATAGTTTAATACTAGAAAGGGGGAACAACAACGCTAAATGTTATTAACGGCTAAAGAAAACTTTACAGTGTATGTTTTTGGCCAACTTACTGGGAACTGAAACAACATTTCAAAACATCGGCATCTATTTTCAAGCGAAAAAATAAAATATATGAAGACATCAAACCAAACTTGTAAGAGCATAAATAATGCCTGTATACTTTAACCATTACGATTTGCTCTCTGACATTGTTAATACCGTCGTAAACAACTGAATTTTTGTCTTTCATTAGAACTGACATTTTCATTTAAAGTGTTATTTAATGAAAAATGCGTAATCAAATTACAATCTTATTCAAATAAACAGTTTGCTTCAGTCGTTTCTGATACAATGTTACGTAACATAAACCATTTTTTGGTTTCAGATATGCGACCTCGATTTTAGGGGGACACTCAATTGAGAAAAATATTTAAGTCGTCATGAAACATTTGATATTTACCCTAAAACGAGATAATAAGACACATTTGCATATAAACAGTGCAATCGTCGACTGCAACACGTAATTCGCGTGACGAAAATAGGTCAACTTCCGATGTTAGCAGACGGCCGTTCCGTCAAAACATTCTTCTCGAGAAAGCTTGACGGACGTTGACGTGACGTGACGGTCCGGTGACGGACAGTGTGAATGCCGCCATTAGAAATACATTGCGGAATGTTCTGACGGACGGTGACGTGACGTGACGTGACGGACAGTGTGAATTGGCCTTAAGGTATGATAAGCGATGTTGTTTGAAAAAAAAAGGAAAGGTGCTTAATTATTCGCTTAATATATATGCCAAAATGTCTATTCCAAGCCTGTATTATTTTCTAATCTGGTTTTACGGATCTCTTATTGAGATCACCACAGAAAACATTGGATCTATGGAACCACAGACATAGATGTATGTGTATGGAACCTTCATGGTGTAATATCTTCACAGCAACTCGACAAAAGCTTGGAAACAATGAAAAAATTGAGCGCGTTATTTGTTTTTCGTAAACCCATAATTTCAGTGCATTATGAAATATAAATTTTCCGCGTTAGTATGTGCCGGCACGCCCAGTTTGTTTAGCTTGTATCGTGTAAAACCTCTGTCACTAGCTTGTTACTACCAGTTTTCATTCGAAAATTGTGTGTTGGCTTCGTCAATTAGCATTGTGAAGTGGTAAATTGATTTTTCAATAAAAATAGCAGAATGAAACAATATTTTTTTGGAGGCGCGCCCTCAATCAGCTTGTATAGAGAGTAAGATAGTAATGTAGGTGGTGGTGTTAATTAACTCGAATACTTCCTTCAATTCAAATTCCTTCTTAAATGTCTCTTTTAAATGAAACTACAGCAGATTATATGTGCTATATTTGTCGGCAATCTCATGAAAACCTCGCAACTCTTCACAGGCACAATGTGTCTGCTCACACCTCTGAAGAACTGTCTTTCGCCATTATCGCTTTAAATGGGTGGGCATTTTCGAGCAATGACATAAGTATGTTTGAAAGTAGTGTAGATTCAGCAACCTGCGATGGAATCTCTGAAATAAATGACTCGACCGTGGCGGAAACAGTGAAACATTCTAATGATTGTCTACGAGACGTTTCATTGACAGCTACAGCTATAACAGATGATGTTCCAGACAGTGTACTTCCTTTCTACAAACATAATTCATCCTTTAAATTATCAGATATTCCGTTGGATATGAGTGTCTTACATAATACTGGTACTGTCAGTGAAAGAAGTATAATACCTGTAGAGAATGGAGAGTCAGTTTACGATTTAAATAATGTTAATGTACCTCTAGTAGAACAAGGGAGAGAAAATCCTGCCAAAAGCAGTATAAATGCACAGTGTAATCACTCAGCTTCTGCAATTTCTAGTGATGATTTGAGTGGTTCTGAAACTGAAACCGATATAGAGGTTAATGGAAATGGGCGATTATTCGATAGTGATTATGATATCAAAATAGATATTTTTGATGAATATGAAGACATAGAAATAGAGGAAGGTAGTAGCCATCTTAGTCCAAAAAGAAATGAGGATAAACTAAATTACTTAACAGATACTCGAAATATTAATTTGGAGTGCAGTAGACGATCCGATTCAGTAGTGATAAGCCCCCAGAAGAATGTAGTGAAGGAAGAATGTGTAAAGAAGTCAAATGCTAGTACAACTGAAAGTAAAATTACTCCACATACAAGTGATAATGTCCCTGTGTCATGTACAGACACACTTTCTCATGGAAATAATCAATCTATAGTTTCTGATACAAACACAGTAAATGATAAAAACAGTGAGATTGCACCTTCAACACAATGTGCTGTGGAGATTTCAAAACCACTTAGCCGCAACACAGTTTATTGCAATTCTACAGATTCAGTTAACACTGTGGATTCTGGACATGATGTATTTGTACCTTGTGTAGAAAATGGCAATGAACACTACAGGCAAGGTAACCTTGTCAGTACTATATCGGTAACTAATACGCCAACAGCAGATACACTGAGCTCCCGACAGAGAAATTCAAGCCCTTTAGGTAGAACATCTGAAAAGGAAGAATCCTTAGAAAATACTAAAATTTATTGTGCTGTAAAATCTGTCTGTAACTCTGTATCTAAATTGAAAGTTGAAAAGCTTGATCAAAATGATTCTATTTTTTGTACTTCCAATTCAGATATTATTTCAAGCCAAATAATGCGAAAAGATGCTGGTCCAGTTTCCAGATGTGGAATTATATGTGTGGCTCGCTCTGGTGGGTTTTTTAAAGCAAAAGTTGACCCAGGACCTCTGAAAGATGCAACCATTAGTAAAGTAGCAGAAAGGCGTTTCTTTTGTGAGTCTTGTGGTAAAGGTTATAAGAAGAAATCGCACCTCGAACGGCATTTGCGAGCACATACAGGAGAGAGACCATTTCAGTGTTCATATTGTACAAAACGATTTGCTGTAAGGTCCATATTAAAACAGCATTTACGAATTCATACTGGTGAGAAACCATACTGTTGTTCAGTTTGTCTACAGCGCTTTCCTCAAAAATCTGGCTTGATGACACACATGATGCTTCATACTGGAAAACCATTCAAATGTGATTTGTGTGAGAAATCATTTGTGTCTAACCACAAACTTTTGCAGCACCTGAAGTCTCATGAAAGCCAAAATATTTATAACTGCTCAGACTGCAAAATAAAGTTTTTCACAGAAGGAGCATTACGGGAACATGGGAAGATACACAATGAAGCAAAGTTTGAATGTCCTGCATGGCAGGTTGATTTTTTGCAGAAAGATATATAATTTTATTTATATTTCATGATGGAATGTATTGGACAGAATGTGTGTGTTTCTCAAAGATGTTATGTGCAATATGTACTACAAAACAATATTGATGATAGTACTTTATTGACTTAAGATTATATTATTATTTATTAAATGTGTGTTTTTTATACATCCAGTGAAGTGTTATTTATTAGTACTCTGTTTCCATTTGCTTAACAACAGAAATTGTTCTGAATGTAGAATATCACCTTTATTGTGTGGTGACGAGTTTTTTCTGTTTGTATCTTGCTCAATTTGTTATAATGTGGCATTCATGCTAAGAATTGTGCTTAGTCACATTTATTTTGTGAAGTAGCCTATGTTTGTGTCCCTGTAAATTATTTTCTTTCTAATACTTTGAATGTATTATTTAGTGTTTTCCGCATATATTTTGCAAAACAGTGCTTTCTGTGTTAAACATCTTTGACTCTCAGAACAGAAATAGGCCCAAAAAGTTGAATTTCTGGTTGTGAACCAACCAAGTGATGTTGGCTTTGAAATAAGTTTATATTTTGATATATATTTTATATTGTTTCATTTAAAACAAGCATTGTATCTACAAGAAATCTAAGTAGTTCAGTGAAAGCTGTTATAATTTGTGATTGATTTAAAAATGTTAAATGTATAAGTTTCCAACTGTGGATCAATTGATATCCTATTTGTGTTATTTGTTACAAATGGAACTTGTCCATGTGTTATTCAACAAACATTCTGATTTTTCTTATCTGTGATAATGATTGGGTGGAAACTTTTTTTACATGAGAATTTACTTTTTGAAAACATCTTTATCTGTAACACTAGAATATTTGAAGTAGCTGATGTTCATACTTGTACTAAATTACTTTCCAAGTTCCACAGCTAACTGTCAACAATTTTAAAAATGTTTGGTCTGTGTTCTATTTGTTTTTCTAGTTAAAAGAGATTTTGAACTTGACACATTGTTCTGAAAATGTGGATTTTTTTTTGCATATTCACTACATACTCATTCATCATCATTACTTTATCTTTTTTTCTGTTATCCTCGAAATCGGCATATAGGCAAGTGGCATTATAGTACTATTTGTCAGACTTTCTTTGATTACTGGGTAATTTTTTCCGGCCAGTAAAAGTTTGAAGACTTTGTCCTGGTAATGTTACATATGGGCCTATGATCTCTCTTTATTGCGCTGATTTCACAGTAATAGTGTTGTGAGTACTATTTAGTGAATGACTGTCAATTTGTCCTCAAAAAGAATGGTTCCAAGAAGGAGTGAATATACTTGCATCTAAAGTCTCTGTGCCAAGTTCAAGTTACTTCATCAACTTTTTTTTAGTGATCAAGAGAGTGTGACAGATATTAGGCCTATATGTGTGTGATATATTCACATGTTGTCGTTTGTTTGCTGGTAGGCACAGCAGAATCACATACTTTATATGGTGGAATATCCTTACTAAGTGTGTGACAGTCAACAAGTGAATTTGTCCTTCAGTAGTGTTGCTTAACGATTTTCGATACGTGAAATACTTTACAGAAATATTGGTGCATAATAAGCATTCGGTATTAAACAATGAGGCACTTCATTTTAACAAATTACATCCTTAGTTACATTAAAACATTAATCTATTTTACTTACAAAGAATGGTGCATATATGTAACACTACATTACCTGCTTTAATCTTTACATCACAGTCTTCCTTTAGCCAGGCGTTATACAGCAAAACTAGTCTACTGTCTGTATAGAAATGTTGCAAAATCTGTAAGGATATAACATTACTATGTGGTAAAAGTTTTACTAGCAGTATAAAATATTTCTTCGGATGAAATGGTTTTAATTCTGATTTAATTTTTTGTTTTCCTCATTCTTGTGCTTCTAATATGGTTTAATTATTGAATGGGCTGATCTTTTAGTCATTGCCCACAAAGGACTCTACAAATGTATGCATTAACGACAATAGTCTACAATTGTTTACAAAGTTATGGTTGACTTTCATCATCAACAACATGTCCTTGTATTTGTATAGGAAAGTGCTGTAAGTATATGTAACTTAGTGAGTTGAGGTTTGCAACATGACTGTGGAGGGTTATGTCATACAATTCTAATATCTGTCTGTGTGAAATATAATAAGTGCTTTGAAGAATTTTTTGGTTATTTCAATGTATTATGTTGGAATTTGCAGTAGAAATTCCATATATATAGCCATTTTGTCAATTTGTGACATGCCATAGTTACTGTGCAAGTACTGTTTTTAGTATTATGCTCTTGCTATCTTTGATAAAGTCATCTCTGTTTAGTGAACATTCATCATCAGAGTTAGAGTACAATGAAATTAAATTATGGTCTCTTATATTACATATTGTTTCTCAACATTACCATTTTCCATTTGTGTAATTGTTTCTTGAATTTAATTAATAATTCCTTCATACAAAATATATATCGCTTCCTTATAATGAGTGTGATATATAAGGGAACCATTCCTGGTATGAAGAATATATATAACTTACCAGACGAAAAAGCACAGGTGTGTTGATAGATACACATGAATAAAAATACACACAAATGCTAAGCTTTCGCAACCTAGGGAGCACCCTGGATTGTGAAAGCCTTGCGTTTGTGTGTGTTTTTTTATGGCAACGGTTCCAGCTGAAAGAAGTGTATGAATGCTATGTATCATCAGTAACTCATTCCCTTTGGCAGAGCAATAGTGTGCACAGCTATAGGGTAATCTATATTCATGGAGGGGTGTTAAAGAAAGGTATTAATAAGCATAATGAAGGAGATTTAGACAGTGGTATTTCTGTGAAATTTACAAGCTGTGATGTATTCAGTAGATTTAACAATGTTAAACAATCCAAAAAAGTTCTGCACTTCAAGCAACATATGTTTCATAACGCATAAGAAATTGACTTGCCAAGAAGCTCCAATAATGTTTTAATACTGTGCAGTTAGTCAGATGACGAAGCCAACACAATGAATACTAAGAGTATTACACTATTAAAAATTGCACTGATATAATTTTTCACATGTTTCTCATTGCTCATTATTTTATAACATTCTGAGTGTAACAATGTTAATGCTTCAGCTGAAGAAAATTTCTCGATTGCCTTGGTACAAGATTATCAAACCATGGGGTGCCCAGCTGAAGAAAGACAGCACAATCCAATCCTCTATCACCATAGACTCAGGATTTGGGTGAGCATGACAGTGAATCGTTATTTGTCATTCGAAACAGGGATTTGATGAAACCATTTGGACCATTGAATTGGTACAGACTGCTATAAAAATCCCTCTATCTGTGTGATGTTCACCTACCTGTTTTTCCCCTAAGGTAAGTCCTTCCACTCCTGGGATTGGAATGACTCCTTTTCCACTTCCTTAAAACCCATATACTTCCCTTTTTCCTCTCCTTCCTTCCTCTTTTTCCTGAGGAAGCTAGCAGTAGTGGCGAAAGCTTGTATGTGTGTTTGTGTGTGATTTTATTTGTGTCTGTCGACGAGCCTGTCCTTTTGGGTAAGTCATCCGTTTTCTATTTTTTATATTTGTTTATCCCACCAGGAAAGTTTCCTTCTTATATATACATATATATTATAGAAGAAAACTTTCCTGGTGGGATAAACAAATATAAAAAATAGAAAACAGATAACTTACCAAAAGGGCAGGCTTGTCGATAGACACAAAATAAAATTCCTAGTAGGAAAAATTATATATAAAAAATAGACAAAGATTACTCACCAGGCGAAGGAGCAAAGGTGTGACAGCATCACAAATAAATAAATGAATACACACACACACAAACGCAAGTTTTCGCAAACCAGTTGCTTCTTCAGGCAGAAGGGAAGGAGAGGGAAAAGGAAATGATGAGGGTTTTAAGGAAGGGGTTAAGGAGTTATTCCAATCCCAGGAGAGGAAAGACTTACCTTGGGGGAAGAAAAGGAAGGTGAACAAATACACACACACACCCATACATTTACACAGACGCAAACACACCTAGGCAGACATACTATACAATAGCATGTCTGCCTAGGTGTGTGTGCGTCTGTGTAAATGTATGGGTGTGTGTGTGTGTGTGTGTGTGTGTGTGTGTGTGTGTGTGTGTGTGTGTGTGTGTATTTGTTCACCTTCCTTTTCTTCCCCCAAGGTAAGTCTTTCCTCTCCCGGGATTGGAATGGCTCCTTACCCCCTTCCTTAAAACCCTAATTTCCTTTTCCCTCTCCTTCCCTTCTGCCTGAAGAAGCAACTGGGTTGCGAAAGCTTGTGTTTGTGTGTGTGTGTATTCATTTATTTATTTGTGATGCTGTCACACCTGTGCTCCTTCGCCTGGTGAGTAATCTTCGTCTATTTTTTATATAGTGTGTGTGTGTGTGTGTGTGTGTGTGTCCTTCTCTTGTAGTTGAGGCCTTCTTTCTACCATAAGTTAATTTTAATCCTTCACATTCTGTTGTTTCCTCTTCGTTACCTTACATTAATAGAAAGGGCATTCAATATTGATTTACACTTTTATTTCACCATCAATTCATGGTGCACCATTTGACTCATCTCAATAATTACAAAGCCCTGTATGGACATAATGTTTCAGACTTCCATGAACTGTGAGCATTTGGCCGGCCGAGGGGACTGAGGCGCTCCAGTCACGGTCTACACGGCCACTACGGTCGGGGGTTCGAATCCCCCCTCAGGCATGGATATTTGTGCCTAGTTCATAAGTAGTTTGTAAGTTTAGGGACTGATGACCCCGTAGTTAAGTCCCATAAGCTTAACAAACATTTAATTTTGTGAGTGTTTGTCTTGTGACAGGTGCAACAGTTTCCAAACAAGTAATTTGAGGCAGGCCTACAGTGATTTTCTGCCTTGTATGGGAATGAGTGTTATCCTGTGTTTACAACATCCTTCCTGCACTTTGACAGCTGTCACCCATTCCACATAAAAAATAATTTAAAAAAAAAATCCCTCCCATACAGCCTCGCCACCCATGGATGACAAATTTGCAGTGATGAGAAGCCCCTTACCCAATATTCCAAAGGCCTCACATAGCCATTGACAGACAGACATTAGCATCCTGACCTAGTCCGCAAACAGATTTCCCATGCCATATCCCCACACACCACCAATTCTACCTCCACCCCCAATAACCAGTCACAAAGGAGTTTCCGCCTTGTCACCCAATACCACTGGGACAGGAACAATTAAGTCACATCCATTGTCAGGGCTTTGATTACCAGTCATCACACCCTGAAATGAGAGACATCCTACCCAAGATCCTACTGACCCTTCCTAAAGTGGTGTTTCTTGTGCACCCAACCTCCACCACATCCTAGTCTATCCCTGTGCAACTCCTAATTCCAACCCTTAAGACACAAATCATATCCCTGTGGATGACCCCAATGCAAAACTTGCCCAATACACCCACCAAACATGTCTTATTCCAGTCCTGTCATAGGCTTACCCTACTCCACTGTGAAAGCAGCCATGTGATTTACCATTTCTACTGCCATCATTGCACAGCATTTTACATTGACATGACAACAAACCAGCTCTCCATTAGGATGAATGGATCACCCTGTGACACAGGATGCGGATAAAACAACACTCTACATTTCAATGGTTGCTTTAATACCTGAGCCATCAGGATCCTCCCCATCCTCCACCACCCTTATTAACTGTGCAGATGGGTGGCCTCAACCTAAGATAACTTGTCTTCCCTATGTCTGAACATTCTGCCATCCCCCTTCTCGTCTCATTATCATGTATCTCTCCAATTCATGTCTTCCTTCCAACTGTTGCCCCTCATAATATCTCCTTAATTAATTACTTTTTATTTATTTATTTATTTATTGTTGTTTCTTTTTTCCTTATTATTTTTATCGTTTGTAAAAAACACTCCCTACCCACACAACTCTATATCTCCTTTTTATCCTCTTCCGCCCCTTTCCCTTCACTGCATTCAATGCTGCATCGCACATTCCTGCGTATCTGAGCCTTTACAATCCATCATGCAATGTAGATCTTTCCATCTGCACCCTTACCAGTGTAGTTTGGTCCCTTAACCCAAACCAATCAAACCTTACCTGGCTTGCTTTCCCTCCACTCCCCTCCTTGCCCACTTGTCAAGACGCTTGTGATCCTTTGTGTTTAGTTGTCCGAGTGATTGTGTAACTGTGTTTCTTTTCCTGATGGTCATTGTCAAAAATTTATGTTGTGTGAATGTGTTTTTCTGTTTTATGTGCCTGTCGGCAGCTCAGTGATGTCTTCATGGTGAGTTGTTATCTATCTTCCATTATTGACATTCCAATCAGATTTTACATTGCATACTTTGTTATTAATTTAAAACAGCTTAACACTAAGACATTACAATTGCAAGAGATACCACAAATCCAGACCCATCCACACCTTCAAAGCCTCCGTTCATCAATCTGTTGTGATATATTATGTTTTGTTGTATTAAAGGCCATGATGAAGGGAAAGTGAAACAAAAAAAATAAATAAATAAAATAAAATCCAACACTGCAATAAAATTAGATGTAGCGAAAACATTTTTGCGTGATTGATGTCTCACTGAAATTACTTTAAATGGGAACATTTTTGTTGCGTCCTTTGTTTTGTGTGTATATACTGTGTTTAGGGCAATAAAAGTATATAAGAATAACTAAGAATTTAAAAACAAACTTTTGATTGCAGGCTGGTGAAAAAATATTATTATCTGGAGAGAGGCACAAAAAATAACTTGTACATAGTATCTCAGCTTTCAAACTTGGATTGTGTTTTAGAGTGCTGAGAAACACACATGTAAATTTTGTTGGCACTGTAGACTAACAGGCAAGTCCAATGATGTGCAGAATAAGTGTGCAGAAGATAAATAGAAGGTAGTGGTAGGGTAGGCAAGCAGATATGTATGCAGCACAAGAAAGGCCAACCTGGTGCTGGCAAGGATGTTAATGGTAGAACCTCTGACTATCCATAGAAACATAAACCTACATCTGTATTCCACAAGCTACCATGCGATATGTTACAGGTACTTTGTGCACCAGTGCTATTTTCTCTTCTTTCTGTTCCAGTGCGATATAGTTTATTGGAAAAACTACTGCCAGTAAGTCTCCTTGTGGGTTCTATTCTCTATTTTATCTTCATTGTCTTTTTTGTGAGATATACTTAGCAGGAAGAATATATTGGTTGACTCTTTGAGAAACTTGCTTTTTCGGAAAATTGACAGTAGCTCATATATTATACAGAGTGCCCCCTTGCAGCATCTGCTCTGGAGTTGGCTGATCGTCTCTGTCACTTGCATTGAGCTCCTTGTAACAAAGTGTGCTGTTCTATTCCCAGACACACACTTTATGGAAGTAATTGCTTATGATGATTGTTCCGCAATGATAGAATGAAAAATATTTTATTATATCTATTTTCAATATGTTACATTTGTTTGCATTGACAGTTTGTTGAAATTTCCTGCAACAAGCTTCAGTATGCTGCAGACACTTTTCGTTATACTACAGTATCGTCTGCAAAAAGCTTCATGCAACTTCCAACATTATTTATATAGATGCACATCCAGAAAGTAAATTTCTCATTGTAGTTCCCTTCAAGGTAGACGAATTTAACTGTAAAAACTGTCTGTACAACAAATCTACAAAGTGACTCCAAATGGGTGTCACTGATTTGGCTCAAACTGTGTGAGAAGCAGCAGTTTGATGAACCTTTTATATTCCTAAAATATCGTCCCTGGGTTAGCTGTAGGGAAAGGAAAACCTGACAAAATATTGTTTATTTCAATATAAGTGTCTGGGAATCACCGCATGAAGTGTTAACATGGTGCAGTGGCTCTGTTTTGATTCCCACTACTTGCTACTCTTTTTTCCTTTTCCATTTTCTTTTTGTATAATGCCTTGAAATATACAAATTTATAATTATAAATGTAAATATATTTAAAGAGTTCATCCAGCTTCATGAACCACAGACATTGCTGAGGTGGGGTGGCTTGCATGCTTCAACGATACAATTAGCTGTACCATAGGTGCAACACAGCGGAGGGGTATCTGTGGAGAGGCCAGACAAACTTGTGGTTCCTGAAGATGACTAGCAGCCTTTTCAGTAGTTACAGAGGCAACAATCTTCTCTATTAAGGTACAATATAATCCATGTTATTAAAGCAATAACATGACTTTTCCTTCTAAAGGAACAATAGTTAAAAAAAAAATTCACACACATTTTTGAAGTTTGCTAAATTTCTTGAAAACAACCCCTAGGAATGCTTAAGTTTGCAAAGGGGTTTGCATTTTAAACAATTTTAAGAAAAAATTACTATCATAGTGCAACCAACAGATTAAGAATTTAAATAATATTATTAAAATTTACAAGCAACCCCTGATAAGTCAACGCCCATAGGCTTGTGGCGACGTCGAGATAGAGTCCACCTGGAGTGGAATACCTTTGAGCTGATATAGAGAAAGCCCACGTGGGCCAATGAGTATCGTTTGGACTCAACTATTGTGTAATCGAATGTATCAAGCGATCCATAATAAATGTGTGTTATTCAGTTAATGTGGCGTGTACTGGTTATTTATTTATCATACCGTATCCCATACACCACAGTGGTGACCCCGCGCTGTTAGCTGCAAAACTTACTAATGTAACGTGTGACGTAACTGTACAGAGACTTGAAATTGTTGAACTTAGAGAAACTCAGAGTAGGCTTAAAGAACAGATTGACATTAAGTCACGCGAGCTGGCTCGTGCGAGAGAAGTAATCGCTTCCTTACGAAGTTTACGATCCGCGGAACGAGTGTCGCGCGCTCCCTACCAGTCGCGCGGCCCGAACTCTGACGTGCATAACAATAACACGACAGTTTCACATAGTTCTGTGCGCCCACGTGGCGTTCTTGCTATCAGTAGTGATGCTTGCCATAGACTCAACACAACAGAGGGACCTCCAGTGCGTTTCAGACCACGCCGTCTCAATCCGCATAAACTCAAAATCGCAAAAAACATTATTGGCGAACTGCTTGAGGCCGGCATTGTGCGACCTTCCTCTAGCGAATGGGCTTCTCCTATTCACCTTACGCCGAAAAAGGATGGTACCTATTGTTTATGTGGAGATTACAGGAAGTTGAACGATAGGACAATCACTGATAGCTATCCTGTGCCCAATATACAAGACTTTGCTAGCCAACTTGCAGGCACTACCACTTTCAGCGTTGTCGACTGCAAGAAGGCTTATCACCAAATTCCAATGCACGAACTGGACATTCCAAAAACGGCCATCATTACTCCCTTTGGCTTATTTGAATATGTATATATGCCTTATGGCTTAAAAAACGCCGCACAGACATGGCAGAGGTTCCTAGACTCCCTTCTTCGCCCTCTGTCAGTGTTACGCATACCTGGACAATATTTTGATTTTTTCGAAATCTCCTGAGGAGCATGAAAAACAGTTATCCGAATTGTTCAGTGTCCTTCATTTGCACGGTGTTGTGACCAACAAAGAATAATGTGTTTTCAGACAGTCGTCTGTTACTTTCCTGGGACATGTCGTGTCAGCAGATGGCATTCGCCCTGCTGATGAAAAGGTTGAAACGGTGCAGAAACTTCCTCCGCCTGCAACTTATCATGAACTACGACGCATCTTGGGTATGATAAATTTTTTTCGTCGTCATATCCCAAAGGCTGCTGAACTACAAACACCTCTCACAGTTGCCTTGCGCGGCCCTAACACTACAGGGGATCGTCCCGTACTTTGGACGGCGGAGATGCAAACTGCATTTGACTCTTTGAAAACGGCGTTAGCAAAAGCAATCACTTTGGCTCATCCCTCCCCCGATGCCACCCTTCCCATTACCACTGACGCCAGTGAGGTGTCGATTGGGTCGGTGCTACAGCAGCATTGTGGTGAGGAGTCACAGCCATTGAAGTTTTTTTCTAAAAAGTTGTCACCCAGCCAATCCAAGTGGTCTGCTTTCGACCGCAAACTTCTTGCTGTATACGAGGCGGTCAAGTATTTCTGAGAAGATATTGAGGGTCGGCCACTAACTATATACACAGACCATAAAACACTGGCACACGCCCTCAAAAATCCTCCAGCTGACCCACCTCCTCGTCGTTACAGGCGTTTTAATCTGATCTCTCAGTACACGAGCGACGTACAGTAGGTCCGCGGCTCTGACAATTCGGTCGCTGATTATTTCTCACGGCTCGCTGGTATCTCTTCTGTCATTGACTTCCACGAGCTCGCCAAGGCCCGGTCGAGCGATGATTCAATTTCGACCTTGCTCAAATCCGGCGAGCATTCTTTAGTTCTGGAGTGCAAAAACATACCCGGCGTACCTACTGCATTGTGGTGTGACACATCTTCAGGCGTGCCATGCTCACTAGTCCCCACAAATTTTCACCGTGTGATCTTCGATGCGCTTCATGGTCTCGCCCATCGGGGTGCACAAGCCACCACTCGCTTATTCACAAAACGCTTTGTTTGGACTTCGGTAAAAAAAGACTGTCGTGAGTGGTGCCGCTCTTGCATTCCATGCCAACGTGCAAAGGTTGGCCGACATTGCCGCCCACCCCTTGGCTCCTTCAGTATCCACTCTGATTGTTTCACTCACGTACACCTTGACCTGGTGGGCCCTCTTCCCAGTGTTGAAGGCTTCCGATACTTGCTCACATGCATTGACCGGGCTTCACGCTGGGTGGAGGCCACACCCTTGTCGGATATTTCTGCCGCTACGGTTGCTTCCGCATTTGTATCTTGTTGGATTGCCCACTTCAGCTGCCCTACTAAGATCACTACCGATCAGGGTCGGCAGTTTGAGGCTGTGCTTTTCGGTAAGTTGTGCGATCTCTGTGGCACATCACAGATACATACCACCGCCTACCACCCTCAATCCAACGGGTTGGTAGAGCAGTGGCATCATACCCTGAAAGCTGCACTCATGTGCCACTCAGAATCGTGGACTACCGCCCTTCCTTGGGTACTCCTGGGTCTCCGAACTTCATTCAAAGAGGACTTAGATGCTCCACCGCTGAGCTCTTGTTCTGTGAATGCCTGAAGTTGCCAGCAGAATTCGTCTCTGACGACATGGCCCCCACCATTAGCTCATATCCTGAATTCATTGAGCAAATCAGGACTACAGTGCGAGCACTCTGTACCTCTCAAACCTTCATTCATGCCCGCCCAGGTGTCTTTGTGCATAGGGATTTAGAAACGTGCGCTGCAGTGATACTACGGCAGGATTCAGTTCGCCCTCCACTACAACCGCCGTACCGTGGTCCCTTTACGGTCGTACGCCGAGGTCCGTCGCACTTCGACATCATCATTGATGGGAAGACGACAACAGTGTCTAAGAGCCGCCTGAAGCCTGCTTGGACCGTCTCCTCTCAGCTCCCAGACGCCACAGTCGACACTGCACCAATGTCTGATGTTACCTTCAACCCCGGTTCCCCCCCCCTTGCACACCACGGGATGACACGCCTCTGCAGGAGGGTGATCCCCCTGCCGGGTCCGAGGGCCGAGTCACCTTCCTCCCCCTTAACGCATTTTTCCCCAGCACACCTTCCCCCTCACTTCTTCTCAGTAGACGTTTCTGCCTACCCCCCTTCCAACATCTCTGTCGTTTTGAATGATAACCAAATCTTCGTTATGTACAGAACCTCATAAGCAAAACATTTCCCTCCTCTTTTCCGAAAGCCTTCCCTCGACCTCTGATCCATCGAACGTCGAGTGTTTCATTGATGCTACCGGCACCCTTTTCATCCTCTTCTCTCCTACTCCATGTGCCACACACTCGCCTACCAGTTACACTCGTGCCGGCCGCAGAGTCATTGCGCCTGCTTGGCATAGAGACTATGTTTCCCCTCACCCCTGTGATCGGCCTTCGGCCCGGCACTCATGATCCAGTCTCAGATGTGCTCCGCACTGCAAGGGGGGGGGGGGGGCTCTGTGGTGACGTCGAGATCAACTCCACCTGGAGTGGATTATCTTTGAGCTGATATAGAAAAAGCCCACGCGGGCCTTTGAGTATCGTTTGGACTCAACTATTGTGTACTCGAATGTATCAAGCGATCCGTAATAAATGTGTGTTTTTCAGTTAATGTGGCGTGTACTGGTTATTTATTTATCATACCGTATCCCGTACACCACAGGCTTTAGCTAAACTTCTTAATAACAGTAGGCAAATTTAAGAACAAATATGAAGAACAACAGTTAAAAACGAGAGGTATCAAAATTCCACAAGTCTTTAAAAACAACTCGGTAAGAATATTTAAAGATCCAACACTCAGCATGAGAGGATTACAATTTAATACATTTCCAACATATTAAGGAGCGACAGTTATTAAAAAAAAAAATAATAATAATAATTTTTGAAGTTTGTGAAGTTCTTTAAAAGCAACCCCCCCGGCGGAATGCTAAACAATTTGCTTGTTGAAAATGGGGTATGCCTTTTAAACAATTTTATGAAAAAGTGACTACCCTAATGCAACCAACAAGGTTAAGAATTTAAACAATATAATAAAAATATAGAAGTGACCCAAGCTGATACAATGCCTGTAGGCTTTAACTAAGGTTGTACAAATATAAGGTACAACAGTTATTAAAATATCTCCAATTTTCACTATGCTTGACCAAAGCTCTTTTAAAACAACTCGGTAACAATCTGAGAGTTCGACACCACGAGTGGATTACAATTTAATACATTTATGAAAGTCAGTGCCCAGCTATCTCGGCAGACGCACAATCCACTTCAGTTGGTACAAGCAAGATCACAGGGTCTGAGGAAAATCACACTTTCCGGGCAAAATTTACAAGATAAAGCATTAATAAAAAACATTCCTTACGAGCTAAAACTGCACATATCATCAGGGCTTGCTGTCCGCACTGAGTACATTTCCACAACCCACTACAACTACATTGTGGTGAGGACACATCCACGGCTGATAGGTGAAAGGGGAGGGCAAAAGCAAATGATTTAAGATTAAACCCTTTCCCTTTACTTTCCTTGACAAGGTAAGGCAAGAACCTCAGGTAACAGAACCACATATTATCAGCAAAGACCAGCCCACATAGAAAGATCAACCAAAACAGAAGAACTGCAAAATTACAGCTTGTCGCCAGCAGGAATGGCAACAAGAAGGAAAGGAAAAGACTAATCCACAAGAAAGATTAACTAAAACAGAAGAACTGCAAAATGACAACTCGTCGCCGGCAGGGACAACGGACGAACCCTTGTTTCCAACTACGCCCGGGGGCAGCAACCAGGTTGTATAAGGGTAGCAAAGTGATTAAGAAAGATGCTTGCATCACAAACAAGGTATTTCAAGATTCAAAGGTAATGCTGATAAGCAAGAGAAGTTAAACTTAACTTCGACACATTGGAAGCAGCCAACACCCACTTAAACAGAAGGGACTGGCCTCCACACACGAGTGGACAGCATACTCTAAGCACCAGCCCAAGCGTTACTGTCAGCTCTCACAGACCCACTACCCCTTCGCCGGCTGTGAGAAGGCAGAAAACCAGATGTGAACTAACGCTGCCACAGCACAGAAGGAAAAAACAAGAAGAAAGCATTGTGGTGATTTCAAACAATACAAGCCCCTGGCTCAAGTAGGTGATTACTGACTGGGGAAAAGGAGTGAAAGAGGAAGCTGACTGGTAGAAATTTGTATGGAACATAAGTTAATTATTACAAACAATTTGTTCAAGAATCATGAAAGAAGGTTGTATATGTAGAAGAGACACCAGAAGGTACCAGATAGATTTTATAATGGTAAGACGCAGATTTCAGAACCAGGTTTCAGACTGTAAGACAGATCCAGGGGCATATCTGACCATATCTTATTGGTCATAAACTATAGAGTGAAACTGAAAAATGTGAAGAAAGGTAGGAAAATAGGAGATGAGACCTGGATAAATTGAAGGAACCTGAAGTTCTCGAGAATTTCAGAGGGAGCTTTAGGCAACAATTGACAGAAACAGTGGGAATTAAAACAATAGAAGAGGAATGAGTAGCATTGAGAGATGAAATAGTGAAGGAAGCAGAGGACAAAATAGGTATAAAGGCGAGAGATGAAATAGTGAAGGAAGCAGAGGACAAAATAGGTAGAAAGGCAAGACCTATAAAAATCCTTGTATATCATAGGAAATATTAAATTTAACTGATGAAAGGAAAAATTATGAAAATGCAGTACATTAAAGAGGCAAAATGGAGTACAGACAACTAAGACATGAGATTGACAGGAAATTAAAAATAGCTAAGCAGGAGCGGCTAGGAGGCAAATTAAAGTCTGTAGAAGAATTTATAAATAGGAGAAAATAGATACCACCTACAGGAAAATAAAAAAGACATTTGGAGACAAGAAAAATAGATGTATGAATATAAAGAAATCAGATGCAAAACCAGTTCTCAACAAAGAAGGGAAAGCTGAAAGGTGGTGAGAGTATATAGAGGGGCTCTACAAAGGAAATGAAATTAGAGACAATATTGAAGGAAGGGAAGAGGAAGTAGATGAAGATGAGATAGGAGATACTATACTGAGAGATGAATTTAACAGAGCACTGAAAGACCTAGTCGGAAGAAGGCCCCGGGAGTTGATGACATTCCCTCAGACATACTGAAGTCTCTGGAAGAGGCAACCACAACAGAACTATTTCCTATGGTGCGTATGATGTATGAGACAGGGAATATACCCTCAGACTTTAAGAAAAATGAAATAATCCCCATTCCAAAGAAAGCAGGTGCAGACCGTTTAATAAGTTGTGGTTCCAAAATTTTAACATGAACTATTTACAGGCATATGGAAAAGCTAGTAGAAGCCAAACTCGGGGGAGATTAGTTTGGATTCAGGAGAAATGTAGGAACACGGGAGGCAATACTCACTTTATGGCTTATCTTATAAGATAGATTAAGAAAAGGTAAACTTACATTTCTAGCTTTTGTAGATTTGGAGAAAGCTTTTGATAATGTTGATTGGAATACACACTTTTGGATTCTGCAATAATGGAAGGTTATTTACAACTTGTACAAAAAACAGATAGCAGTTATGAGAGTTGAAGGGCATGAAAGGACTACAGAAGTTGGGCAGGGAGTAAGACATGGTTGCAGCCTTTCTTCAGTGTTATTCAATTTGTACATTGAGCAAGTTATAAAGGAGTAATTTGGAGAAGGAATTAATGTTCAGGGAGAAGAAATAAAAACATTAGGATTTGCCGATGAGTTAGTATTTCTGTCAGTGACAGCAAAGTACCTGGAGGAGCAGTTGAATGGAATGGACAGTGAGTTGAGAAGTGCATATAAGATGACCATTAGCATGAATAATGGAGTGCAGCCTAAAAAAAATCAGGCCATGCTGAAGGAATTAGATTAGGTAATGAAACAATAAAGGTGGTACTTGAGTTTTGTTAGTTGGACAGTAAAATAACTTATGATGGTTGCAGTACAGCGGATATAAAATGCAGAATGGCAATGGGAAGACAAGCGTTTTTGAAAAAGAGAAATTTGTTAATATCAAATATTAATTTAAGCATAAGGAAGTCCTTTCTGAAGGCATTTGTTTGGGAGTGAAACTTGGATGATAGTGCAGACAGGAAGAGGATAGAGGCTTGCCGGACGCGGTGGCCGAGGAGACTGAGGCGTTCCAGTCACGGTCTGCACGGTCACTACGGTCGGGGGTTCGAATCCCCCCTCGGGCATGGATATTTGTGCCGTCCTAGTTCGTAAGTAGTTCATAAGTAATTTGTAAGTTTAGGGACTGATGACCCCGTAGTTAAGTCCCATAGACTATACAAACATTTGAACATTTTTTTGATAGAGGCTTTTGAAATGTGGCGCAACAGAAGAATGCTAAGATTAGGTGGGTGGATCGCCTAACTAATGAGGGGGTACTGAACAGAAATGGGGAGAAAAGGAATTTCTGGCATAACTTGACTGAAAGAAGGGATCGATTGGTAGGACACATGCTTAGACATCAAGAAATCGTGAATTTAGCGTTGGAGGGATGTGTACGGGGTAAAAATCGCAGAGGGAGACCAAGGGATGAATACAGTAAGCAGATTCAAATGGTTGTAGGTTGCCATTCTTATGAGGAGATGAAGAGGCTAACTCAGGATAGGGCATTGTGGAGAGCTGCATCAAAGCAGTCTCCAGACTGAAGACCACAACAACAAAAACAAAGAGTTGATTGCTCATAAATTGTTGGAACACAACAAGAGTATTGGTGAAGAGGATATGTAACATTAATTCAGTGCTGTTAGGTTCACTCCAATATTGTTGTATACATCAAAATTAAATACTTAAGTTTGCTCAGAATACTAGATATTATGTGTTACGACAGATCTCTTCACTACTCACAGTTGTAACCATGGAAACAACAATTTACCAATGATTTTCTAAACTTAATCAAATTCCACTTCCATGCTCAGATCAGAGAAACATTCACAGGAATCAAATGGGACCATACACTTTGTAATTAAGCATTCAGTGAGGTAAATTAGGTAGTAATGATTGTACTTTGAGGCGTAAAAGTAATAGAAGAATCGTGAAAGCAAATCTCATGGAAAGTTAATAGATATTTAAAATTGTCATTTAGCTATACCAGAGAGGAGAATGATTAACTTTTGTTTTTTCACATAAATGTACAATCAATGTTTAACAAATTGATTGAATAAGAACAATTTTTAGAAGAGCAACAGTGTGATATTCTGAGTCTCAAGGCATACAAGCTCACAAGTAATGAGTCAGCTGAACATTTCTGATGTTTACATAATAGTGTCTGAATACTTTAGATCCAGTATGAAAAAATGGTGGTAGGTATACTCGTAAAAAATTGTATAAAATTTAAGGTCACTGTAATAGATATTAAGCATGTAATTCAAGAACAAGAATTTGAAGCTGCTGTTGTCCAGTTCCCTGACTGCCTGGTTATTGTGGTTTCGTTTTTCTGCATTCCAAATACTGACTCAAAAGTTACACTGTACCATATAAAAATTGTGATTGTTTTTACTTGGGTATAAGGCACATATAATCCTTATTTTTACTGATATTAATATAGCTGTAAATGTGCATAATCATAAAACCAGCCTTCTGTTAAGTAACCTTATATCATATAATTTCTTCATTGTCAACAATAAAGCCACAAGACCCAATACATGCCTAGATAATGGTATATTTTTTTTTAAAATTAAGTGGACTCATTGAAAAGTATTCAGCAAACAAAAGAAACCAAGAAAGTGAGGCAGCTAAATAGTACAAACAAATGTAGAAGATCATGGATGTGTACTGAAACTGCAAGTAATTAACAGAGGCAGAGCAGCTGGAATTCAGTATGATGTTGGCTCACCCTTATGCATGATCACAGCTTCTCCTCTTCCAGGCATACATTCAATTAGGTGCTGCATGATTTCTTGAAGAATGGCAGCCCATTCTTCATGCAATGCTACCACTGAGGAGAGGTATCAAGGTAGGTCGGTGAGGCCTCGCATGAAGTTGCCACACCAAAATATCTCAAACATGTTCAGTACGATTCAAGTCAGGACTTTGTACAGGTCAGTCCATTACAGGAATATTATTGTCATGTACCACTCCGCCATAGGCCATGCATTATGAATATTGAAAAATACAGAGGCCATCCTCAAACTGCTCTTCAACAACGGGAAGCAAGAAGGTGCTTAAAACATCAATGTTAGGCCTGTTCTTTAATAGTTCCAAGGAAAGCAACAAGAGGTGCAAGCCCCTCCATGAAAAACACAACCACAACATAACATTACCGTCGCCAAATTTTACCGTTGGTACTACACTCGCTGGCAGATGACATTTACTGGACATTCATCACACCAACACCCTGCCATCAGATCGCCACATTGTGCACCTTGATTCATCACTCCACACAATGTTTTTCCACTGTTCAATCATCCAATGTTTATGCTCCTTACATCAAACAAGGTGCCAAACTGTGTGATGTGAAGCTTATGGGCAGTTGCGTGAGCATGAAATCCAAGTTTTCTCACCTTCTACCTAACTGTCATAGGACTTGCATCCTGGTGCAGTTTGGAATTTCTGTGTGATGGTCTGGGTAGATGCTGCCTATTACACTGTACAACCATCTTCAAATGTCAGGTGTCTCTGTCAGTCAACAGAGGAGATCAGCATGTATGCTTTACGAGTCCCTTCATGTTTTCACTTCACTGTCACATAAAAAACACTGGACCTAGGGATGTTTAAGAGCGTGGAAATTTTGTGTACAGACTTCTGACACAAGTGACACCCAATCACTTGCTGACATTCAAAGTCCACAAGTTCTGTGGAAGCCCCACTCTGCTCTCTCCCAATGTCTAATGACTACTGAGGTCACAGATATGGTGTACTTGGCAGCACAATGCATCTAATATGAAAAACCAGTGTTTTGCAGGGTTTCCAGATACTTTTGATCATATGATGTATATGGTCTGTCTAAATTTATCCTTAGAAAAATTGCAAATGCAATCAGTCACCCTATGAGTATCCTTATAAATCATCTGTTCAAAGAAAACATATTTCCAGACAGCTTGAAGTTTACCTTCATCTTCCCTTTGCATAAAAAAGGAGACAAAACTTGCCCAAAAATTATAGGACTTTTGTAGTAGTGCTAATTATATAAAGAAACTGAATGATTTTTTTTTTTTTTTACAATTAAAAACCTCTTAAACAAGGTCCAGTAATGGTTTCAAAATGAACTGTCTAGAATTAAGGCACATCAGGATGTTGCTGTACATTGCTTTGGTAACAAACAACACACTGATCCCACTCTAGTGGATCTCAGCAAGACCTTTGACTCTGTCTCACATGATATTCTAACAATCAAAATAGAATATTACAGAATAAAAAGCAATGAATTGGAAATTTAGCTAACAGGGAACAAAAAGTGATTATTAATCGAAACAAAAAGTCTTATTTTCTATATGTAAAGTATGGAGTCCAACAAGCTTCTGTTTTGGAACCTTTCATATTTGTTGTATAGGCTATGATAATCATTTGCCAGATCTGGTTCCCAGAAAAGTAGTATTGTATGCAGATGACACCACTTTTATCACATCTCAAAACAGATGAAATGGCCGTGGCAGAAATGAATGACCCTAGTGATTGAAAGGCAACTGAATGGTTTAGGGATAATAGATTGAAATTAAATATTAATAAAACAGAAAACACACTTTTCTCATAAAAAATCTAGATGCTAAGCTGAACAATCTCGAGGAAAATAAAATAAAATTATTGGGCATCCAACTTGAGAAGGGCTGTATTTAGGCAGATGAAATGTGTGCAGCTGCACAGGGTGGCAAAATTTGGGGGGCAGCAAGATTTTGCCATCAACCATATTTTTTTTTTATTTTATTATTATTTTAATGCCAATTGAATCATTATTCAGCATTTGGATTACAGCAATAAATTTTAAAATTTAGATTGTTGTGTTGATAGCAGTAGTGTATCTAGGGTTTTTTTTTTTTTTTAATCCCAGATACCAGGGGGGAGGCGTAAAATAAATTACTGCACAGGGACATGACATACCCTAAATACGGCCCTGATCTTGACAATATGTTACTTTGGAATGTTCAGACAGATAAAGTCTGCAATAAATTACTGAGTGTAATGTACCTGATTAGAAAATTAGCTGTGTCAAATTAAGACTTTCTCCTTATGGCCTATTGTGCATTTTTAATACACATTTGTATTATGGGATAATATTCTGGGGACACACTGTTGTACTTTTTTCATGTGAAACTAGGGCAGATGTTTATACTTACTCAACCAGGAGCGGAACTTGATACATTTCTCCAGGACTAGAGTGTCCAACACTAATATCAATTTTGCTCACATTAGGAAGAAGTTTCTGAACCAAAAACCACAAAGTGTCAAGAACCTGTCACACCACATATTTAAAATGTTGATGGAATCATGGCTAAAAAGAAAGGCTTTCAATAATATTGAAGAGCGCTTACATAACAGTGCAAATAATTTATGAAATTAATTAGATAAAGAAGAGCAATAGCGTAAAGGATTTAAGAAATTGTAAACTTTCCTCAATTCCATGGTCCAGTACAGCAACAGTATTGTCAGTTCAAGTAAAAAATACATTTTCGTTGCAGTTAATACAGTTTATTATATGATTCACATTCATGACACTTCTACAGATTGGCTCTGTAGACAATATTTTATTTTATTTTATTTGGCATGAGTTTTCCATGGATCTTTACATACGATTAATTCGCTTGGATGTGGGACATCTCAATAGAATTATACAAATACAATAAATGCAACAGAATTACAATATAAATATTAATGGAAAGTCCAGGTTGGAATAAATAATATAGTGAGGACAGTTTACTACTCACCGCAAAGACGTGGCGACGAGCTGCGACAGGCACATACAAAAGACACACACATACAACACATTCAGCTATCGGCCATGGCCTTCTTCAGAAATAGAGCACTCACGCAATCACACAGGCACACAACACAGTCATACAACCATCACCTCCGACTGCCACACTTCGAATCACGCTCTGCAGCGAATCGGGGATGGGAGGGGAGGGGAGAGGGAGGGGATAGAAAGGTTACCCATCCCCACCACCGTGACGTAACCTTTCTATCCCCTCCCTCTCCCCTCCCCTCCCGTCCCCGATTCGCTGCAGAGCGTGATTCGAAGTGTGGCAGTCGGAGGTGATGGTTGTATGACTGTGTTGTGTGCCTGTGTGATTGCGTGAGTGCTCTATTTCTGAAGAAGGCCATGGCCGATAGCTGAATGTGTTGTATGTGTGTGTCTTTTGTATGTGCCTGTCGCAGCTCGTCGCCACGTCTTTGCGGTGAGTAGTAAACTGTCCTCAATATAGATATTAATATGTACAGATTTTATTATTCATTATATAACATTTAACTAGAATTGTAATTCACTATTTAACATTAACATAGTGTTTTATCATACTTCTAATAACTGAATAACATTTACAAAATAGTAATAAGGACATTTTACAACTCACTTCAAAGACATGACTATGAGGCACGACAGGCACATAAAAAAGGCACACACACACACACACACACACACACACACACACACACACAAAAGACTTCAGCTATTGGCCATGGCCTTCTTAAGGAAATGGAACAGTCATACAATCACACAGGCACACAACACTGTCACACATCCATCAGCTCCAGCTGCCACACTTCAAATCACACTCTGTGGTGCAGAAATAGGATAGGGGTTGGGGGGATAGGATACAGTACAGCCTTGCTGAGCATGTACATATTAGATGGGAGGAACGAGATGCGTCTTAGGAATGGAGCAGGGAGACGGGTGAGAAAAGGAAAATAAATAAAACAAAAATAATAATAAAATAAATAAATCAAATGCATGAGCCCCCCCCCCCCCACACACACACACAACAACAACAACAACGACTACTACTACTACTAATATTCAAAATAGGAGAGGTTTAGGATAGAGCGATAGGAACTGTTGGGTGTGGAAAAAAGGGAAGTTACGTAGGTTGAGGCCTGGATAATTTCGGGATCGGTGAATGTACTGTAGGGATAACACCCATCTGTACAGTTTAGAAAAGCTGGTGGTGGGTGGGAGGATCAAGCTGGCTCCAGTTGTGAAGCAGCCATTGAAATTAAGCATGTGCTCCACTGAATACTGTGCCACAGGGTGGTCCACCTTGTTTTTCGCCACAGTTTGGCAGTGGCCATTCATCTTAGTGGACAGCTGGTCAGTGGTCATGCCAATATAGAAAGCTGTGCAGTGATTGCAGCACAGTTGGTAAAATACATGGCTACTTTTACAGTGGGCCCGGCCTCGTACAGGGTAGGATAATTCTGTGACAGGACTGGAATAGGAAGTGCTGGGTGGGAGGATTGGACAGGTCTCTCAGCAGGGTCTTCCACAGGGATATGATCCCTACGGCAGTGGGTTGGGTTTCAGGGTGGCACAGGGATGGACTAGGATGTTATAGAGGTTGGGATGGCAATGGAACACCACTTTAGGAGGGGTGGGAAGGATCTTGGGCAGGATGTCTGTCATTTCTGGGTATGAGGACAGAAAATCAAAACCTTGGCAAAGGGTGCAATTTAGTTGTTCGAGTCCAGGGTAGTACTGGGTGACGAGGGGAGCACTCTTTCATGGATGCTCTGCAAGGCTGTGCTGTCTCCATCCCCACCACTGTGAGGCAACCTTCCTATCCCCTCCTCCCCACTCCTATTTCCATATGTGATTCAAAGTGCGACAGCCAAAGCTGACGCTTGTGTGACTGTGTTTGGTGCCTGCGTGATTGCATGAATATTCTATTTTGTGAAGAAGGCCATGGCTGATAGCTTAAGTGTTTTGTGTGTGTATGTTTCTTTTTTATATGCCTATCGCGGCTCATCATCACATCTTTGTGGTGAGTTGTAAACTATCCTTATTAGTATATTGTTAATTCCAAACTAGACTTTCCATTGTGAGATTGAATAACAATATACTTCTCTTACTGAAGAAGTGCATTCTTTCTGGAAAAGAATTCATCTAAGGAGTACAGTGGATACTTAAGTAGGTATTTCTTTAACATACATTTGAACAACAATTCAATTTTCCCATGTACCTTTAATATAATTAGGCAGTGCATTATAAATCTTAATTGCAGCATACTTTACTTCCTTCTGTACAAGTGACAATTTTTTTTTCTTTCTTTTTGGGGTTCGAAATGGAGATCATCTTTACCTCTAGTTATAAAACTCTTCTGGGCATTGGACCGCATCGTCAATATTTCACCTAGAAGAAGGCCGCTTACAATAGCGGCCGAAATCTTGCTTCCCTGCAAAAATCAATCAATCAATCAATAGCGGCCGAAACATTGAAACATTTGATATATTGATGATGCGGTCCAATACCCAGAAGAGTTTTATCAACAATGACAACAGCCGCAGAAACCTTCGTTTACATTTATCTCCAGTGTTATAGTTGCTGTATGAAGAATTTGTTCCATACTCTGCATGGCTTTAATGACAAAATTCATCAGAGAGTATATGCACTGACATGTTGTTGTCAGTATTCCTAACTGTGTGAAATGTTTTCTGGATGAACTTCATGGAGGAACCCCACACATAATTCTGACTGCTCTCTTCTAAGTTATTAAGATATTTTTTAGTCTGATGAGTTACCCTGGAAGATTATGCTATAACTCATTAATGAGTGAAAGTAATTTTATTAATCATACTAGAGATGAAACAGTAATCTTGATACAAAAGTTATAATTAAACTTAAAAACAGTCCAGATTGATAAAACTGTTTTTTCTATTTCATAACCAGTTTTGGTCTATTGCAGACCATCTTCAGAGGGAAACCACCATGATGGCAGGTGGTGGCAATGACACAGCAGGCCACACAGATGTGAACCACCACCGCCAACCATCATGGTGGTATCAATCTATGATCTGCAATAGACCAAAACTGGTTATGCATTGTGCAGACGTGCATTAAGTTTGCAAATTTTGCCTCAGAAGATGAATTTTTCAGGAAATCTACATTAATGTCTCCTGTCACTGTAATGTCCATATTTTTCCTTCAGAGATACAATACCATAGCACAGAATGTAATTGTTTCATAAACACTTTAAAATTACCAGACGGAGCCTTGTACACTGCTACAATTGTCAATATCTTGTCAGTTCCACCTATTTCAGTAACATATGCTTCAAAGTCTTTCTCCACACAATATTTCTGTACATCTTTTGTATTAAAAGACAAGTAATTTATCACACAGATAGCTGCCCCATAATAATAAGCTAGATACACGACCAAATTAATGATTCCTCTTTTACACCAATTGTATATTATTTACAGATTCAATCTGAAGATGCACCATGAGTGTTAAATGCATTATTGATAAATAAATTTTATTAGCTTCAACAAATATGTAATTTTCCTTGAATTTAAGGATTTGATTATATTGTTGTTATTGTTCTCTTCAGTTTGGACACTGGTTTGATGCAGCTCTCCACCCTACTCTATTCTAAGCAAGCATCTTCATCTCCTCATAAGAAAGGCAACTCACATCCATCTGAATCTGCTTACTATATTCGCCTCTTGGTCTCCCTCTGCGATTTTTGCCCCACACACATCCCACAAATGCTAATTTTAAGATTCCTTAATGTCTAAGAATGTATCCTACCAATCAATACCTTCTGTTAGTCAAGGTATGCCAAAAAATTTCTTTTCTTCCCAATTCTGTTCAGTACCTCTTCATTAGTTATGCAAGCTACCGACCTAATTTTCAGCAGTCTTCAAAAACCTCTATCCTCATCCTGTCTGAACTGTTTATCGTCCATGTTGCACTCCAATACAAGGCAAAACTCCACACAAATGCCTTCGGAAAAGACTTCCTTACACTTACATTAATATTCAATGTTAACAAATTTCTCTTTTCCAAAAACACTTTTCTCCCCATTGCCATTCTGCATTTTATATTCTCTATTACCACCTAAGTAACAAAACCCATCTACTATCTTTATTGTTTCATTACCTAATCTGATTCCTTCAGCATCACCTGATTTTCTAAGACTATATTATTACCCTTGTTTTTCTCTTGTTAAAGTTCATCTTATATGCTCCTTTCAGTACAACGATCATTCCGTTCAATTGCTCGCCCAGTCCTTTGCTGTCTCTGACAGAATTACTATGTCATCAGCAAAATACAATGTCTTTATTTCTTCACCCTGAACTCTAATTACTTCTCCAAATTTATCTTAGTTTTAAAAATGGAAAGTCCAAGTTGGAATTTACAAATTAGATAATAAGACAGTTTATGACTCAGCGCAAAGACGTGATGACGAGCCGTGACAGGCAAATAAAAAATGACACTGTACACAGCTTGATCATTGTACAAATTGAATAACATTGAAGAAAGGCTACAACCTTGTCTTACTCCCTTCCCAACTACTGTGTCCCTTTCATGCCCTTAAACCCTAATAACAGCTGTTTGGTTAATGTATGAGTTGTAAATTATATGTTCAAGACCAGTCATCAAGTGAGGAGTTCCTAGTTGACATGGGTTCAGAAGTCAGTGTTTTTCCAAGAAGAATCGGTGACACATTGACGGCAATGACAAATCATGTTCTTACAGCTGTTAACAACTCTAGAATCCTTACTTACGATGAAGAGTTGTTAACACTGCACCTGGATTTAAATTTCCATCCGACTTGGACATTTGTCATTGAAGACGTCCCTGAGACCATCATTGGAGGAGATTTCTTACGCAACTATTGACTTATGCCTGATCTGGTCTACTGCTAACTGTTGCCTGCTCCCACACAGAAGATATTGCATATCGCATCTTCCGCATCAGATCAAGTGCAGTGTGATGTGCCAATGGCTTTCCACACACAGATATCCAGCATCTCTACCGCATCTTCCATGCCAGCATGTAATAATATGAGCCCGTTTCCACAACAAAGCAGGGCACACATATGTGCGTCATGCGAGAAAAGCACAGTGAGTGGTCACAATCCGTGTACTGTAGGTAATATCACAGCATCTTCTAGGGAGGCACATTTTCTTAACCTGCTGTGAGAGTTTTCATCACTCACCGTACCAGCATGTGCTACAAGAAAATGTTCCCACAGCACACAACACTACATCTGCATGACAAGAGATCAACAAGTGGCATTCCGCCTGCGGCACCTATGGTCAGAGAGCAGTGCAAGCAGAGTTTGAGCGACTACTTAAGCCCCGTTTACACCGAAGCGAACACAGGCAAATGTGCATTCACCAGGAATTCATCTGTGCGCGCGCGCATTGGCTTCCACTTGCGAATAAGCGTTTACACCGGAGCGAACAGAAGCGAATGCGCGAGATGTGTGTTTGTTATTAGCGCTAAATCATTGGCGCGTTATTTTAGTATTCAGTACAATGTGATGGAGAACAGAAACACACAACTTGGTTTATTTTGTATAGCAAGAAAATTGTTGGACATAAAGGGCAAACGGCGTAGAGAGAAAAATTTGGATGTCTGAATTTTTGCACAGGTGTGAAAGAAGTGGCGGCTCATCTATTGTAAGTGATTTGTAGCTGCAATCATCGCTTTGTTTATTCGAAAACTTCACCCGTACGTCAATCGACGATTTTTGCCTTCTTCTAGCCGCAATGGAACCAAAAATTAAAAAGCAGGACACAAATTATCGATGAGCCACATCAGCAGAAGAGGGGCTAGCACTAACGTTGTGATTCTTAACAACAGGTGACAGCATCAAATATCTATTTCCTGTGTCTAAAGCATCTATTTCCCAGATAATACCTGAAGTATGCAGTGCCGTATGCAAAACACTCAAGGATTTTGTAAAGGTAATCGGTGAGGAAATAGAGGCAATGGAAATGAGTAATGTATTATAGAAGTATACAAAAGACTAGTCTTTTAGGATATTTCATAACTTAAGCTTTTCAATGAAACATATAATTGACAGAGGAAAACCATTTTCAATTATTGATTCTAACTGTAATATAATAGTAGCTAAACCGTGACATTATCACAGATACATTGAGTGTGAACCAAGTGAATGCAATAGGTTCTTTTGTGTATTTCTATCTTACATTAGTGTACTTTCTTTTGATTTAATATAATGGAATTTATTTTACCGAAGTGAACTGTCAAATAAATAAAATTTATGCACCATATCTAAACAGTTGTCTGTTGACGTGCTGAGGGACGGTCTGTGTATTATCTCCACAGGCAAATCTTCTTCTGGGGGATTAAAATTGGCCATCCCAGATTATTATTGCCCTTTTGCTCTCTCTCGTCGGAAAGAGGAGAGCAGAGAGTTCATTTTCTTCTCAATTTCTTCCGTTGGGATATTTATAACGTCGGGAATTTCTTGCCAGGCATCATTCTTCTTGTTCATTATTTTATACCGGGGGTCTCTAGGATCCCACAAACATCTGTGAGATCTGTACTTTTCTATCAATAACAGCACAGTCTCATCTAACCACTCTATTTCTCATTCAAAATACTATACAAAGTTTCGCGCGGAAAAACAATACACTGTGGCAAAGCGAGTGTCTGTCGTTGATCCTAGCGCCGAAGCGGAGAGGACGCTAATTTCCTTTGATCGTTAGCCCTGAAACCGACAACCATCGGATCACAAGCGAACACTCGCAAATGCAACACATGGACAAGCGAACACTGCGCACAAAGCGTTTGCACCGGACCGAATTCTTGTTCGCTGTTGTGCGTTCACTTGTGTTCGCTTCGGTGTAAACGAGGCTTTACAGCAAGTATTGTGACCACAGCTGACAGTCCCTGGGCATTTCCAATATACATAGTACATACAAAAGATAATTCATGGAGAGTTTGTGGTGACTATAGGGCAATCAATGCCCACACTATTCCAGATGGTTACTCTGTTCCCAATGTAACTGATTTCAACAGTAACATTCGCAATGCCAATATATTCAGTGTAACTGACTGTGCCATGGCATTTTCCCAAATTCCTAAGGCTCCATGTGACATAAAGAAGACTACAGTGATTACACCATTTGGCTTATTCGAGTATAATTTTATACCATTTGGTCTCAGGAATGCTGACCAAACGAGGCAACGCTTCATGCAGGAAGTGCTTTGAGAATTACCGTTTGTATTTTGCTATATGGATGACATTCTGGTATTCTCTGATTCAGCACTTCAGCACATTGAACACGTAAGGCAGCTTTTCCACTGCTTACAAGAATATGGTACAATTATAAATGCTTCAAAATGTGCATTGGGCCAACAAGAGGTCAAATTTTTGGGATACCTTGTCTCCTCAGAAGTCTTGTCACCATTGCCAGAGAGTGTTGAAGCAGTTCAGCAAATGCCTCTTCCCACAACTTACAAGGCTCTTCACAGGTTTTTAGGCATGCTGACCTATTACCGATGTCATTTGCCTATTCTAGCTGCCATCCAAGAACCACTCACAACGTTACTTGCTGGCAAACATACTACAGGAAATCGCAAAATACCATGAACTCCACATATTGAAGCAGCTTTCAACAACCTTAAGAAACATCTGTCACAGGCAACATTGCTCGGACCCCCAAGATGGAATGCCCACTTGCCACTTGTGGTAGATGCGAGCCAGACAGCAGACGGATCGGGTCTGCAACGAAAGGTTGATGGCTAATGGCAGCCACTTGCCTTTTTCTCTAAGAATTTGACTACACATCAACAAAAATGGAGCGCCTTTGATCACGGGTTACTTGCAGTTTTCTTCTGTCAAAGGGAGACACTTTGCAATTTTTACAGACCGTAAGCTACTAGTATCCTTCTTTCAGCAGGACACTGACTTCAGTTTACCAAACCAGAGCAGGCAGGTTGAATACATAGCACAATTCATGACTGATGTGCGACACATAGCTGGGTTGCAGACTGCCTCTCAAAATTATGCCAGTATTAACTGGGCAGAGCTAGTGTCAAAGCAACAGGAGGATCTTTTCTTGTGTCGACTTACAAAAGAGCAGCGAGCAGCATTCCAACTAAGATGTGTGTCAGCACCAAATGTGCCTGATGGGATTTGGTGTGATGTAGTGAAAGGGTAACATCAACCCTACACACCTGAGCAATATCGTTCAAATGTTTGTAGGACTTATGGGACTTAACTGCGGGGTCATCAGTCCCTAAGCTTACAAACTACTTATGAACTAGCTAAGACTAAGGATGGCACAAATATCGATGCCCGAGGGGGGATTTGAACTCCCAACCGTAGTGGCCATGCAGACCGTGACTGGAGCGCCTAAGTCCCCTCGGCCACCGCGGCCGGCGAGCAATATCGGTGTGAGGGTTTTGACGCACTGTACTCCCGGGTATCCAAGCCACAGCCAAACTAATTTCTGCGAAAGTCGTATGGCCTGGTGTGCAAAACGATTGTCGTGCATTGGGCACAGGCATGCCTGACATGCCAACAAAATAAAATTGGCAGACATGTCTCCACTCCTATTGGTTATTGGTCGATTCTCGACTTCCTGTGCCAGATTTTAATATATTCATGTGGATCTGGTAGGACCGTTACAGTCCTCTGTTGGGCAATGTTACTTACTCACAATTATATATCACTTTTCTAAATTACCAGAAGTTGTTATATTAGAAGATATGTCTGCAGAGTCACTTGTGAAGGTGCTAGTTCACACTTGGATCTCCAGATTCAGCATGCTGCAAAACATAATCACAGATCGCGGGAGACAGTTCGAAAGTCAACTTTTAATGAAATTCTACAACTGTGTTGATACAACCATCTCAGAATGACGAGCTATCATCCGTCCAGTAACAGATTAGTTGAATGGTTTCAAAACTGCCTTGAGGTGTAGTTCATCACCTTGGTCTGAAGCACTGCCCCTAGTCTTACTTGGGTCTAGAACAGCAATAAAGGAGGACTTGCAATGTTCTTCCACTCAGCTTGTTTATGGTGAACAATTAAAAGTCCCAGGAGAATTAATCTTGCACACAACCAATGATTCCAGAACTATGCACACAATTTGCACAACAACTGAGCACTACAATGAGGACCATTCGACCTACCAATCTTGTCAGACATGGAGTGCACAAGGTTTTTGTGTTCAGGGATCTACAAAAAACATCACATGTACAGCTCAGAGATGATTCTGTGTGACCATCACTCATGCCACCATACTCTGGACCTTACAGAGTAATCATAAGAGGAGCCCACAATTTTATAATTGAGAAATATGACAAAGAAGAGACTGTTTAAATAGTGAAACTTGAACCTGCGTACACTGACAAAGGGACACCTCTTACGCAATCTACAATGTTGCATTCATATGTGGAGACAGATGACTCGTCAGGTTCAAGTGTTGAAACCTCACCATCTGACGAGGATACTGAAGAACAAACTGTGCATGCTCCAGCTGTTTGTACCAGATCTGTTAGACAGTGAAGAGCAAATTCCCTCACATACTTGGGGCACCTAGTTTCAAAAAGAACAGAGGCTGATGTGGTGACACTGTGGTTTTACTTCGCTTTTATTAAATATTTTTATCTTTGCCGGTTGGCATAGCAACTGATATTCATTCCATTACTGTTTATCTTTGTTTTTAGTGGACTGATCGTTAATAAATGTTTTACTGAGTACAACCTACTTTTTCCTTAAATATATTTAAAGTGTGATTCCCATAAACTTTTACATAATTATTCATAATCAGAATTCAAAAGTGACATGGATTGTGCCTCAGATACATCACTAAACAAGACATGACACAATACTCTTTCCTGGTGTGGATTGTTCTTCCTAACAAAGATGAAACAAGACTACCTGCTAATGTGGATTGTGCTTCCTAACAAAAATGAACCAAGACTCCTTTACATGGTGTGAAAGCATCCTATTTATATCATTGGAACAATGACACTGAAAATTAAACTCATTACAATGGAAAACTAAAAATTACCTGTAGCTGGCTATAGTAAAAGATAGTGTAAATAATATTGAGTAAATTTATAGACAAATGTTTGTAAATCTATGGGACTTAACTGCATCAAATAATAGAAAATAACTTCAGCTAGTCACATTAGAAAAAAATAACAAAAGTTTTGGAAAACAAAATGATAACAGACTATAATATCTATTATTATTGAACAGTGGTATTGGGAGGTTCTGCAATGCAAGCAGATGGGAATAAATCCCAAGCTGCTTTGTTACCCTGTCAGTCTCATTTCTCAGTTGTATGTACTACATTTTGCATGAATAATTCACTGCATTTTTGTATTTTCTCCTATCATCAATTAAATTTAATATTTATTGTGATATCCAAGGTATTTTTGTAGGTCTTGCCTTTGTAACTATTTGGTCCTCTGCTGCTTTGACTATTTTATCTCTTAAAGCTAACCATTCTTCTTCTATTGTTTCATCCCCCCCTCCCCATTTCTGTCAATTGTTGACCAAAGCTCACTCTGAAATTCTCAAGAACTTCAGGTTCCTTCAATTTATCTATCCTATCTATCTATCTGCAGCTTTTTTTCAGTCTGCAATTCATAACCAATAACATATGGTCAGAGTCTATATCTGCTCCTGGATCTGTCTTACAGTTTAAAACCTGGTTCCAAAATCTATGCCTTACCATTATGAAATCTATCTGGTACCTTCCAGTGTCTCCTGGTCTCTTCCATGAATACAACCTTCTTTCATTGATTCTTGAACCAAGTGTTTGTTATGATTAAATTATGTTCCATACAAAATTCTACCAGGTAGCTTTCTCTTTCAGTCCTTTTCCCCAGTCAGTATTCACCTACTATTTTTGCTTCCCTTCCTTTACATACTATCGAATTCCAGTCCCCCATCACAATTAAGTTTTCCTCTCCCTTAACTGTCTGAATAATTTCCTTTACCTCCTCATACATTTCTTCTATCTCCTCATCATCGTCAGAGTTAGTGGGCATATAATATAAACTTGTACTATTGTGGTCAGTGTTGGCTTTGTATCTATCTTTACTACAATAATGTGTTCACTGTGCTGCTCGTAGTAGTTTAACCGTAATCCTATTTTTATTCATTATGAGACTTACTCCTGCATTGCCCCCAACTGATTTTGTATTTATAATCCTGTACTTGCCTGACCAGAAATCCTGTTCCTCTTTCCACCAAACTTCACTAATTCCTACTAACTTCAATCTATCAATTTCCCTTTTTAAATTTTCTAACCTTCCTACCTGATTAAGGGATCTAACATTCCACACTCTGATCTGTAGAATACCAGTGTTGTCTTTCCTTATGACCACATCCTCCTGAGTAGTCACCACCTGGAGATCCTAATGGGGGACTATTTCACCTCCAGAATATTTTACCCGAGAGAATGCCATCATCATATATTCATACAGTAAAGCTGTATGTCTTTGGAAAAAGTAACGGCTGTAGTTTCCCCTTGCTTTTAGCCGTCTGCAGTAACTGTATGTCAAAGCCACATCAGCTGGTGTTACAAGGCCAGTTCAGTTACAAGGCCAGACTGTTGCCCCTGCAACTAATGAATTGGCTGTTGCCCCTCTTCAGGAACCACACATTTGGTTGGCCTCTCCACAGATGCCCCTCCACTGTGGTTGCACCTGCAGTACGGCTATTTGTATCGTTGAGGCAAGCAAACCAGCCCACCTTGGCAATGTCTGTGGTTCATGGGGCAGGATTTCATTATAATGTGAATTAAATGATTGTAGACCTACAATAAAAACAATAACTTGTATTTGAGAATGTCTCCTGCAATAATAATGTTATCTTTGGGCAAATAAAAGAATTGTATTTGAAAAATGTTCTCACTCAAAAATGCCTTCATATAATGTCCATGGTTTGAAAAGTATTTATTTGTTAAATATTTCTTGGAACAAACTACAAATAAAGTTTTTAATGGCATTTTAGATTGGTTGACAGCTACTGGTTTGTCACTCAATGGTGATAAAACTCATTATATGAGGTTCCATACACCACAAAGTAATCGTGAAGAAATAAACATAAAATGTAGATATCAACCAATACAGAAAGTTGAAGATACAAAATTCCTAGGTGCTTGAATAGACAGCAAATGTAATAGGTCAATCCACATTCATCACCTTCTCAAAAGACTGAGCTTGCAACAAAATTTGCATTATGGGTTATTTCTTCATTCACTGAAGTGGATACCATTAAGGTTTCATACTTTGGCTATTTACATTCACTGATGTCACACTCAAATATATTCTGGGGAAACCAACCTCTTGCAAAAAAAATTTTTACTGCTAAAATCAAAGTTGTCAGAAAAATATGTGGGGTCCATCACAGACACTGTTACAGGCACATGTTTGTTTTATGAGTAAAATGTTTTCTGTCTACCAAGACAATAAAAGAAACAAAAACAATCTACATACTGAATTGAAACATCTCACTCTGGCACATATAAAATGTCTTCATACAGAACTGCCAAAATTTAAACAAACTATGGAAGATTATCTAATAGAGGTAATAATGTGAAAAAAAGTTAAATTACCTTAACAGGAGTGGTGGTCCCTGAAGACACAACATAAGCCCATGTTTGCAATTGCGATCACGGGCTGTGTGCGGTCGTGGTGTGCTGCTCTGCCTGTTCAGAAGACAGGAAAAGATGGGCTCTAGCTATTTGAATAGAAATGTAATGAGAAGAAGATTATTAAGCAGGCCAGAAGATAATAGATTGCTTGTGCTGGCACTTATAAATAAAAGGTGTTACATTATGTTATTTGAAAAGAGTTGTTGTAATATGTAGAAAAGTTTGATCTTTGCATGCCAATTGATCATTTAGGAGATGTCCAAAGTAAGTGTGCTTTGCTATCTCAAACTCATCCAGTAAATTCTACTTCTGCACAATATGTAGAATTTGCATATTGTCATTGATAGGCTGTTGATGTTTGGAGGCTTTAGTGGGTTCCACAAAAGGGAAATGTTATTTGAGCTGGACTTTTTTTGTAAAAAGATGCTCAGCAAAACATAATTTAAAAGTCTGCCCTACAAAATCAGCTGGGCACACTGGACATTGTAGTTTATCCCGAGGAAAGGTATCTGGCCTTATTGGGTTGTTCATTGTGTGGGAGAATTTGCTGATTGCTCAAAGCACTGCTAAATATGATTTGGTGATGTAGTCAAGATTGTTTAGTTCTTTATCAATGGAAGCTTCAGACAGGGAAATCTAAAAATTTCTGCTTATCATAGATTTAAAAAAAAATCTCATTTTGTATTTCCATGGATGGCACGAAGAAGCATATATGACTGAGTCATTTGTGGTTGGTTTGCCATATATATGGAAAAAAACTTTGTTTTTAGCTAACTGTTAATGTAGGTCCAGAAAGGTCAAAAGACCAGAGATCATTATCTCATGGGTAGAGGTTAGTTTTTGATGTAGGTTGTTAAATTCATCAGTTAGAACTTCTACTTTAGCTAGGGTACCATTGAAAATTATCAGAATGTCATCAACATATCTCCTTTAGAAGAGTATTTTACTCCTCATTGTTGTTTTATGTTGGAAGTATTGAGTTTCAATATGCTTGACAAATATATTGGAAGGAAACCTGAGAGACAACTACCCATGACTAAACTGTTGGTTAGCTTGTAAAAGGAGTTGTTAAAAGAAAAGTAGTTGTAAGAGGTAAGTAATTGTAATAGTGACACAAGTTTAGCAATTTCGCTAGGAAGGAGGTAACCTCAGCATATAATTTTTTTATGTCCAATAACAAAAGATAGCAACCATCCAGAAACATTTGGTTATGCAATAAATTCACTAGTTGTTTTTTATTGCACAATGTAAAATTTTCTTCAGGAACCAGGAGCTTCTTCAACAAATGCAACAGAAATTTAGAGGGAGGCTCTCCCGGGTTTCGGATTCTATTGCTAACAGGATGGATAGGGTAGTCTATTTTTGGATCTTAATTTGGACTCTTAATCTAGCAGCTCTAGGGTTCATAAATTTTAGTTGGAAGAGTTCTTCAAGGGGGGACGATATAGAGGCAGGATTCAAGGTAGTATTTTAGTTCTCTTGAGTAGATTGCAGTAGGGTCAGAATTTATCATTAGCTACACTGTTCTCTTCAAAGAAAGCTATGGTCTTATTAAGATAGTCTGATTTATGTATAAGAGCTCCTGTGTTGCCCTTGTTGGCATGCCTGATTATTGAGCTTTTGTCTCTAAGCTTTTTGGTGATTTATTTTAAAATTATTGAATCAGAGGGGTGGACATTTAGTGGACATCTTCTGGATTATGACACTGCCATACAGAATAATTTGAGTTTGATTTCATTTGAACATTTATAACTGTCTGAGGTGAATTTTACATCGGCAGCTAACGAAATAATCAACCTCTCATGCATATGTGTTTTTTCTAGTATGGTGCTTTGCTGATCATTGAAACTAATATCCGTTAAATTTACCAAATGATTGGCAAATTAATATGTGCCATCGTAACGGTTACTGACTGGGTGGGTGGAACAAGAATAAATCTCTCTTAGGTTTTTCAACTTATTGTTGTGAACACTGCTAATCATTTCGCTGCTTTCCCACGTATTTGCATTTATTATTCTCAAAAGATCATCAAACATATCAGTGTCAAGAATCCTGATAGCGTTGAAATAGGTCTTGAAAGCTTGTGCATTTAAACAGTCTTTTTCTTTATACCAGCATTTAATTTCATTATTTATGTTTGTCCTAGTACATTTGAATAAAGTAATGTGGAGACTCTGAAGTTTCTTAACATTAAGATATTTATAGGTGTAGATTGGGATCAATTTCTCAGATAGACACTGCTTATTGAAAAGAATGTTCATTGAGGCCTTCATAATCTTGTGCTTGATCTTCTGCATGGATGATGCCACCATTATTGCAACCCAACAAGGCAGGTGCATTGGAAATCACCCTTTTTAATGGCAAATTGGGTTAGATAATCAGTAAAAACAATAATCCATCTATTACGAGTAGTACAAGTTGGAAATCACCTGAGTAGATGAATCATAACACATGGAAAAGGCATTTCCAGAGGTGAAATTTTTGTGAGTTGCCCTGGTGGTTCCTGAGGAACCACCTTCCTTCTCTGCCACCCTAGAAAGTGAGAAAATGTACTACAAGTGTCTAAATAGAAATGTCTTGATTCATGTTTTGTATAATTTAAAACATTTATCCCACTCCTTAAAGTCATACTGAATATCCCTTTCAGGCCCTGCATGCACAATTGTGTGGTTCTGGTTTTGCTCACTTTATTTCTTTGTGTTTCACACTAAGAAGTTTGGGCCTGCATCATATAATCGTGGATGGATTGTGGTAATGTGCACAATGTGTTTTCTATGTGAGAGGCAGAAATTCTGGAAACACTTGGATAATTTTTGGTCATCTTGTTAATGGCAAATGCTCGTCAAAATTGATCTTGAATTCTATAATCCCATTAGGATTGTATTTCAAGCCTCTGAGATCATAAATCACAATGTCATTCGAGTTTCTGCCTGGTCTAATAGAATCAGATGCTCTTGTTTCTTTCAGAGAGTAATTTCTGAGAAAGGTGTAGTTCACAAACTGCTCTGTAGGGGAATGAAAATTTTCTGGGTTCTTTTGTCCGCTGAGCCTACTGACATGGCAGAAAGATTTCTTTGAATGTCTTCTTGTTTTTTGTTCTTCTTTTTGGATTGAGAATTGAGTTTGGAATGTACACTATTGGTATTGCACTGCATGTGCATGTATCCTGTGACTAGAAACTTTTTCCATTCATAAGTGTGGAAGGGCATTAGACAACACATAGTTTCTATTTTGATAGCCGCAACCCTCTGACCATGGAATAACTAGCTTCAGCTCTCCTCTGAGGAACAGCCAAATGTGCTCCACTCATAGCACTCTATCAGTTTGAAACCCGATCATATCTTGGATATTTTCACTCCACATTTTAACCCATCCTTCACCTCTCAATGATGTGAGGAGTTATGAGAAATGACATGTGGCTCGGATTCTACGTTAAGCTGTATAATATATAATACTTTTGCAATGTTTTCCCAATACAAAATTTAATGTAAATACATAAATAACATGTATTAAAAATAGATATAGAAAAACATGCGTATTGCATTGCAACATTGCATCAAAATTTTAAAGCATTTGGTCAAGAATTTTCAGCAATTTGCACCACCTACGTTTTTTATGTAAGTAAATATATAAATGTTCATTAGTTCAAAATATTATATCTTTGAAAGTTCTTCACTTCACAGCTTGCACTGAATTGAGTTCACAAATTTTTTTAAGTATTCACCAGAAAGCTTTCTGATTTGTGTGATGTATATGTAATAAATGAGAAACATTATAAAAGTACAAATGTTTGTTTGTTTAAAATTATTATTCTGTGTAAGTTATTGAACAAACACTTAGAAATTTTAACACAACTTTATATTCTAATATGAGGGTTTTATGTAACTATTTCTTTAATGTATGATACATAATCTGTAAATATGTAACTTTTTAGGTTTTCACAACAGCATACAACATGTATTTTAAAATTAGGTGGATGGAAAGAAGCACATAAAACATTGCATAGTTGTATCCAAATTTGAATGTATTCGGTAACAAAATTTCATAGAGACAGCAGAGCCTGGCAGGGTACTGCTAGTAGTAAATGGGTTTCTGGTGCAGTGCAGCCCAGCATTGTGTTTGCACATTCTGATTAAATTGCAGGTAATGCACTTATTCATTGCTGTGCACATAATGTTTTTTGCAGTCTGATTGCTTTACCATACATTACTGAAGTACATTCTTTTAACTTTCATCGCCGCGGTGGAGTAGTTTGTTTATTGGTTTGTCCTTGAAAATTTGTATTCCTGGAAGTAGGATGTTGAAATGCGAAAGCAGAATTGGAAATGTAACAAACTTACAAAATTTAGAACTTTAATTTTTTCTTATTGGTGTGCCATTCAGTATGTATCTGTATTAGAAACAGAGAAAGGTTTCAACGACCCTAGTTTAGAATTTCCGTAGTTGTTGAGTAGGCAACTCGTAGCTTTAATCTAATGTAACTTCAGTTACTTTTTGATAATTAAGCAAGTAATCGTAGTGTTATAAAGTGATAATGTAAAGTGGTGTGGAAACGTGTTCCCTTTGTAGGTAATACAGCTCGACGTAAGCTCAGTAATAAGATGTGTTAGCAACGTCTGTTAAAAACGATACTTCTGTTTCTTTCTTCGCTCCTATCACTGGAACACGTAACTCAGAGTTTAAATCATTAACAGGTTTCTAATTGTATGTTATATACAATCTTTTAAACATATCAGGCGCAATCGAAAACATTGAGGAAAGATGAGGATCGGTGCACTACTTAGGCGAGTGCGTTTGCACTGCGTACTGTTTGAGTGCCCCGCCTAGTCGCGCAGCCGAGCGCGGAGTGCTGTCGAACGGAAACCAGAGGCCGGCCGAAATTGCACCTCACTTTTTTGCCCCGAGACACAAGTACCTACTTTTTGCAGGAACTGACGTGATAGTGACGTAAGTGGCGCTGTGAAGGCGATCTGAAACGAGACTATCGATTTGTCGATAAATGCTAATAAACGTGCGAGTGACAGGACAATCTAAACATCACACAGCAAAAGGCTTTTGAGAATCAAGAATGAAAATGTGTTTGCCGCTAGATTCAACAATTACAGGTGTGCTGTTGCCTAAGCATTTACTCACAAAATGGTGATTTTCATGGAAAACAACATACTTTTTTAACAAGCAAGAGTGTGAATTTAATTTATCTATGAATAACCATTCCTTCTTAATTTTTACTTGCAGAGTAATGACAATGTTTTTCATTAGAAAGACTTCAAATTCAAAAGATGAAGAGAGAGATTTAAATAAATGTATAGATCAATCAAATACGAAAATTTAAAATTCAGTCTCTATTTTTATTCTGAGTTGTCATTTGTATTATTTTACTCCTTGAAGAACGTATTTCGATTAAGTACTCGACCTTCTGTACTTTATGCATTTGCAAATTGTTGTCAGTAACAAGAAGATTATATTAGATTAGTTGTTCGTTCCATATATCCGTTTTGAGATCTTGGTAGATGTGGTACATGTAATTTTTTTTACAAGCTGATATATAATACAGTAATACTAATAGTATGAATACAGATCATGGGCGTAGCCAGGGGGTGGTTTCTGAGGTTCAAACCCCTCCCGAAATGTTGAGAAAGCTAACAAAAAGTGGTATCGTTATGTATCAGGATAGAGCAATTCTACAATTTACAAGGTTGGGAAGCCGTTACACATGCTCCATACAGTCCCGAACTCCCGATTACTCCATATTCGATAATTTACACGAAAGCAATCCATCGAACTAGCCGCGCAACTATCGATGGTGTGATTACTGTGTCCCGGCAAGAGTTACGCCCTCCTTGGTTACGTCATTGTTACATCATTAACTACTGTGACAATACAAATATATACTGTACTTACATTATTCTTGAGCGGCGGTTTTGTCAGGAACGAAGCCATTTGATGTGTAAGCCTACAGGTAGCCCGCCTACAGGTACACTTTCATTTGTTACAATAACACATTTCACGGCAGAACACAAAATACACACCGTGGTGACGGACAAGTCTGTCTCCGCTGCCGTTTCCTGCATTGTATAGCCTCTGATACAGCAAGCTTTCAAAATGATATTTTTGTTGATAGAGAATTTCGAAGCCTCAAACCATGTGTTTCTTCTTATAGTTGTTTTCTTCTCGCATTTCTTGCAAACCAACAGAAAAGGAATTCAATCTGTCGATTGAACTCCTACTCCCAATATCTGAACACCTTCACAGTTAACAATTTCGAAGTCTGTCATCAGGTAATGAACCGTACTCTCTACAAAATTCCACACTTTTGTTCACCGTCGACAAAGAAGGAATTACACTCTTCCACGTTAAGCGTCCACGCGCTGAATTTGTATAACTCGAACTCATATCAATATCACTAGTAAACACGTCAATACATTCATCACACTCAATAACACAGAGAGAATACGTCCCATGTGTGACAAGTAAACATCTCAAAATTCGCGCGACGTCATCACCCACCATCGCGAATATTCGATATATCGATAGATGCGCGGCTATTTCGATTGAAAGCTTTATGTAAATTGCCCCATATGCTTTTGGAGCCCTGAAGAAAAACATTCGTCACTATTGGTATGTTTCGGACTACGAGCTGCATACCTGATTCTGTAGCCAACTGCAAACATCAAGGAATTGACCGTCATCCCTGGCATTTATGGTGGTTATTACCAGTGGCGGCTGGTGGGCTATTTATTAGGAGGGGCGGCATGTATCTTCAATTGTACACGACATTTTGTCCCTTCAGAACATTTCTTGAACGGGGAGAATATAGCATTCATTTTATTAGCTAGTTACGTAATTTAACCCTTCATCTAACACGACTTTTTCCTCCTATACTAAAATGAGAAATTTACGCACAAATATGTAGTTTTTAATATTTTCTGCAGGTAATGAAAACCTCTCAACTCCATTTTATTAGATTTCACAAGAGACCCAAAACTGTACCTTAAAGTAATGTAAAGTGGTAAGAAGTAAATTCGTTGTGTGTGTCACTACATAAGTAAGTGTTGAGAGAACCCAAATGCTTCATCAGCGACAAACATAATATGTTACTGAAATTAGAAGACTGTCACCAACAAATGTAGTCACGAGGTTTTCATTGCCTACCATTGGTATGAAATAAAATCAAATTAGCGTTCTTACCGTAATTAATGTTTGTAGACGAAGTCCAGTCTTCTCTCCTTCCCTTCAGCAAAATGGTCAATCACAAGTTCATTAAAATTATGCACATTTAAAAGTGTTTTTTCTATAGAGCACATAGCTAACGCACTAAATCTCTCGGTTTTCATTGTGTTTCTGGTGAAAAGCCTTGATTCTTTTGAGTGTAGAAAAACACCTCTCACTTTCCGCTGTTGTCATTGGTATTGTGTAAACCATACGCATGAGTTTCACTGATTCCGGTAGCACAGTTTCTAAATTATTCTCGTATATACTATTGAGAAGTGTTAAAGCTTCGTTTGCTGTTTGGAAATCATTTCTACTGTATATGACTATCAATTCCTGTCGCAGTTCATTTCCGTTTAAGTGAAATATTTTAACTGTGGTCTGAAATTCTTATTCAGGGAATAGCAGCTTATGATTTGGAAACAAACTAGGTTGCAATAATACAGCTGCTGACAAATGATTAATAAATGCGAAACGCTCATCAATGTTAGCAATAACAAGGGCAAAAACTTCCTTTGCAACAGTTTTACGACAGCCTAAAAAACGGAATCGCTTTGGGCCGGTGATCTCTTCATTTCCATCCCCAGTTTCCCAATGATGATCGACATCAAGAGAGTTTCTCGTCAGTTGTATAGCTGACTTGAAATCGGGGACATTTTTAAGAACTTTCGCACTATCAACATCTCTACATTGCAGCTGATTAAATAAAATATCGCAGTGTGGCAAGAACTTATTGAAAAACTCAAGCCAAAAGAGAAACTCTTGTTCGATTATAAGTTCGTCAAGTCCAACTGCTTTCCCAGTTGTTGAATAATCATTGCTGACATCATCCTCAATTATCCCAAGGCATTCAGCTATTTCTTTCTTGTACTTAAATACGGTGTTCACAATTCGCGTTTTAAAATTCCATTTTGTGTCAGCATTTCTTAGAAGACGTTGCTTCACAACATTATCCAGTACGGCAGTTCTTTTCATTGACTTTGAGAAGAAAGTAGAGAATCCCTGTAAATTGCTAAAAAAAATATTTTCAGTTCTTCGTGCTGTGTTGCACAGCGCTCTACAATTAGATTGAGTTGGTGGGCATAACAGTGTACAAAATTTGCTCTCTCATACACTGCTTTCACTCTTGCCTGCACCCCAGTGTGCCTGTCACTAATAACCGAAGCTCCGTCATAACTCTGAGCTATCAATTTTTCTGGAGAGTCGCCAATCTTTAGTTTTTGAAGCTCGTTGAACACTTCAGTACTTATTGCATCAGCTGTGTGATCTTTGGGTGTTACGAAATTTATGAACCTTTCATATACTTTCCCCTTTAATTCGTATCGAATAATAAATACTAGTTGAGACAAGGTAGCACAATCTGTCGTTTCATAAACTTCAATAGCGACATAATCTGTTTCTGACATTTCTTTGGAAATTAACTGATGGCACACAATGTATATATGGAGTCCAGCAGTTCGTTTTGAATTGTTTTGGAAAGCGCCCAAAAAAAAACCACGATTATTGGTTTTTTTCAATATGTCTCTTCAAAGTGGAATCTAGTTCTGCCATGAGATTGACCAAACCCCGAAAAATACCAGAATTATCTGAAGCATCCGTTTCGTTATGTCCCCTCAGTGCAAGTTCAAATTTCCCACAGAACTTGATACAGTCGATCAACTTGCTAAGGATGTAACGATTCTTAGAAACATCTTCATTAAATTTCTTAATCCTCAGTCAATAAGCTGTATCCAGCTGACATCTAATATCGACTTTGCCAAGCATAACGAATTCGATGTTACTATTTATGTGAAGTTCACTTAATTTATGTTTTTTAACTTTATCGGCTAAATGTTTAATGTCTGTTACCCCATCTGTGGTCCAAGGATGTTCTGCAACATTCATTACCAGACACGTGTAGCAGAAGAAAGGATTTCTTATTTCACATCCACAAAGCCAGTCTGCATGTTTATATAAAGCAGGATTAAATTTCCTAGTGAAACTACTTTTGCTTTTGCACGCATTTTGCGTCTGTACAATGTTCAAATCAGGTTTTGGTGCTCGTAACCTCTTTAATTCCAACTTTCCTTCAAAAGTCAATTTTTGACTACCAAATGTTAAAATGTAGTTTACGCTATTTATATTATTCATTCTAAATAGGAAACTAGAAAAACTGTTAGGCAATATCACGCGCCTTCACAACAACGACACTAGTATCACACGCACTGCACCTGTTAAGTTCCGCGAAGACACTGTCTGACCGGTGGCGGTGGGCGTTTGTATATTTGGCGCCCTTGGCGCGGACGCCGTCCTAAGCGGCCTGGTTCAGCACACTACCCCCACCCAACCCCCAGTACCCCCACTCACCCCAAGCGCCCATTGCCAGCCTTTACACAGCGCGGACGGATCGTGTAGAGTCCGACAGTCAGCCCATTCTGAAGACTACCTAGACTAAAAACATTGATCATTCACTTTTACGGGCTGCTGCTACACGAAAATTATTCGAGTCGATTTGTGATTAACGATTTGTACGTATTCCGCGTTGGATATTTTTGGGAGGGCGCCGCCCCAGAGTCCTTAAGGAGTAGCCGCCACTGGTTATTACTGAAATAATGAGCAGTTAGTTTTTTTCCCACGTGTCATCTTTTAATTTGTCTGCTGTTTATAGATGAGTGTGACTTGCCTCTTTTCCAATCACTAGGAACAATTTCTTGCTCAAGATACCCAAGGTGAATTATGGTAAAGAGGGGGACTAAATCCGGCGGAGATTCTGTATAGAAACTGTCGAGCCCTAGAGCTTCCCTGCACTTTAGAGATTTGAGCTGTAAACGAATCAAGATTCCCATCTAGTCAAAGAGTACTTTCTTTACATTTATTCTTTGCAACTGACAGTTTTCACAGACAGGAAAATATTAATTAAGGCAGCCACACACGTAACAGTGTGCTTGCACAAGCTTGCTTGACCGTATGTAGGATAAATTTCATCAGTCATCAGGCTTGTTCAAGCAGCTTGATGCTGGATCGAATTTCAGTTATGCATACTTGTGCAAGCGTTCAAGTGTATGCGTGCTTGAGCGTGTTTGGACAATAAAGATGCTGGTGGAAGCATTTGACAGTATGAGTAATGCTGCATAGGCTACCCTGAGTGTACATTTTCGATAAGTTTCAATTAATGCTGTAATAGCAATGTATGAATTAAGAAACGTAAACCACGACCTCTTAGAGGAATTTATTAGACTGCTTTTGGGATATTAAATGTAAGAACTATCATGATAAAAATAAGAGAGATGGTGCATATGACATACTACCACGAAATAGATCCAGCAGCAACAAAAGAGACTGTTGCGAAGAAAATAAATTCCTTAAGCACTAATTAATTTTAACCACTCTTTACACCAAGTTTTACGTTTTTTTTTCTTTTCTTTTATTTTCAACACGAGCATAAAAGCTGCCAAAGCCAGCACATCGTCGTCTGAGTTCGAAATTTTCAGATGTAAACAAACCGTTGCTTGTACAAAGCATGCTTGCGCCGTGTAGATGCGTGGGAAATATGTGCATGTTGTGCAAGCATGTTGTTACTTGTGTGGCTGCCTTTAGGGTGTTCTTCTCTGTTAACGCTTCAGATGTTAGTGAAAGCTTCACGCACTTCCCGTCTGATTGCCATCCCTATTTCGATCCGCAGTTACCTATCCTCATGGCCTTACCCCTATTTTGGAAAATAAATAGTTTCTTAAGAAGTTTTCTAATTCTGTTTCTATACGATAACGACTTTCTTGTTTCCAGTCCCTTGGAGTGAAAACTAACATAGTACAGGGTTCCAGAGCTCAGTCAGTTTTAAACATAAACTATCTGTAAACCCGACGTTGCCCGGGTATTTATTTATTTCACAATCTCGTAGTCCACCTCCCATTCCCTCCTGTCTCTGCATCTATCTCTTACTCTCCCATCTCTCTCTTCATTTCCACCTTTTCGTATCTTGGCAAACCGGCCGCAGTGGCCGAGCGGTCTGCGGCGTGCCAGTCACAGTCTGCACGGCCGCTACGGTCAGAGGTTCGAATCCTTCCTTGGGCATGGGTGTTTGTGTTGTCTTTAGCGTAAGTTAGTCGAGTAATTAATGTGTAAGTCTAGCGACTGATAACCACGCAGTTTGGTCGCATAAGTCCTCACACACATTTGAACATTTCTCTCGGCAAAGTTTTTTACAAGGTTACCCTCTGTCATGTACCATACCAACATTTATGTACCCAGTGACCTTTCTCTTAGTTTAAAGGTCATGTGTGCAAAAATTAATCAAGATCGAAGCAAAACTATGCATTTTGTCAAAGTCCGTAAGTTAAGTACCATCCATCATGCAATGACCGAAATTTTATACCGTGGCATTCCTCTTGTCTTTAAGCTCAGATATGCAAAATTTCATCAACATCGGAAAAAACTATAGATTTGTATATAATAAAAACAGGATCACATTGAAAAACTCACTTTGTTGTTCTCAGATTTTCCAATTTTAATTCATACAGCCCTTGTTCTGTGAATAACGAAAACAACCGAAAATGATCTGTGAAATAGATCGAGCTGTTCTCAAGTTATGGCGCGACCAAGGTAAAAGGGATACATTTTTATGTTGCAAGATACTCTCCCCATGCACCGTATGAAACTTTAGGTAGACGCTGACCTTCCTCTTGTATTGAAGGTCAAGCGTGCAAAATACCGTGAAGATCGAAATGAAACTGTAGATTTCGTCAGTCTGTAGTAAAAGTATCCTCCCCCATACACCTTAATTCTGTCCTATCGCAAAATACTTCTACCTATAAACTACAAGGCGCGTCCAGAAAGTAAGTTCCGTTTGGTAATAAAATGAAATTGTACACAGATACAGAAGAAGTTTTTATTGCACAAAATTCTACAACTTTTAAACTACTTTTCCACATAACTGCCGATATTTTGTAGGCACTTGTCATAGCGTGCCACAAGATTTTGCATGCATCCTTCACAGACGGTTGCCGCCTGTGTATTCAACCATGTGGTAACAGCTCTTTATCATCGTTGAAGTGTTGACCACCAAGGACAGATTTTAGGTGTAAGAAGAGATGAAAGTCGCTAGGAGAGAGGTCCGAGCTGTATGGGGGATGATCAAACAGGTCCCATTGAAATTTTCGTTAGAATTGTTTGGTCACATTCGGTGTGTGAGGTCAGGCATTATCGTGAAAAAAAAAAAAATCTTTTGACAGTAATACTCTTCCGACACCTAAAATCTGCCCTTGGTGGACAACACTTCAACGATGATGACGAGCTGAAAGAACATGTTACCACATGGTTGCACACACAGGCGGCAACATTCCATAAAAAAGGCACACAAAACCTTGTGTCATGCTATGACAATTGCCTACAATCTTTCGGAAGCTATGTAGAAAAGTAGTTTAACAGTTGTAGATTTTTGTACAATCAATTTTTTTCTGTATATGTACCCGTTCGTTTTATATAACCAAATGGAACTTACTTTCTGGACGCGCCTCGTATATACCGGCGAAATTTCAGCTTCATAAGTGCATAATATTTAGAGATTTCGTGTTTAGTGAGTGAGTGCGTGACTGACCTTTCGCTTTTACATTAGGGTGTCTATTCGTCCCGTTTTTCCCGGGATAGTCCCGTTTTTTTTTTTTTTTTTTTTTTTTTTTTTTTTTCCATTATGTCCCGCTGTCCCGAAAGTTTTCGTGTGGACGCTCAAATGTCCCGTTTTTTTTTTTTTTTTTTTTTTTTTTTTTTTTTTTTTTTTTTTTTTTTTCTGGTTCCGATTGCCTAAAGTATTTTATGCTATCAGATGTTTAATGTTCAATTAATTGTGCAAAATATATACTCTAGGAAGAGCTGCCTGTACAAATCGTTATCATACTTGGTTTATTTTCTGTAACGTTCCACAACTAATTAAAGGTAAAAAGAATTAAGAGAGGACAATACAACAAGCAAAAGCACTGTTGGTACTATTGTCAGTGCAAACAAAGTTTACCCTCAGCGCGGTATCAGATGGAAGCAATCATAAAGGAATTCCTCAAAGTGCTTGAATTTCTTATTTAAGGTCGCTCCTATTTGTCACCGCTTCGAGTATCGAGTTACTCCGCATGCACAGTATCGACAAACGATTCATGTTAAGTTTTACTTTCGAATGGTTGTGGTAAGCAGTCTGAAGACGTTGTACTAGGTACGTGAAAGTTATAAATCTGTGCAGTCACTGTTTCATCATGCCAAAACGAAAATTTAATTTTAACAGCATTAAAAATGAGTTTCCTTTTATCACTGGTAGCGGAGAAACTGTAGTGTGTTCGTTGTGCAGATCAAAATTTGCTATTGGGTATGGCGGAAGGTCTCTGACAATGTGAATCACATTAAGATGAAGAAACATCGCATGAGTGTTCAAACGAAAAACGCAAACAAAAGTGTGAGTGACTATTTCACAATAGTAAAAACATCAGTATGAAGAACATGATTCATTTGGTGGAAGGAAGGAAGCTTGGAGTTTAACGTCCCGTCGACAGCGTGGTCATTAGAGACGGAGCTTACTGGTCATTAAGAGACGGAGCTTACGCTCGGAATGTTTGGGTAAGGATGTGTAAGGAAATGGGCCGTGCCCTTTCAAAGGAACCTTCCCGGAATTTGCCTGGAGTGATTTAGGGAAATCACAGAAAACCTAAATCTGGATGGCCGGAGGTGGATTTGAACCACCACCCTTCCGAATGCGAGTCCAGTGCGTTACCACTGCGCCACCTCGATCGGTCATTTGGTGGAGTTTTGTCTGACAATCCCTGGGTCAAATGCTGCTATGGAACGTGTATTTTCCATGGTGAACTCTTTCTGGTCAATTAAAATAAAATAAAAAGAAACACAACAACAACAGACCGCAAGTTGAAACAGTGAGGGCCTTACTTATTGGCAAAACACACTTTAATGGTGTACCATGTGCTAAACTTTAATGAGACAGTGTCAAAAAGAAAATGCATTTCTTGATAAAAGTGAAAAGTATGGTAGCAGTGCAGCAGAAGAAATGGAAACATTCATTTGAGTGTACGATGAAAACGTGAACGTCAATGTCTATTAAATTTTGTCAATACAAGTTGTGACCCTTTTTTTCCTTAATTGTCCCAGGTTTGTTCCTGATTTTTTTAATGTCCCCCTTTCTAATAAAAATGAAATGGACACCCTATTTTACATATATATAATACCTCCTGAATTATGTGTCCCACGAAAAAATATTTACCAGATTCGTAGAGTGGAATATTAGTAAACTGACTACGAAATGTGTTGTTAATGGAGTTGGCAGTACAGACGTAGTAAATTACAACCTCATGCTTATTAGGGCGAATTTTCATACATTTCACTGTCTTTGACGTCATGCATCTGAACTATATGTCGTAATACGATATTATTTCGAAGGTGCATCCAGTGGTGTATATGTAAAATGACTGCAAAATACGTCACGAACAGAGATAGTAGGAAAGACGCAATAAATCAAAACGTCATACCTTATGAGGCGGTTTTTCGTGATCCTAATTGTGTATGACTCCATATCTCGTGAACTGCGTGTCTACTATGACAAAATTTTGAACGTAAGTTCAGTGGTATGTATGTATACTGTCTATAAGCTTTCTCACGAATACAATGAATAGTGTGTGAGTAATAAATTCTGCGTCATGCCAAATGCCGTAATTTTACTGCATGAACGCCGAAAAAGTAGTAAGCGACAAACTTTTTTCCTTTCATCATTTTGCTGGGGTTGTCATCGAGAAAAAGTTTCCTAAAAGTTTGAAATTCTGTTTAAAGTTTGTTGCAAGTCGGTAAGTGCTCTCCTTCTCAAATAGTGGACTGATAAAGACACACTATCACCTACCGCAAGATGGGGAAGTTTTCATTGTTTATGACGTCATATCTCCTGAACTATCGGCCCTATCGCAAAATCCTTTCTTAGCTGACGTCTTCTACCTATAAACTACATTCCTACCAAATATCAGCTTCACGGGTGAAGTAGTTTTCGAGATTTTGTTTTTAGTCAGTGAGTGAGTGAATGGATGTCCTTTCGCTTTTATATAGATAGAGATAAGTTGTAATACGGAAAAGAAATCCATCATGGCTGTTCCGAATGTATGCAATTCACACAAGTGTTCATCACACACAGTGATCTCTAAACACACGCATTCGCCAAAGCCAACAGTCGAGAGCGTAAGTGACGACATGATAGCAAAAATTTTGTGATTGGTGCTCTACCCGTAAGGAACATTGCCATTAGTGTCCAGACCTCTATTCTGTAGTCCTTGGACTAACGCTTTAACGTGGACGCTATCCCAGCGACACCACACTGCTCGTCGTTTTAACACGCAGGCTGTAATCACTGTCTAATCATACCGCGCACGGCAGAACATACAACACATCATCATAAATTTCAGTTACACACTTCCTGAAGCCCACCCAAATTGAGCAAAGCAAATCAGGTGGCTTTTGCACATGACGTGCAGTCTATTGTGGGCTTTAAACGGCTTACAAAAGCACCATTCATTCATAGGCGGTTCCTAAAAAAAAAAAAAAAAACAATTGTAGGGATGGTCACTTCGATACTTTCTATTCATTGCAAATCTTCGAATTTTTTACCATATGTTCTTATGATGATATTCTCGAGGCAGTTTTTAAATTTTTTCGATATCGTTATCCGTTACAGAAAACTATCATAGTTTTGCACAAAATTACAAAACCCGATTTTTAGCCGTTTTAGCATCGTAAATCGCAAATATCTAAATAACTAACCATAAAAAATTGTTAAAATATTTACAATACATTCTGTGGACATTTATCTATAAACGGCATTTTTCAGTTTTCGTAAATCTTAGTCCGTTAGTAAGAAACGTCCGAAAAACCGCGATATTTTGCTACAAAAGTGCATTTTGTGCTGAAGACGGCGTTCGGACAGCTCTGAAACTCACCATGCGACTTGAAAAAAGGTACTCAGCGAAAAAAATTGATTTTTGTACATCTTAAAGATTGAAATCTTCGGTCGATGAAGGAGTGATTTTTGTTTTCGTTTACAGTTAATACACAGCATCCGGTTTAGTGAACTATAGCAACATATTTTAAAGAGTTTGCGTAGACTTCTCGTATGGTTGATTTTAGGTTACAAATAGCTGAGAATGAAATGTAGATAACATATCGAAATTTTATTTAAAGTTTAGAGTAGAATGATATCTTATGTGGTTCTTGAGATATCGGTCCATGAATGATAGCACGCGACAGTAATAGGTTCGAAAACCCTATTTCTGATTGTGAGGTAACGTATCTTCAGGAATAGGAATGACTAAAATGTTATGTGTATGTTGTTTAGGAGTTTATCTGGAAAATCCTCTTTCCGGTTTTCGAAATGTGTATTCGTTATCGCGATACGCTAAAAAAATCATAATTTTTTGTATAAAAGATCCAACTGCGTGCAATGGCACATCTACAGTTCTGTTCACGGTAAATCGTCGAAATTTTTACGATTCGTTCTAATATTATGATTCCGGAAAGCTTTGAAAGTTTTTCCGATAATACTATCCATCACCGAGATCTGTAGATTCCAAGTTACCGCACATATTCATGACAAATATGCACTGTTATTAATCCCTTGTTATTTCATCATCATTCACGTCTTTCAGGCCACTGGACGTGCAAAATTCGTCATCGTAATGGTTGGATCGACGTGAACGACTTTAATTATCGTGAAATATCATATATAACTAAATTCTCAGCTGGACTCGAAAATATTTACATGCTTTTTATGGAACGATATTGATAGTGTTTAACAATGTCCTTTGAAATAGTTAAGCGTGTTTAGCAATCATCTGAATGTGAATCTCTTTTTAAAAAGTAAACTACTACATAGTCAATTTGGTCTGTCGTTTGTACAAATGTATCAGGGCATATAAAATACTATCCAAATTTTACTCATCATTGATTTCATGTTATATAAGTAGTACACACTGATGTAAAAGGAAAAAGACGGGAACCAGCTGAAAAATGCTTCTGCCGGAGCACAGAAAAGGCGAATATGTTCTATGACCAAAGTGTGGAACCGGTTGCGACAATCCTCATTCCGACTTCATAAACAAAAATTTTGGCATGCGAACATATTCGCTCTTTTTTTGGCTGAATGTAGGTAGGACAGAGTCAGTGCAACAGGCAGAGCGAGCCATATATGATGGAACAAAGGAAGTGTCAATTCAGGAGAAAGACATATGCAAACGAAACGAGATGTCGGAAGTCAGGAACAGTAGTAACAACAAACTAAAACAGATGCAGACAGTAGCAATAGGAGCAAAAGAAAAAACAGTGGGAAACTGAGACGAATGGACACCATACATACAGCATGAGCGTGCGGCTCTGGAATACTATAACACGAAACAATTTGTCCAATTTTTCCCATCCCAAGTACCTGCGTGCTAAAGTTTTCCAGTCTACAGGTCAAACCACAAGCAAACCATCCCCATGGACATATGTGTAAAGGAGACAATCGTGATTGAAGACAATGAAAGCCGACTCTAATTGAGAAAGAAAGAATACTGGCAACAGGGCAGGGAGCGAATGGGACAACGTCAGTGGGGCAGAGAGACGATGGAAGTGGCAGAAACAAAAAGCGGTGAGGAATCGCGAGGGAAAGGGATGAAGACATTGAATGTTTGACACAGACAGAATGCGGCAGTGGGAGAGACAGCAAATAAACGGACAGAGACATATATAGACACTGACAGTGAGACAACATTGCTGACTATGACGGCTTATCTGGACAAAAGTATTTAAAAAGTTATGCACTAAAAGTGCGCGAATATGTTCGGAATGAGGTAGCTGGTTCCACACTTTTGTGTCAGAGATCATATTCGCCTTTTCTGTGCTCCAGCAGAAGCATTTTTCAGCTGGCATGTTACTTACTAGCTTATATGCCCATGCTTCGCAACTGTTGTTGAAGAAGGACCTTTGTATATCATGGTCTTTTAGGGTTCCGGACCTAGGTCAGCAGAAACAGACTCCTGTTGGATCAGGCAGTCAATAAACTCAGTTCTCCTAGCCAAGATGTCAAATTTAAGTAGAAGTCATTGTCGAAAACGATGAATGTTCATAAAGTCCATCCTCCGGAACGATGTAAATTCAATGTTTGGTTACGTTCATAAAATTAAGACTGCTGTGTGTAATTGTCTGTTTGGCGTAAACTTCTGAAAACTTGAGAAATAGTAATAATAACATGCACTGATTCTTTGGTGTAGTACTAAACTGTTTATCTCTCACAGTAAGTGTATGCTGAAGTATTAGTGTGTTGCAATATTGCACTTGGGACAATTTACTTATTCTGTATGCAGTGCTCCCTATTATCGAAAACTCAACGAATGGTGAAAGTCTGTTAATTCAATCAACAAAGCAGTTCATGTCTGTTTAAATAAGACGTCATGGTGGTGTCAGTGTGCGATAAAGTAAGTCTGGGTAATCGTTGAAGGAATGACGTCAGCTGATCGTCCATATAGAACTTTCCATTAAATATAGTATTTCCAGTGATCTGTCTTCACTGTGTTAGCAGCATCGGCCACTCTTTCAGCTAATACATGGCCCCACGTCCTGCAGTGATTACTTCGTGAAACACGAAGTTGAAATCGACCTAGTGTAACTGAACTATATATTCAGAAGTAGGATTATAACTCTAAGTACAATTGTCTTTCTCTATCTTAATGTAGTACGCACCAAAAGTAAATCATTACAAATTTTAATCACAACATTGTACCGAACAATTATGTAAGCAGGGAATTTCTGATGAGTTTGTCGCTCGCATGTGTATATTATCTCTAGTGGTAGCAACAGAGCAGAAGTATCTCTGGAGTGAGCATTCAGATGCGCAGAACAGATTTTGTGTCCTCAACATTAATGAGTAAATGTCACGTGATACTGGGAAAAATCTACTAATTGCTTACTTTATCTTGGTCCTTTTTGTGTTCGGTTAAAAAGGATGACTGTGTAAATGGCCCTTTTAGCGACGCTTCCTCAACTGTCTTGTTGCTTCTGTGACTCATTTATTTAGATATTATTTCATGTTGTGTGGTTGCTCTGCGAAAAGGAGGTAGGGCTTCTTTGCAGCCAATGGGGTACAAACCAATCGTAAGAGCAAATAAATGTGTGGACAGTGGCAGCGGTTTAGTTTGTTATCGTTGGCAACGAACTATTCGCTTTAGGAGGATGATTAATTTACTGACCAGAACAGCATAAATTATTTATTTAATCGTGAGCATAAAGAATTATTCCCATCATTCTAGGTGACTGATTTTTAAAAAAGCATTCAACAGCCGTTTCGAACATCAGCTGTAAGTAAAATGTACCCCTTCTTCTGATGTGTTACACCACTGTTTTGAGAATTAAAGAAAGAAAAAAGAAAAAAAGAAACGCACTAACGCCATAATTAATTATTTGGTGTACTACTGTATGTAACTAACATCGCCCCACTTTATCCTTTCCTGTACTATGGCGTTTTTGAGACATTCCTAAACAGAACGCATTCAAAATGTAATGAGGATACACCAAAATCAGAAAGGGAACTACATAAATTCGATTTTTCTTGTAAAGAATTATTATGTAAATTAGAGCATCGATAGTCGCGAACGAATGTCGTTATGTTTTAAATTCAAATGTTCCCTGTCAAAAGAAGCAAAGAAATGTCGTTAAGCTGTGAATATAAAAAGTGTAATTAGCAACTCGCTGTTCAATGTTGGTTTGTATTTGCAGAGATACGATTGCGGCTCTTAATTCAAAATACTTCTGTTATGGAGGGAATTCGCACAACATGATCATGTATTGTTTCTTTGCAGCACTACAAAACCAACAGCACCTTTAGGGGTTCGTTGCTCTCCTAAGGCATAACCTCGAAAAGAAATTTTAAAAAAAGGGGGGGAAAAGTACAGCAGTACCAACCATTAGTTCTTTGGTGCATTGCGTAACTAACGGCTTCTGTACATAGTATCAACAGCAGACGCTAGATGGCAGCATTATAATTTGTAATCGTAATTGCTATCGTTTACTTATAGCCTATATTCGCTACTGTTTTTACTTATGACCTGCTCCCTAGAAGCTACTGTAGTCGCAATTTCACACTTATTAATCCCCATAGTACATTAATGACACCCCATCTTCGTTATAAATCGTATACTGCACAGCACAGAAAGATTTATAGATATCATCCTTGTAAATCGTAGAGATAGTACCTACTGACATTGCTAGATAGCGTCGTGATCGAAAGTTCGAACATTTTCTGAGATTTCCCGAACTCTGACGTAAATTGTTCGAACAGTTCGAGTCATGTGCAAACCCAGCTCTAACTGAAACTTACTCGCAGCACTGACTAGAGTTGGCTACTGAGTTGATGTTTCGACACAGTGAATCGAGTCAGCGAACTGTTGGACTGAGTCGAAACTTGAATCGGCACTGTTTCGAAACAACGAATCTTGTGATTTGTGTATCGGACGCTAGGTACCGCTAACATGCGCTTTGCTGTCCGTCTGTCTGGGTGGGTTCGACACAGCGCCCAGGCGTGCGACGGGTTTGAAGTTGTTCCCCTAACGCGCTACGCGATATTTTGAATTATGCTACCGGTACCCTTCAACTGATGTTTTAAAACAGGTATACCACCGAGAAAAATTGTGAAGTCCTTCGGTGTTGTTATGTAGTTTCGCGTGAACTAAACGTTGTTATGCATTGTTGCTACATCTGTGCCAGGTGAACGTCTTTTCGAAGCAAGGGCAAATAATTTCAGTGAGACGAAACCGCATTCTCAGTAAGACGTCAAAAACAACTTTTTTTATTTCAATTTACAGAAACTATAACTGATTCCCTTTTATTTGACTGACTGAAGATGAATCTGATTATTAGAATATGTATGTGGACATTGAAAGATTTTAGTTCAGTTTTGTGGTTTCGTCACGTAAATTGTGAAATGTGTTTCCTTGTGTTAACACTTGTAGTAATATCTGTTTATTGCATTAAATATGTCTTGGGAACAAATCTTAATAGTTTGCTTATATTGATTGGTTAGAAAAGTTATTCATTTCTGGATGCACGTAGACATTTGAACCATAATTTAGACTTATTATGGAATTTTGAAGGTTGGGAATGTTTCATCACTTTGGAATTTAAACATTATTATTTTGTGCTTCCTTTGTTACATTATTGTTTGTATGAAACTGTGAGTAACTTAGGAAACGTTTACGCTTTAACACGATTGTAAAATCGTAATAGCAAACAAATCCCATGCCGTTCAATTAAGTCTAGTGAATAACGTATTAAAACCATATTGATATTCCATAGATGTGTCGTATTTGCTGTATCGCCCTACTGCAGCTGTCTCGGCTCACGTGAATCAGGGAAGGTAGCGCGGCACATGACTCTGCAGCACGCCAGATGTTTCGTGTGCCGAAGCAGCGAGTCGACTCCTACGGCGCCCTGCAGCTGTCGCGGTTCACGTGAATCAGGAGAGTTAGCGTGGCGCACGGCACTGCGGCACGCCAGATGTTTCGTGTGCCGAAACAGTGAGTCGACTCACTAGACTCAGATGATCCGTATGTTTCGAAACATTGAAATGATCCGAACTGCCCATCACTAGCACTGACTGCCTCTCGGGCAGACGAGGCGTTATGCATAGCAGTTTCACCAGGCACCGGGAGACCTGATTGGTTGTTGGTAAGAGCCAATGAGATGCTGCATATTTCTTAAACGGTAATTCGGGCGCTACGCGCCCTCACGTTCTAAAAAAAAAACTTCTTGTTTGACCTATACCTAACCTTCTGAAGGCTACGCTACAGATCACTTTTTTTTAAAGTGAAAGTTAGGTTAGGTATAGGTTAAACAAAAAGCATTCTTTTAGAACGTGAGGGCGCGTAGCGCCCGAATCTCCGCTTAAGAAATATGCAGCATGTCATTGGCCCCTACCAACAACCAATCAGGTTTGCCGTTGCCAGTTGAAACTGCTATTCATAGGTTCGTTCCTGCAGCTGCCAGACTGCTTGACGCGCATGCGCATCGCTGAAATTGTGTTCCAGCAGCACCTTCTCCCGCTTCTGGCTACTTGGAGTGTGGCTGTTTGGTGTTCCAGCAGTTGCCGCAAGCAGCCAGACGCTACCCGGAAAAATATTTCAGGCGCGGTCAAGCTGCCAATTTGCGCATGCGCAGAAAGGTCTGAGTTAGAGAGGGGGTAGCCATCACGTGATACGTGTGTGTTTGTAGCGTGTTTTTTTTTATTATTTCGAAGTCACTGTAATCCCACTTGAGATCAGATATTTCTTGTTTACACTTCTTCGTTATTAGGAAGGAAAGTATTTTAATTATTCCTCTGAACTCACCTTCGCCTGCAACCAGAAAGCGTTCCAGCAGTGCAAGTATCAAACAAGGGTTTCTACGTCACAGTAGCTGCGCATGCGCAGTAATATCTGTTTCTTAGTGCTTGAAATAAGCCGTCTGGCAGCTGCTGGAACGAACCTCATAACGCCTTGTCTCGAGCAGAGTGCTCTGCTATTTATACACAGACGGAATGTACCAGACATTAGAAATATAGTTAACATAAGAAACAAGTAGAAATTACAAGTGAATATAAGAAACATGTAGAACATTCTGGAAATGATAATTACAAAGAAATAAAGTTTTGCCGGTGGAAGGGATTAAACCCGCGACCTTCAGCACCGGAATCAGTGACGCTATCCCTTGCGCCACGCCGGCAGTCGGTAAACGAGGGGTCTCGCGGCAGTATATTTGAAGTGATGAAGATAGGTTTGGGGAAAAAAAGAATATTTATGGTAAGTAGGTGTTTATTGAACAAAAATGATTTTACATAAAATCATATTTTTGCCTCTTGTGTGCTTCAGAACTTGAAATATCTTCCCTAACTAATTGAAGTGCCGGCCGCGGTGGCCGAGGAGACTGAGGCGCTCCAGTCACGGTCTGCACGGCCACTACGGTCGGGGGTTCGAATCCCCACTCAGGCATGGATATTTGTGCCGTCCTTAGGATTAGCTAGTTCATAAGTAGTTTGTAAGTTTAGGGACTGATGACTCTGTAGTTAAGTCCCATAAGCTATACAAACATTTGAACATTTTTGAACTAATTGAAGTAGCTTGTCAAAATAATTTACTGACATTATAAAATAGTCAAAAAAAATTTTTTTTCGATTCATTCTTAATGTAAGATACAACGTTACGAATTGGTCAATTGCGAGCCGATCACCTAGTACAGGATGTACCCAGTACTGCCTTCTTCTTACTCTCTCTTTTAAGCAACCAGAGTAAACAGAATATTTCTTCTTCGACTTCCTTTCTGACACTGTCAAATTCCGCTACACACTGCGAACGACAACCGCTTACAAACCGCGGCCAGACAGCACCTGTCTGAACATATAGGCTGTGACATGGAAGACGAAGTAGAAAAGATGAGATAGCAAATACAATACTGTGAGAAGAATTTGACAGAGCGCTAAAGGATTTGAGTCGAAACAAGGCCGCTGAAATAGAAGAAATTCCGTCTGAACTGCTGATATCGTTAGGAGAGCCTATCATGAAAAAATTGTTCCTCCTGGTATGCAAGATGTAGGAGACAGGGGAAATATCCTCCGACTTCAAGAAGAATATTTCATTTCCAATTCCAAAGAAAGCAAGTACAGACAATGTGAAAATTATAGAACTATCATTTTAATAAGTCATGGTTGCAAAATACTAACTCGAATCATTTACAGACAAATGGAAAAACTTGTGGAATCCGACCTCGGGGAAGATCAGTTTGGATTTAGGAGAAATATAGGAACATGGGAGGCAATACTCACATTAAGACTAATGTTAGAAAATAGATTAAGGAAAGGGAAACCTACGTTTTCAGCGTTTGTAGATTTGGAGAAAGCTTTTGACAATGTCGACTGGAACACACTCTCTCAAATTCTGAAGGTAACAGGTGTAAAACACAGGGAGCGAAGAGTTATATTCAACCTATATAAAAACCAGACAACGGCTATTAGAGTCGAAGGGTAAGAAAGGGATGCAAAGGTTGGGGAGGGAGTAAGACAGGGTTGTAGCCTTTCCCCCATGTTGTCAAATCTGTACATTGAGCAAGCAGTGAAGGAATGCAAGGAGAAATTTGGAGAGGGAATTAAAGTTGAGGGAGAAGAAATAAAAACTTTGCGGCTTGCCGATGACATAGTAATTTTGTCAGAGACTGCAAAGGTTCTTGAAGAGCAGTTGAATAGAATGGACAGTGTCTTGAAAGAAAAATATAAGATGAACATTAACAAGAGTAAAACGAGGGTAATGGAGTGTAATGTCAGAAAATCAGGCGATGTTGAATGAATTATATTAGGTAATGAGACAATAAAAGTAGTATATGAGTTTTGTTACTTGGGTAGCAAGATTACTTCTGATGGCCGAAGTAAAGAAGATATGAAATACAGAATGGCTATAGGAAGAAAATCGTTTGTAAAGAAGCGAAACTTGTAACATCCAGTATTAATTTAAATGTCAGGAAGTCCTTTCTGAAAGCATTTGTCTGGAGTGTAGCATTGTATGGGAGTGAAACGTGGACGATAAGGAGTTCAGACAAAAATATGATAGAAGCTTTTGAAATCTGGTACTACTGACGAATGATGAAAATTAGATGGGTAGATTACATAACTAATGAGGAGGTACTTAACCGATATTGGGAGATAAGGAGTTTTAGGCATATCCTGACTAAGAGAAGGGATAGATTGGTAGGACACATTCTGAGTCATGAAGGAATTGTCAACTTAGCTTTAGAAGGAAGTGTGTGGGGCAAAAATCGTGGAGAGAGACCGAGGGACGAATGCAGTAAGCAGATTCTAAAGGATGTAGGTTGCCGAACGCATTCCCAGATGAAAAGACTTGCATAGGACAGGGGAGCTTGGAGAGCTGCATCAAACCAGTCTACGGACTGAAGACCACAACAACGACAACTGTGGAATACTAAAGCGCTCTTCCTGGAACAAGTCACAAGTTTAAAATAACGTGTACCGGGAAGGCCAGTTTAATATTTTGGGGATCTGACCATTAAATGTTTCATGCAGAGTGGGTAGAAGACTACAGAAGCTGACATGGATATGCTACCAAATTTTATACTGTGTGTAACTTCAACTTTAATTCTGAAAATATTTTGATTATATAAACGTGTGATTAATCAATAAACACTCGTTTCATGTATAGTTATGTCAATATCCTAATAGATTAATCTGACCTAAATCTTCTATGATAAATGGTGGAAGTGCTGAAATTCACGAAAGTTGAAGTGAAAAACTGCGTTAATTGCCCGAACTACTTTGTTTACTAATCCTATTAGGTGTAATATTCCATTCTGAGATGTTAATTTTAAATGTCAATTCTATACTGAAATACTTTGTGAAATTAAATAGGAACATGGCTTCACCCTAACTTTGGCCGAAATCTTGTAAGTATTCGGTTTTTCATGTACATTCCAGCCTTCGAGAGGGCAATGTAATTTTACATTACGTTTATCGTTTTTTTCTGCTTGTATCAGATTTTTTATTAAATAAGTGGCGCGCCTAAGCTCTTGCATTGAAATTACATAGTTCTAATCACGGTTCAAGGTTTGCCTAATTAAGGAACTAAACTGCTAGGGTCATTGTTCCCTAGACCTATACACTACTTAAACGAACTAATGCTGAGGACAACACACACACACACACACACACACACACACATACTCAACGAAGGAATCATACCTCTTTGTGGGAACGGCCGAAGTATTAATCAGATGCTGTTTTATGAATATAGATGTAGATGTAGAATATCTGTGTAATGCAGTATTAACTCTGTACTTTGGTTTTCATATACTTTTTGTTCCTCATATGTTTAAGAGTGCTTGTTAGACTAGCATTTTATTTTGTCTTCAGTAAGTTTCAGTAGCCATTACACTGCACTCTTATAGTTATTGCTAATACTTACGTTAGACTACTCTGGTAAATACGCCACAATGTTAATCGGACTTCTTATTTTTATGTTTTGTAATTTATCTCAGAACGGCTAGAACAGAGGATTCAGCGGCAGTTTGCTAGATGACATTAATGATCGAACACTTATCGTGTTGTGTCATAATTTTCTCTGCATATACCTCAATACATCCCCGAGACCTGGGCCAGTAATTTTTTTTTTTTTTTTTTTTTTTTTTTTTTTTTTTTTTTTTTTATCTTGCGCAATTATTCTTATAAGCTAAACATTAGGTGATTCGGTCACTGGTATTCTAACAACGATTTCGTCACAGTGCTTACACTAGTCTGACACGATTTACTAATTTTTATGGTGATTTTAATGTTTTATGTTTCCCACTTCACACCGAATTCTGCACGAAGCGTTGACTATTTTGCGCCGAATAGCACACATTGCAGATGATAAATGGCGTGCAACTACGCTCAGTGGCGCCTACACAGACATGGTTGTAAAAAATTACATTTCTCCATTAAATATCTCATGTCTGTAGTATTATGTACCTGGTAGGAAACACAACAGGATGTAGCCTGTTTCCCTATCCCGCTAGCTCACCAAATGCGTCGACCACCATAATTGTATGGAATATGGTGAAATGATGGATGCAGCACAGTGACCTAGTGCCATTACCACAGGTGAACTTTGGAGCCACGTGAATGCAACACGGACGGCCATCTCACAGGGCGCCATTCGCACCTTAAACGCGTCGATGTCATCACACAGTGACAAAGTTCTCAGGGCTATTCTATACGAGCGCTAAAATCGCGACGTTGACAACGCCGCGTTAACGTCGGGAGACTGGAGCAATAGTACTACAATGAGACAAACAATACGAGCATTTTCGACGTCGGTGTTTCTGCGTTATCCCGGCGTTGAGCGCTAGCAACGCGGCCGGAGACGTAAAGACCGGCGTCAGTAACAAATGTTCAAATGTTTGTAGAACTTATGGGGCTTAACTACGGGGTCATCAGTCCCTAAACTTACAAACTACTTATCAACTAGCTAATACTAAGGACGGCACAAATATCCATGCCCGAGGGGGGATTCGAACCCCCGACCGTAGTGGCCGTTCAGACCGTGACTGGAGCAAAATCAAATCAAATGTTTGTATAGCTTATGGGACTTAACTCGGGGTCATCAGTCCCTAAACTTACAAACTACTTATGAACTAGCTAAGACCAAGGACGGCACAAATATCCATGCCCGAGGGGGGATTCTAACCCCCGACCGTAGTGGCCGTGCAGACCGTGATTGCAGCGCCTCAGTCCCCTCGGCCACCGCGGCCGGCGCGTCAGTAACGTTGGTACCCTACTATACGAGGCGTTAGTAACGTGCAGACACTGAGCTTGTGTCAGTGAAGTTGTTATTTGCCGCCGGTCAATATGTTTGATACGAAGAAATTTATATATGAAACTGAGAAACAGTCTGCCATTTATGAAGTCGGATCAGAGGACTACTGCGCCAAACTTTAATCAAGCCACAACACCTGCCTTACGAAATATATGTTCAGAAAGTAAACAGTGCAATTAACATAAAAACTAATCATACAAAGCGAAGTAACATGAACAACTGACTTACTTTTATCTAATGATGTACTTACACGCAGTTTTATTTCAGGTAACGAACTAATGAAGAGGTGGAAGTCTCAAGTCTCTAAGACTCAATTTCGTAAGGAAATTCCGATTATTAAAAAAAAAAAAAAAAAAAAAAAAAAAAAAAAAAAAAAAAAAAAAAAAAAACGAGACCGGTGTTCCTGCAACGAAGAAGAAAAATACGTGTTCTTTGACCAACTGTCTTTCTTAATTCTACACGTAAAAGGTTGTGAAAATACCGTGTCCAATATTCCGCCACTGAAGAACAAAACTGTTTTAGGAAATGAAACAGGTGACCTCCCAGAGGCCTGTGTGACAGCACCTTCAAAACATGATACACCGAAAACCGAGAACTGCAGTAGGACAGGACAACAAAACGTCCAGGTGTAGGCAGGGCGCTAGCCTCGGCATCCATTTTTCATCACTGTGTAGTTCTTCCTTATATGTTCACATATGACATTAAGCAGTTCGTCAAAAGAAGCAACCGACATTCTATAGTAATGAAAGAATTTCTCTTCTTACATTCGGTGTTGCTGCAACGATAAATGAAACTGTCCTGTTGATAGTCTACTTGCAAGCACCTAGTGTGTACCCCAGCGTCTCGCTTTTCTCTATTTATTACACTCTTCATACATTTGTAATATATATAGACTGGCGAAGCCCAATTGGATAGTGTCCATTTTGAAACTGTAAAGTCATAAAACCAACGCCAACGCCCCAAATACGCGGTGTATAGAATACGCCCAACGCTAACGTCGCGTTAAAACGCAGCGTTTCTAGCGCCCTGTATAGTATGCAAATTTATCGCCTAGTTTTCAGCGTTAACACCGCCGCGATTTCAGCGCTCGTATAGAATAGCCCTTTAAGGGCCTACTGCAGTGGGCGTCACGTACGAAAGCGCCTCAGTTTTCAGCCGTTCTGTGCATCCCCCTCCATTACCACACTGGCAGCCAATAATATTCTTTCTCTAGGCGCGTGGCTGGCCGCGAGTTACGCAATGTTTCTCCCGCAGGTGCAATTGTTGGCGCTCGGCCGTAGCTCCTCCCTTCCACTCTTCCCCCTATCGCTCCGCCTCTATGCGCGGAAGCACCTTCCAACATGACGCCAACTGCAGGCAACGGGAAACGTGTTGAACCGAGGTGACTGAAATGCTAATCATTTCTTTAGAACATACTAATCAACATGTCCTGTGAATTTGAAAAACAGCCGGCCGCACTGGCCGAGCGGTCTGCGGCGCGCCGGTCACTGTCCGCTACGATCGGGGGTTCAAATCCTCCCTCGGGCATGGATGTTTGTGTCGTCTTTAGTATAATGTCTTAATGAATCCATCATCGGTGGTGGTAACGGGTTAGCCACTGGTCAAGAGTGTGAAGGAACTGAGATACCAACAGCCGTATGTATAATAAAATATTTATTCTATCACAACCAGTTTCGACATTCCACTATGCCATCTTCACGTCCCTACATCGGAGAATAATATCCAAAGGTAAAAATTCGATATGGAGTCTAATGATTCGAACGTTTTTCCACTTCACTCGTCTTTGTTATAAATGACAAACTTTTCAGTGTAATTACTTTTTACGAAAGTCTTTAATACTATTTAGGGTTCAAATATGGAATTGGTTTCTCCTTTATTGGGAAACTGTATTTTTTTGCATTCGATGTTTTATTGTCACGTTTGTGAAGATTTTCCTTCAGTTACAACCAGTGGCGGATACAGAAATTTTTTCTGGGAAGGGGGGGGGGGCAAGCCTGAGGAGGATGAACATGTCCTTAAGGGCTTTGTGAGACTAATTTTAAAACATACACATACCAGGCGCGTCCAGAAAGTAAGTTCCGTTTGGTAATAAAATGAAATTGTACACAGATGCAGAAGAAATTTTTATTGCATAAAATTCTACAACTCTTAAACTACTTTTCCACATAACTGCCGAAATTTTGTAGGCACTTGCATGCATCCTTCACAGAAGGTTGCCGCCTGTGTATTCAACCATGTGGTAACAGCTCTTTATCATTGTTGAAGTGTTGACCACCAAGGACGAATTTTAGGTGTAGGAAGAGATGAAAGTCGCTAGGAGAGAGGTCCGAGATATATGGAGGATGATCAAACAGGTCCCATTGAAATTTCCGTAAGAATTGTTTGGTCACATTCGGTGTGTGAGGTCAGGCATTATCGCGAAAAAAAAACAAAAAAAAAAAAACAAAAACAAAAAAAAAAAAAAAAAAACAAAAACAAAAAAAAAAAAAAAAAACCTCTTTTGACAGTAATCCTCTTCTTACACCTAAAATCTGTCCTTGGTGGACAACACTTCAACGATGATGACGAGCTGAAAGAACATCTTACTACATGGTTGAATAGACAGGCAGCAACATTCTATGAAAAAGGCACACAAAACCTTCTGCCATGGTATGGCAATTGGCTACAAAATTTCGGAAGCTATGTAAAGAAGTAGTTTGACAGTTGTAGATTTTTGTACAATCAATATTTTTTCTGTATCTGTAGCCGTTCGTTTTATATAACCAAACGTAACTTACTTTCTGGGCGCGCCTCGTTTATATAAAGCGAAAGGACACTCATTCATAAGACTCACGCACTCACTGACTAAACACGAAATCTCGAAACCTACTTCACCTATGAAGCTGCAATTTGGCAGGAATGTAGTTTATAGGTAGTAGACATCAGCTAGGAAACGATTTTACTATAGGACCGATAGTTCAGGAGATATGACGTCATAAACAATGAAAACTTCCCCGTCTTGCGGCATGCTGTGGCAGCCCGCATAACAGGCAGCCAAGGCGGGCTGCTGAGTTTCCTTTTCGTAGGCGCTCAGATGTAAAACATAAACAACGTCCAACGGCAGAAGAAACGGCGCTGTACGGCGGCACTACGTTAAGGCCGTTTCACACCGCGGTCACTCTATGTCACGTGACAGATATGAAGTTAACACCGCCACCGACGTCTGTCAGACATTGGGGCATCGTGTCTGCTCTGTCCGTCGGTTCATTTGAAGTACATATCTACGTCTACATACATCTACATACATACTCTGCAAATCACATTCAAGTGCCTGGCAGAGGGTTCATTAACCACTTTCATAACTTTTCTCTACCGTTCCATTCTCTAATATCGCGCGGGAAGAAAGAACACCTAAATCATTCCGTTTTCGATCTGATTTCTCTTATTTTATTGGGATGGTCATGTCTCCCTAAGTAGGTGGGTACTAGCAAAATATTTTCACATTCAGAACTAAAAGTCGGTGATTGAAACTTCGCAAACAGATGACGCCGCAATGAATAACGTCTTTCTTTTAATGATTTCCATCCCAATTCGTGCAAAATTTCCGTGACGCTTCCCCCCCCCCTCCCCCGTAACGTGATAAAACAAAACGAGCTGACCTTCTCTGAACTTCCTCAATGTCTTCCGACAGTCCCACCTGGTGAGGGTCCCACAAGGGGCAACAGTACTCCAGGAGAGGACGCACAAGTGTGATGTAGGCAGTCTCTTTGGTGGAGCTGGTGCATCTTCGAAGCGTTCTGCCAATAAAACGTAACCTTTGGTTCGCCTTCCCCACAATATTTTCTGTGTGTTCTCTCCAGTCAAAGTTGTTCGTAATTGTAGCTCCTAGGTATTTGGTAGAATTTACGACCTTAAGGTTTGACTGATTTATCGCGTAATTGTTCAGCGGATTTCTTTTAGTGGTCATGTGTATTACTTCACACTTTTCTTTATTTAGTGTCAATTGCCAATTTTTGCACCATGCAGAAATTTTGTCTAAATCGCTTTGCAGTTGCTTTTGATCCTCTGTTGACTTCACTAACCGATAACCGACAGCATCATCCGCGAATAGTCTAAGGGAGCCATTCAGATTGTCTCCTAAATAGTTTATAAGCACGAGGAAGAGTAGGGGACCTATAACGCTTCCCTGTGGAACGCCAGATATCACTTCTATTTTACTTGATGACTTACCGTCAATTACAACGAACAGGTAACATGCTAAGTGGTCTGTGGTGTGATTTCGCGTTTACTAAAGATGTGCCTTATATGGATGACGGCTATAGTAGTTCGAGTAGTGGAGAGGAACTCATGCTGTTGTACTCGGCTACAAACCGAACGCACTGGGTGCACCCCATCAACCAAAGACAGAAAAGTGCGACGAGTATCGTAAGCTAATGGAGGATTTGGAGCTAGATGATGACAGATTCACAACATAATTTCGGCTATCTAAACCTGAGTATGAAGAGATCTTAACATTGATAAGTAACGATATTAGTAGAAAAAACATGAACGGCAGGAGATTTATTTCGCGCAGAGAAAGAAAGGTACTATGCCTAAGGTAAGCCTTATACAATTTACTTTTTTGAAATGTTATTGTAGGTGGTTTATAATTGGGTAAAATTTCTTTCAAACATATAAACAATGTGAAGAGTTGGAACCCATTCCTTCCCCATTATTAACTTAAAATAATTTGTGAGTTTGATAAATAAAGTAGATAGTCAGCTAAATGTTAGTAATTTTTAAATAAACGCTGAATAATTTTCAAAAGTAATAAATATTTGTTTATATTTGAACTAGTACGATTAACAACTACTCTGAGCTACGTAACTGGCTCAGAAGACAGCACGTAGAATACTGGACCAAAGTTCATCATCAAAAACATGGCAAGGTAATGATGCCAAAGCCATGTTTTAAAAGAAGCTCTGCAATCCTGGGTGTGAACAGGAGAGATTAGACTCATGGTTGGATTGCTGACAGGCCATGGGAATTTCAAATAACACCTACGTTCAATGGGAATAACAGAAGAGGACCCTAAATGTAGGATCTGTGATGACGGTGAAGAAACTGCATCACATCTAATCTTCGAATGCATTGCATTGGAGAATAAAAGGCACAGCATATTTGGGACAACCAAACCCGCAGAAATTGTGTCTAATAAAGAACTGGTAAAGGAACTCCTTTCACTGTTCGAGGGCATTGGTTGGCTTTACTAGATATACAGGGAGCGATACCACACAATAAACTTAGTTTCGGTGCGGGCAGTGGCGGGTTAGACCAAGACTGTTTTGGCTTCCCTGGAAAAATCAGTCAATCAATCAATCTATCAACAACTACTCTACTTTGTTCCAGTTGCTTTGTTATTTCGCCTCATGCTGTGCCCTTTAAATTGTTGTCTCAATACTCCTCCAATCTGTATTCCACAGCAGTGGATGCGTTCTGACTGCTTCAATTAACTGCTCCATAACAAATAAAAAAAGCAATACAGCGTCTTGTAACGAGTTACAGCGCGAATCTGCGCGACAGGTGTAGTCACGCGCGCGGCGGGGTAGCAGTCCAGTGCGCATGCGCGAGGCCGCAGATGTCGACAGACGTTTTGAAAAGATCGGTCTCGGAGCGATCCCGCAGATTCGTCTGTCGACGTCTGTGTCGCCTGTGATGCTCTGCGAGGTGGTGTGAATTACACCATCTAAAACTATGGAAACAGTCTTTTGAAAAATCTGTCACGTTACGTAACGTGGCATAGTGTGACCGCGGTCTGAAGTGGCCTTTACGGTCAGCCAAGTGACAGTGCCCAACCAACCACAGCACAGTACCGGTTGTAGCCCTCCGCCGATGCCGGCTTCATAAGCGCACCGACGGAGTGTGAAGTAGAGTAGTTGTTTTGCCTTGGCCTAGCGCCATGTGTAATAGGGTTTTTTTTTTTTTTTTTTTTTTTTTTTTTTTTTTTTTTTTTTTTTTTTTTTTTTAATAAACCTGTTAGCAATTGTTAGGAGTTGTTGTCTTTTCTGCAAATCGCAGGACTTAACAGAATTGGCGATGAGGATAGGATCTTTGTCTTAGTAGTAATGCCGGCCTTAGAGGAATTTCTTCACTCCTTGACCGAAACTATACTCCACATACAAGCGGGGATCACAGGGATGGCGCACCACCCGCACTCCCCAACGTTGCAAGACGTAACCCACAGAGTAGATTCCATTGCCGGAAAATTGAGCAGTCTTCCGACGTTTCCCGCTTTCCGTCGTCAACTGTAGTCTCCTGCTGTTGTTACTCTTTGGACCTGCTAATAATTCAGTGAGCGGTGCTTGTAACGCGGCCATCCCTGGTAAATGACGACGGTAAAAATTTATTACACCAAGGAACTTGCGTAATTGCCGCAAATCTTTTGGTGGGGGCATCTTTTGTATTTGGTCAACTTTCTCATCCAACGGACATATGCCAGCAGCCGAGGGAATATGATCTAAATATGTGACATTATCTCTTCGTAATGTGCACTTATCTTCATTCACAATGATCGCGTATAAATTAAGTCTATCAAAGACAGCCATAAGACGCTTTTCGTGAAGTTCTGACGTCGCCGAAAACACCAAAATGTCATCTAGATATGCAAAAGTGAAGTTTAACCCTCTTAACACCTCGTCGATAAAGCTTTGCCATGTTTGGGCTGCATTTTTTTGTCCGAATGGCATGCGTAAAAATTCAAAAAGGCCAAAAGGTATTGTAACTGCAGTCTTAGGTATGTCCACTTTAGCTACCGCTATCTGATGATACGCTTTTTGACAGTCAATAACACTGAAGAAATTCACGCCTGCTAGTACGTTCGTAAAATCACGAATATTTGGTATCGGGTATCGATCGGGAATTGTTCGTGCGTTTAATTCTCTATAATCTCCACACGGCCTCCAACTACCATATTTCTTTTTAACCATGTGTAAAGGTGAAGCCCAAGGGCTGTCTGATCTCCTTATCATCCCTGTGTCTAACATACGATTGAACTCAGCTTTTGCATGGATGCATGGACTTATCTGGTGCTAATCTTCTCGGCCTGCAAGAAATTGGGGGGCCCGGTATCGTGTTTATGTGATTCACTGTTTTGTGTGGTACTAAATTTTGTACTGAAACAGGTAAATATTTATTTTGATCTGCGCTAATCATTTAAGTAGGTTTATATCCTTCAGTGCCTTTTTTTTTTTTTTTTTTTTTTTTTTTTTTAGATAACCAGATACAATTTCTTATCCTTTCCTACGCTGAGCCGTCCGAATATCTACAGTGATGCTATTTGCATAAGGAAAAACTGCTCCTAAAATATGCTCTGACACTTCAGCTACAACAAATGTCCATTTACAAACTGCATTAAATCCTAGGTCCAATTCTTTTACACAACTGCCATACGTTTGTATCGGCTGTTTGTTTGCTGCTGTGAGACAAATCAACGGATGTTCCCTACTTGTTCTACTCGACTGCACAGGTATGGTACTTACATCAGATCCAGTATCTACAAGATAATAACATGAAGTATTTACATCCTGAATGTAGAGCCGTCTGGACAAAGGTAAAAAAGAAATGTCTGTACTTACAATTATTTCCGTGTTACACACGGAGCGTACGTAATTGCAAGGAGGTGTACATTTAGCTGCTCGCTCACCAAACCTCCGGTGGCACCAACATAATTGGTCGATCTTCTCTTCTCCTCCGTCTCGTACGCGTGTGTCCTTCGCCGTTACCTTCCAGTTTTCAAATTGTTTTTGTAGTCCATCTACTTGTTCCTTTAATTGAAGGAAATGAGATTTTGTCTCCGGTTTACGTTCTTTGCTGATTGCTGCTGCTTCAAAGTGATCCGTCATTGATATTGCTTCCATCGACGCAAATGTACCCGTTGTCTTGATCGTTGAGAAAACTCTGTCGGCTAATCGAAGAGTGTGGATCATATCTTGACTGTCGTCTGCCGCTACAGCTGCTCTGACTGCCGAGGGAAGCTGTGATGCCCAAATGTAACGAAGCTTAACATTTGATAGGTCTTCCTCTGTTACTATACTTCTTAACCGTCGCCAGAATTCTGACGGAGATCTGTCGCCTCGACGTTCGTTTCTCAGTACCTGATGTATCCGTTTATCTAGAGGTTTGCTGAGTCTGTCTATTAACAACTGCTTAAGGTGAGTATATTGTTGCGTCGACGGAGGGCTTTTAATTGCGTCTTCAACTATTGTCGCAGCTCTGTAGTCCAAACCATTAATTGCTATCGCAAACTTCTCGTTATCGTCCGCAATCCCATTATGAACAAACGCTAGCTCTAACATGAAAAACCATAACTCCGGTTTCTCTGGAAGGAATTGCGGAGTGCGTACTTTCATGTGTGTTCTGAACCAATTCTTTTTATCTTCTCCACTATCTGCGCAATCTGCCGCGCGTCTCTCGGAAATTCGTTGGAGCGAATTACTCTGTTGTCGTCTCATCTCGTTACGCAAATCTTGCATGTGATTCCTTAACGTGTCTTGTAGCTGTGTTAAATCCAACACCTGGTTCCTCTCTACGTTGCGGCGAATTTACATCCTCCCGCGTATTTTCTTCTTCTTGTGCGTGTTGGTCAGTCTCTGGGGTCACCACATTGTAGCCGCTTCTTAGCATCATATTAAAAAAAAATTAAAAATAACGGCTTGTACTTAATACACTTTAATCACGTCAATACTAGAACAAAGAATAGAAGACAATAAACAACAGAAATTATATCATCATCAAAGAACAATTAAAGTTCATCATTAATGATAATCTTTGCCGTCGTTCGTCTGCACTGTACGTCATTCAGCTTCATATTAATCTTGTTGTTCCCACAACTTCGAAGCTTATGCTCTGAGCAGGAAGTTCATTCTCGCTTCAAACGATCGGAAAGAAGTGTAGTGGTTACAAGAAAGAAATATTGCTGCAGATATGTCAGTGTCAAAACTTCTTTTATATTTGCTCGTGAAACAAAATAAGCCTATTACACCCACATATGCGGTAGATGAAATCGCAAAGGAGCAGCGTCACAATGAAATAAATCTTCCCCATTTCACTGCCGTTTTAACCCTATAAAATTGGTATGGCATGACGTGAAGAATTACTTAAGGAATTACTTAAGTCTTTCACAATAATAGAGGTGGAAAAGCTGTTGCACAAAGCTGTTGCCAATGTGGCTGCTGCATCAAGGAAAAAAAAAAAAAAAAAAAAAATGGGGGGGGGGGGGGTCGAGCACGCTGAAAAACTGATTCGGGCAGCGCAAACAATGGAAGGGATCATAAACGGTTAATGATTTGTCTTGGTGATGAGGACGATTTTGGCAGTGACGACAACAGTGAAGATGGCGAGCTGGATGTGATTGTACCACTGTCGCAGTAAATTGGTGAGTGAAAAGCATTCTGACTATAAAACGTAGAGAGAGAAGTTACTATCTTGATTATTGTTTATTTCGTATCTGTCGTGATCCAATGCTAATTTTCTATATTACTTTACTCCGTTATTGAAAGCGTGTGTATTGTTGTGCTCTGGTCTTCATTAATATGCCGTTAATTAATTGCTGCTCAAGAACGAATTATTATATGCACTTTTATTCAAAAATGTTTGTTCAAATGTTTGTTAAGCTTATGGGACTTAACTACGGGGTCATCAGTCCCTAAACTTACAAACTACTTATGAACTACCTTATACTAAGGACGGCACAAATATCCATGCCCGAGGGGGGATTCGAACCCCCGACCGTAGTGGCCATGCAGACCGTGACTGGAGCGCCTCAGTCCCCTCGGCCACCGCGGTCGGCGCACTTTTATTGCTCAATAGCTTATATTTACGAGATGCAACTGAAAACCGTTTCGTCTGCTGTGTGTATAGAGGCTAGTGTTGCAACGTCACTAAAGCAGTGTAGCCAACTTAACTCGCCGTAATGCGAAACGTCAAGTGCAATGTTTCAGCGGCCTGGGTATACACATAGCGTCTTAACCGAACAAAAAGGGACCAAGTTAAAGTCAGCGATTAGTAGATTTTTCTAATATCATGTGACACTTCCACCTTAATGTTGAGGTCACAAAATCTGTTCTGCGCATCTGAATGCTCACCCCAGATATATTTCTGCTCTCTGCCTGCCACTAGAGATAATATACACACGCGAGTGACAAACTCATCAGAAATTCTCTGCTTTCATAATTGTTCGTTACAACATTGTGATTAAAATTTGCAATTACTTACTTTTGGTGCGGACTGCATTAAGATAAACACATCTTTTTTTGCAGAGACAATTTCACTTAGTTATAATCCGACTTCTGAATATGTAGTTCTGCTACACAACGTCGATTTCAACTTCATGCTTTATGAAGTAATCACTGCAAGACGCGAGGACATGTATTAGCTGAAACAGTGGCCAATGCTGTTAACACCGTTAAGACAATTCACTGGAAATACTATATTTAATGGAAAGTTCTATACAGGCGATCAGCTGACGCCATTCCTTCAACGATTACCCAGACTTACTTTATCGCACATTAACACCACCATGACGTCTTATTTAAACGAACATGAACTGCTCAGTTGATAGAATTACCAGACTTCTAGCATTCGTCGAGTTTTCGATAATAGGGAGCAGAGCCGGATCTAGGGGGGACAAAGGGAACAGTCGCCCCGGGCGGCAGAATTTAGAGGGCGGCAAATTTTGACCGACCCTTTTTTTTTTAATTTACAGAATGTATCTTTCTGGTATAATTTGATAAAATTAACTGACACAGAATTACTAAAAGTAAAATGACTGCAAGAAATACCGAAATCATTTTATAAAACTAAAATTCCTGGTTGCTGACTTCAGCGTTGCCCTGACACAGGTACTTCAGCTAATCAAACTTTAAAAACCTACTAGATATTAGCCAAAATGAGGGAGATGTTTCCGTTATTGTATAAATCAAATGCACAATGTTTATTAATTTGCATAGATTTTCTTTTTCAGATAAATGAATATTCACATTTCATATAAAGGTAATATTTGTAGAACAGGTGAACTTGAATAACGTTCCAGTCCTTATAAAAAAAAGTATTTCAGGTGCACACACTTCTTATTGAAAGTCAAAAGCATTAAGGATCTAGAGTCCTCTCTCGGTAGCGGTGGAATTCATAGACATCTACACAGGACTATTTAGCCGGCCGCGGTGGCCGAGGGGACTGAGGCGCTCCAGTCACGGTCTGCACGGCTACTACGGTCGGGGGTTCGAATCCCCCCTCGGGCATGGATATTTGTGCCGTTCTTAGGATTAGCTAGTTCATAAGCAGTTTGTAACTATACAAACATTTGAACATTTTTGAACAGGACTATTTATCTCCCATTCCATTCTCGAATAGCGCGTGGAAAGAAAGAACATCTGAATCTCTCTATTCGTGCTCTGATTTCACGTATTTATTGAGATGATATTTTCTACTTATGTAAGTGGGAGGCAACAATATATTTTCGCATTCGGAGGAGAATGTGGACGATTTTAGTTTCGTAAGTAGCCCACGACGCAGCGATAAACGCCTTTGTTCTAATGATTCCCATCCCAGATCCTGTATCATTTCCGTGACACTGTTTCCCGTGTATCACGACAATACAAAACAAGCTGCCCTTCTTTCGACTCTTTAGATGTCCTCCGACAAACCCACCTGATAAGTATCGCACACTGGGCAGCAAGACCAGATAAAACAAGAGGAATCTTACTGTATTATTGATGCTGTCCTTTTTCTAGCTAAGCAAGGAAGTCCCTTTAGGGGAACAAAAGAAGATGGTGATTCTGATGATCCACATAGTGGCAAATTTCTAAATGCAATTGATCTCATGTCATACTATAGTGTCCCCCTTCGTCTTCATATTGAACGCCACAACAAAGGCCAGATTAGCTATTTTTACAAAATATACAAGATGAGTTCCGTGACTTGATTACTGTCAAAATAAAACAAGATATAATTAAAGATATTTTAGATGCTAAATACTTTTCACTGATGTTTGACTGCACTCCAGATATCAGCCACAATGCGCAGATGACACAAGTAATTCGGTATGTCAAGTCGAAAGACTCAGAGGTTGTGGAAAGTTTTACTGACTTTTTTACAGTTACAGACAAAACAGGAGAAGGCCTTAGTCAAGAGATACTGCAAGAATTTGAACAAGATGGGTTGAGGGTTGAATACTGCAGGGGGCAGTCTCATGACAATGGGGCAAACAGAGCTGGAAAGTACAAAGTGGTCCAGTCAAGAATACTTCAGAAGAATGAACTGGCCTATTTCGTACAATGTGCTGCTCACTCTTTAAATTTAGTGTGAGCAAATTCAGCAGACATTCAGCAAGACTAGGTAATCTGCAAGGGTAGATATGGTTGAAGCTGTTTACAAGCATTTTCATAAAGATTTGAAGGCCCTGGAAGAAACTGAAACTTATAAATTGTCAACACCAGAAACAAAATCAGAGATAAGATCTATTTTAAAAAATATGAAAAAACTCAAATTCATTACTTTAACTTCTTTCTGGTATGCAAGATTAAAATAAATTGCCCATGTTAATTAGTTTCTGCGAAGTTAATACTTTACAATTGACAAAGCTGTTCGAAATATTCAAGAACTTTTGGGCTTTGTCAAAACTTCCCGGGATTCTTGTACCTCTGAAGCTATTTCTGAGGCCAAAGTGCTAGCAGAAGATAATGAGGTATCAACGATATTCTCCAAAAAAAGGATTCGAAGAAAGAAGAAAATGGCCAATGAGCTTTTTGAGGATGAAGTATCCAACATTCACAGAAAAATAAGGAATAATTGACAGAGCTTAGTACCAGGTTTCCCGCACTTGAGAAAATTGGTGCAAAAATTAGTTTTCTGTGTGGTGTGCAAATTCGAGAAATGGAAGTGGAGGACTTGAAGGCCAAGGCAGCGGAACTGGCAGAAGATCTAAGCGAGGAAGAACTTGAAGTTGAAAGTTTCAGACAACATGCGCTGGCAGTAGACAGAGCCTTGCAAGATTCCACTGCATCATCAACATTAAGTTTAATTTAGAGAAATAAATTGTTAGAGAGGTATCCCAACCTTACTACAGCGTTAAAATATATCTTACCATTATAGTTTCTGTTTCATCTGGAGAAAGAAGTTTCAGCAAGCTGAAACTAATTAAATACACTTGAGGGGCACTACTGCTTAACAAATCTGAGTATAATACCCATAGAGCACAAACGAGCTGCTTCTCTAAACTATGATGATATCAAAAACAGTTTTGCAACAAAAAAAAAATCTCGAAAAGCGAAATTTTGAATTGATTTTTGTACGATCTTGTAATATTTTTTTATGTTTTAAAATTGTTCTGTTTTCCTTTGATCTTAATTCAGTCAATAAAATAAGTTCATGTTGTGAGATTGTGACTTTTATTTAGAAATATGTAACCCAATTAGTGCCAAAAAGTCGATTTTTATGGGGGGGGGCTGAAAGAAGGGGCGTCAAATTTAAGCTTGCCCCCCTTGGCAAATGTCCTAAATCGGGTCCTGATAGGGAGCACTGTATACAGAATAAGTACATTGTCTCCAGTGCTACACTGTAACATACTAATACTTCAGCATACACTTACTGTGAGAGATAAACAGTTTAGTACTACACCATAGAACCGATACATGGTGCTGTTATTATTATTTCCATTTCTCATCTTAATGATAGAAGTGTTTTCAGAAGTTTACGCCAAACAGACAATTACACACCGCAGTCCTAGGTTTATTAACACAACCTAACATTGAATTTACATCGTTCCGGAGTACGGACTTAAATTAATTTCACTTTTTGTATAAGAATCTTTATGAAGATTCATCGTTTTTGGCATTGACTTCTACTTAAATTTGACATCTTGACTATGAGAACGGAGTTTATTGACAGACGGATCCAACAAGGATTCTGTTTTTGCTGACCTAGGTCCGGAACACTAAAAAACCATGATATACATAGGTCCCTCTTTAACAACCGTTGAGAAGCACAGGCATATTCCAAAGACACAGCCGCTTCTTAGAAAAAAATTAATTTACTTCCATCTAACTACCAATGCACTCAATGTACAAGTAGGTTCTGTGCACTGTGGCATCATTTTCAAATGCACATGATCACAAAAATATTACAATGGTTCAATCACATTAAACAGTAGTGTAATTTTTTGAAATTCACCACAACTTCTGAAACTTCACAGATGTTCTCCTGTGAACCTTTCATGACTAACACTCATTCTGAAAACATCCCTTTTTAGGCTGTGTCTAAGCCATGTCTCCAGCTCATCCTTTCTTCCAGGAGTGCTAATCCTGCAAGGTTCACAGAGGACTTCTGTGACGTATGGAAAGTAGGAGGTGAGGAACAGGCAAAGTAAAGTTGTGACGACGGACTGTGAAGCGTGTCGGGATACTTCAGACGGTAGACCGCTTGCCTGAAAAAGTCAAAAGTCGCAGGTTCGAATCCCGGGTGCAGCACACAATTTTTATCTGCCAGGAAGTTACATATCAGCGCACACTCCGCTGGAAGAACAATTGAACAGAATTGGTAGCGTGTTGAAAGGATCATATATGTTGAACAGTAACAAGAAAAAAAGAAGGGCGATGAAATGTAATCAAAGAAAATCAGGTGATTCTGAAGGAATTAGATTAGATAACGAGACAATACGGGTAGGAGATGAGTTTTGTTACTTCCGAAGTAAAATAACATATGATTGTCGTAGGACAGATGATACAGAATGCAAAATCACAATGGGATGAAAAGTGTTTCTGAAAAAGAGAAACTTTTTGACGTAGAATATTAATTTAAGTGTTAGGAAGACTTTTCTGGAAGCATTGGTGTGGAGTTTTGCTTTGTATGGTAGTGAAACATGGACGACAAGTAGTTCAGGCTGGAAGAGGATAGAAGTTTTGAAATGTAGTGTGATAGATCAACGCTGAAAATTAGGTGGGTAGATCACGTAACTAATGGGGAAGTAATGAACAGAATTGTGAAGTTAGGAAGAAAAAGGAATTTCTGGCATACCTTGATTAAAATAAGGGACCGACCGGTAGGATACATACTTAGACATAAAGAAATCGTAAATTTATAATTGGAGGTAAGTGCTTGGGGTAAAATTCGCCGAGGGAGACAAATACAGTAAGCTCATCAAAAGCACGTGATTTTCCATTCTTCTGATTAGATAAAGAGGCTCCCTTAGGATAGAGTAGGTTGGGGAGCTGCTTCAAACCAGTCTCCGGATTGAAGATGACGACAGCAACAACAACCTACTCTGCGCGACAGTTCGTACGCCGCGTGCATAAATGTGATTCTTCATGTGTCCTTATCTTGAGTATCATTGATCACAGAGATAATAGGTAAAGCTTTTTGGGTAGCCCTTGACCTAGTGATGATCTGTATACCTATCAGAAGAACTGACGTACTGTAGCCATCGTAGAGCACGAGGTGGAAGCCAAAGTTTTCGGCACTGGTTCTGCCATCTGGAAAGTAGGAGCAGTAGATCTTTGCACCGCTAGGTGGCGAGAGCTGCATATCTGATGAGTCAGTGTGCAGAGTGGCATTCAGCTGGGAGGACGTATTGTAGTCTTGTGTAGTTCGCGAACGAACTAGTTCGGAAGAGCGCTCATACAGGCGGACTACGCGAACTAGTTCGCAGATCCATCGCCTCTTAGTTCGTCCGCTCCTTTTCCGAAGACTGATGGGTAACAGCGAGAGGACGCGAGAGCGTGCAGAATAGCGTGATTGCCTCTTGCCAGTTGCCGGCATTTCGAGCTCAGATGCAGTTCAGCTGTAGTTTTAGTAGCGGTAGCAAAAGCCAAAACGAGCGGAAGAACTAAAATGAGCGACGTACTTCGCGGCCGAGCTGCGAACTAAAGTGAGCGCTCCCGATCGCGAACTATTATGCGCAAGTCTAACGTATTGCGTGTCCACAGTGATTTCCGTAATACTCTTGTGTTGGTGTGTCGCGATTTACGATGGATCCACGAACAGAACAACGCATGTGTATCGGATTCTGTGCAGATGTTGAGAGAAGTACCATAGAGACCCTTGCAATGATTAAACAATCGTCCCACTGGAAGAGCCCAGGCTCCCTAAGACCCAAAAAAGCAACACAGGTGAAGAACAAAGTGTACAGCATAATCAGCGTTCTATTTGTTACCAAAGAAATTGTGCACAAAAAATTCGTCACACCCAACCAGACAGTGAATTCCGCATACTACTGTGACATTTGGGAGGATGGTGGTTCAAATCCACCTCCGGCCATCCAGATTTAGGTTTTCCGTGATTTCCCTAGATCACTCCAGTCGAATGCAGGGATGGTTCCTTTCAAAGGGCATAGCCGCTTTCCTTCCCCATCCTTACCCAAAACTCCGAGAGTTTGCTCCGTCTCTAATGACCAAACTGTCGACGGGACGTTAAACCCTAAGCTTCCTTCCTCCTACTGTGACATTTTACTATGGCTCCGTGAAAATATGCGGCGGCGACGGCCCGAACTTTGGCGTCTAGGGAACTAGCTGCTGCATCACGACAATGCGCCCTGTCACATGTGATTGCTCACCAGGAACTTTATGGCAAAAAACCACATGGATGTTGTACCCTACCCACCGTAATAGCCGGATTTGGCACTTTGCGACTCCGCGCTATTCCCAAAACTGAAACTCAAGTTGAAAGGCCGTCGGTTCGACACCCTAGAGAGGATTTAAGAAGCATCGCAGGCAGTGCTAAACACCCTCAAAGAACAGGACTTCCAGAAAACATGGCAGAAGCGACGGGACTGGTGTGTGGGTAATGGGAACCATTAGTCCAAAGGTAAGGTTTTCAACATATGGCGGCATTAGTCCCAAAAATTTTGGATAGCACCTGATAGAAGGTAAAATTTAAACATTACACACTTCCTGCAGCCCAGCCTAACTGATCAAATCATTTTGTTTTTGTACATTAGCTCGATGATTTTACAAGTGATAAAAACCAGTATGTTACCCTAGATGACGAATGTTCTTCAGAGATGAGGGATTCATCAGGAGTACTCCAGCAACGTGCGTTAAAACTGCTGAAGTTTTCAATCTTCAAATGATCTGATGGACAGCATGAGTAGCATTATCCAGTTAATTCGATTAATTATGAAAATTCTCCTCAGAGATGATACATTATTTTCAAAAGAGATAGACTGGCTGGCCAGTACTTACCTTTGCGCTGTACCGCGATAGTTACACAAATGAAGAAAGAGAAAAAAAAGGGGTCGAAAAAGGACAAGCTTTCGGAACACAGTTCTTTCCTCAGGTGGGAGAGAAGGGAAGAAGAAAGGATGGGAACGGAAGGGAAAGGTAATTCACGACCTTGGTCATGAAGGTGGTGTTTCAGGAGTGTGGACGTCAGAGATACTGCATGTTCGTACTGAGCCAAGCCAGAGAGGATATATATAGCCAAAGAGGAAAGATCAAGTTATCCAGTTAATTTCTGATGATGCTGAGGTGTATGGGATGCTGTTGTAGCTAGTAAATGCAGGAGGATAAAAGGTGACAGACAAAATTTCTAGCTTGTATGATAGAGGGCAGCTTTAAATTTAAGTTAATGCATGAGTGGGAAATACAATTCGTAATATTCTAACTGCGGCATTAAGGGCAGCTGTGGGGACGACAGGTGGAGGACTTCGGTTTATTGAGACAATCTGCAGAACTGTCTGCATTCAAGCACATGTAGGATATGGCGGGGCGACAACTGACAGGTGCGACTTGTCAACCCACAAAACTTGGCACAACTATGCAAACAGGTGGAGCAGGCGTGGAATAATGTATCCCAAGACAGTAGTCCCAATCTGAATGATCGAATGGATGCCAGATTCAGCACTTTCATTGCCACCCAAGGAGGCTACACCACCTAATAATGTGTTTCAGCATTGGTGGACATTTCATTCTAAAATAATGCTAGAGCTATTGATCTGTAAATCTAATTATTTAATGTACGCTATATGAAATGTGTCAATAATAAAGGCTGGTGGGCAAGGGAGATTTTTGTCGACGTTTTTATGTTCTTCTGAGCCTGAAGCGTAATATTTGTAAGGACAATTTTATTATAGTATACCAGAACGCTGCTGTTTATGGTCTTCATTAAGATATATATATAATTAAGCTATAAGCTTATTACGGTGCCAAGGCCATTTAAAGTTATCTGCAATAAATCATGAAATGACATTAGCGCCGGCCGCGGTGGCCGAGGGGACTGAGGCGCTTCAGTCATGGTCTGCACGGCCACTATGGTCGGGGGTTCGAATCCCCCCTCGGGCATGGATATTTGTGCCGTCCTAGTTCGTAAGTAGTTCATAAGTAGTTTGTAAGTTTAGGGACTGATGACCCCGTAGTTAAGTCCCATAAGATATACAAACATTTGAACATTTGACATTAGCGAATTTGTACAATTTTTTCTTTCTTTCTCTTTAGCCCTTTTCCCGCACATTCAGGGTCGCCTTTGGTTATTAGGATTTGGCATGTTAATGTTGACGAGGTGGCCAGATGCCCTTCCTGCCGCCACCCCATGCCCCCTGGGAGAGAATGTGTACCCCAAATGTCTGCATATCGTGTTATATGTATGAAAGTGTTTAATTAAATGTTCGCGAATCGATTAACTGAGGTGGGACTTGGGGACCAGTCTGGTATTCACCTAGGCGAATGTGGAAAACCGCCTAAAAACCACACTGAGGCTGGTCGGCACTCCGACCCCCTTCGTTAATTTGCCAGGCGGATTCGAACCAAGGCCGGTACGCCTCCTCATCTCGAAAGTGGTGCGTTAGACCACACAGCTAACCGAGTGGGTGAATTTGTACAATATACTCATTAATTTTATTACATGTCTGATTAATACTTATGTCCATAGTTCATCTTTGACGAAATTTTTGTCACATATATATGTTTGATATTTTATCTAGATTAATTGCTATTTATGCAACATAAAGATCTTGCTGATAAACATCTCTCGGGTCTCCAGCTGGGTGGCAGTGTTGATGGACTGCGACATTTCGGGCAGTGTCACACTACCCATCTTCAAGCGAAGGTGGGTAGTATGACACTTCCCAAAACGTCGCGATCCATCAACGCCACCACCCGGCTGGAGATCCGAGAGAGCTTCATCAGCAGTATGCGCCGAGAAAGCCTGCAGTCGCAGATTAGATGTTCTTGTTATTTTCATGTCATATAATTTGACCCTTTTGGAAGAAATTGAAATATATACACATACACATAATTACCCAGATAAAATTTAAATGAACAGATGGAATTAAAGCATCAAAACTTTATTAAAAATTTCATCACAATTTTAGAATGTCAACAGACGACAGAATAACAACAAAAACACACAACCCTATGCAAGGAGTATCCAATACACAAAACTATTGATATGTAAGAAAACATGTAAGATAGATATAATCTACAACATGCAAATAACAAGAAGAACTAATGTTGCATAAATAACAATTAATCTAGCTAAAATATCAGACACATATATTTGACAGCAATTTCATCAAATATGTATAATGGACATAAATATTAATCAGAACGTAATAAAATTAATAAGTATATTGTACGAATTCACAAATGGCATTTTATAATTTATTGCATATAGGTTGAAAATGACTTTGGCGCCTAAATATGCTTATAGCTTAATTGTATATATCTTAATAAAGATATACTATACTATACTATATTATACTATACTATAATAAAAAAAGTTTCCTCACTTTCACGTCATGTAATCAAAGTGGAGTGTGCACACAACAGATGACAGTCACTGAACATGTTTCCAAGTACAAGTGTCATTTGTCGATTTGGATTTGGAAGAAATGGTCATTACTTGTGAACTCATGAGACTTAAAATAAAGTAAAAGAGAATATCGTGTACTTTCTGTTGTTTCAAAACTTCCTCCTTATTAGCCTGTCACTGCAATGCTACGTAGTCTTTGGCCTTTTTTTAATATATTCAAAAGATTATTGAAAGTTATTGATAGCAGCTGAATATTTTCAGTGAATTACTTGTATTGAGGTGTTCAAGTGCTCCTACTGTACTAGAAGTACGGATTCATTGTTTATATCACTGTTGCATTTCGTGGATTACAGATTTTTCCTTTCACAATTTATCAGGAACAGTTACATAATAATAAATTGTATGCAATTTTCTGAGAATTACTTTTATCCATACTGTGATATCACAACATTTTTATGAGTTGTCTTCTTTCCTGTACGATCCTCCACATCCTTATACATGGTTCTACTTCCATTGGATGACTCAATAATATATTTCTCATTTGCCTTTATTTTTGCCTGTATTTTCAAGGAGTTTGAAATTCTGGAATGCTGTTTATTTTAGCAAACTCAAAAGTTCCTGCTTCCTTTTGCATGAGACCCTAATGGCTGTGTAGGATATTTACATAATTCAATCAGTCTGTCCTAGAAAATACATTCTTTTTTGTAAAAGCTATATTAATTTCATAGCAGAAAACATTCAAAAAATTTCCATTGTTTTATACACTTTTGCCAAAGATTGTTTGCTGATTACCTACTGGTTGTATTTAACACTGTTGCGATGAACTCCTTTTGTAGGTATATGTCTTGTAAATTTTAGAAATTAGGTTTACAAGAATGGTTAGTAATTATAATAAATGGTTACAATAGCCAGTATCATTTTTCAACTTCATCAAAGAGAACGTCACCTTCACATATAGTCATGTTATGCTTGCATGTGTCTGTGTTGACAATTGGCAAGAAAATGTCGAGCAGAGAATGCACGGAAAGTGTCAATTTTCTCAGCTGTGCGTGTGCAGGTATCAAAACCTAGCGACGCAGTGACAGTTTTGTCATGGGCTTGTTTGCGGTTAGGCAGATAAAAATGTCAGCGCATTGTCATGTCGCAGTGTGCGTGCATCTCCATACGTATCCACAGACTTGGCAACAGTGACAAAATAGTAATGGTGACAAAACTCACCGATGCGTGCTAGCCCTAAATGTTGAGAGAATTTGCTGGACACACTGGACTCGCATTCAGGACAGTGGTTCAAATACACCTCCAGCCATACAGATTTAGGTTTTCTGTGATTTCACTAAATCACTCAGGACAAATGCCGGAATGGTTCCTTCCCCAGCTGTACCCAAAATCCGAGTGTTAGTTCCGTCTCTAATGACCAAGTCGTCGATGGGACGTTAAACCCTAAACTCAAAATTACTAAAAATTTCCGGACTATTATGCCGTGGTCTTAAGGATTTATTATGCAAACCCAACGTTTCATCCCTGAATGCTCGCAAGCTAGGATGTGCATCGAACATTCAGAAGTGCCACAATCTCCCTTGAAAATGTCTGGGACGAAACGTTGGGTTTCCATAATAAATCCATAAGACCGGAAATTTTTAGTAATTTTGACCTTTCCGGCTGTGAAAGTTTACATTTTACAATAAACCCTAAACTTCCTTCCTTCCTGTTGAGTGAATTGGAAAACTCTAAGATTGTTGTTGTTGTGGTCTTTAGTCCACAGACTGGTTTGATACAGCTCTCCAAGCTGTCCTGTTCTGTGCAAGACTCTTCATATCCGTATGAGAACAGCAACCTACATCCATGTGAGTAAACTTACTATATTTATCTCTCGGTCTCTTTCTCCGATTTTCACCCCACACACGTCCTTCTAATGCTAAATTGACAATTACGTGATGTCTTAGAATGTGTCCCACCAATATATGAGTAAGGGAAGTTTTTCTTTGTTCTTTTCATTGGTGAAATCCGTTTTTTTTCCAAAAACTGACCTAAATGTGATAAATCAGGCGTTAAATTTGACTGTTAACATCAAAAGCGGAGACCTACATAAGAGCTTGATATCAAATTCGGACACTTGTTGAATGAAGCAGTGATCACCAATGGGAACACGGTATATGACCACATGACCTCGAAAATCACACATGGCGACAGTATGTGCCAGGTACTAAGACATATTAGCCCGTACTTAAGTTTTTCAGTAATTTTTTATAGTATTATTACTATTAACCATCATAAAGCGAGTAAAATGGAAGATAATATATCACAAGCATCCGAAGGAAAAGCTAGGAAGCGGTTGAGACAACCTGAAAAGTGGAAAAAAAAATTGAAAAGACGGAAAGGTAAGACTAGCTTGTAATCTACACTGTTCTACTGTAAGGTGTGTTGTACGAAATTATCACTTGTTGGAAAGAAGTTCGATGTCAGAAATGACGTAAGGATGTTCACGGAAAAATCTGGCGACCGTCTCAACAGACCTTATGATAATAATTTTAGAGATTCAGTACCATAACATTTCATTTTGCATATAAAATTAAAAAGATTATTATGATTATTGTAGTTTTTATTTTTCCAATATGTAATACAGTTCAGAATTTAATATTTTCCACTCTACGTTGATATTCCCATAATTTCCCAGATTATACGCCTGTAAAAGATTCTCGTCAGCAGTAAGCGAATCTCTATCAAAAACGCACATCTGAAAGCGTGTTCACATCAAAAGCGGACACCTACACATTTTGGTTTCAAAGACGGATATCTGTATTTTCAAACACAATTTGAAAGTGCTTGAGTATTCCAATTGATATTAGCCACTTCCAAGTACAAATCCTTGAGTATTAAAGTTGATAATGCTCAAATCAGCTAATAAATATATTAGTTCTACGTTTTGCAATAAAAAATGACGTTTATCTCAGTTTCTGGCAAACGTCAGATATCCGTCTTTCATAATAGGCTACTGATATTTCCTCTTTTAGCCAAGATATGTCAGATATTTCTTTTCTCTCCAATTCTGTTCAGTACCTCCCCATTAGTCACATGATCTACGCATTAATCTTCAGCATTCGTCTGTAGAACCACATTTCAAAAGCTTCTGTCATCTTTATTGTCTGAACTCCTTACTGTCCATGTTTCACTCCTGTACAATGTTACACTCCAGACAATTGCTTTCAGGAAAGATTTCTTTACATTTAAATTAATACTGGATGTCAACAAATTTCACTTCTTCACAAATGATTTATTTCCCATAGCCAGTCTGCATTTTATATCTTCTTTAATACTGCCATCAGAAGTTATTTTGCTTCTAACCGCAACTTCTGGAGATAATTTGATTTTATCCTGGTTGGCGCCTAGTAAAATCTAAACCGCCATTCTAGTTCTTCAGGAAGGACGTCAGCATCGAATTGGCTTTGGCATTCGTCTACTCATTGGCACTGTACATTCTTTTTCAATAAATTAATTAATGATTCAGCGTTCATTTTGTGACCAGAAATGACTTATCAAAAATTAAGCTAGCCCTAGAAATTTTTTTAATTGTTTCTTTGTCCTAGTTGTGGGAGTACTTTTTATTGCACTTATTTTAGCATTGTCAGGAAGTATTCCGTTTTCATTCACTAAATGACCAAGAAATTTAGTTTTCTTCATGGCAAAATGAGATTTTTGTAAATTTTCCGTTACTCTTGACTCTTGAAATGTTCTCGACAACAGTCAATTAAGTCTACATGCTTTTCCAATGTTGAAGTAGTGATCAATTTATCATCTACAAATAATGTCAACTGGTTGCGTAATTCTGGTCCTAATATAGCATCCAGTGGCAAAATGAATATATCTGCACTCAAGTTCAGACCAAAGGGCATGACTTTGAATTGGTAGCTACACCCTTTGTATAAGAATGCAATATACTTTCTGGTTGTACGTCTAATCCGATGTGCCATTAGGGCGTTCGTAAATAAATAGTTGTAAAATACCTGGCTTCATGAAATTGTTGAATAAGTTCATCAATTTTCTCTGGATGCTTCAATACCTGTACTATAACTGTATCTATCATTCTTGCATCAAGAACAATCCTAACCTTTCTGTCGGTTTTTGGCACTACTAGAAGTGGATAATATAATTTTTACTCAAATACCACAAATTGTTGCATGAGTTGCTAAAATAGGCATATACTCTACTTCTTATTTCGGATCTGCTTCCTCAGCGAAATCTTGTAGCTTAGATTACCCATTGTTATACCGAAAACAGGAAAGACTGGCGTTACTGCCCTCCTAGCTTCAAAATTGACGAATTACTTGGGGCTCAGATTGGTTGTATTTAGTTAAAATTGTCTTGTTTAATTTGATTACAATCTTCGGACAAATCAGTGCTTATTAGGGGATTATCTCTCCAGTTCTGATTTTGTGAATAATTGTTTTCTGACCTATCCTGCTGGTTTTTCCATGGTTGGGTAACTTGATTAGAATTCACAAGTCTTTGCAAATTCCTTGTCTGCTTTTTGGGTATTGCCATACCTTGGATTTTTTCAGGGAGGTTATATCTGTGGTTATTGCCATTTGCCCTGTAACCACTTGCAAAATTCTTGTTTTTGTTCTGTAAATTTCGATCATTAGTTCTGTTGCCATTTCCATAACTATATATAATACTGATTATTTTCTGTCCTGGATATTTCACCCGAATTGCTTCCAATGGATGAACCTTATTTGTGTGGTGTATGTACTTCCAATTTCTTCTTGGAGAAGGTCAATAGAATCTGTAGGAGACATGAAGTCTTCCAAGTTCTCTTCTTTGGATAGAATAATTTTTCAAGAATTTCCATAGGAAGTTTGGATTTTAGTATACATAAAATACTCTTATGATCCAATGGTTCATCCCAGTATCTTGTTTCATTGATGTATTTTTCAAAATAAGGACGTAAATTTCCTTTTCGGAATGTAATGGGCCCAGGGTAAATGTACCTCTTCAGCCTTTCCTGAATTCCCTTCAAATGTTCAAATGTTTGTTAAGCTTAAGGGACCTAACTACGGGGTCATCAGTCCCTAAACTTACAAACTACTTATGAACTACTTACGAACTAGGACGGCACAAATATCCATGCCCGAGGGGGGATTCGAACCCCCTACCGTAGTGGCCGTGCAGACCATGACTGGAGCACTTCAGTCCCCTTGGCCACCACGGCCGGCGAATTCCCTTAGACCAATATTTGCTAAGAAACGAACACTGAAACTCATCATAAGACCAGCATTTGCCTGTAACATCAGTAACCCATAAGTGTCCATCTCCCGCCATAGTTGATCTTTTGTCTGCCTTTCCAAGTGAACGGAAGCACACCTCTAAATCGTCTTATGAATACCAGTGGATTTAAAGATTTCTTTTCCAGGAAAAACACCTGAAACTGTCTTCTGTGTTGTAACTTTTTCTCTCCTCAGATGAGTCTCTCATAATGTACCAGATATCTTGTTTGTCTCTCATATGGATCTACATGATAATTACTTTCCGGAGATTGCCTTTCTTCTGAATAACTTGATACTGAATGTGGACTACACTGTCTCCGTCGGTATTTATAGAGATCATCTGGGTATTGATCACGATGTCTCTCCTGTAATTCATGAATCTGTTGTGCACATTGTTGCATATCGTTTGCAACTTCTGTTTTGAAATTTTTAAGCTCTTGTGTAACTTGTTAACTTGCCTGTTTTATTTCTGCTTCAAAAATCTGGTATGAACTAATTCCGTTTGCTTTTTAATTATCTACAGCTTCCTTCACTCCTTGATTGATTGTGACTATGACATACTGCTCTTTCTGCTCAGCCCAGTCATTTAGTCGGTGGCAGAATTCAGCTTGTTGTACGAATTGTTCTTTAAGCACTCCTTCTGATACTTACATGGATAATTTAGTCACCTCTTCTCGTGAAGGTATACCGTCGACTGTTTCAGTTAAGGTCTTAACTTGATTTTTTAACTCTAACTGGTCAATAGGCAGTTTTCCTACAGTGTGGGATAAGTTCTGTGCCGTATTTATAACTTCCTTTTGTTCTTTGACCTCATGATTGACAACATCTGTCATTATTTCCCGATCTTCCGTTAATTTCTTTACCGCTCTGATAATACTAACATGCTGCTGTAATATCTCTGATTGTGTTGACGAAATTTTTCTCTGTTCCTCTGCAAGCATATTTACTGCAGTGGCGACTTTGATTTATTAGTTAAAATCATGACTGCGGCAGAAACACTGTTTTGCTCATTTAATAATTTTGATTTTTCGGTAGATATGGAAGTGAAAGTTGACATAAAAGTCCTCATCTAATTTAATAGTTCTGCCGTTGGGTCTACTGATATGTCTGAATTGGGTTGCACAACTGGTGCTTCATCCACATCCTCGTCTGAGACATGAATATTCTCAATATTATTCTGGGACATTCTTACTACCAGACTTTATATGAGAAAGTTTCGACAAGAAAATTCGTACTAAATATCTAATCACTAATACTGAACATCTCAATATACAATGCCTAAATCAAATGAAAAACGTGTATGCTCCACAACACGAATTATCTTAACACATCTGTTTTATTCCTAGCACTGACATAACACTTGCACGATACAATATACTAGTAACTACTGGAAATTGGCAAGATATGTTAATACTCACTTCAGTATTAAAAATATAGTTCACTCTGGGTGGCACTTGAAACTATAAATACAAGCCCTTTCCATGTCTGTACTTAGGCCTGTCCTTAACAATGTCTGGTAAAGTCAGATTAAGAATTAACCGCCAGTAAATTTTACGGTCAGAGTAAACTTCTAGTAAATGCGCTTTGGTTCTTACCATCTAATTGTTAAGTTTTACTGATAGTTAACAAATCAGCACAGCATTTGAAGCAGTTGGTAAACATGTTTGTTGCAAACGTAATATCGTTTATAGGTCGTTTTCAACGTTTTGAAAGTTTTTGTGAAGGAAATTCATCTTATACGTTGTTTGAACGATGACGAATAGTAAACAGAGGATATGCCAGGCTGAGATTCTACTTGAAATTATAGAAGAAGAGCGTCATATAATTGAAAATAAGAAAATCGATTCTGTAACATGGGAGCAGAAAAGCAAAATATGTGATGAAGTGGGTGAACTGTTTGAAGCTCTGAGTGGGTAAAAAAGCCCTGTAAAAATTTAAGGGACATTATGAAAACATAAATAAGAAGGTTGAAAAGGAATTAACTGAAGAAAAGAAAGAATTTTTCTTAACAGGAAGGGGTAGTAGAACAGCCACAAAGCATGACAAGAAGAGGCCTACAGAAACGCTACTGCACTTAATGAGTACTACCGCTTTTGGACTGAATAACCGATATGATGGAGATGCTGTAGATTAGTTTATTGTCACAATTCAACTTATTGTAGTCAGTTATTTCATATTGTTGTTTACATATGTCACTTTCTTTTTTACTTGCATTGCTTATAGAAATCATCATTTTTCTGTAGGTAATTTCGTATCAGATGTAGTTTTATCTCTCTGTGCCACTGTTTAGTTAAAGTCTCGTGCCAGATGTAATTGTTTGTTACGACTAATGGCTGTAACTCACCCACAGAACACAGCAAAGAGTTAAATTTCAGTTCATGGTCCGGCGGCCTCATATGGTAATGTTGGCAACAGATGCTGAATACCGTCAATAATGTGACGCTGCCATTACCCAATCTCGTGGGAATGCATATATTTTGTCATGAAATTTTCGTTTTACGAGAGAAATCATTTTTTCTGAGCGGACAAGGGTACATACAACAACCAGTCAAGGCAAAGCTTATTTCCCGTATTATTGATATTGCCAACATAACAAGCCGCGAGCATTACAGAACAAATAGGCTGTGGTAACAGGAAAGAAACAGTGTGGGAATGCATATATTTTGTCATGAAATTTTCGTTTTACGAGAGCAATCATTTTTCCTGAGCGGACAAGGGTACATACAACAACCAGTCAAGACAAAGCTTATTTCCCGTATTATTGATATTGCCATCATAACAAGCCGCGAGCATTACAGAACAAATAGGCTGTGGTAACAGGAAAGAAACAGTGTGGGAATGCATATATTTTGTCATGAAATTTCCGATTTACGAGAGCAATAATTTTTTCTGAGCGGACAAGGGTACATACAACAACCAGTCAAGGCAAAGCTTATTTCCCGTATTATTGATATTGCCAACATAACAAGCCGCGAGCATTACAGAACAAATAGGCTGTGGTAACAGGAAAGAAACAGTGTGGCGAATGGGGATTTGGGTGTGACGGGACACTTGCAGGGCAGTGTCCTCTACAGTCGGGCTGGTCACTGTGTCCTCGATGGTGGATTGGTCAACGTGTCTGCCTAGTAAGCAGGAGACCCCGGGTTCGAATCCCGACCGGGCACAAATTTTCATTCGCCTCACTTTGGTATTCCATCTAAACCTAGCACAGTGAAGCCATAACTATCGCAAATTACGATTTATTTCATAACAAGCAAGGCTGCCAGGGCGGAAAACAAAATTTTATCTAGTTGTAGCGGCACAATTTGCTGCTACTTTCGTTGTGACGAACTGATTATAAAAGCTGCCTGAAATACCTTTTTTCAATACAATACATCAAAATGCCGTATTTCACCTTATAGTGAAAATATTGTTTTTATCCTCAAACCTTCGAAATGTGGCAATGAAAAGGTTATCTAAGTATGTGATTTACTTTCAGATAGTGAGAAATAAACAGCTGGTGAGTCTACAAAAACTTGCAGCCTCACTGAGGTCAGTAACGAGTCACTAACCGAACCCTTGTCATTGAAATGATGGGAGCAAAATAGAGAACACATATGGTCGTCCTGATCACCTGCACACCTCAAATCTGTTACAAGTCCTGAACTAGCGGTTGAGGGTGGGACCAAGGGGGAAAAAAATGAAATTTCTAATAAGGACGCTTCTTACACTATAAACGTTGTATGCACAGGAAGAAATGGGCACTAAACAGAGAAATGAGTGGGAAAGAGAAAGTCATGAGTGGGGGCGGTTACAACATTAAAAGAAAATAGAATTATTTAATATAATAAATTTGAAAATGGACACTGATTGTATTAATTAATAATATTTTTATTTTCTAACAACTTATTGCTGCATTTAATTCTTTTAATATAATATATACAAGTACAAACATCAAACACTCTGTTCTGTTATAGCAATATGTGTGTTCACAGTTTGGGAAGCAGTGGCTGTGGTAACACCTATAAAATCACCATGTGCAATTAGCATGGTTCCTAGAGTGTAAAATCGCCAAGGTGGGAAGGAGTTGATTACTAGGAGACACAGCATAAATCCTGAAATGGAAATGTAATGAATTGTCTTTATTTTTATCGAGTATTCTTTAATATTTTAAGGAATAATTAAGAAGAGCCTTAAAGAACAATTACTACAAAATAAGAAATATCCTTTGTGTTTTATGTCGAATCTGATCACATATAAGACATGGATTTGGTAAAGAGTTCATTTTGTCAGGCGGAATCGCTTGAAATATTCTTGATTTTTCATCATTTCAAAATAGTATGTTCTTCTTCTGTGTATCGTAATTTACCATCATCGCTATTTCAGAGTCACTTTAAAAGAACTGAATGTAATTCCTGTTTCCCATTTGTTACTTTAACCTTACAATACGCTTCCATTAAGACTATACTGGAGGATAATGGTTCGGTAAAGATAACTGCTGGATAACAAATAGTTTACGGAAAGATGCTTCTTAACTGGACAGTCTAAAATCAAACTGTCGATTAAGTCACCGTAAAAGTTTCTGTAAACAGTTTACTGGACGTTGTAAGAATGGGTCTTAATATAGTAACATGACATGTCATTTTGTCAATGGTGACTGTGACCGTTAGTGGTGTATTGGTTTATAGTGTATTTCGGTTCTTGCCTGTGTTCATTTTCAAAGACCTTTGGTGATCACATCTAAAATAATGTCATCTGTGCTTGAATAAGAAGAAGAAAAGAAGAATAGCTTAATCATACTATACAGACAGAGAGTCAGCAGTTTGCACATTGAACTTTCTGGTTATCTATATTGAGCATCTTGTTATCGATGGAATTCTTGTTCAGCTATAGCTAGGAGAGGAATGGGTGTGCATTATAGAACTATCTCTCGTGATCACCTATAATAGCAGGAGCATCAGCGTGCTGTTGTGATGTCACTTGTTGACTATAAGTTTATTAAATCGACGCATCTGAAGCCTTTTGGTGGTCTCTTTGCTCGTTATAGTAAATCTCCGACTTGTTTTAATAAACAAATCCCGGATGAAAATAAACTCAGTGAATGCATGAATTGGAACCTTTCTCAATGAATGCATGAATTGAAAGCTTGCTCTGATGTCATTTCTCTGCATAATTGTTCCCAGTAGGCTTTCAGCAAGCCTGTCATGGCCGAGATAAGATGTGAAATTACACTCCCTATATGCTTGATCCTGGAAGAACTTACAGAATGATCAGAGGTGATTGTTAGAGCTATAAAAGTGGTAGTTTACAGGAGCAAAATTAGATATGTCCTGAAATTCTGTCAAATTACTGGTTGGAAAAAGAAATTAAGGACCTCCACATGGATTTGAAATATCAGTTTAAAATCAGAGTGGGTGTTAATAAAACCACATCAAATAAAAATATAGAGTGTTTTGTCTTGAGTGTAAAATTGCAGTAGCTACATTAATAGCTGCAGTACATGTGGATCATACATGTTTGGATGGGAAGAAGATGATACCGGTAACATTGCCCTTCTCCTTCATGTTAATCAAGTCAACTGCATTTCCAGTCTGTAAGCATGTACCTGTCATTGCATATCCAGACAACTCAGATATGTTGGTGGGTGTTGTTGATGCTTCTTGGTGTTGAATGATAAAGAAGCTACCTATGTAGCAGAGGAAGAACTTTCACTTACTTCATCACAAATCTCGATGTTGAATGATGAAGAAGCAACCTAGATAGACGAGGAACTTGTATACTTGTGCTACTTATAATAAGCATAACTTAATCACTATCATCTTGTGTGCATTGATAGTGACTTGCTTATGAGAATGTAAAATTAATTTTAATTTGAAAGAACGAAAATAAATGTAATATTTTTACCATTGATTCTCTGTGTTATTTAGCCTCTTCTCCTGTATTTGTTTCTATGTTAAAGTGTTGGGTATCTTTGTTGATGGTCTAATATCACTGTAAAATAGTTCTCGTTTATTTGCTGTCTTTTGTAATAAATGTATACTGACGTGTTATCGATAAGCATGCATATGTTTGGTAGAAGGAAAAGATTGCATTAATGTGTCTTGCAGCCCACTTTAGATTTTTATTTTATAACTTTTTGCAAACATTTCGGACCAAAATAATAAACAAAATAATAAAAAATTCTGATAATATGATTACGACTCAACTATTGTGGTAATATCTATGCATGCGACATGTAATATTCATTCTGACCGCCAAAATTATATGATATTTGATTTTAGCTTTGACATACATACTCTTTTTTTTAATTTTTACCTCTTTGAACTATCATTTTAATATGTCTCCCACATTTTCATTTTATTTTTCCGTGAAAATATTATCACCTGTCTTGCCTTGGTAGTTCAAAGTTTTTTGCCTGTACTAATTACAAATGACTATAGATGGAACGAACGTAGCATACATTTGGCGTTCGGATGAGTGACTACAACCTGGATGGAACACAGCGTACATTTGGCGTTCGTAAATCAGTCATGTTAAAGGAAGCTTGTTAATTTCAAATAACTGATCCTGGCAGGAAACTGCCAGATAAAAGAAGTTTGTTAAATTTAAAATAACGAATCGTGGCTGGAAACCGCCAGATAAAAGAGCTGCAGTTATTTAAAACTAACAAGTCCTAGCAAAAGGGATCCAAGATAGATTTGTGCAACTGAATACATGAGGTTTCCTCCTGGAAGCAGAGGGAAACCATAATAATAAAACGGATCTGAGATTAAATTCAGAGAAGGGAAAATTTAATTAAGCTGATTTATTGCCAGTTCACATGGAAATGGGGGCAACGCCGATTTTAAACACAATAAAAGTGCATCCCACTAATTTCCTAGGTACTAATTTTGTTCACACACCAAGAGCGGTCAGATAAGCAAAAACGAGGATGTAAAGCATATAAGAAACAGGGGGATTGGTAGGACATGGGACACAATCATTCACAAGCGCGTAGCTGTGACACTTACTCTCACAGAAGACTGCAACATGAAATACAGCACAATGCACAACCAGGCAGATAAGCCGAATCTGCCAAGTTACGATATTCAGAACCACATGCACTCTGTTCCACTTCCAATACCCAGAAGGGGCCACTAAATTTCACACAAACCTTACAATCGAGTGAACTGATGACGGAAGCAAGGATTATATCTGTTGAGGCGGCATAGCGAAAGGAAAGGCAAGAAATACAACCTACCGAAAGTTAAACACCACGTGGGCACAAGATGTAGAAAATCTGACAAATTCAATAAATTGTAAAAGAAATAAACTAAGTATCACGTTTAACTATTCAATGGACGCGGAAAGGTAATGCGGAAATAGTAAGAGGTTGCATTATTTCAACACCTGAAGGGCTGGAAAACGTTGAACAAAGAGTAGATCTTTGTTCCATGTGCCATAACGGACACCAAACTAAAACTCACCAGTCATCATTTGCCGTTTTAACAGAAATCAGACAAAGTCACACCGGAAAACATACACGAGAGGAATACGCCACATTCCCGAGAATAACATAATTCACACACTCCTAAAGCACACATAACTTATTACTGCTATAAAGCGTAGCATGAACCTAGCTGTGGCTTACCATTTAGACCATACGAACATCTTACCGCGGCCGAAACCGGAGAGAGAGTGACGACACCACTCCGATACGTACGAATCCTCGCGCCAAAGCTCCCAAAGAGCATGGTGGAGACATACCGTACTCGCGCTAAGAGTCTAGCTAAAGTGAAAATAGAATCTAAAAAGTGCAAAGCCTCTATAACTTCAAAGGGAGGTGAGCAAACATTGGAATAAATGAAAAGAGGCAGAGAGCCGTCTTTCAATGTGACATCCCTCACCCCAAAATATCTTTTGCGTACGCCATCTTACTTTCTCTACTTCATGATTTTCTTATTATAACTCAAGCGCTATCATTTCAAAGTAATGGCGCGCTGAAAATTATCAAAAACACATCATTCTTAGGGCAATGAAATATAATCAAATGTTAGTTAGTTAACACCTGCCATCGATGGTACGAGAATCATGGATTAATCTCGCAGCTGTTCGCCATAGTGTAACAGGCGAGAAATTAGTTTGTGATATACGAACATGTTAGGTGGTGGTTCGGAACTTGCTAGGGCATGGTGGCTCAGTGCGCTTGGTCAAAGGCTTGCCAGCATGGTAGGTCGATACCCTCTGTAACGAGGAAACTGAGTTATCTGAAACGATCGAAATAGGACAAAACAAACCAACATCTACAGGTACCCATTCAAACCGAAGAACCAATGGAAAGAGAGAAAACGAAAGATGGTTCAACTAACACCATCTGAAGTGAAGGTCTGTGCGCTCCCCTGCTATGTCACGCAGAGTAGGTCGCAATCGCTTAGCTCACTGGCTGGCCACTGTGAGGCAGTGGGCTGTGCCCCATCAGCTATGCGATCACAACCTACTCTGCTTGACGTGACGTGGCACGGCAGTGCACAGGGCTTCTCTTTAGGTGCTGTTGGTTCAACGCCATCTGTAATAAAAAAAACTGAGTAAAATTCTCAACAAACAACCCAGAACGAATGTGAACAAACGATCGCAAAGCATCGATCTCACTGAAGAAAAGAAATATATAACCGCCACAGTCAATTTTTTTGGCCCATCTTATTTTTCCTCTTGCTTCCTGAAAGGTTCTTTTAAACTGAACACAATTATATTCTTCAAGATTCTGAGTTGTCCGAAGGTGACAGCGCTTTCTCTGAAAAGTGCATTTGTTCTGTTTTGAGAACATACCACGAAAAACATAACAACGAATTGTAAACATAGACTTTTTTATAACATGTACGTAAACTGGGGAGATACTGTCACAATGGCTGTTGTAAATGACACATTGATATTACTAACTTTGTATATATATTAAGTACTAGAGTTATGTGGAATTCAGTATTACCACACTTATTCCATTTTGATTTTAGCTCTAAATGAAAACGTAATCACGGTTTGAAATAGAATATTTACTCTTCATTTTAGTGCAGAACAGAGTAACATAAACTAAGTCATATCTGAACTACAGGAAAGGTAATACCATTTACATTAAAAAAGGCAATAGCAACCATGTCAAAGACAAAGATTTTAGTAGCTGCACTTATTCTAATTAATGACATTCAATATATTCCATAAATAGTAATTAAACAATTAGAAAAAATACACAAGGTAATTTGTTGCAATGTATACACTTCCCTTCTGTTTCATTAAGGCACTACATGTGCTACAGAAATCTAGGACTTCATTTATATACGAAACTACCTATATCAGCACTTCGCTCAGAATGTTCAATATTACAGTATCTCCACAGATTATGTGCATATGCTTCAGAACTCCATTGTTCAATTCGTTGTTACGTATTTCATGGCGTGTTCACAAAATGGAACAAACACGCATTTTAGAGGGAGTATTCTTACATATGCACAACTCTAACCATTGAAGAACATAGCTCTATTTAATTAATAAGAGCGCCCGAAACCCTTTTAGGAAAAAAGGAGAAAAAACATTTTTGGGTAGTCGCTGGTGCCGAACCACTGCGCATAAGCATTGGAGTCCTACACACTGCCCACTAGACTATGGCTAAGAATTAAAGCATGCAACCTTTAATCTCGTACTATTTATGGCAAATGTTAACTGATGCTAATACGGCATTTTAGACTCTAGATTATGATTTATTGTACGAATAACGAAGTGTTTTTGTTAATTCTTCAGTGCTTCATTGCTTTGAAATGACAACTAGTAAGTTATGATACGAAAATCAACAAATACGCAACGCAAGATGGCGTATGCCAGAGAGAGTTCTGGGCGAGGAATGTCACGTGACATTTCCAAACGGCTACTTTTCGTTAATTCAATGGAGGGTGTCAAATCTCCGTTATTTTTGCAAATATATCTCAAACGATAGGAGGTATGAAAAAACATAACAGAGCAAAGTTGTAGAGAATTTTCTCCTCTACAAACTCGGTTATTCAATTTTGGTGTCAGATGAACGGTTTATTTGCAATTAAAATTACATTACAAATGGCTTTTTTGGTGTTACTAATGTATTTTTTGTCAGAAATATTTGATAAAGCGAGGTTCTGGTTTCTGGTGGCCAACAATTATATCTGTAAAATTTAGTGCTGATCGGTTGAACAGTTCGACCTAAAAAGTGGGAACGTTATAGACAGACAGACATCGTCAAATCGCCGTTATTTTTGCAAATATCTCTGCAACGATGCAAGATATGAAAAAAAAAACATAAAAGAGCACAGTTATAGAGAAGTTTGTCCTCTATAAATTCGGTTATTCAATTTTCGTGCCAAATTAATGGTTGAGCCGTTATTTTAATTTAAATTTCGAGCTGTCATAAAACGATCGCGAAGGCCCACTATTAGTTTTACTACCGTAACCTAAAGTGGGTCAAAAATGTGAAGTATATGGAAGGATAAAGGTGTTGCAAATATGGTCAGATTGGTGTAATGTAGAGTTGGTTGTCGAATGTTCAATCCTACAGGTGTCTTGCTCTTGAGGCAGCAAAGTCAGAGTCATCCATTGTGAAATAAAGAGTCAAAACTATAATGATACGCTCTGATATAAGCAGAGGTGTCACAATGTTGTATATGTGTTTATAGATAGGAAGTATGTTGAGTGTATGAGGGTTTTGGTTTATGCAACTCGTTTGTCAGTGGTATTTACGATACGAATGGAAGCATCTTGGTAGCGTAGAGGAGAGGATTGTGGTGGTAAATAGTTCTTAGACCGAGAAGTATAGGTTTAAATAAATTTCCGATAGTTTACTGACTTAAAGTGGGCTAGTGGGCAACGTGTAATGTGTGTTTAATCTCAAAAGGTTTGCTCGTAGGTGACTATAAAATTTTTCGGTTGTTGTATTGATACGAGATAGAATACTATGCACTTTGGGATCTCCAAACAAGTTGATGAAAGAACTAAAAGAAAAGGGCTCTATATGTCGGACATTTTTTACGATGCACTTCGTTGCATTAGGTGCGTCTATCGAGAAGAACGAATGGCGAGGAATATGTTCCGTGTGAATCGTCAGAAGGGGCAAAACGTTGGCTGTTTGCGCACTGGTGATTGTCAAACACACAAGTCAAATGGCATGGAGACTGATAGAGATTGGTTCAGAAATATGTTCTAGTGGACTATGCATAACGTAAGTTACTTGATCTTTCAAATGTATGTCTAGTTGGGTGTTCAGAATAGACCCAACATATATGGATGCATATGAGGCTACAGTGGATAATGTGTTTTAGATTATGTCTGCTATTTTAACTGAAAAATCCGAGTCATGTCATTGGTTAAGGAAAGTTTATCTTTAACCGTTTAGATTATGGAGAGAATGCTTTTCTAACCGCAAGTATCATTAATCGAGTTTTGAAGTGTCACAAGTAGTCGTTACTTTCGTTGCTACACTTGCAGATCACTGATAGGGCACTTCTTTCACATTTCGTGTAGAGACAGGGCAGTCACTACATTTAGACGTATATTTGTACCAGGTCGAGGACATCCCTGTGTGGATCTTGAATAAGTTAAGGCAATTCTTTGTCTCTCTCTCTCTAAACGTTACAGAGCTGTATATTCCACACAGGCTCTAAAATTGTTCTATGACTCTAATGTACTAGTTGACCATGCACAGCAGGATAAGAAAATATTGCTGACATTTCGAAATCATAACTGTCTGGTACAGAATACATAACGCACATTACAGTTAAATGCTATTCCTTCCACTTTTTCCGAGGCTTGGATTGGTGAGTGTTAGGAACAGGATGTACTTTCACACTAATTACACGTTGCTGAGCGCTTTGGAATATAGGTGAATATAAGTGGATATGTTGTTGTCAGAGAAATCATTAGCAGCAAGAGAATACAAATGTCAAACTTCTTCGCTGCTGCAACGCACGTTTAGGTAAGAAATTATATTGTTTGTGACTGCACGCTGGAACTTTACTGGAGAATGATTCGATTTCGAGGGAACTCTGAAGATTTATATACGAAGAAAATGTCTAGTTAGGAAGACTGAACATTAGGATGGATGTGAAAGTATAACTAGCTGAAAACGCATAGTTCTTAGGGAGAGCTCATTTGGTCTGTAAGAGTGTTGTCATGTCTTGGAGGAAGAAAAGGAGGGGAACTTGTCGAGGTATCTGACTTGGTTTGTTTGCGAGGGTGATAGAACTTGTTTGGTTAATGGTCGTTTTGTCAGGTTTTTTAACTTTGCATTGAGTTAAGAGTGTTAGTTTAAGAATCCTTAACTTTTCCCCCCTTGAACAAATGTACAGGTCGTAAATTCAGTTAAATAGCTAGGACTTAACAATTATGATGAAATTAAATTGGAAAGAACAACTAGAAAATATTGTAGGGAATGCAAATCAGAGGCTGCGGTTCATTGGTATGTTGTTGTTGTTGTTGTGGTCTTCAGTCCAGAGACTGGTTTGATGCAGCTCTCCACAATACCCTATCCTGAGCAAGCCTCTTCATCTCCACATAAGAGCGACAACCTACATCTGTCTGAATATGCTTACTGTATCCATCTCTTGGTCTTCCCCTGCGATTTTTTCCCCATACACTTCCCTCCAACGCTAAATTCACAATTCCTTGGTGTCTAAGAATGTGTCCTACCAATCTATCTCTTCTTTTAGTCAAGGTATGCCAGAAATTCCTTTTCTCCCCAATTCTGTTCAGTACCTCCTCATTAGTTACGCGATCCACCCACCTAATCTTCAGCATTCTTCTGTAGCACCATATTTCAAAAGCCTCAATCCTCTTCCTGTCCGCACTGTTTATCGTCCATGTCTCACTCCCATACAAGGCAACACTCCATACAAATGCCTTCAGAAAGGACTTCCTTAGGTTTAAATCAATATTCGATGTTAACAAATTTCTCTTTTTCAAGAACGCTTTTCTACCCATTGCCATTCTGCATTTTATATCCTCTGTACTGCGACCATCATTTGTTATTTTACTGCCCAAGTAACAAAACTCATCTACCTCCTTTATTGCTTCGTTTCCCAATCTAATTCCTTCAGCATCACCTGATTTTCTTACACTGCACTCCATTACCCTAGTTTTGCTCTTGTTAATGTTCATCTTATATACACCTTTCAGCACACTGTCCATTCCGTTCAATTGCTCTTCCAGGTCCTTTGCTGTATCTGACAGAATTACTATGTCGTCGGCAAAATGCAATGTTTTTAATTCTTCCCCCTGAACTTTAATTCCTTCACCAAATTTCTGCATACTTTCCTTTATAGCTTGCTCAATGTACAAATTGAACAACAATGGAGAAAGACTACAACCCTGTCTTACTCACTTTCCAACCACTGCATCCCTTTCATGCCCTTCAACTCTGACAACCGCTGTCTGGTTTTGTACAAGTTGTAAATAACCTTACGTTCCCTATATTTTACTCCTGCTTGCTTCAGAACTTTAAAGAGTTTATTCCAATGTACATTGTCAAAAGCCTTCTCCAAATCTACAAAAGCTAGAAATGTAGGTTTGCCTTTTCTTAATCTATCTTCTAGGATAAGCCGTAAAGTGAGTATTGCCTCCCGTGTTCCTACATTTCTCCTGAACCCAAACTGATCTTCCCCGAGGTCGGCTTCTACCAGTTCTTCCATCCTTCTGTATATAATTCGTGTTAATATTTTGCAACCATGACTTATTAAACTGATGGTTCTGTATTTTTCACACCTGTCTGCACCTGCTTTCTTTGGAATGGGGATTATAACATTTTTCTTAAAGTCTGAGGGTACTTCGCCTGTCTCATACATCTTACACACCAGGTGAAACAATTTTGTCATGGCTGGTTCTCCCAGAGACTTCAGTAGCTCTGAGGGAATATCATCTACTCCAGGGGCCTTGTTTCGACTTAGGTCTTTCAGGGCTCTGTCAAATTCTTCTCTTAGTACAGTATCTCCTATTTCATCTTCATCTACATCCTCTTCCCTTCCTACAATATTGTCTCGAAGTTCATTTCCTTTGTAGAGCCCCTCTATATACTCTTCCCACCTTTCAGCTTTCCCTTCTTTGCTGAGAACTGGTTTTCCATCAGTGTCCTTGATATACATAGAGCTGTTTTTCTTATCTCCAAATGTTTCTTTTATTTTCCTGTAGGCTGTATCTATTTTTCCCCTATTTATACATTCTTCTACATCCTTGCATTTGCCTTCTAGCCACTCCTGCTTAGCCATTTTGCACTTCCTGTCAATCTCATTTCTTAGTCGTCTGTACTCCATTTTGCCTGTTTCATTTACTGCATTTTTATATTTTCTCCTTTCATCGATTAAATTTAGTATTTCCTGTGATATCCAAGGATTTTTTGTAGGTCTTGCCTTCCTACCTATTTTGTCCTCTGCTACCTTCGCTATTTCATCTCTCAATTTTACCCATTCCTCCTCTACTGTTTTATTTTCCCCTGATTCTGTCAATTGTTGCCTAAAGCTCCCTCTGAAATTCTTAAGAACCTCAGGTTCCTTCAATTTATCAAGGTCCCATCTCCTTATTTTCCTACCTTTTTGTAGTTTCTTTAGTTTCAGCCTACAGTTCATAACCAACAAGTTATGGTCAGAGTCTATATCTGCCCCTGGGTATGTCTTACACTGTAGAATCTGGTTCCGAAATCTATGTCTTACCATTATAAAATCTGTCTGGTATCTTCCGGTGTCTCCTGGTCTCTTCCATGTATACAACCTTCTTTTGTGATTCTTGAACCAGGTGTTTGTTATAACTACATTATGTTCCGTGCAAAATTCTACCAGATGGCTTCCTCTTTCATTCCTTTTGCCCAGACCATATTCACCTACTATCCTCCCTTCCCTTCCTTGTCCTCCTACCGAATTCCAGTCTCCCATAACAATTAAGTTTTCCTCTCCCTTAATTGTCTGAATAATTTCCTTTAGCTCCTCATATATTTCTTCGATTTCCTCATCATCGGCAGAGCTAGTTGGCATATAAACCTGTACTACTGTTGTCGGTGTTGGCTTCGTATCTATCTTGACAATGATAATGCGATCACTGTGCTGGTCATAGTAGTTTACCCGTATTCCTATTTTCTTATTCATTATCAATCCTACTCCTGTGATACCCCCAATTGATTTTGTATTTATAATCCTGTACTCACCTGACCAGAAATCCTGTTCATCCTGCCACCGAACTTCACTAATCCCCACTATATCTAACTTCAACCTATCCATTTCCCTTTTTAAATTTTCTAATTTTCCTACTCGACTAAGGGATCTAACATTCCACACTCCGATCCGTAGAATGCCAGTATTGTCTTTCCTGATGACAACATCCTCCTGAGTAGTCCCCGCCCGGAGATCCGAATGGGGGACTATTTTACCTCCGGAATATTTTACCCGAGAGGATGCCATCATCATATGTTCATACAGTAGAGCTGCATGTCCTCGGGAAAGGTAACGGCTGTAGTTTCCCCTTGCTTTCAGCCGTTCGCAGTAGCTGTGTGGCAAAGCCACATTAGCTGATGTTACAAGGCCAGCTAAATCAATCATCCAGACTGTTGCTCCTGTAACTACTGGAAAGGCTGCTGCCCCTCTTCAGGAACCACACGTTTGTCTGGCCTCTCCACAGATACCCCTCCGCTGTGGTTGCACCTACGGTACGGCTACTTGTATCGTGGAGGCACGCAAGCCACCCCACCTCGGCAATGTCTGTGGTTCATGGGAGTGGTATAGCATTTATAAAATGGAACATTTCTACAAATGAAAGTGTATATACAATTGTGCGTCCTATTTTGTAGTGTTGATGCACTTTTTGGGATCCCACTTAGTGGAATTGAACATTTTCAACAGGGATTCATTATGGTAATGTTTCAGTTGGAGTCACTATGCATACTGATGTTTCCTAGTAAACTATTCTGTGTATGTGGCAATCAGTTAACGATGTTGAGGTGGTGTTATGTTCGTTAATGAGGTGTAACGACTGCTAGAGCGACTGGATTTCTTGTTGGTTAGATAGAGACTCCAGAATAAGATGTGTTGTCAAAATATGTATGGTGTACGTTATCTGATCTTTCATCGAAGCATTGCCGGTTTGTTGTAGAACCGTAACGTTGCCAGCCTGTTAGTAGTGTTTATGGTAAGGGTGGAAAGATTTCTTTGGTGTTTCGGTCTTGTATTAGCCTGATTTCGGTTACAATATGTAACGATTTTACAAAGCTGGAAAGATTTCTTTGGTGTTTCGGTCTTGTATTAGCCTGATTTCGGTTACAATATGTAACGATTTTACAAGTGTAGATACTCGGTGGACTACGAATTAATGTAAATTAAGTTAGCGCTTATTTTGCGTCGTGTGTTCGCGGCAACCATTGTTTTGCGTAATTGTTGCGGTTGGAATCACTATGCATACTGATGTTTCCTAGTAAACTATTCTGTGTATGTGTCAATCAGTTAACGATGTTGAGGTGATGTTATGTTCGTTAATGAGGTGTAACGACTGCTAGAGCGACTGTCTAAAGGAACGGTTAATTAGCTCGAAAATTCTGATAAAATGTTTTGTGGTCTGTATGCTGTACTTAAGAGTGTTTTTATTGGTACAATTCGCTTGCACTGTAATGAGAAATATCTGTAGAAATATGATGTTCGATGCCTGCGTATCTGTCAAAGGCTTTAAGTGTTTGACTGCATTGTGAACTAACGTTTTTATTTGTGTGTTCCATTAGGTTTGCTACTTAAATCGAAATGTTGTGGGTTTGGCCAACAAACTGTAAGGCTATTTCGGTGTGTGTGTGTGTTTTAGTCTCTTACACTGTGCTGACTTAGATGGTTTTTGAGGTTTGTTAGGATGTTTAAACAGACTGGAGAATTTATGTCTATTTGACCGAAATGGGATAATATTTTCCTTGTTTTTCGATTTTTAATTTTGAAGAATTTTGTGCATGTTTATTCTGAGGGTGATAACTTGTTTCTAAACAAAGAATGTATTGATGATGGTTTGCAAATTTCAAAAAGTAACGAGTTTCAGTTGGAATAGTACAATGTAATATTACCTGAGATGCACGTCATGTAATCGATATAAGCTATTAATTTCCTTTGACGAACGTTCTGATCATTCTGATCCTGGCCCCGAAACTAAAACCTGCTAATATGCATTTTATGAAAACATAAACAAAAGTAGCTTGTTTAGATATTGATACTGTAAATATAAACTTGTTCTTGTATCCAGTAAAACAACTAATACCTTATTTCTTTAATTTTGTAAATGGTAGGAACGTTTGCCCTTCACTATTTTTCAAGATATTAATATAAATGACCAATATATTGTTGTGCTTTATAGTTAAGCAGATTTCAGATCTTTAAGCATATTTATGAAATCGGTATTATCATGAATTGATGTAAACTAGTTAGTACCTTAATTTAGGGATGTAGAATTGTTATCTTCTTGTCATAACATTGCAAAATTCATTGTTTTCTCTATCTTTTATAGTTGTAACAATGAATGGCATTGTTTACAAAACTGCATGAGGCCCCACAAAACTACAAATCGACAGTCTTGTAATAGCTTCTGAAACCATCACTATGTCATTTTGGGCACCGATTTATTTATTGTTATGATGCTTTATAGGGTAAAAGGTATGATGAATTAAACAGTTTATTCACATACCTAGTTTTTGCTCTGAGTTCATGGTTTAAATTTGATGCACGCATAATACGAAAAACATTACTCCAGCTGCACATACTCTGAATGAATTCTAGGGACTCTTAAGCCGATAATGCAGATGCAGATTACGAGAAATTTCTACATCCATGAGATATTAAGGTAACACTGTTGTGAACTTTGATGTTGAGGAGATCTGTTAAGATGTAATTGCTACAACCACTGAGCTGGTGCGTTGAACATTTGAAGGCAGTTGGAATTTAATTTGGGGATTCAGTGTCAGGATCAGATATAATGCTTTGCAGTGTGCTAGCATAAAAAAAAACAAGACTCAAAGCAACTGTGTCACAAAAACTATGCGACAACAGCAAGAACATTTTACAACTACGAATGTTTACTGACATGATGGATGCCAGCAGTATGTAAACTATGCTGATCATTGAGACATACACACCACCGAACTTCTAAAACCAGGTCAACGTCATCTTCTGCCTACAAACACCAGCTGTCTGCAGTTGGCGACGGTCACAAAACTCCACAACCCCGTTCTTCGAAAAAGGTAGTGCATTGTTATTTTATTTCTTTTCTTGATCAAGTGGCTACTTCGTGTGAACAACTTTTTGTTTAGGATTTGATGCATAACAATTTTGTCCACAGTGTTTTTGGTGGGGATTATATTATTTGTCTGTCTCTGTGAACTAAAAGTCAGCAAAAATTGGGGATAAAAAATCTGATGATATGTATAATCTTAACTGTATTGTAGATGTAGATGATAATGGTTTTGCAAATGTTGATTCAGAGTCGCAAAATGGAGATGATAGTCTTTGTTCTCCATTCTGTGGCTTTGAAGAAACAGTAAAAATATTGTAGGGCTGTTTAATGTATTGGAGCAGCTATTAAAAATGGCAGATGAGACGAAAGATGAAATGAAAGTAGTAACTACAGAAATGAAAACAAATACTGAAATAGTAACTGTAAAATTCGATGGGCTTAAACTTGAAATGAGAAACTTTCAGGGCAAACTCGACGAGGTAAAGACGAAAATTGAACTATTGTGGCAGTAGTAAATTTTTTAGAATATGATTTAGAACTTTAGGATGAAGTATTGACAAACTTATTTTATGAATCCAGTAAAGACAGTAACTGGTTAATAACCAAAGTGACGATAATCACAGTGATGAATTTGGTTTGGTAACATTATTAGAGAATTTATCTTTAGAAAGGGTGGAGAAACAAAGGAGCATGGATGTTCATGTGTTTTTTCTTACACATCAGATTTAATTATCACACTTTTGTTTTAAAAAAGAAGTTTGTTATTGATCATGACTATTGAAAAATGTGTATTATATCAGTGTTCAGCCTATACTAAAATTTTGACATACACACAAACACACACACACACACACTCACTCACTCACTCACTCACACACATTTTATATATATGTTCAGAGTTTGTTGATAACTTTGCTCCACCAGTTGTCCTTTAATTGAATATCATGCATGTGGGGCCCACTTATCAAGAAAATACTGATGATAGTATTCCTTCATAAGTATTATGCAGAATTCTGTAGTCATGTCAGCATAATCATCAAATTGCTGAAGACCTTGTGGAAGTCTGGACATAGCATCTGCTACAACACTATCTGAACTCCTTATGTGTATAAATCAAACTCTTGTAAGAACATAGCACATTGGGCTAGGTAACTATGCAATACTTCGCAGGACATTAAGAAAGTTAATGTGTATAGTGGTCACAAAATACTCGAAAATACTTGCTAAAAATATAAAGACAACATCTTTTAAATGCCCACACTATTTACAATGTTTTCAATTCTGTTGTAGAGTGATTCCTTTCACATTCAGTCGAGGTTCTGCTTGCAAAATTAATTATTTTCACAGTGTCTGGATTAAATTAGTGGGCTATCTGGAACAAAACACTAGCTACCCCTGTGTTAGAAGCACCAGTGGAAATGAACAAAATCTTTACTCATGTCAGGATGACTATTTCTGTTAGAATTAACCAGTGCATGTTTAAAACGATCAAAATCCCACTGATAGTCGCCATTCCTGCATCACGACAAACCTTTTCACAACTCCAAAAAAGAGAATGACTATTTAACAACTGTCGTGGGACAAAACGCCTAAAATGACCATAATCACAGATAAGCTTTAAGTTGCTTTTTATTCTGTGGAGACAGAAAGTGTTGAATGGCCTTCAATTTTTTGGTATCTGGTGTAATACCTAGGTCCGTATTTATCATGGGCTATATAGGCCTGGGCCCAGGGTCGCAAAATCTTAGAGGTGGTATATTTTGGAGTAAAAGATTTACTCACAGAAAAAGGTCGAGGGATGAATATTTTCATTAATAGGTATGTACACTGTCTACTGTAACACACACAATTAGGCTGGCAAACCTGTAAGTGCTTCTAATAATCAAATGAATGTCACTCCCACTGACAGAGAACATGTCTCCATTTCAAAACATGAAAATGGCGCAAAATAAATTTAGCAGACGAGACTGAGCCGAAAAAAACGTAGTGTGTTAACCAGAGACTATAAAATCTAATCAGTTGTCCCAGTAAAATCTAAATGCAGCAGATCTGTTAGTATATTGCACAACCTTAAATTTTAACTATAGACAGTCAATAGTACTTGTGCAATACGAGATACTGCACAATATTATTGGCAGTCTAGGGGCCCATTTAGTGAGAAAGAAATTGTAGGTATACAAATGGAGATGAACAAATCATGCAACTGGCAGTGTATCAGCGATAACCACAGTCGAGGATGTCAGTACAGGGCACATAAGGGCAGCAAAAGATCGTGGTTAGGCAATTCGCTACAGTTAGGGCCGAGCGGCACCGCACAGACACAAAGAACAACAGCAGCAGTACTAGCAGTGAACGAACGTTTTGTAATTTGTTTATAGACGGTCGCGGATCACGAGGGTGGAGCACAATGCGCGCTCCTCGCTGTGGCATGCGAGAGTGCCGTCGCCGCCCGGCTCCTACTCCTCTTTCTGATTCTACCCGAATTCTCTGTAATTCCATGGTGACAGTCAGTTCGCGCGTCTCGCCACATTTCGCGTTCATCGATTCCGAGTTGCCGCAACTGCCTTGCTTGCGCGCTCAATCACCAAGCAGCCATACACCCTCCGGGATCAGTAGTCGATTCGTTTACTGTGGCCACACACACAATCGCAGACAAGGCCTTTCAAAAGATGTAGAAACAGAATCTTCGATGTAGTGTCAGCTTGGTGACTTATTATTGTTTATGTGTGATGATTGTAATTTAAGGTAAACATCAATATTGAATGGCGCATGCTATAGAAAATTACATAAACAAAAGAAGAGGTGGGAAAAGGAAGTATTAAATCAAACGCCAAAATTAAACACGTTTTTTGTGAATAGAGAACTAGATTCAGTAGCTGCAAGTTCTTCCTCAACTGATAAATATGAACCTTTAAATGATTCAGTGTGTAGCGGCAATTGTGGTAAAAAGCTCGCTATTAGTGTATCTGAATTTGATAACCAACACACGAATAATTCCACAGCAAGTGAACGAGAGTTAGGACTTGAGGAAATTTTGTCACACTTTTTGGTTGATAAAGATCCCTTCTTTTGGAAAATCTGAAAAAAAGAGATTACATAATATGAATGGGAAGTACCCAAAATAGGGACTGTGATTTTGTAAAGTCAGGGTGAACCTATCCGGATAAATGAAGATTTCTGTCCAAGGATTTGTTTGAATTGTTGAATGGAGAGATTGTGCAATGTGATTACTTGATTTTCTCTCCCAGCTGAGGTTCACTACACTGTGCAACATGTAAGCTGTTTGAAGGTTTATCCCAGTTCTGTACAAGTGGCTTTAGTGACTGGGAACACGCTAATCAATGGGTAACTGGACACAAAATTTCCATTGGACATCGTGACTGTGTTGTAAGTTTAAAAAAGAAAGGGCAAATACTCTATGTATACTTAATAAAAAATTTGTTTCTCAGTTACAAGAAGTAGTAAAGCACAGGAGAAATGTACTACAGAGGGTAATGCCTGTAGTTAAAAAATCTTTCTTCAAGGGAATTTGCATTAGGTGGATTTGAAGAATAATTTATTTCCTTGCAGATTTGTAATTTTATGATGTGTGTGGACCTGATAGCTAAATTTGATCAATTCTTAGCAGGCCACACAGTGGAATATGGAAACCCAGGTAAAGGAAACACCTCATATTTATCATTTAACACCTATGAAGAAATTATAAATATTATGGGGAAGACTGTCACATTAGAGATCATAAAGTAGATAACTGATGCAAAATATTTCTCTATTATTGTGAATTCTACCCCTGATATTTCACACTGTGATCAAGTTTCATTATACGGTATATGGAGCAAGTTGGTGTTCCACAAGAGCAGTTTGTACAGTTTATGAAAAATGCTGGGCATTCTGGGGATGAATTGGTGGTTACAGTATTTAAGTTTCTCAACTCCCATAGATTAAACTAATAGTGGTGGCCAAAGTTTTGATAATGTTGCAAATATGACGAGAATTTACTCCAGCCTACAGTTCCATATCAACTCATTTAATTCCTTGGCAGTTTGATACAATGGAAATCCCACCTACCTCTCAATCTGAAATTAGGAAATTAATAAACTCTCTCAAGAGTAAAAGCTCTCATGGCATTGATGGCATATCCAGCAGGTATTAATTGTTCCCAAGAAATATGGAGGATTCTTAGCCACATTTGTAATAGCTCACTGGAGCAGGATATTTTCTCTGATAGACTGAAATATGCTATTGTCAAACCACTGCATAAAAAAGGTGATATGTTGGATGTCAACAACTACCGCCCATTCTCACTTCTGACTGCTCTATCAAAAATTCTTGAAAAAGTAATGTATTCCAGAGTAGCTTCACATATTAATAAAAATAAAGTTCTAACAAAATGTCAGTTTGGTTTCCATAAAGGCATTTCAACAGAAAATGCAATATATATATTTTCACTAATGAAATATTAAATGCTTTGGATAACTGTAAATCACACGTTGGGGTTTTTTATGATCTATCAAAGGCCTTTGATTGTGTTAACCATGGAATTCTTCTAGATAAACTTAAGTATTGTGGTATGAGTGAGGATTTGCACAAATGGTTTAAATCATACCTAACTGGAAGAGTTCAGAAAGTTGATATAAGTGATTCACATAATATACAAAAAAACAAGCGAGTCCTCAAACTGGGAAACTATCAAGCATGGGGTGCCACAGGGTTCTGTACTGGGACCTTTGCTGTTCTTAATATATATTAATGATTTGCCTTTCTATATTCATAAAGATGCCAAGCTATTTCTCTTTGCTGGTGATACAAGTATCGCTATCACACCCGAATCACAGGAATTAACTGATGAAATTGTCAATGAAGTATTTCAGAGATTTATTAGGTGGTTCTGTAAATGAACTCTTTAAATTTTGAAAAAAACACAGTATATTCATTTTCACACAATAAATGGCATCACACCGTTAATTAACATTGACTTCAAGCAGAAATCTATACCTAAGGTAGAATATTCAAAAATTTTAGGTTTATGCATTGATGAGGGATTGAATTGGAAGAAACACATTCAAGATTTGCTGAAATGTTTGAGCTCAGCTACTTATGCTATTAGGGTCTTTGCAAACTTTGGTGATGTACAACTCAGTAAACTAGCATAATATGCCTATTTCAATTCTCTGCTTTTTTATGGCATCATATTCTGGGGTAATTCATCAAATGTTCAAATGTTTGTAGAGCTTATGGGACTTAACTATGGGGTCACCAGTCCCCAAACTTACAAACTACTTATGAACTAGCTAAGACTACAGACAGCACAAATATCCATACCCAAGGGGGATTCAAACCCCCGACCATAGTGGCCCTGCAGACTGGGACTGAAGCGCCTCAGTCCCCTCGGCCACCGCGGCCGGCGGTAATTCTTCATTTAGTAAGAAAGTATTCATTGCCCAAAAGCAGGTCATCAGAATAATTGCTGGAGCCCACCCAAGATCATCCTGCAGACAATTATTTAAGGATCTAGGAATCTTCACAGTAGCTTCACAATATGTATATTCACTTATGAAATTTGTTATTAACAATCCAACTGAATTTAAATGTAACAGCAGTGTGCATAGCTACAACACTAGGAGAAAGGGTGACCTACACTATTCAAGGTTACATTTAGCTCTGTCACAGAAAGGGGTTAATTATTCTGCCACAAAAGTCTTTGGTCACTTACCAGGTAGTATCAAAAGTCTGACAGATAGCCAACTAGCATTTAAAAATAAATTAAGAGAATTGCTGAATGGCAATTCCTTCTACACATTAGATGAATTTCTAGATAAAAGTTAGTACTTTAGGAAAAAATAAAAAATAAATAAAATAAAACAAAAATAAAAATAAAGTAAACTAAAATATTCAAATATTGAGTGTCGTGTAATATTATGTATAGACACATTTCATTTAACTGACACGTTCCACATCATTACAAAGTCTCATATTCATGATCCATGAATCTAATCTAATCTAATTTTTCTTCTTCACACCATTCATTCCCTGAATCTGGTAAGTTCAACTGCTGCCACATGCTGCTAAATGGCTACAACATTTATGAATGTTACAGATGATTTATAAGTTTTTTTGCGTCTACTAAACGCTAGAAAATTCTACAATCAATTGTTAAAGATGCAAACTTGAGTATAAAGTCTCTTTGCATTACAAGATGATCAGCTCGAGAAGTTGCATGCAAAAGTGTAAATACTAATTGGTATGCAGTGAATAAAGCTCTTAAGTACAAGGTTTGAAACTTAAATACTACAACTACTTATTCACAACTGATACAAAATCGGTACATGTTTGCAGCTGTTACTGTCCTTCAAAGTAGGCACCAGCGTTGTGTGGAATCCGTTATGAGCGATGTGGAAGGCGTGGTGTACCGTTAGCAGATCCTGTTCTGTTGATGGTGTGAATGGAGCGGCCTACTACCTTTCAAATCAATGGAACAGTTCTGAAGCAAATGCCATGGATTGGTTCCTTCACCTTCGGAATCAAATAAAAGTCACAGGGACTTAAGATTTGTGAAAGAAGTGGCAACACTTTCTATGCACCCACCTATGATTTAGCATGACAATGCGTGGATGCATACAGTAACAGCTGTGACTGCTCTTTTCGGTCGATGCGACTGGGAAGTACTGTACCGCCCACCATACTCCCCCAACTTGAGTCCTTGTGGCCTTTATTTGATTCTCAAGCTGAAGGAACTACTTAATGACATTTGCTTCAGAATTTTCCCGAGATTCGACAGGGAGTAGACTGCTCCATTCGTACAATCAACAGAACAGACTCTGTTAATGGTATCTACGCCTTTCACATCGCTGGCAATGGGTTCTACACAATAATAGTGATTACTTTGAAGGATAGTAACAGGTGCAAACATGTAACAGTTTTGTAGAAGTTCTGAATAAATAGATACCAGTATTTACGTTCCTATTCTCATACATTTCTGAAGAGAAAAATGAAAAAGCTGTGATTTAATCAGAGGCAAAACGAATTCTGATAAAGCTTAACCCTGAAGACATGCAGTAATGAAACATTATACTTCTATCTTTCATAGATTATATGACTAAATATTTTGAAGTTTACAAAAATCTGGGAGAGAGAAAACTGGAAACAACACAACTTCCAAGATGCAATGAAACTAAAGAAAATGCGTGAAGAAACGAAATACTTTCTTTCAGGACTCTGATTATGAGACTGAAAATGAAACTGTCAGTTACAAATCTGATGATGACATACGGAAGACCTATTATTTAATTACATTGGACAGACTATCCACAAACCTCAATAAGCGTCTTGGTGTCAACAAACAGTTTTTGAAAACTTCTCATTCTTATCCAATTTGACGAAAATGGACGCAGATTAAGTGTATAATGCTGCAAAAGAGTCGTAGCATGTTTACTCGGTGGATATAGAGGACTCTTTTAGAACAGAATGTGTCCATCTTAAAAGCTTCCTTTTGAGTTCTGGTTATGAGAACGGTCCTTCTTTGGCAAAATGTTGAGAGAGAAATATCTCTTTGATATTTATCCAAACTTCAGGATTGCTCTTCAAATTTGTTTGAACACACAAGGAACTAACTGTTCTCCTGAACGATCCACCTCAGTTCTAAGAAAGATTAATAACTTCATGCATGCTTCTCATATGCAGCTATACTAACAATAGAGAACGATCTCACTGTGAAACTGGACTTTGTGATAAACGTCTTTGAAGACAAGAATAAAGCCATTGAACTACTGACATTCTGTTTTAAAATTCTAATCCTTTTTTTCTACTGGGTTATCCTTTGTGTGTATGTGTGTGTGTGTGTGTGGTCAATAACAGTATATGTATGATGTCTCCATGATGAAATCTGCACATGCTACAACCCAAATTCTTACTCTGAATTCAAGATCAATTACCATAGTTCCGTAAAATATTTTTCTTTTCTCAAAAATTTCTTCTTCAAATAATGTATAACTTATTTGTTAACCTGTATACAATTTTGTCGCTAATGTTTTCTGAAATTGCTGAAGTTCGTTGTTTGGCAGGGAGGAAGAGGGAGAGGGAGTGGCGTAAAATTATTGGGCCCATGATCATAACATTACCTAAATAAGGGGATGGTAATACCATTTGGTGAAATGATGTGTCCAAGAAACTTAATTTCTGTTTCTGCAAACTTAGACTTCTGGAGATTAACCGATACATCGAAAGATAGAAATTTGCATAGAGTATGTCCCAAGAGTTGAAGTTATTCCCAGGTGGGCGGCATGGCAATCAAAATATCGTCCACATGGGCGGTAATTCTCTCTAGAAAATTGGGTGTTAACACAGTGTCCAATGTCATTATAAAAATTCCGGAACTTACATTCAATCCAAAGAGTAAAACAAGAAAGATTAGATTAATAATTGTTCAATAGATCATGAATACGACACTTTGTAATGACATGGAATGTGTCAGGTTAATGAAGGGTGTTTGTACAAGATGTTACATTACCCAAAATATTACAAGACATTTTTTTCTCTTTTATAGGAATGGCCTGGAAAAATGAAGGGTATACTTCTTCGAGTCCTCAGATATTGAAAACTGCCAGTATGATTATCTAAAATATAGACTGTTCAAATAGTTTACCCTGTGACATTTTTGAAGGTGTTCCTCTAAATTTTTGGGATGGGTAGAAACGGAAATTAGTATCTGATTTATGGCATGTGTGTCAAGGACTAAATGCACAAATGAGTCAGATTTTAAGACAGCCAACAATGAATTGAATAATGAGAAAATGAAGATTCGATAATACCCCACATTAGCATCCTGTTAATTTCTTGTTTCACTGCATCTTACTTGCTGCATGGCACTGAGTAGATTTGCTTAACATAGCTGTCATGTGGTTTTACTTACATATAATAGAAATAGGTTGTGGTAAGACCAGGTTTTTGTCAAAAACTTGAATGTAGCTGCATTAATTGAAGTCTTTGCACTTCAGTTAGTTGTTTTGTCTCATAAACTTTGTCACTAATAGGTTCTGTTTCTATCATATGTGAATTATGATCATCATAGATTTGGTTCACTTTCAGTACACTAATTTTGATAGAATGGCAGTATTTTCCATGGACACCCTTGCTTTTGATTAAATTTATCAAACACACACCACCATTGACATAGAAGAAACACTTACCTGATTTAAAGTGAATACATGCTCCTCTGTTTCCTAAATATTCGAAGCCTAGTATACAATTTTGGAGTAGACCATCAACTACCAAAAATGTGCACACATATGAATATTCTCCATAAATCATGTGCAATTATGTCTGCAGTTTGATGTTCTTAGATTTAGTACCTAAAGCATCTATTACCCTACAGATTTGTGCTGGGTATGTTGGTGAGTTGGTAATGGTATAGTTCCTATCAAAGAGTGATTGGGAAATAATCACCCCGTTTACATGGCTTCCCAAAACCGGATTTCGTAAACCGATTTCCCAATTCCGCTTTTCGTTGATCATGTAAACACTCCAGAATCGATCTTGGAAATCCACTTCTGTAAAGCGGTTTTTCAGTTCCACAATCGATTTTCGTGCCCATGTAAACGCAACTGAATTTGAAGCGTTCTTGGCTTTTCAGATTGTGTTTTCTTGTAAAGAATTTTCGGCACATATGGACAGAGTGACATTTTCTACCATGAAATAAAAGTAGAAATATTAGAGTGAGCATGAATATGTGTATTTTAGTAAAGAAAAATAGTGTTCATGCTGACTAAATCAGGAACTGAATCAGCTGTTTTTCAGTAGCCATTTTAAGTAGGATATGAAATCCAATTCAGGCTATATCATGTAAACATGACAGCGAAAAGCTGTTTACGAAAATAGGTTTTTGCCTTGCAGAAGATGTGTTGCATGTAATCGTAGTGAGTATAAACTGCTGCCCCTGTACCTAACAAAATTACTGTTGCAATGCTGCCTACTGTTGCCATGATATTTGGTTGAAAGATTTATGTAGTTGTCGCTCTGAAAGGTAATTGTTTCTGTGACAACTCATCTCGAATGTCAATTCTTTCATTGTAGCATATTAAATTTATTGACCTGTCAAATTTACCCCCACTAGAGAATACGCTTGATGCTGTAGGGCATGGATTGAGTCCTACTAGTATAAAGAACCACTAGTGCTAGATTGAACATTACATCAGTTACCTTTGTAATAACTACACCTGCTCTGCTTTGTTGCCTCCAAGGTGTTCTCTCCCAGTATTCTGGTTCTGCAAGGACGGATATTTGTTATAGCGATTGAGCAGTATATTATTTCTGAAATTAACTCGGTTATTACCGTTTGTGTTCTGATATTCTGGGTTGTACCTATTATTTTGCTTTTGCAGTATTGTACATTGTTAGTTTGAAAATCCCGTTGTGCATCGCCATCCACAACCCCAGTACCAGTGTGCAGCTGCAGTTGGCAAGGCGCTCCACAGGGCAGCTGACATGAATCAGCTGATTTCCCGCCATAATTGAAATTCGGTGGCATGGCACAGCCAGCTGACTCCAGTACCCACCGTGGAATCTACGACTATTTCCGAAACTACTACTCCCAGTGGTTCTAGCAGCTTCATAAATGTGATATAATGCATGTACTCCAATCAAAAGTCTTTTAAATTGTTATCAGGAAGATTATACAGTTCGTTCTGAATGTGAGAGGGCAGTTTGCTTTTCAAGATACTACATACTTCATGGTGGGAAATTGGTTCATCAAAAAACTTTGCAAAACAAATACTTATGAAGACTTCCAGTCTTCTAATTAAATGGTTGTGAATGATGATTCTCATTTCGTAATTTTTCTTCCTTCCTGTGGAACCAGTACTCTGATAAAAATGCCTGCTCAAATTCTTCTAATGTGTCACAATAGTCAACCACATTAGCCGCCCAAAGTGACCCATCACTTTGAATGTACCCAGCAACAAATCATGTTTTATGTCACTCAGTCCAGGAATAGGACAAAACTCCCAGAAACACTCAGATAAATATCGCTATGTGAAGTGATTTACTTTCCTATATGAAAGTGTGGAACTGGTATTTTTTTACCAAACTTTCTTCCCTCAGAATGGAAGCAACACTATATTCGGATGATGTGCAAAGTGGAAATTTGTATATTAACTGCTCTTTGGCAATTAGGTACTTCTTCTTGTAACACACACTGAGTAGTTTTGAGTTCCTCTTGCTATGAATCATTTCAATATTTTGTCATTAACAGTCTCAATCATCTGAGTGATGACTGCCATCTTAGCTGTGTGAAACTGAGCATTCAAATGTTTGTAGTTTTTATACACATGGTTCAAGCTGTTTCGAAATATCTACACTAATTTGCGAGCTCAGGTATATCTGAATCATTTCAAGTTTTGGTAACTATTCTTCAAACTGATCTTTCATTACTATTTTTGAAATAATGTCTTCTTGTCTATCTTCAATTGCAGCCAGTTGTCTTCAAATATTCAGAAACATGTTTGTTCTATTTTTCTAAATTTTGTTCTAGGTTCACGATGTTCTGATTAATTTCCTGTATTTTTTTGTGTAACATTTTTACTGTTTTCTTTAGTCATTTGCTCTCTTTGTAACAGAATAAATTAGTTGGTTTGCTACATGTGGACTCATTTGGGCTAGCAACTGATCCTGTAACATTAACATTCGCTATTTCACTCATTTTATGATGAACATTTCCTATCTGTTGCACATCCATGTTTAAGATTTGAACTGGCATGGTATTGTCTGTCTGTAAGTTAGCATTGTCAGTTTCCATTATGTCAGCTTGGCTTCTAGTCTTGACCATAATAAAAGGGCATTTAACTGAATTTTGAACACCTCCCTAATACTATTTGAATTTTTATGACGCAAAAACAGTACATTAATCTCTTTAGATGCAAGTCTGCCAAGATGGAGCAACAACAAGCAAAAGACACTATGCGACCAACAATGACTTTGTGGCCATATTAACGCACATAAAATAATCATGTGCGAATTTCCCAAATTTCCTAAATAAATTACAATTGCTGCTGAGATAAAAAAAAAATGAAAGAGAATTTGGTATTTTACCTCCCGATAGACTAGAAGAGATACTACAAGAAGATACAAAGCAAAAAGTGAATTGGTCAGATCATGCCTTATATGTTACTATTGCTGCTGTTGTGGCAATTTTTCTGTCTAAAATGTTCCTTTTCTGATAAACTTCCTTTCACCGGATTACAATAGGTTCTTGTTTTAGGTGCTCATGTGATAATTGGCAGGATACATAAAAAACGAAGACATAATCTGTGCATTGTAATGGAAATACATACAAATATTTCACCAAAAGGTCTAAAGATTTCACTAAATATTGCAGATGATTTCTATTTATTAATCCTGTCCTGTAAATTGGTCGCCAATTTTTATAGTGCTACTGCTGTTTTGATTATAGGTGATTGAACTTTCATAATTTAATTTTGATCTGAGCATGTGAATAATAATTGCTAAGTTTGGATTGGAATAAAATGGATAATAATCTCTTAAGAAATATTCTGTCGAAGAGAATGGAAGAGCAAATGGCGAATAAATATCATATTCAGAACAGTGTAGAAATTATTTGGCATGAACTGATGGGTAAAGCACCGTCATGTGGTGTATTTGGACTATTTACACTATTGACTTTCGTGCACTTGACTGTGGACTGAATTTTAGTATAGGTCACACTGAAAGATTCAGGAAAATGTGAAATTACTAATTCTCAGACTTTGATTTGAAAGCAAATGCAACAAGAAACGCGATTGCAAGTCCTAAGCGGTTTACCATAATTAAAAAGGATTGATTTCAATGAAAGTTTGGAAATTCACAACATGACTATATGGAATAAGAGTTAGCTGTAATTGTGTCCCAACTCCAGTTCACAATTTTCTATTTCTCCAGAAGACTAAAAACAGGAGAGCACTTTACTTTTATTATTGTTCTTTCCCTCTGGGCTCTCAGTAACATATCTTTTTTCCTGATTTTATGATCTTGGGCTTACTTTTTCTTTGCACTGAGATTCAATATGCCCCATCTTCGACATGAGTATCACTTCACAGATTTCGTCTTTTCGTTTTGAGAGTATAGTGCAGAAGCTGTATTCTTCTCCAATGCATGAAAGCTTGAAACACTCTTCTCATACTGTAGAATCTTCACTTTAACACTGTCACTTGTGATTGTTATACCTGAAATTTCTTGTCCCATAATCATAGGTGCATACTTCTCAGGCATTCCTGCCAATAGAAGTGTTCCTATCCATTCATCAGCAATCTAAAACCCAATGTTTCTTCGACTCTTTGACATAGCTACTATTTTATTTACGTATTCGTCTACACTCATAGATTTATTCAGCTGAGTGTAAAATCATACAGTAATCCTACGTTCCTTGTTAGTCCACCATCCTCAAATGCGCTTCTTAATTTGTCCTAATCTTCTCATTCAACATAGACTTAATTGACTGTGTCGATTAATAGCAATAGTTTTGATTTTAGTTTTCTATTCTTTTTTGGATAATCCTGATCAGTAGATTTCATCTTTTCATACACCACATCCCATAGGTATTCCAAATGTAAATATGCTTCTACTGTGAACATCCATGTATCGTAGATTTTGTGACCTGTAAATCTTTCAATCTGAGCAATTTGTGCCAAACTCATTTTGTATTTTTGTATAGTTTATGGGACTTAACTACGGGGTCATCAGTCAAACTCATTTTCACAATAACTTCTTCTTTTTATCATAAAGAACAAAAATGAAAATACATGAAAATCTTGCCATCATCTTGTAACGACTATCACTCTTTATACACAATGTACTCGGAACTTCCCCAATATTCTCTCACTACTTTTATATGAAAATAATTATTTTAAATGCATCATCTGGACCCATAATGGCGGCATTCACACTGTCCATCACCGAACTGTTACGTCACGTCAACATCACGTCAGGCTTTTTTTGAGAAGAATGTTTTAATGGAACAGTCATCTGCTAACATCGAAAGTTAACATACCTTCGTCACACGTTTTTCATTTTGTTGTCGATGATTCCACGGTTTACATACAAATGTGTCTTATTAATCTTTATTTTATTATTATACCTCCTTTTAAGGGTAAACTCCAAATGTTTCATGACGACTTAAATTATTTTTTTTTTCCAATTGAGTCTCCTTCTAAAATCAAGGTCGGATACTGGAAACAGAAAAATGGTTCAAGTTTTGTAATATTGTTACAGAAAAGACTGTAGAAAATTGTTTATTTCAATAAGATTGTAAATTGATAATGCCATTTTCATTAACTAACTTTTTAAATGAAAAAGTCAGTGCTAATGAAGGACAAAAATTCAGTTTTGTACATTGCTATTAACAGTGCCAGCAGTCAAATCATAATGGACAAAGTAAACAAGCTCTGTTTATGTCCTTATTAATATTGCATGAAGTGTTCATTGAAAATAGATGTCGATGTTTTGAAATGTTGTTTCAATTCCCAGCATTTTACCACACTAAGTTGGCCAAAAACGTACATTGTAAAGTTTTCTTAGGCCATAAATAACACATAGCGTTGTTGTATCCTCAATTCATGTATTAAACTACGACTTTACACATAACAGATCGCCACTCATAAACTCACTTTCAATATCGGTTGTTGGGGTAAGCGAATCAATGTGACAGACAGGGTGAGTGCAACTCGATGTGATGGTGCCATAACGTAAGGTCGACATGATGGACATTGTAAATTGGTCTTACGTCAGCCTGCTGCAGTGCGTGTGGCCATTCACCGTCGGGGGTGCGAGTCCTCCCTCAGACATAGGTGTTTTTGTTATCCGTAACATAGGTTACTTTAAGTTAGTGTAAGTAGTTTGTATGCCTTCGGACTGATAACCAACATAGTTAATTCCCTTAGATTTACAAACATTTGAACATTATTTGAATATGCAAATAAAAACAAGAGATGTCATTTGTCTGATATGCGGCACACTTGACGTCTTAAAACAGGAAAAATATATTGTTTATATTTCCAATTTCTTTCATTAGTGCTGACTTTTTCATTTTAAATATTATCTAAAGAAAATTGCTACATCCATTAACCATCATATTCAAATGCATTGTTTGTGTAAGCCTTTTGTGTTACTGTGTTTCAAAACCAACTATTTTTCGGTTTCAGATATCCGACTTTGCTTTTGGAAGAACACACAGTACAAATATATCTAAGTCGTTATGAAACATTTACAAATAACCACTGAAACGAAGTATAATATCAAAATAAAGATTAAGAAGGTACAGTTGCGTATAATCGTCTACTGTAACATGAGTTAGTGTGACGAAAATATGTTAAGTTTTGATGACAGCAAAAGACCGTTCCGACAGAACTTTCTTCGCGAGAAAGCGTGACATGGCGTGGTGGTCCATTGATGGACATTATAATGCCATCATTAGAAATGCATTGTGGAATGTTCAGACGAAACATAACCATGGCCCCCACATTCCATTGCGGGCCCTGGAATTTGTAATTGCAAGTTTATACCTTAATCATGCACTTTTTAGAATGTACTTTAACTTGTCATAACAAGGTATAAATTTGATACAGTATGCTTCATTTGTAAAATTGTTTTACTTAAAATTGATACTTTACTTATAATGGCCACAGTAGGGTCATAGTCAGAATTCTGGAAACATTCCTTAGGCTGTGGCTAAGCCATGTCTCCACCACATCTTTTCTTCCAGGAATGCTAGTCTTGCATGTTTCGCAGGAGAACTCCTGTGAAATTTGGAAAGTAGGAGGCGAGGTACTGGCGGAAGTAAAGTTGTGAGGCGCCATCGTGAGTCGTGTCGGGATAGCTCAGTCGGTAGAGCGCTTGCCCACGAAAGGTAAAGGTCCCAGGTTCGAGTCCCGGTTCCGGCACACAATTTTAATCTGCCAGGAAGTTTCATATCAGCGCACACTCCACTGCAGAGTGAAAGTTTCATTCTGGAAACGTCCCTTAGGTTGTGCTAAGCCATGTCTTCACCATATACTTTCTTCCAGGAGTGCTAGTCTTGCATGTTTCGCAGGAGAGCTTCTGTGCAGTTTGGAACGTAGGAGGCGAGGTTCTGGCGGAAGTAAAGTTGTGAGGCGGCATCATGAGTCTTGCCGGGATAGATCAGATGGTAGAGCGCTTGCCTGCGAAAGGCAAAGATCCCAGGTTCGAGTCCCGGTTCCGGCACACAATTTTAATCTGCCAGGAAGTTACATCTAAGGGTGTTGTTTTCAAAATTTGGCGGAGTATTTGTAGCCTTTGATTGCAACAAGAGTTAGACAGAAGGACAAGTTGTTTCAACAATTCCCAATGACCAAACCTAATAAAGAAGAAAGAATAAAAACTCTCAACATTTCTAAACACCGAATCTCATCATAATTCAGTTCAGCAGCATAAGCACCATCTCTGTTCAGTGAGTGTACTCCTCAAGGAGAAAACATTGCATATACCTAATACTAATGTGACCATATTTTCTAGACTCAAAATTCGTAACCTAAGCACATTTTCTAGATCCAAATTCGGGACACATTACAAATTTTGTTATTTGTATATACTTTTTTATTATATTAGAAGAAGATTTGAGTGAAAGTAATAATAGCAAAAAGTACATTACTTTACACTTTATTAGTACTTTATATGGTGAAGGAATGGGATCAGACCAACTGTATTTAACAGTGCAGTATATTTTCTTCAGTAAGTGTGTATTTTTCAATATCATGTGAAAAATTCTACACAAGTTTCATAATAATTTACGCTAGTTACTAATATTGATTTCGCAGTTTCTACAGCAATCTGTGTTTTGTCATTTGTCCATATATCTTATTCATGTGGGGAAAATACCCTTTCAGTAACAGTATTTCCAGAAAGGCAGAAGATGATCTGCACTAGCTTAAGCACATTTGAGAATGGCATATGATTCTGTCTGAAATGAGAAGTAGTATCAATCTATCTTTGACCTGGAAAAGTGGTGTTAGCAGTCCATCCACTGATTTTCGCACTGGTATAGTTTGTGCGCGTATGCTCAGTGGAAACAGTCTGAAACGGTTTCGTTAGTTTGTGATAAGTACCTTACGTTTAACGAACCTTTTTTCAAACATTTTCCCATCACAATTAATAATAAAATAGACCGATACAAGTGAGATAAATTTCTAAATTGAAACATAATTGTTAAATCCGGGACAAATAGGAGTACCGAATTACCTTAAAATAATTCGGGACCGACACACAAAAATCGTGACTGTCACAAAAAATCGGTACGGTTGGTTACCTTAGTTAATATACACATACAATACCAATCAATGGCAATAACTAAGAGCATTAGTCGATGTAATCGTTTAAGATAAGCGGTGTATCATAAATATCTACTACAATTACTTGTTGAACCTTCTAAAATTTCGTTGGATGAAAAATATTAAACATGTTTTTTTCTAGTTTGTTTCAAATTTCACTAACCAAAAAGTTGAATCATTTAGGATTGGGCTCGAGCCCCCTTCCGCACCCAGCACCATCCATATGGGATCATGAACATGACGTATCGTGACGTTACGTACAATGTGAATTGGCCTTTACTCTGTGCAGATACAATGTGCATATATTAGCGCAGAAAAATCGTTGCGGGCGGGTTTGCCATAACTTGAACACTTATTTAACACAACTAGAAGTGCTAGAGGACTAATTGTAAGAACTATAAAGAATTATCTGTTCAGTTTTTATAACAGCCTTTGTATAAAACGCTGAGGACATCATCACACTGTACATTACATCGCGCATATGTTTAACTAAATCAAAAACACTGTTTTGAAACGCCAAATTTGCTATATTCACGACATTTTATCTTTATCTGCATCACTTTATTTGCAGAATTTTCATGAGGGGAAGTTAAAGTGACACTCTTCTCGTTGGATTTCGTTTTCCTGCACACTCGTGTTTTGTTTTGCTTCTGAATCTGATGTCTTCATCTATAGAATATCAGAGATATCATTTAACCTGGACGGCAGACTATCACGAAACCATGCGTTGAAGCAATGGTGAATATAGTGGGTGCGCAATAGATGTAAAAATATCATGGCAGCTGGCTATACGGATTTGAGGCAAAAGTTACAATTGAAACAGAAAAGTTTGAAATCTCAGCAAAAAGAAAAGAAGTCAGTGTTGTCATTTCACTTACCTCTTTAAAATAGTCTTTAGTATAACTGTAACGATGCATTTGTTGTTATAGTAAATACATCCAACAGTCAGCTTTTTTTTTTTTTTTTTGGTAGATGATAATTATTAACTTTACTGTTTGGCGTTTTGTACAACCTGTCCTGTTGTGTTGTAAATCATTCATTTCTGTGGCAGATGTTTTTTCTCAAACTATGTGTAGTAATGTGAAATAGTATTCCTTAATATCATTTTAAAAATTGTTTGACATTTGTGAATGAAAAGAAGGAATCATGAATTTGGTAGCCATAAATCCAGCTAAGCATATTTTATCAAGGTAAACGGCGGTCTCATGACCTGTCAGTCTCTAGAAAATTAGTGTGCAGGTATAAGTGAAGTGACTGTTTTTTGTGAAACCTGTTTAGCCAACAATTCACTGTTCTGCGAATATGCAAAACATTAAACATTTGATGATAAATATCAGTGTGCAGTGTTTTCACATAATTTTGTTTAAAGTGTAATTTTGTTGACGTTGTGGAGCTTATCTTAAAATGTGCTTGTTTGTTTCGTTTTCGAACTTGACAGTTGGTGACTTTCTATTGTTTATTTTGTTTGCTAAAAAATGTGAAAATATTTGTCATGGACGATTCCTATGAGATACTAATAGCATCTGCTTTTTGCAGATACCTTAGCCCATCATATCATTATTCGCCTTACAATGTGGACGAAAATTTAGTGCTATTGAAGCAAATTCATACCGGGATTCAACAAAGAAGATTATTTGATAATGATCAATGCACTGCCATTGAGAATAAAATTGATGAAGTGGTCGAATTAGCAGACAAAGGAAAGTACAAACCTTGTACAGTTGATAGGGCACCATTACGAAACAAGTAAGTAGAAAATTTAAGGGATACATTTTAGTAACACAGATTACTGTGAATAAGAATTTTAGGTCTACCTATTTTCTTTATTTAGCCCAGCTCCATGTAGGCTGACTTTTAAGTTTGAAGCATGGTAAAATTGCTTCTTAAGTAGCTGCTCCCTATTTTCCATTTGATGTAATATTGGCACATAATAGCGTTTTCAGTTCATAAACTATTGAACCATTTGGAATAGTGACTGATATGAGTCTATTCCTGGACTGTAGGTTTGTTTCTGGGTATAACTTCAGTAGTCGCCTAACAGTAGTGGAACATAGGCCACAGTGTTACTTTGTTTCTGACACATTATATAATTAGTTTTACATTTCTTTTAAAGTTTCTTCATTACTGGTAATAATTTAGATACATGCTGAAGCATATTAAAAAGTTGTAAAACTCAATTTTAGTTTCCCTGTAACAATTTTTTTTTTATCTTAATGCATAGTGTAAAATTGTTCCACCACTAGTATGTTGATCAACAGAATTTGGGAACATGTTTTATGCTAGTGTTGAGACATTTATGTACTGCCCCGTCCAGAAATCACTTTCACGTTAGGAGACTTCATTCATTTGATAATGACCTGCTGTGTCCTGTTCACTAGAAACTCTTCAGTCCAGTCACACAATTGGTTTGGTATTCGTTATGTTGTTATATTATCATGCAGGGTGTATACGCACTGGTACAAATAGGAGATCCCAGAAAATCCAATAATTTTTTATCTGAGGAATACAATTTATTTTTTTAGAATTCCAGTAATTTTTGTTTTAGTAAACGGTTAATTTTTTTGTAATTTTGACTGCTAATGACTTTATTTTAGCATCCTACTGCAGAATAGTACAACATCAATAACACGTTAAAAACCAAAACATTTTTACTTGAAAACTGCCTGAGAAAAAGTCATGCAGAAACAATTGACTGCCTTTAGTAGGATGAAGAGAGTGCAACAACGAAATGCAATATATGAGCATGATGTGTGTTTCTAACAGGTCATGGGAAAAATCACCAATAATGGTGCGACAATCTTTAGTTTCAAAGTTAACATTCTTTGAGTCCACGAGTGGCGTTTCATGTTTGAACGTTGGCACCGGAGCCAGTCACGAGTTGCGTTCGCGCGGCCAATAACAAATAGCTTTCTTTTTATGGTTTGTAAACAAATCGGCATATTGGATGTAAAGATCTTTAGCTCAACATATTGCTTTACAATAAATGTGGGGTTTATATTTACGTTCTGTAATGGAGATTGAGCGTACTGCTTGTACTATGTACTCAAAATTATTTTCACCAGTGATTTTAGTTGTGGTGATTGCATGACTTTCACAGCCTTTACGAGCGCAATTACTTATACTGAGCGGTTCTGAGCCGGGTATTCAGGCGCTACTACAAGATAAAACTTCTCGTGTAATCTATGTACCTAACCTTAAGGCTGCACTGGTCTGTTGTTTTTGAAGTTATCAATGACATGTGAAAGAGTAGTCAGAAAGTCTGTTGGAAACATCCTTTCATTTAAAAAAGTGATCTGTAGCGCAGCCTTCAGATGGTTGGGTATAGGTTAAATAAGAAATTTTTTTTTAGTATGTGAGGGTGCGTAGCGCCCGAATCTCCGGTTCAGAACTTAACTTAGAGATACACGGATTCTTCCAAATTAATCAACACCTGTTTTTTTTTTTTTTTTTTTTTTTTTTTTTTCCTTAGGGAAGTGAACAATAATTATAATAACGTTCATTATTCACTTATTGCAATTCTCTGGAAAAATTGTCAGTCATATTACTTGAAAAACACTTAATTGAATTTACACTGCAAGAAATTATTGAATCTGAAAGCAAAAGCATGTGAAGAAAGGCATTCACCTGCGTCATTCATCACGCCGTTACCAACGTCTCTGCATGAACCACAACTCGTGGACCCATAAACTGCACTTTACCAAATTTTTTAATGGTACATTTTTTTATTTATTTAAAGGGTAACACAGACTAAAAAAGACCAACCATCCAGGTCAGTTAATCATATTGATTTAGCTCTTTTATAAGACAGATTTGAAATTATGCAATAATGATGGTAAAAAGCAGGGTTATCCTTCAAGTAAAAATTACAGGCAATTAGGTGTTCGTAAACAATAATGTATTGTAGTGCTTTTGCTGTGTTATCAGGTTTGAGCCTAACAACATACTCTAAAATCATGACACATGTGAAGAAAATAGCAAAATATGTTTAACAAGTAAGAGCGTAGCACAGTTAAAGCTGTGCCATTGGGTTCCAGCCTAACAACATATTAATTATAATGTATTCATACAAAATAGTGAAGTATATTACAAAATAAACAAAAATGACTTTTCACACATCTGTGACACACCAAAACTAATTTTTAAAAAAAGCATGACTTTTATGCCTGTTTAGAAAACATTTACCTCTAAAAGGATTGGTAAGTTTTCCTGTACCGGGGGAAAGTATGTCACTTTTAACATAAAAAGTATCTCACATCAGCGGTGGCATAATTTTAAATGGTGTTTTTTTTTCTCCTCCACAAATGTAAACTTCATAATTGTTGGGCATAAAACATCTTTCAAAAGTCTGTTCAATGACCTGCACATTACCAGTAAGAGTTCTTCACCACTGGAATCTATATATAATCGATATGATATCCCTCAAAGTCCAGTGGTCTTTCCTCTGTTGAGAGATTTTAGTTTTACTATTGCTTTGGCTCTTATTTCAGTAGCTACCATTTTGTTGTGTGTGTGTGATGAAACAGCCTTGTAAAAAGACATTTCATATTTCAACCTTTCTGTGTGTGATCTTCTGAGTCAATTTCATTATGGTTACATGATATCTGGACATACTGTTTAAATCTGCTATTTGACGAAAACATCTTAGAATTTTCTGTCAAGTCTGTAACCTCTGACTGGTATCTGTAGGCCTGTGTGTTCGCTCAAAGTACATAAGATCATTGACCGTGCACCTAAATTACTTTCATTAATGATTATTGGGATCCATACTACTAAATGAATCTCTAAGTGACACTTTATTTTTATAAATCCTGAACCAAACAGAACTTTTACTATCTGTTATTTTCAAATGCTGCAACTGAATAAATGACCACACTGGCTTTGGCTTGTGCAGCCGTAGCCCTCTTCTGTCTTTAAATTGGAGCCACCCACTGCCACCTGCTGCTTGCTTATTGCATGCCACTGCACATGTTTGAAAGTCGGAGTGTAGTTAAAGACATAATTAAAACAAAAGGTATTAGACAGGCTGGTAATTTCCTAGACCTCGTGTACATCGAAGAAAATGGCATTGCGATCGATATATATTGACTGTTAGATTCTTACGCCATGGTCGATGTGGTGACAGATGGAAGCGCTGGTTTTGAATCGTATCTTGTGTAGTGTTTACTGAGTGATATTTTGTTGTGCTATTCATGCTGTACTCTTAGGTTCCTGCCTAACCACATCCTTCATAATCCTGAGAAAGTTTTAACAAATGGATTGGCTACCATTGATGATTTAGTGTTTCTGAACCGGAGATTCGGGCACTACGTGCCCTCACATACTAAAAAGAAAACGTCTTGTTTAACCTATACCTAACCTTCTTAATGCCACGCTACAGATCACTTTTAAAGTAAAAGGTAGGTTAGGTATAGGTTAAACAAGTATATTTTTTAGTATGTGAGGGCAGGTAGCACCCGAATCTCCGGTTCAGAAACACTAAATTGAACGTAAACACCATATCGAACATTCGATATATATCGATCGCAACGCAGTTTTCTTCGATGTACACGAGGTCTAGGAAATTACCGACAGGCTGTATTCGTTGTAGCAGTTTGGTCCAATAGGTTTACAAACGCTTTTTGTATGCGTTGTACCCTTAGAAGTTGGCATATACAACTTTTCTTTGAAAATCATTTAATGCACAACCTCCTTTATGCTAATTTTAATATCTCTTTAGTTTTCGTCCATAATATTTGGTCTATGTTCAAATTTGCTGTGAAGTTCTGATCGGTTTCATAGTATTTGGTTTTGAACTGGTGGATTTCTATCTCTGATGATTTTACTCAGCACGTGCTTTTCTAAAGTGTACTGTATGCGGATCTTAAATTTGTGCACTGATGCTAAATGCTCTGTGCTGGAGGTGCTGAACTATCAGGTAATCTAATAAAATCTGTCACTTGTTGATGTTGCTAAGCATGCAGATCTTCCTACCCTTCTTCCCATTTCTATTTGCAGATTCAGTTATGCTATAATGCTTCCAATCCCCAGTTCTGCACAGTCAAAAAGTTTGGGTCTGTTTGGTACTTCTCAATTTACATGGTGAAGGTAATTTTTGAACAAAGCTTTGAGAACAATTTCTTTTGATCCTTTAAGCAGAAGCCTACATTTCTCCACCTGACAGTGGAGGTTGATAAATTCCCATCAAAGATAACACCAGCATCATCTGAGCCTTTGATTTAAGTCTTCAACTTGGCTCCAAACCAGGGGACCACGTTTGTTTCTAGGAAAGATGCTGCAGATTGACAAATCTCATTCTACTTTCCGAGGCAGGCTAGCTGTATTCACCAAATTTGTGTGCCACCTGTATAATAGTTTGAAACGTGGCTGCGAAGGCAGTTGCCGTACAGAAAAGTTCTTTCAATTGATGGATTACAGTCCACTGTTTGTGTTAATAAATGTTAGTATTTAATCTGGATTTGGCACCTATAGCCTTGGACATCATCTTCAGAAAATGTATCAGATATTAATAAAGAGAAACATAAAATAATTTTTAATTTTGTACAAATTTAATACAAGAGACTGTACTGATGTATAAAAGACAAATGTAACTCTTATCATATAAAATTACTCCATAGGTTTGTGAAACTAGAAAAGATGACTTGGTCATTCCCAGTCTGTGTAATAACATGAACACAGATTACCGGCACACTGCCAAGGGCTGCACGAGTACAACGTGTAGGAGGTAGCATCAGACTGAAAGGTGCATATGTTGAAATTGCCAAATGTGGACACATTACTTTTTTTAACGTATGGACAGTAAGAAATTTAGATCTAGAGTACATGAAACGATTACATTACAATAAAGGAAAAAGAGGTAAAATGTAAATTCAGAACCTGCACTAAGAGGTAACAAAAGGTGGGGAGTTGACATGTAGGAACTGAGGATGGGCTTTGAACGCAGGAAGCAAGTGTAATTGGTGCCATCAAGAACCAAGATTTGTGACCTGGTGCACCCAGTGTGCTCAGTAGCTGCTGGCAGAACCTTTCATCCATTTTGGTCAGACCTTCCCTCCCCACGTTTAATGCTGCAGCAGCAATCGTGAATTGTGATTGTATGAGTGAGTGTGTGTCTCTTTTTTAACAAAAACTTAGTTATTTGTATTTGATATCTCTTTTCTGTGTCTGTCGCAGCTCAACAAATATCTTTGCAATGAGTTGCAAACTATCCTCATTATATTGTTAAATTCCAACCTTCACTTTCCATTGTTAAAAAATAAGAATAACTTTTACAAAGATTTAAAATAACTCCCTTTTCTTCAGAAAGGTGTTCACTATTTCCAGTAAAACGTCAGCAGCCATAAAAAGTTTAACCTAATAATAAAGTTTGTTTGAGTAAAGTGTAAAGAATTTATTGGTAAGAAGTTGGCGCGCAGTCGGAGATGTGTTGTAATTACGTGTCATAGCGTGACAATATTTCCTGCAGGCACACAGCATGCTGGGATGAAGCAAAGCAAGTGACTGGTTTGTTAATGTATGTCAAATTGGGGAGTCTTGTTGCAATGAAATACTTAATTTTCATTGCATATTACTAACGTTTCAAGCAATTAGTAACTTTTAATTGAATCATGTGGCTTGGTATGTGAATGCATCAGAGTAAATGAAATTCAAGTAGGCATATCAACTTTAATAAGCTGTCAAACAAACACCACTTAAATTTAAGCATCACCACTCACATTGAAAATAGTTATGCACTCGTTTTTCCACATGTGGTTTAAATATAGTAAAATTATTTCAATTTTTGTTTGTTTAAAAATAAAATCTCATAGGATGTGGCTAGATGGATTTTTTATTACTCTGGGATACCCAGATCAATGTGTTATTTGAAGAAGGGGAAAAAAATCTCGCAGGATACAGACATATGTTTTATTCTGATCATGTAGACGTCCAGTTCTATAGTTATTAGTATTAGCAGCAAAAAAGTGGAGTTAAGATTTGTTGACTATTATGTTCTTAATTTGAGATAAAGTGCCCTGTGCCTAGGTGGCATAAAGAGAGAGAGAGAGAGAGAGAGAGCATACATTACAATTCAGTGGTTGAAAGTTAACGTGCGGTATTCGATGAATTATGTATTTATACTTGCATATTGTGAATGTTTGAAGGGTAAATAAGTGTATTAAAGTTATCTCCTAAACTCAAATTTGAAGATAATGTTTGTTGTACTACCATTGTGATACCAGTGTCAATATTACAATTTTTATCACTTTGTGTTGCATGCAACATCTGTAAGCCATGTCTTCTGTCCATGATAGTCTTGATTTTTGGTTCCATACTGAGGCACCAGTATTGTCCTGAAACCTCACTCTTCTGACACCACCACACACTGGGCACACAAACTGAGGTCTTAGCAACACACAATCAGTGTGTGTAGTTGAAATGGTGATAACAAGAAGGTAACAGTGAAAGTAGATTTTAGGAAACACTGGATTTTACAAAAGATTCAATAATTTTTAAGCTAATCTGACATCTAATATAAGGTGCCAGTTAACTTTTATATTAACACTGTTATTAGTGGCCACTATAGAGATTACATGGTAAGTGTGCAAATGTATATCACAGTTTTGGTATAACAGGAATTAAAGTGATTCCAAATTAATCTTGCACACCTGTCACTTTCCACGCATCAATGTGTGTGTTTCTGATGCTGATTTGTTACAAAGAAACTTGTCTGGTTAAATTGGAGCTTAGTATGCCAAGGAAGTATGAAAATACAATGACAACTATTTTAGTTTGGGTACTGACATTAAATATTTTAAAAGCTGTCAAAGTTTTGAAAAGACACTTCTCGAACAGTATATACCCCACTTGCTTGGTAGCATAAACATCAGTGACATGGTTTGCAAATTTTGCATTCAAATGGTTGCTATGAGTTAAAAGGTTAACGATTCCTATGTAATGTTTTTCATCAATACTTCTGATGAAGACATCAAAGATTAAGACATTTGGCATATCGATAAACAAGCTTTCAAATACCCTCTGAAAATGGTTGCTGCCAGCTTGTGGAGAGAGGTGGACTTCACATTATTTTGAATATCTCCTTTGGTACAAAAGTGCTGTCCTTTCAGGCCTTCTTTCAGCAACCTATGATGATTCACTGGACGATCTAGGATATATGCTGGGTAATCACACTTCTCTGGAAAACTGTTTAAGCAGTTGCCTAGTTACTGCAGCAGTATGTGGTATTGTGCTGTCATAGATCAAGACTTTTCCAGATGACAGCAGACCCCCTTTCTTTTGTTTCGTATGGCGCTACACATGGCATGGAATGTGTTGCGGTTCAGATCTGCAGTGATCATAGTCCTTGGCTCTGTAAACAAAATGCCTTTCTGTTCCAGAAGACATTGGCCTTGGTCTTTCTGTTGCTAAATGTTTTTTTGAACTTTTGGGGGACTGAGTGTATTCATTGTTTGTATTGTTCTTTGGATTCTGGATTGTCATAAAGAATAGACATTTCATCCACTGTTATGATGAAACTCAAAAACTGTTCCCCTTCATCGCCGTAACGTGTGAAAGGTGATGTTGATGCTATGTGCTATGCTTTGTGTTGCTTAGATAGCTTTTTGGAAAACGAGTATGCACAGTTTTCTATAGCTCAGATGTTACATAATAATGGTGTACGGAGTTGACATTGAAATATCCAGAAAATCCACAGGCAACTCCTCGATGGTAAACATCTGTATCTCTCAAACTACTTGGACGACTAGCTGAACAAGGTTTTCATCATTAACTAAAGACTTGTCCACCATCAAAATGAACATCCATTCAGCATCGTTTAAATTTATTATAGCATTCATGCAAACCACACTCATTCATACAGTGTACACTATAAACACAGATCATTTAGTGGTGGCTTTTCACTGCATTATTCCCATGTGCATATATAAAATGGCACTTCACAACTCACTTTTGTTGGGAGAAACAATTATGGCAGCAATGCTTACTTGCCTGTAGCTCAACTATACTAACACATTGAGGCTGGTCTTAGCACACAATACAGTCGGATAGTTGGACAGTGGCATAGAGTGCTAGTTCGCCTCTTTATGCTTATATGGTCACATATAAGAGTATCCGGATGTCGTAGGGGGGAGGGGGGTCTTTTAAAAGTAATAGAACTGTTGCTTGCATACTTATCTCAAATAATGGGTGAATACGCACTGGGAGATCTGGGGAAATTAATATTTTTTTTGTAATTTTGGCTGGTAAAAACTTCACTGTACCAATCAAACATAAACAAGAGAATAACTCTAAAATAAAACTTTAGTTGGGAAAGAAAGGTGCAATGTACAACAACAAAACACTGTGCACATACCCTACAAACGCTTATCGAAAGAAGAATGCGTCAAAGGTGTCCAGATGAAGATCGCGCAATACTTAAAACCAAACTTTGTTGATTAGTGTAAAGTTTCATCAGTTTACATTTCTAGCAGATTGCGGGTAAAAATTGTGAGTAATGGAGAATATACTTTCAAAGTCAATGGCATTTTATGCAGTATGTATTACATTAATAGTGAAAATGTGCTATGAATTTCTTGAATCGTGAATTGCTCGACTCCCATTCAAAACAACGCTTTGGTGACCAGCCACATGGAGAAATTTACAGCTGTGAAAACCAGCCATTTATCCAGTTAATAAAATATTTTACTGCCATATTTGTTGTGATATATCTTGGTAGGTAACAAATGCTATGGCCTTAGAGAACCTGGGGTCCCAAGCTGGGGACTGTGTTGTGCCAACAGTCCTCCATACCATAAGCTCCGTGCGTGCCTTAGCGTCTACCTTATGGCGCAACAGTGGAATGTTTTATTTTTCAGTGCCCAAGGATCTTGGCTTAATTGCCCAGGTTGCGAGAATGGTATTAACTTCTATAAAATAAAACCTCAGTCTCTACGCGAGCTACTTGCCAAGTAGATACATGACTGTTGAGGTTGAACAGTCTGTGTGGTGTATGTATGGTACCCTAGCTGCTCGTGGTGGAAGTCACTAGCGAGCAACCTCTGGGGAACCTGCCACACCACAGTTCTATTAGGCTTACCCAGGCATGGGAGCTCTGCCTGGGTGGACTTTTATTTCCCTCATTGCTTGCGGGAACACCATGAAAAGAGCAAGCAACCTTGGCAGACGTGTAACTGCCATCTCTAAGAGAGGGCGAGGAGACTTGAATACTGCACAGTAGGACCTCAAATTGTTCCCATCCCTTGCCATGCCATGGGAGGAATGTGGGACCCGCAATCGAGGCGAGGCTTTTGCTCTAAGTACTTCGTATGCAGTGTTACTGATGGAGAATCTTTTATGTCGATGAACTTCTTTAGAACCTGAAGGACAAGTTCTGTGAGGCTGGGGGCATGTCCAAAATGCGATCTGGGTCAGTCCTTATAGCAACGTCTTTCCCAACCCACTCACGGGCGTTGATTACCTGTGACAAGCTGTGTGATGTTTCCGTTTCCATAACACCTCACAAGAGTCTAAATACGATCCAGGGTATTATCTTCCATGAGGATCCACTTTCGCAGTCTGATGATGAACTACAAGCAAACTTAGAATGGCGGGGTGTTCATTTCATAAGGCATATTCAGAGGAGTCTGAAGGACAACAGTGTTGCCATTGGTGCCTTTATCTTGGCTTTTGAGAGTGATTCATTTCTTGAAAAGGTCAATGCGATGACCTACCAGTGTGACATCAAACCCTACATTCCCCCCCCCCCCCTATGTGGTGTTTAAAGTGCTGGAGATTCGGGCACATGACCTGACCTCAGGTGAGGTCAACCACACCTGTCAGGATTGCGGACGTGCATTTCATTCTAACATCACTTGTGCCCCTCCTGGTCTGCATCAATTGTGGCCAGCACCATGCCCCATTCACACCAGAATGCACAGTTCTCCACAAGGAGTGGAAATAATGAAATACAATACCCTGGACAGGCTGATCTACTCGGAAGCGAAGCGGAAATATCTAAACCTTCAGCCAGTGAAAATTATTTCATCTTATGCCAAAGCAGCATCATCACCACCGCCCATGGTGGCAATCTCTCAGCTAGTCCAACTGATGCAAATGAACTGTCAGTCCCAATCGTTTCCGCCTGCCCACTTGATAGTTCGGGGCTCTTTGGTTGCTCCCAGTCTTCCCATCTTGGGAGCAACTAACCCCAAGACACTGGAGACATTGGTCCCCCTCCTCCATCTCCCCAGCCAGAGGAGCAGCAGCCTTCTTCAGCCCCTCTTGCTTGGAAGGGGTCCCTCGGGACACTCCCTTCTGAGGCTTCTCAGAGTGCAAAAGAGGATCACAGGCAGATGCTGAAAGATCTCAGCTGCTGGTCAAAGAGCCTCCTGTTCTACCTGAGCCCCTGAAGTCACTACTGAGAAGCCCTACCTGCTCTTGAAGCAAAAGGGCCACTGAGAGACTATGCTGAAAGAGAAGAAGAAAAAATTAATCTCTGGTGGCTCCAAAGCCACAGCCTGCTACATCTTCTGCTTCAGACGATGAGGTGGAGATCCTCGCCTCTCCTGAAGATCTCACACTAACAGGATCCCTAGATCCTATGGTTTTAGATTCTATACGTTCTGAACCTTCAGTAGCAGGAGATGCTATGGAATAACCTTAACCTTTTTTTCTTTCATTATGACCTTACAGCATGGAGAAAATGTAATTCTCTAATGGAATTTTGACGGCTTGTTTCACCATCTAGCTGAGCTGCGATGACTACTGTGCCCCTACCCCGCGCTGCACTTAGCCCTGCAGGAAACCTGGTTTCCTGCCCAGTGGACCCCTGCCCTGCACGGCTGTGGGGCTACTTTAAAAAACGATCCATCTATGACAGGGTACCTGGTGGTGGTCGTCTCTCTATGTCCTCGGAACAATTCCCTGTGCTCCAGTGCATGCCAACACAAATCTTGAGGTGCTAGCAGGTAGAATCCGGGCCATAGAGGAACTCACTATCTGTAGCGTTTACCTTCTTCCCTCCCCCTGGTAAGGTCGTGTCTCAAGCTGGCCTTACTGCTTTAGTTGCTCATCTTCCAACACCATTTCTTCTTGTGGGTGAAGAAATGTGGGGTGGAACCCAGACCACAGGATACGGTAGGGACGTTGAGACCCTTTTTGGCACACCAAGACCTCTGCCTTCTGATTACTGGTGCCCCCACACATTTTTGCATGGCGTGAGGCACATATTCAGCAATAGACCTATCTGCTTGTAGCTCAAACCTTCAACCGTACCTTAATTGGAGAGTCCATGACGACTTCTGTAGCATCATGATGTCGCTTCTGCAGTTTCAACCTGCCGACTACCTGTCCCGATGGTCTGCCCATAGGGGGGGATTGGCAGGGTGACACCTCTACTGCTACAGTTCCTGTACCACTGCCAGCCGATGTGGATATGGGGGTCCAACAAGTTGCTGCTACCATCGTTTCTGCTGCTAAAGCAATGGTTTCGACCACCACTGGCTCCCCTCAATGTAAGTCTATGCCTTGGTGGACACTAGAGATCGCAGAGGCCATCCAGGATTATCGACGAGCACTGCAGCACCACCCATGTGTAGAACACCTGATTGCCTTGAAACTTCTCTGGGCTCGAGCTCAAAGACAATCCAGCTGAGCAAACGGGACTCTTGGGAAAGGCATGTCACCACTATCAGCTCTTGCACCTCCCCTTCTCGGGTATGGGCACAAGTACTACACCTCTTTGGATACCAACCACCGACGGGAATCCAATCTATCAACATACAGTGCATTCTCAGCACTGACCCAACTGCCACTTTCAGTGAGGACTTCCGCATCCTGAAAGAGTGGGTTGAGGAGAAAAAGTTATCATTCCGTACATGTCGCAAGAAACTTTACAATTCCCTGTTCAGCGAGTGGGAATTCCATACTGCTTTCCTAGGGATGGGGGACTGATAATCCAGTCGTTTAGCACCCCTTAAAAGACAATAACAACCAGAGCTATACCTGGGTGGTTAATTGCTTCACGTCGAAGAGACGCATCGGTTTCCCGGCATTCTGTTAGACAGTCGACTCAATTACGGGCCGCACCATCATCAGTTGAAGCAAATGTGCTGGAGGTACCTAAATGTACTGCACTGTTTGGGGAGCATCGTGTCCAACACTCTTATCCAATCACATCTTGACTGTGGGGGCCTGGTATATGATTTGGCAGCTCCTTCTGCGTTGCGAGTCTTGGATCCCATTCTACACACTCGTGTCCGTTTAGCAACAAGGGCTTTTCGCAAAAGCCCAGTGACAAGCCTCCTTGCTGAGGCTGGTGTTCCCCCCATGCGATTCTGCCGGCAACAGTTATTTGCCTCATATATTGTTCCCATTCATACTACGCCCCACCATGCTGATTGTAGGCTTCTGTTTCCAAATGCAACCCTTTCCTCTATCACGTCAACCCAGATTGGGTCTTCCGATCTCGGTCCGGGTTCGTACTCTCCCTTCCTCACTCATGTCCCTACCTCTTCTTTCCTCATTCTCCTGTCAATCCCATACCCTTGTGTGATTCATCCCTCACCTACAGCTCCACCTCTGATTGTCCTGCGATCTAAAGACGTCAGTTTGATTATCCATAAAAACATTATGGGAAATGAAGCCAATGAGGAGTTCATAAATAATTATGCACCGTGGTCATACTTTTGTTTTATTAAGTTCATGCTTAACAGCGTACTTGAAAATGACGCAATCTAAAATTGTGAAACAACCGAAAAAAATCAGTGAAATATATTTGACAAACAATTAAAGCTGCTGTATTGGTTACAGCCTAACAACACAGAAGAAATTTGTAACCTGTTCATACAAAACAAAGTAAATGATAAACGACTTTTTCATAAATTACAATATATGTGTATGCTATGAAAAAACTTAAATATATGTGAAATTCATTTATGAAACAGAAGTGAAAAAGAACATTGTCATGGGCTGCTTGCACCATACCCATGATTGGCCTTTCTTACTTCCCATAAATTGTGCCACTACTAACATCTACGCGTTGGGGGGGGGGGGGGCAGGAGGAAATAAATGAAATAAGCTGACATTATAAGTGCATTTTATAACACTGAAAAGTTGCTATTGTATAACACATTAACCTTTAAAAGAATTGTTAGCTGTGTTTTACAGTTCAAAGCAAAGTATAACAGAAAAACCACAGTTCATTCGAGGAACATTGTTTTTCACCCCGAAAAAAGTATATTTTCACCTGGGAAAAATTTTCTTTTCACCCAGGAAATACGGAGGAAAATAGGGGAAATTTTTTTTTGTCCACATATACACCCTGTATATATTCCAACATGTTTATCCTATTAAAAGTCCATTTCATCAAACAAATTTAACTATTTCAAAAATCTTAGTGTTTTCCTCCAGTCAATGGCTGTGCAAATTCTTTCCAAAAATTTGCGCTGGTCATTTTTAATTTCCAAAATAAACCAACAGTACTTACATCATTTGACAGTGATTTGGTTTTATTTTTAGTTTTGAAATGCTATCTTCAACATCACTTATTCATTTCCAGCTGTGTACACAAAACACAGTAGAAATCCTTGATTGCAAATTGATTACCATTATTTTTTAGGTCATTGAACTCAAAAGGACACAAACTGTTTGCAGAAAGCTATAAATAATAAAGTAATTGTTTTATTGCATTAACAATGCAGCAAAAAGATGTCAAGATTATTATTTTTTTACTTTACAGGTACTTTTTTGGAGAAGGCTACACATATGGATCTCAGCTCTCAAAACGAGGACCAGGTATGGAACGCTTGTACCCACCAGGAGAAGTTGATCCCATTCCTGATTGGGTTCACAGTATGGTCATTGAACCTCTCGTAAAAGCAGGAATTGTACCTGATGGCTTCATCAACTCTGCAGTCATTAATGATTATCAACCTGGAGGCTGCATAGTTTCTCATATTGATCCTATACACATATTTGATAGGTTTGTATTATACTGTACTGGTTAGCACTAGATTTGATGGTTCATTGAAAGGATTGGAATATAAAATTGCTCATACTGCATTTATACTAAAATGTTTCTTCATAAGGGATTAAAATATTAATCTGTTTTACTGGTTAAAATATTTGTGTGTGTGTGTGTGTGTGTGTGTGTTTTTTGAGTGCATGCACGGGGCACGTGTGCTGGTTTGTGTTGTTTCTGTTCTTTTTACCCCCCCCCCCCCCCCCCCTTAAGGCACAATTTCCTGTGGCTCTTATAAGGCCTGCTCAATCTTTCTAAAAAGTTCATTCATACAACTGTAACATAGTCTGTGAACATTGATTAAAATGATTGAATGTAAAAAAAAAAAATGCAAAAATTACAGGCAGTTTTTGTTCCTAATGTGAAACACTATTTCAAAAAATTGGTTAGTATGGTGATATTATTGGAAATGGGAATAGTTTCATACTAGTAAAATTATCGTGAAACTTCTGTTATTTTCTACATAAGTCACATTTAGGTTAGCATATATTGCACAATGCAAATGTTGAATGCATTGAATCTACTAGTGACTAAGTAAGTTCCAGTTGCCAATAGAAGGTGAAGTTGACTGAAATCTCCTGTTAGTGAACTCACCTGTTTAATAGCTCAGTAGGGCCAAAGTAGAAGTCTTCCTCTCTAAAAGTATGGATTTATAATCAGTGTTTAGTAACTGACACAGCATGATTGAGTTCAACTAGAGTTATTTGTATATTTATTACTTCCAGAACACATCTCAGTGATCAGCTTCTTGTAATAACTTTACACATAGTTTATACAATATTGGTTGACAACTAAACATCTTGAGACTGCATACTTAAAAAACTTCCTGTAATAAACTCAGATACCAATCATTTCTCGTTAGATTTCCACAAACCACTATATATATATAGCCAAGTACTAATAATTTCCAGAATGTGTCACAAAAATGTTGAACACTCAGATGTCCACAGCATAAATTTTGAAACCCAAATTTCTCCTGGCTTATATAACAGTCAAATAACTTTACTGGAAAGAAGCCAGGTGACGTCTGTTACAACCATCAACATTTTGACTGGTGCGCATGCTGTCATTTTCAAGGCACAAATGCCACAAGAAAGACTGTGGAAGACAGTTAAAAACCTTGGTTTGCTTAGCATTTAAAGGAAGGTAACACTCTCTCTCTCTCTCTCTCTCTCTCTCTCTCTCTCTCTCTCTCTCTCTCTCTCTCTCTCTCTCTCTCTCCCCTTTCTTTCCATTCAATCCCCCACCCCCCTTTCTCAAATCCATTATCGCACTGGCAGCCAATATTATTCATTCTCTAAGCATGTGGCTAGCTTTGAGCTTCGCAATGTTTTTCCTTCACACTCCACTGTTGGCGTAGTCGGTGCTCAGCCGTAGCTCCACCCCTCCACACTTCCCCTATTGCTCCTCATCTATGCGTGGAAGTGCCATTCTACATCACACAAACTATAGTCCCTCACACAGTCAGAGATGCCAGACATCAGAATTTATTGATAGTGAGTAGTAGCCAAAAAGTTAGTTAATAATATGTGCCTCAGTTTTTTTGACAAGGGGGAGAGCAAGTCTCTCAAGAAAAATCTAAACAAAACCCTCATTTCTAGTTTTATCACCTTGTAATGTAATTTTAGCTGCTTCCAACTCTGTACCAGTAGTTGGAAGTGTCACAATCCGTCATATATTCATTGTATGACTGGTGTCTCAAGGCACTGTTCTGCAATAACAGGTTTGCTCTGATGTTGTGATCATGTATTATACTATTCTCTGTAACTGGACCTCCACAGTCGTAATGGTCAACCAACATCACATACCACAAGTTATGTAAGCAAAGAATATTCTCATGGACTTTATGGATACAAATCTTAAATGATGGAAACACACTTTATGACATACCTCCATAAAATATGACTCCCGTTTAAATATGATCTGTGTAAGGTAAAAAGGACATGGGTTTAGGTGCCTGCTTGGATTTATCACCATTCAGTGCACATTTGGTCAATTTGTCTTTCACTAATACCATTCTGAAAAAAGGCGACCTCAAGAATTAACTCAACTGACAAATTATCAGGGTCTTCGATGATATTGACACAGTTTTGTTTAGGCACTGCCTCACCACTACTAATTTTTAGTGTAATAATGAATTCTGTGTGCAGATTGAGAGAGTGGCCAATTTATTATTTATAGAGTCATTTGAACATCTGTTGTAGACTGAAAGTAAAAAACTAGCCAGGTGGTATCACTATGTCAATGACACTTCTGTGGTATAGGCACATGGTGCATAGGAATGAGATGCCTCCTTAATCTTAATAATATTAACCCCAGAATCTAATTTTCAATGACCAAGTTAGGTAGCGCAATGGTAACACACCGGACACGCATTCAGGAGGACAGTGGTTCAAACCCACCTCCAGCCATTCGGATTTTCCTAAATCAATCCAAGCAAATACCAGAATGATTCCTTTGAAAGAGCACGGCAGATTTCCTTCCCCCCCCCCCCCCCCCCCCCCCCAAAAAAAAAAAACTGCAAAAGATGTAAGACATCCTTCGATATGCTGGTGTGTATAAAATTACATTGGAACTTTAAAAAGAAGTGTCAGCACACATCTGAACGTTTTACTGTCTTGGACATAAGTAGAAATTGGCCATAGTTGAACATGTTTACCAAGTGGCCAATTGGCAATAGTTGAACATGTTTACCAAGTGGACAACCATGACATTAAATTTAATGGGACTAGTGTCATCTCTAAAACTTCAAACTACTATGTGTGCACTTGTAAAGAAACACCACAATAATTTTAACAGGAAAGAGGAATCTGTTAAATTAGACAGAAGTTGGACTTCAATGTTACACCAGCGGAATGACAATTGCTTCTTCTCTGGCAATACCGAAGTTATGGCCGGTTTCCGAAACAGTAGTTACCTGCCCCATCATAGTTATCTCTGGGTTACCTGAACGTTAAGTACAAAATCGTTTTTCGAGACAACAGTTACCGTCACAGCCGTAGTTACCTGTCCGTTAAAGATAAATGTGCGTTCCCCTGGGGTTACCTACATGTTAACATTAGTTTTAACTATATCTGCTACCTAGCCCTAGTGACTTACAAACTCTAGAGCCTGATACGAAATATAGGCTCTCTACAAAACTCAAGTCCATAAATTATTTAACAGTTGAAACTTCCTGGCAGATTAAAATTGTGTGCCGGAACCGGGACTCGAACCTGGTCCCAGGTTCGAGTCCCGGTTCCGGCATACAATTTTAATCTGCCAGGAAGTTTCATATCAGCGCACACTCCGCTGCAGAGTGAAAGTTTCATTCTGGAAACATCCCTTAGGCTGTGGCTAAGCCATGTCTCCACCATATCCTTTCTTCCAGGAGTGCTAGTCTTGCGTGTTAGCAAGAGAGCTTCTGTGAAGTTTGGAAAGTAGGAGGCGAGGTACTGGCGGAAGTAAAGTTGTGAGGCGGCATCGTGAGTCGTGTCGGGGTAGCTCAGTCGGTAGAGCACTTGCCCGCGATAGGCAAAGGTCCCAGGTTCGAGTCCCGGTTCCGGCACACAATTTTAATCTGCCAGGAAGTTTCATATCAGCTCACACTCCGCTGCAGAGTGAAAGTTTCATTCTATTTAACAGTTATTTATTTTTGTTTTTATGACTGGTGTTCGTGTAATTTTCGCACAATTTTAGAAGTTTTGAAGCTGAAGAGTGGAAATTCTTTTGTCGTCATCACCTTCTTCTTCTCCTCCTCCTCCTCCTCCTCCTCCTCCTCCTCTTGATCCTACAGACAGGTCTCAGAAAAATTACCTGTACTCGGCGATATTGAAAGACCATGATGCGTTTTTTGTGTTAGAACACAACCATTTGATCTATATATTGCAAAATAGTTGAAGTATACAAAGCGAAATATCAAACAATAATTACTCTCTGGGAAAGCTATTTACTCTTTAACTTCTTAACTATTTTTCAGTTAAGCTATTTTCTGGCCAACTATTCCAAACTTTTACTTCATTCAAACCTTTGAACATCAAATGTGCAAAATTTTATCCCAGTCAGATGAATAGTATTGATATAGAAAGATCTTTTTTTTTCTTTTCTGAATTTTTCAGGGAACTTTTCCAAATTTTTATTTCATAAGAACGTTACTCGTGCTTTGAACATCCTATATGCAAAATTTTATTGCAAACAGATGGATGATATTGATATTCCACTGAAAAAACCTCTAAGTTTCTCGCGAATTTTCAAATTTTCCAGATAACTTCCACAAATTTTTAGTTCATAAGAACTTTCAACTTTCGTTGAGCGTCAAATGATCAAAATTTTATCGCAATCGGATGAATGATTCTCAACTTAAAGTGTTGAGTACATTTAGAAAAACATTGGAAAAGGAACTTGGTTCGAATTTTGTGACTTTCCTGTTTAACTGTTCCTATTGTTATTATTTTTTTATTTTTTGTACTGGAAATTTTTCTAAGTTCGCAATCAACAAAACAAAAAAAAAGAATTACCCCTCTCTGTCGTGCGAATTGTCAGTGATAGTGCTGAATTCAATCAAAAACACATTGAAAAACGCACATTCAGTTTTTCTCTAATTTTCCAATTTTCCGGTAGATTTTCCAAATAATTTATCTCATACAAACCTTGTCCTGTCAAGCCATACTCAAGTGATGCTCTTACAACCACGTGGCTATTGATTTTTATTCATAGAAAAAATCACTTTTGGTTTTTCCTAAATTTTCCTACTTTCTGGGTGAATTTTCCAAATTTTTATTTGATGTGAATCTTCCTTTTGCTTTCAACATGAAATGTACAAAATTTTATCGCAATTGGACGAACAATATTGATAGCTTACTGGAAAAGGCTGTTTCAGATTTTCCCGATTTTCCTGTTTTCCGGACAACTTTTCCATATTTTGTCACTGTTTAAACCTTCCCTGGAGTTCACGAATATTTCAAGTCTGAAATTAGCTAAATCGGTTCAGATGTTCTCAAGTTTTATCGAGACTAACAAACAGCAATTCATTTTTATATATATAGAAGATGATAGCAACATTGTATTACTTTGTTTCTATCTATTAATATTTCACTTGTGATAGAATGCAACATTTGCATGGAAATGACACCGATCACATTGTTCTTAAGATAAAGTGTTACTCTAAGTGTGGTCAAAGGTATCACTTTTAAATACCACATGCTTCTTTTAAACTTTAGCAGTGAACTGAGAATTTTCTCCTACATTTATTATGACAATATATTAAAAGTTCAGACAATTACAAAGAATATGAAATAACTAAGGTTCTCAAAAGTTCATAAACCAAAATTGTAAAAGTATCAAAATTCAAGGATTTGGCATTAAAGGTAAAATATGTAATGGTTCTAGAATAATTTGACAAGTTTAATATGGCCAATTTTTTTTACAGGCCAATTGTATCTGTCTCATTCATGAGTGACAGTGCTCTTAGCTTTGGCTGCAAGTTCAGTTTCAAGCCAATCAGAGTATCAAAGCCCATCTTATGCTTACCTTTGTCGCGAGGGTGCGTCACCATTCTCAGGTATGTCTAACGAAACTAATGTTTTATGAACTTCAATGATTCAAGATACTACATGACTATACAAGTGATTTAGTTTGTGTAAATAAGTATTTGAGTGCTATATCTTCTTATATCCTGGTTTTTATTTAATATTGTAAAAGGTAGTTGCATATTATTAACAAACTGGTAATTATAATAGTAATTTGTTCTGTACACAGTGGGTTCGCAGCAGATGAAATTACGCATTGTGTGAGACCTGAAGATACCATTGCTAGGCGTGCTGTTATCTTACTGAGAAGGTAATTCTTTACTCATTACAAAAATTGTATATAAGAAAAACAAAACTGTGTTGCATAACTACTTTATTCTATGGCACAATTTTATTTTTTGAACAGTGATAAAATGAACATTCCTGTGTTACTTAAAATACACTGCTGGCCATTAAAATTGCTATGACCAAGAAGAAATTCAGATGATAAACAGGTATTCATTGGACCAATATATTATACTAGAACTGACATGTGATTACATTTTCACGCAATTTGGGTGCATAGGTCCTGAGACATCAGTACCCAGAACAAAGACTTTTGGCCGTAATAACGGCCTTTATACGCCTGGGCATTGAGTCAAACAGAGCTTGGATGTTTCTGTACAGGTACAGATGCCCATGTAGCTTCAACTCGATACCACAGTTCATCAAGAGTAGTGACTGGCATATTGTGACAAGCCAGTTCCTCGGTCACCATTGACCAGACGTTTTCAATTGGTGAGAGATCTGGAGAACGTGCTGGCCAAGGCAGCAGTCGAACATTTTCCATATCCGGAAAGGACCGTACAGGACCTGCAACATGCAGTCATGCCTTATCCTGCTGAAATGTAAGGTTTCGCGAGGATCGAATGAAGGGTAGATCCATGGCTCATAACACATCTGAAATGTAAGGCCACTGTTCAAAGTGCCTTCTCTGTGAACAACAGAAGAGAGACTTGTAACCAATGGCACCCCGTACCATCATGCCGGGTGATACGCCAGTACGGCGATGACAAATACATGCTTCCAATGTGCGTTCACCGCAATGTCGCCAAACACAGAGAGCGACCATCATGATGCTGTTAACAGAACCTGGATTCATCTGAAAAAGTGACATTTTGTCATTTGTGCACCCAGATTTGTCATTGCATACACCATCGCAGACATTCCTGTCTGTGATACAGCGTCAAGGGTAACCGCAAGCTATGGTCTCTGAGCTGATAGTCCATGCTGCTGCAAACATCGTCTTAACTGTTCGTGCAGATGGTTGTTGTCTTGCAAACGTCCCCATCTGTTGACTCAAGGACTGAGACATGGCTGCATGATCCGTTACAACCATGCGGATAAGATGCCTGTCATCTCGACTACTAGTGATACGAGGCCGTTTGGATTCAGCGTGGCGTTCCGTATTGCCCTTCTGAAACCATTGATTCTATATTCTGCTAACAGTCATTGGATTGCGAGCAGCAATGTCGCGATACGATAAACTACATCTACATCCATACTCCACAAGCCACCTGATGGTGTGTGGCGGAGGGTACCTTGAGTATTCCACTCACGAATTGTTCGCGGAAAGAAAGATTGTCGGTATGCCTCTGTGTGGACTCTAATATCTCTGATCTTATCTTCATGAGATATACGAAGGAGGGAGCAATATACTGCTAGATTCCTCAGTAAATGTATGTTCTTGAAATTTGGACAAAATCCTGTACCGAGTGACGGAGCGTCTCTCCTGCAGAGTCTTCCACTGGAGTTTATCGATCATCTCTGTAACACTTTCACGATTACCAAATGATCCAGTAATGAAGCACGCTGCTCTCCGTTGGATCTTTTCTACTTCCTCTATCCACTCCACCTGGTACGGATCCCACACCGGTGAGCAGTATTCAAGCTGTGGGCGAACAAGTGTACTGTAACCTACTACCTTTGTTTTCGGACTGCATTTCCTTAGGATTCATCCAATAAATCTTATGTCTGGCATCTGCTTTACTGACAATTGATTTTATATGGTCGTTCCATTTTAAATCAGTCTTTATGCCTGCTCCTAGATAATTTATGGAATTAACTGCTTCCAGTTGCTGACCTGCTATTGTGTAGCTAAACGATAAAGGATCTTTCTTTCTATGTATTCACAGCATATTACACTTGTCTACATTGAGATTCAATTGCCATTCCCTGCACCATGTGTCAATTCGATGCTGATCCTCCTGCATTTCAATACACCCCCCAGGGGGCCCACAGTTCTTTTGTGGGTACGTGTGTGGCGCGCACGGGGCCCCGAGCTGGAGCAGCCTTCCTTCTGCCCCAGGCTGCTTCACTTTCCCTCCCGGTTTATGCCTTCGCCCGGAGACGGGCATATTTCGTGAGATACGGTGGTTCTTGTTGTGGTTTTTCTTCCTTCGTTCCTTCCTTTCTTACCCTTTGTTTTCTGTCTTTCTCTCCTTGTACTCTCCTAGCCTTCTTCTCCTCATTAGTCTCCGCCTCGGCGTTTGAGACACTTCTTTCCTTCTTTCTCTTCATTTCCTATCCTCTTCTTCTTTCCTCCCTGTGCGTGTCTGAAGGCCGACCCACGCATTATCGTGCGTAGCAGGTGACGGGGTAACGCGTAATTCCCCGCCCCGGGTAGACAAGTAAGGCACGTACGTACCCCCTGGTAAAGGCCAGACCCAGGGAGGGGTGATTACCCGAGCTGATACCTTCCGAACGTGCCGATTGGTCCCTCCGTCAGTTCTCGGGAGGTGTGATCTGAGGTGTGGACAATCACCTAAGGCGGGTAAGCCCTCGGAGAGGGCCCCCACTAGGAAGGAGCGCGCCATCGGAGACGCCGGTAATCACGAGGGACACTTCCGCAATGACTTCCTTCTCTTCTTCACTGACATTGACCCAGAAACGTAAGATAGATTCGCCTCAGCAAAAGAAGACTCTGCCTAATTTGCCGAAATTTCTTGTTGTGTCGCGCACCGACGGAAAAGATTTCACTTCTGTCAATCCTTTCGTTATACAGAAAGGTGTTGATGCAATTGCTGGCCCTGTTAAAACCTGTTCGCGTCAGCGCAATGGCTCATTGTTGCTGGAAGTGGACAGTGCTTTCCAAGCCCAGAAACTTATCCGGACTACATTATTACACACGTTTCCAGTCAAAGTAGAAGCGCACCGCACACTCAACTCGTCACGTGGGGTAGTTTTTACGAGATCCCTTGACGGGTTGTCTGATGACGACATCCGGTCCTATATGTCCGATCAGGGTGTGACAGCCGTCCACAGGGTGATGAAAAAGGTAGATGACCAGCTGACACCGACTCGTACTGTGTTTTTGACATTCGACAGAGTTGACCTCCCGTCGAAGGTCAAAGCAGGGTACGAAGTTATCTCAGTCCGCCCTTATATTCCAAACCCAACGCGCTGCTACCAATGCCACAGGTACAACCATACCCGTGAACATTGCCCACATGCAGCAAAATGTCACTTGTGGTAGGGACGCCCATGAGGGGGATTGCCCACCTCCGTCCCCTCACTGCCTTAACTGCAACGGCGACCATGCGGCTTCCTCTCGCGACTGCCCTGTATATAAGGATGAAAAAATCATTCAGGAAATTCGGGTCACGGAGAAGGTATCAACATCTGCCGCTCGAAAGTTGTTGGCGAGTCGAAAGCCCACTGTCCTCACAGCGGGTACATACAGTAAGGTCCTCACCTCAACTCGACCTACTAAGGATTCCAGTACCCAGACTTGTGATTTCACTTTCGCTGACACAGTTGTGCGATCCGCCAGCCCGAAGATTGCCCGTTCCACGTCCCCGCTTCCTCCTGCTGCTTCTAAGGTACAGTCTTCGTCAACCTCTAGTAAACCACGGGCACCTAAACAAGATGCCCGGACCTTGAAAAAGGAACCCGTCCGTGAGGATTTTCTGCGTTCTCAGGCTTCCCAACCGTCAACTGCCTCTTCCCGCCGTCACTCTTCCAGAAGAGCTGACAAGAAAAAGAGTTCCTCTCCTTCCCCGCCGAGGCGTGACCCATCTGTCGCGCCGTCCAACAGTTGCCGGCCTCGGCCGTCTTCTGTTTCACCGGGACGCTCCGTTTGCCGGGCGCCCGGCCCTTTACCGGCGGTGGAAACTGCCCCTCCTGATCAACTCAGGGAGGTGGCAGGCGCGTCGGTCGAACCAATGGAACATGACCCTTTGCCCCCAGACAGCGATAGCAGTGCTCCCTCGAAATCCGGTCCTCAGCGGCCGTCGAGGTGACTCCGCTCGCTACTTGGTTTTTATCCTTATTTCTTCTTTCATTTTTATCATGGCGCTCCTTCAATGGATCATTCGCGGCATTCGTTCTAATCGGGAGGAGTTAAAACTACTCCTTCGATTGCACTGCCCGCTTCTAGTCTGCCTCCAGGAAACTAAGTTGCGTCCACGTGATCGTGCAGACTTTCCACACTACACCTCTGTGCGGTTCGACCTGCCACCCGTGGAAGGTGTCCCAGCCCATGGAGGGGTTCTGATGCTCCTTCGAGACGACGTCTATTTCCATCCCATTTCCTTGCACACTCACCTACAGGCAGTTGCCGTCCGCATCACCTTATCCACATTTACCTTCTCCCTCTGTAATATATATTCGCCATCGTCATCTGCCCTTACTAGGGCAGATGTGCTAAACCTTGTTGACCAGCTCCCTTCACCTTTCGTGTTGGTAGGCGACTTTAATGCCCACCACCCCCTATGGGGCTCTCCGGCACCTCGTCCAAGAGGCTCCCTTTTGGTGGACCTTCTCCACCACCTCGATCTTGTCTGCCTCAACACCGGTGCACCGACCTTCCTTTCTGACACAACACACACTTATTCCCATATAGACCTCGCAATATGCACTCCTCAGCTTGCCGGTCGGTTTGAGTGGTATGCACTTTCTGACACGTACTCAGTGACCATTTCCCTTGTATCATCCACTTCCTGCATCATTCCCCATCTCCACGTCCCACCAGTTGGAACATTTCTAAAGCCGACTGGGGGCTTTATTCTTCCATGGCTGTTTTTCACAATCAGCATTTTCCCAACTGTGACAGTCAGGTCGAATACCTCACAGAGGTTATTCTCACTGCTGCTGAACGTTCCATACCTCGTACATCCTCTTCTCCACGTCGTGTCCAGGTCCCTTGGTGGACTGCAGCCTGCCGCGACGCGCTTCGAGCCCGACGCCGTGCCTTACGCACCTTCCGCCGCCACCCAACTTTGGAGAATTGCATCAATTACAAACGTATGAGAGCGCAGTGCCGTCGTATCATAAACGACAGCAAGAAAGCTTGCTGGACAGCTTTTACTAGTTCTTTTAACCGTTTTACTCCCTCCACGGTTGTCTGGGGTGGCCTACGCCGTTTGTCCGGCATCAAGGTCCACTCCCCGATTCCTGGCCTGACCGTGGAGAACGCGGTCCTCGTGGACCCAGCTGATGTTTCAAATGCATTGGGTCGTTTCTTTGCGGAGGTTTCGAGCTCTGCCCATTACCACCCTGCCTTTCTCCCTCGCAAACAGGTAGAGGAGGCACGGCCGCCTTCTTTCCGCTCTTTTAATCGTGAAAATTATAACGTCGCCTTCACCATGAAGGAGCTAGATCGTGCTATCGCCCTGTCCCCGTCTTCTGCTCCCGGGCCCGATTCCATTCATATTGAGATGCTGAAAAACCTCTCTCCTGCGGGCAAGTGCTTTCTTCTTAGTACCTACAATCGCATATGGACTGAAGGTCATGTTCCCACAAGTTGGCGTGAAGCCATTGTTGTCCCCATCCCCAAACCAGGGAAGGACAAACACCTTCCTTCCAGTTATCGTCCCATTTCTCTGACGAGCTGCGTCTGTAAGGTGATGGAACGCATGGTTAACGCTCGGTTGGTCTGGCTCCTCGAATCTCGCCGCCTCCTGACTAATATCCAATGCGGTTTTTGTCGACACCGCTCTGCTGCTGACCACCTCGTTACGTTGTCGACCTTCATTATGAACAACTTTCTAAAGAAGCGTCAAACAGTAGCCGTGTTCTTCGACTTGGAGAAGGCATACGATACCTGTTGGAGAGCGGGCATTCTCCGCACATTGCACACATGGGGCCTTCGGGGCCGCCTTCCTCTTTTCATTCAAGCGTTTTTGGCGGATCGCAAGTTCCGGGTACGGGTGGGCTCTGTTTTGTCAGATACCTTTTGCCAGGAGAATGGGGTACCACAGGGCTCCGTCTTGAGTGTGGCGCTCTTTGCCATTGCAATCAATACGATCGTGGACTGCCTTTCAGCCGACGTCTCCGGATCTCTTTTTGTTGACGATTTCGCAATTTATTGTAGCGCCCAGCGGACGTGTCTCTTGGAGCGTTCTCTCCAACGCTGTCTTGACCGTCTATATTCCTGGAGCATCGCAAACGGCTTCCGATTCTCCACTGAGAAAACTGTGTGTATCAATTTTTGGAGATACAAGGAATTTCTTCCACCTTCTCTACGTCTCGGCCCTGTTGCTCTCCCTTTCGTGGAGACTACGAAATTCTTGGGACTCATGTTGGATCGGAAACTTTGCTGGTCCACACACGTGTCCTACCTGGCTGCCCGTTGTGCCAGATCCCTTAACGTTCTTCGTGTCCTCAGTGGCACGTCATGGGGAGCGGATCGTACTGTCCTGCTTCACCTTTACCAGGCCATTGTTCAGTCGAAGCTCGACTATGGAAGCCTTGTGTACTCTTCAGCACGGCCGTCGATTCTCCGCCGTCTCAACTCTATCCACCATCGTGGATTACGTCTGGCGACCGGTGCATTTTATACCAGCCCTGTTGAAAGTCTGTATGCCGAGGCTGCTGTATTACCCTTGACCACTCGACGTGACATACTCTTGTGTCGGTATGCATGCCGCCTACGGTCGATGCCCAACCATCCCTCTTACAGATTATTTTTTGACGACTCACTCGGTCGCCAATATCAGTTGTCTGCGATTGCCTTGCTTCCACCGGGAGTTCGGTTTCGCCGCCTGCTACAACGGCTCGATTTTACCCTTCCTTCCACCCTTCGGTTGAGCGAAAGCCCATTGCCACCGTGGCATCAGGCCCAAGTTCACACACACCTCGAACTTAGTTCGCTCCCCAAGGAGAGCACTCCGGATTTGGTATTCCGCTCGAGGCTTGTCGAACTCCGTTCGCGGTTCGATAATGCCGTATTTATTTTCACTGATGGTTCCAAGAGCACTGCCGGTGTCGGATCTGCCTTCGTCGTCGGGGACAACCGGTTCCAATACAAGCTCCCTGACCGGTGCTCGACCTTCACGGCTGAGCTTTTCGCCCTCCACCAGGCCGTTTTGTATACCTGCCGCCACCGCCAACCTTTCTATGCCATATGTTCTGACTCCCTTAGTGCCCTGCAGAGTCTTAAGGACCCTTTCTCGAACCATCCTCTCGTGTATCGGATCCAACGCTCCCTCCAGTTGCTGGCGGATGACAGCTGTCACGTTTCTTTCCTGTGGGTCCCTGGCCATGTGGGTGTGCCCGGGAATGAGGCCGCCGACACAGCAGCCAAGGCAGCAGCTCTTTTGCCTCGCATGGCTACCTTTTGCGTCCCATCGGACGATGTTCAACGGGCTCTTCGCCGGAGTATCGTGTCGCAATGGCACAGTGTGTGGCTTTCACTGTACAACAATAAATTGCGATCTGTCAAACCGATCCCGACCGCTTGGAGGACATCCTCACGCTCCTCTCGGCGGGAGGAGGTCATCCTGGCTCGGTTGCGGATCGGTCATTGCCGTTTCAGCCACCGTCACTTGCTATCTGCCGAACCTGCACCGCTATGCTCCTGCGGTGAACTGCTGACAGTGCGACATGTTTTACTGACTTGTGTTAATTTTAATCATCTCCGTGTAGCCCTTCACTTTCCGTCTACTCTGGAGGAAATTTTAGCTGATGACACACGAGCAGCTGCTAGAGTTTTGCGTTTTATCAACTTGGCCAACCTATCCAATGATATTTAACCCTTTTAATTGTCTTTTATCTTTCGTTTTTAGCCTCTTGTTGATGTTCTGAGAGTCTCCATTTTTTTGAAATCATAGCGAATCTATGTTCTTGGCTGGGCGCTAATGACCATAGAAGTTGTGCGCCCTAAAAAAAAAAAAAATTTCAATACAATCCTCCACTGTTACAACCTCTCTATACACTACAGCGTCATCCGCAAAAAGCCTCAGTGAACTTCTGATGTTATTTGCAAGATCATTTATATATATCATGAACAGCAACGGACCCATGACACTCACCTGTAGCACACCTCACATCACTCTTACTTGGGAAGACTTCTTTCCATTGAGAATGACATGCTGTATTGTTATCTAGGAACTCCTCAATCCAATCACACAATTGGTCTGATAGACCATATGATCTTACTTTGTTCATTAAATGTCTGTGGGGAACTGTATCAAATGCCTTGTGGAAGTAAAGAAACACAGCATCTGAGAACCCATGTCTATGGCCCTTTGAGTCTCGTAGACGAATAACACAAGCTGGGTTTCACATGATCGCAGATTATTAGTCTCCAGAAATGTCATACTAGACATAATACATGTTCCAAAATTCTACAACTGACAGATGTTAAGAGATATAGGCCTATAGTTCTGCACGTCGGGCCCAGTGGTCTTGGGGTAAAGTGCTAGACTGGAAACCGAAAGGTCGCGGGTTTAAATCCCGGTCGGACCTTGGATTTTTTCAGTCTGCGTTTTAACCCATCCTTCACATCTCAACAATGTGAGGAGTCGCCAGAAACGACACGTGGTTTGGATTCCACATTAAGCTGTAGGTCCCCTTTCCCCGGTTGGATAACTGGGGTAGGCTAGGGACACGCAAGTCGCCGAAGTGGCGTCCAATTGAAAGACTTGCACCAGGCCAATGAGCCACACAAAATTGTTGTTATTATAGTTCTGCACATCTGTTTGATGTCCCTTCTTAAAAATGGGGATGACCTGCGCCATTTTCCAATCTTTTGTGATTCTACGCTCTTCTAGAGACCTACGGTACACCACTGCAAGAAGGTGGGCAAGTTTCTCCGTGTACTCTGTGTAAAACGAACTGGTATCCCATCTGGTCCTGTGGCCTTTCCTCTTTTGAGCGATTTTAATTGTTTTTCTATACCTCTATCATGTCGATATCGGCCATTTTGTCATCTGTGCGTCAATCTAGAGAAGGAACTACAGTGCAATCTTCCTTTGGAAAAAGACATTTAGTAATTCAGTCTTTAGCGTGTCATCCTCTGTTTCAATGCCATTTTCGTCACAGTGTGTCTGGAGATTTTGTTTTGATTCACTTACCATTTACTACATTTTTTAATGTTTCTGTTTATGGGTGAAATTATCCATGCTGTAACCGCTTTGATTGCTAATTCCCTATTCTGCGTCAACTGTTTCGAATAGTTCGGGTCTGTTTGTCACTAGAAGGTCTAATATTTTGTCGCTGCCACCTGTTACAAATGTTTGGGTCAATACTAGTGCACTTTTTATTACTATAAACACGCCTCCCCCTTCACTGTGCAGCATCTCTCTGCGATTGGCTACAATCCGATCGGTATCAAAGTCGGAAATGTGATGGTATGCATTTCTCCTCCTCACATGAGGCATCACGATGACGTTTCACCAAGCAACGCTGGTCAACTGCTGTTTGTGTATGAGAAATTGGTTGGATACTTTCCTCATGTCAGCACATTGTAGGTGTCACCGCCAGTGGCAACCCTGTGTGAATGCTCTGAAAAGCTAATCATTTGCATATCGCAGCATCTTCTTCCTATCAGTTAAATTTCACTTCTGTAGAATGTCATCATCGTGGTGTAGCAATTTTAATGGCTAGGAGTGTATTTATAGTGAATTAGTCCCTATAACATTTAGCTTCCTTTAAAAATGTTATAAGCAGTGTTATTATCAAACAGTGAAAAGTCCAGAAAAATAAGCACATGGAAAGGATAATTGATACCCTCCCCCCCTCACACACACACAGCATCAACTACTGCCTTTTGTCATTAGTGGGGTGTGGGCTAGAAAGAGGGAAGGGTAGGGATGGGGAAGGTACTAGTGCTGCCAGTACTTGGGGGGGGGGGGGGTATGGATGTGTTGGGAGAGTGGGGCTAAGAACAGCAAAGAGACCTATAGGTTTGGTATGAATTATCTAAACTTACATGGGATACTCTGCAAATCACATTCAAATGCCTTGCAGAGGGTTCATCAAAACAGTTATACTATTTATCTCCCATTCCATTGTCAAATAGTGCTTGGGAAGAAAGAACACCTGAATCTCTCCGTTCGAGCTCTGATTTCTTGTATTTTATTTTGATGTTCATTTCTATCTATGTTAGTGGGAGTCAACAATATATTTTTGCATTCGGAGGAGAATGTTGGCGATTGTAGTTTCGTAAGTAGCCCACGTCGCAGCAATAAGCGCCGTTGTTGTAATGATTCCAATCAGTGATCCTGTATCATTTCCGTAACACTGTCTTCCCTGTATCGTGATAATTTGAAATGAACTGCTCTTCTTTGGACTCTTTCAATGTCCTCCGTGAAACCCACCTGATAAGGATCCCACACTGGGCAGCAATACTCCAAAAATGGAGGGACATGCATAGTGTATGCAGTTTCTTTTGTAGTTGTATTGCATCTTTTAAGGGTTCTGCCAATAAAACACAATCTTAGGTTCGCTTTTTCCACGATCTTATCTGCATGTTCTTTCCAGTTTGTCTGAAGTAATAGTAGTTCCTAGGTATTCATTTCATTTATTTATCTTGTAAACAAAGTTTAACGGATTTCTTTTTGTACTCGTGTGGACGACTTCACACTTCTCATTATTTAGAGTCAGTTGCCAATTTTTACACCATAGTGATATCTTATTCAGATTGTTCTGCGGTTCGCTTTGATCTTCAGATGATTTTACTATATGGTAAATGACGGCGTCATCTGCAAACAACCTAAGAGTGCTACTTAGATTTTCCCTTAAATCGTTTGTGTTAATAAGGAACCACAGAGGACCAATAACACTACCCTGTGGAATGCCCAATATCGCCTTTTTTAGTCTCTTACCATCGATTACTACGAAATGTCCTCTCTGACAGGAAATCCACGCAGTTCAATTAAAAGCCATTTGTGAAGTACAGTGTCAAAAGCCTTCTGGAAATAAAGAAATACGGAATTGATTGCGAACCCTTGTCAATAGCACCCACCAGTTTGTGAGAGTAAAGAGCTAGTTGTGTTTCGCATGAACAATGTTTTCTAAATCCGTGTTGACCTTGGGCCAATAGATCATTCTGTTAGAGATAATTCATAATATTTGAATGCAGGATATGTTCCAAAACCCTGCTGCAAATCATAGCTGGCTTCGAATAAATGCAAAGATAACCTATCTAAAAGTTCTGTCATCTACAACAGCACCATTGGTGTCAAAAATACTGGTCATTTGTTGACGACTATCCTACAAATAAAATGAGAAAATACCAACAACCCTTTCTGCACTCTGCATTTATCTGCTTATTAAAGTTCTCCACATACTATTTTGAAGTTGTGCTGGTGGATAGTCAAACTTTGGCCACAGCACAGTTAGAAACAGGATCCTTGTCGTGCATTGAAACAGTTCCCAGTTATAGCTCACAAATCTTCAGCTTGTGTGTGGGGGGGGGGGGGGGGTGTATTTCAGCAAAGACATTCATCTCTCTTTGGTCATGGTGCTCTGAGGACAAGGAAATGCAATGGACAGGTACTTTCAGGAAGTTATAAACATTCTGGTCAGCCTCCATTGATTTCTGTAATCCACAGATGTGGCAGTTAAACAGATTGTTTCATGTTTGTACCTGAATTATAACTTATCCATTAAAAGAACTTGGTGAGATGAGCTACTGCAAATTATCTCCAGTATCATATCATCATACATTCAAATCATATCCAGTGTGCTCGAGTATGTCCTCAGGCTCAACCTCATTCCTGAGCTGAATGTTAGAGGTGTATATATGGAATACTCTGTTAATAGCTTTTCTTTCTTTCTTTTTCTTTTCTCTCTTTTTTTTTTTTTTTTTTTTAATGCCCATAGGATAAACTTAGGTGAGCACTAAGAATGTATTAGTAGAACTGCTTTATGGATTACACATTTTTGTTCAAAGTGCTTGGTTGTCTTAAAGTTATTCATTTTGCTTTGGTTCCAGGAATTTTTCTCCTATTTAAAATCTTTTATCATTAAGAGCATTTTCTCCTGGATTTTACACTCACAATTAACTGCTACAGTTGATTGCCACCACTCTAGATAACCATAAGACAAATTGGGCTTTTTACCGTAACATCTACATCACTCAGCTCACTAGCTTGGGTAACATCTGCGGTGAAAAACATTGCTGCCGAGCTGCATATGATATCATTATTAGAAATGCGATCTATTGAGCATGGGAAATAATCATCTTTTACTCAATTTCAACAAAAAATTATTTCCCTTATGTAATAAGTTTTGGATTTGAAGTGGCATTGTTTTCCAGTAATCTTCTCTTTAAATATGTGATAAAATTTCAGAAAGTTATTAATATTGGAGGATAACAACTGCAATAAAAAGTAATTCACATTGCAGCAGTGATTTACTTCATCTTCATTTGTCTTATATAATAAAACAGTCATAACCAATCTTCAAAATAATTTGTTCACAAGTACAAAATTTTATACTGCTGCAATCACTTGATAATTGAACCAGCTCAATTTCTTTACATTGTTCTTCATCCCTTTGTACACTGATGGTATATACTAGATATACCAATAATAATAATAATAATAATAATAATAATAATGGTGGTGCCTACATTGTGCAAAGTAAATTGTTGTTAGGCAGCACATAAATACCACTTAATGTATGTGGATCATCTGTGTAGGCGAAATAGTTCTAACTGTATGATTAGGTTAACTGTACATAAAATATTTTATTCAAGACCCATTTTCATTTATCTGCAATCCTTTGGATCCTGACGATTTTTAACTGTTTTCAGTGTGCTTAATTATTGCTTTATGGCCTTACTTCATGCATTAAAAGTTACTAAACATCGTATCCTGAAATCATTTAGGGATTGTGTTTTCATGTGCCTATTAAAAAATGTTTTACAGTTAATGTGCTAGGGTCACTTTTTCTTTAGTGTAGCAACATGAGAATATTTTCAAAGTAAATTTTATACAACTTTTTTCTTTTTCAGGGTATTTCCAGATGCACCACGATTATCACCAAATGAAGTGATACCACCTGTGCCAATGAATGCATCTACGAGGCAACAAGAAATTAATGGCCTTTCAAGGTACTTAGTCTTCATGTATTACTACTGAAATGTTGCAATATGAAGATGTGGTGAAAAGTAATGGCTCAGAATGTTCCATTCTGTATTCAATATTAGGTGAGATGGGACTATTACATGGCACGCATATTACTCCATTGACTTTCCTACTTAGTCAATGCAAGTTTTATAACTCTTTGTTGCTAGTCAGGTCTGAATTTGCATGTGTGTAATGTAACTATATCAATCGACTAGAAGCAGTATGTTGTTATTGCAACCACAGAAAATGTGTTTCTAGGCCTTGGAGGAAAGAATGTTGTGTATGGTGGTGATGTTTGTATTGACATTAGTAATGAACAATATTGGCTTGTCTGTGCTTCTAAAGAAGGGAACTATCAATATGGGTGACACAGCTAAGAGTGGACAGACACGTAGGACAACCAATGAGACTTAAATCACATTGTACTCCTCAGAGAAAATGATCAGATAAAACAAACACATCTGTTGAGTTGAAGAGGCTGGCTCAGGATAGGGTATTGTGGAGAGCTGCATCAAACCAGTCTCTGGACTGAAGACAATAACAACAACAACATCTCTCAGATAAGTGTGACTCATCACGAGAGCATGTGCATACAATCATAGCAGAACTGTGATACAGAAAACTGGGCACATGGGTGTCCTGGGTGCTTACTGCTGACAGGAAATAGAGTAGATTGGACCGATGTCAATAATTTATTTGTAATTGTTCACCCTGGGCTCTTTGCACACACTATTAAAACCACCTCCTTCTTCATTTCCCCAGGAAGTAAACGACTTGTGTGTGGCGATCGTGGAACCCCTAAGCTATTGTGGCACTTCTTTCTTTTCATGTGGTTCATTACTTTTCCTGATTCTCTCCATTCCAGTTCTCATTTTCATTTCTCTCCAACTTACTTTACTTTCTCGTGTCTGGGTTTCAAATTCAGAACTAAAATATTTCAGCCCAGTACTTGACCATGTTGATAGCATTTTCTCTTGTGAACCATAAATCTTCAATATTGCATGTAAACGGGCAATCAGAGCAGTCTATGTGCTCCATCGTCTGTCTCTCTCCACATTCACAGGATACGTCCAGATTTTTAATGAATCCTCATTTTGCTAGGTTTGACTAGATGTGAGCCACACCAGTTCCAATTCTTTCAGCAGCCTCCAGATTTTCCAATCCAGTTGCATTCCTGTTGGTGGGTCTTGTTTGAGAGGGAAATTTTCTGGCAGCTCAATTCTCAAATTGTTGAGAAAGCTTCTTCTGGATTTAAGTCAACTGACTGGAGATTAGGCTTCAAAAAGCGGACGTCTGTCATCTAAACTTTTTTTGAAGTTGTCAATATATTTCAGTTCACATTGTTTTGTTGTGGGTGTTGTAAAACCTGCTGCTTTGTAAAGTTGATGTAGAGGGGGCGGGTTTCATGCAGCCTGTAATAATTCTGCAGGTTTTGTTTAGAGCAGTGTCAACTTGCTTGACATGGACTGATCTGCACCACTCAGGGGCTGCAAATGCTCCAGTGGAGAAACAGAGGACTTGTGCTGTAGTTCTTAACGATTTTGGGCTTGCTCCCACATAATTTCTTCAGATTTCTTGCCGTAACTTTCTGCCGGGTCTTGCGACAGTAATATTTGTAAGTTAGTGATCTGTCAAAGATAATGCCCAGATACTTTGGGTGACATTCATGCTATAGAACTTTACCCTACCACACAACATGCAGCTGTCTTCTTGCTTTCTTAGTGTGTAGATGGAAAGCACATATTTGAGTTTTTAGTGGATTTGGCTTAAGAAAATTTTCTTTATAGTGTTTTGACATACATTCCAGATATTGTACCAGTTTTTGTTCCACAGATTCAAAGCTGTTTTCTGGAACAGCTCTTGCTAGATCATCAGCATAGAGGAAATGTTGGGACTGTTCTGAAGTCTGCTGGTCATTTGTGTATATAACATCATATGTGCGATTACACTTCCATGGGAGACCGTTTTCTGTCTCCGTCTGCTTTTCTCTCCATTAAGAGTAACATAGAAGCGGCGAATTTGTAGTGTGGACTCTATGACCTTTGTCAGCCGCTAGTAGTCCTTCTAGACTGATATATTTTGTAGAAACATTTTCTGTGATTGACGGTATCGTAGGCAGCAGACAAATCGAAAAAGCCACACCAGTTATTAATTTTTCTTTGAAGCCACTCTAAATACATTCTGTTTGTGCCAGAACTTGGCCTGTACATGATCTGCCTGGATGGAAGCCCCCTTGTCGTGGAATTTGTAGGTTATGTCTGAATCCTCATTAGGATGATCCTTTCATATAGCTTGTACATGTGGCACAGAAGGGAAATTGGTCAGTATCTAGCTGACAGGTCTGGATCTTTACCAGGCTTTAATAGTGAAATGATCTTTGATTTTCTCCGTAATTTTAGTACGGTGAGATCTTTGGCACAGTTCTTCATTAATTGGAGTAGCCATGACCTAGCTTTAGACCCAAAATGTTTGATTTGGTCAGTGCAGATGTCATCTATGCCTGCTGCTTTTCCATTCTTCATGGTTTGAATGGCATCATTGAGCTCTTTTTGAGTGAAGGATTTCTTTAGCAGGTTTGTTTCATTTTGTGGATCTCTTTGCAACCTGAATTTTTGGTGGCATTTTAATTTCCCATTATTTAGGAGAGTGCTGGCAATTTGGTCAGGGGTGACATTACTAGCTTGCTTCAGTTCTTTAGAATCAAAGTAAAGTTTTTTAATCAAGCTCCAAGCTTCTTTGGAGCTGTGAGTCATGTCTATTCGCTGCAACATATCAGCCCATTTATCTTGCCTTGCCTTATTCAGGATAGCTAGCAAAGGACTTCCACATTCAACTGTTTCCTCACCAAAAGGATCTCTTTTTTTATATAAGACAGTGTACTGTTTCAATAACGTAGCTGAATCACTTGTTAATCCAGATATGTACTGTTGTCTACAGCCTCGTATTATATATGTCTGGAGACATATTTGATAGTTGACAAATTTTTCGTAGTTCTGTGGTGTTGCAAATTTTTCATAGTTCTTTGGTGTTGGTGGTAGGTCTGCTGTGGCATCATCCAATTTATTTGCAAATTTGCGGAAGGGGATAGTATGTCTGTGCTGTTTGTGGAATTGGATTGTATACCATTTTAACACAACATTGTTTCAGAGTATTACTCACAAAACATAAATCTGGATTATAGCCATTTCTCCAAATTTTACTTTGAAATGAAGATGGCAGCTTAGGGTCATGAATTAGGGCAAGATTATTTATTTCAGCCCTCTCTTCCATTTTTATCTCTTTCTTCATAGCCCCAAAGTGTACTATGGATGTTGAAGTCACCTATGACGAATCTATTTCCATGAGTTTGTTTTTGGGAGGGGAAAAACAAGTCGGAGCTTGAAGGCTTATAGATCAAAGTGATTGTGCATTTTCCAGTTTCCACAGTCAGTAGTTCAATTCCATTATCATTTGATAAGCCAGCTGATGTCACCGACAAATGTGGTTTAACAAATATTGCACTTTCATGTTTTTCATGAGGTATCTCGACAACTATCCGCATTCCTGGAATGTTTAGTGTCAAGGAGTTAATACCTCTGTGTGTTTCCTGGATGCAGAGCATTTTGCAGCCAGATGATTTGCAGACGATTCTGAGGCGTTCCTGTTTGCTGTTAGTCACACCCTCAATATTTGTTTGCAATTGTCATAGTGGGTTCTGAGAAGAACCATTCTGAGTGGTTCTTTTTGTCCTTTGTACTGGATGTCATGATTTTTGTTACCCGGTGGTGGAAGGATTTGCCGACTTCAAAGAGGTCGTTGCCCAGGGATGCCCGTAATAGCAGTCTTTCAGTTTTTGCACCGTGCTATTACATACTAGGAGGTTCCTTCCGTGACCCCAGTCCACACAATCCTCTCTGACAGATAAGTGTGGAACTAAACTCATTATGGATCCACAACTGACGGAGAGACCTGTGGGGCCTCACATCAGTTTGATAAGTTATAGACTGTTTGCCACATATAGGGAAATAACGACACAGAGAGAGAGAAAGAAGGGGGGGGGGGGGGGGGAAGGATGGAAATCAGAAGGCAACCACTGAAGAATATGATGGTACCATGTGGTGCCACATATTAAATATATATCAAAGAAGAAAGTAAGGAGCTACCAACAAATAAAAAAAGCAATTATAATAGCAGAGTCCACATGGAGCAGGTAATAACTTGCAGAATGTGCCTCCTGAAATCACCTACTGACTTAAGCACTCCTTAGAGTCCTGTATAAGTGAGTGCTCACATGGAATGTTAATAATAATATGTAAATAGGGAACAACTCACTGTCAAGATGAACATTGAGTCGCCAACACACAAATAAGACACACACACACACACACACACACACACACACACACACAAATTATAAATTTTCGGCTGCGGCCTTCCTCAGAAAGAGCACACTCATCCACACATTGACCATCTCTGGCGACCCGAGTGGAGGAGGGACGGGGAAGGAGGAGTGGAGGAGGGGGGGGTGGAGAGGGAAGATAAGGAGGGGATACAAGAAGAGGCGAGTAAGGAGGATAATGAGGCCCATTGTGAAAAAGGGGGGAGAGGGGTGTGTTATATATATAATAGAAGGACTAGGTGTCTTTGTGTGTGTGTGTGTGTGTGTGTGTGTGTGTGTGTGTGTGTGTGTGTGTGTGAGTGTTTACCTTCCTTTTTTTCCCCCTAAGGTAAGTCCTTCCACTCCTGGGATTCCCATTTCCTTAAAACCCGTATCCTTCCCTTTCTCCTCTCCTTCCTTCCTCTTTCTCCTGAAGAAGCTGCTAGTGGTGGCGAAAGCTAGAATGTTTGTGTGTGTTTGTTTGTGCTTTTTTGTTTCTATCGGCGAACCTGTGCTTTGGGTAAGTCAAACAGCCTTTAGAGAGAGAGAGGGGGGGGGGGGGAGAAACAGGAAGCACACAGTTGGGAAGGGGCATGAATCAGAAGGAACTGTAGGATATGAGGGGGAGGGGGACTGTGGGGGCATAGAATGTAGACTGTTAGGTTATCTGAAGTTGAGGCCAGGATGATTGTGGGACTGTAGCATGTGCTGTAGGGATAACTCCCATCTTAACAGTTCAGAAAAGCTGTTGGAGAAGGGGAGGATCCAGATGGCTCGGGTGGTGAAGCAGCTATTAAAGTCAAAGTTGTTGTGCTCTGCTGCATGCTGCATCACAGGATATTCCATATTGCTCTTGGTCACGGTTAGTTGTCATTGCAATGTAGAATGCAGAGCAGTGATTGCAGCAGAGTCAGTATATTACATGGCTGCTTTCACAGGTGGCCCGGTCTCTGATGGGGTACGAAAAGCCTGTGACGGGACTGGAATGCTTATATGGTGATGAAATAGTTTGGAATTATGAGTCAAGAATGTTTACATTACTATCTAGCAACAGCTACAATCACTTTTTCATTGTCATGTTACTTATGGTTGTCATCACCAGCAGCAGCAGCAGCAGCTTCATTCTCATTGTTAACAGATTTCTAGCCTTTTTCTCGCTGATAAGCCATTTTATAGTGGAATGATCCATGATAATTATGGTAATTTAAATCTCTGTTTCTCAGAAAAGCTACACTTTTGACATATAGCTTAAAAAAATACAAAGGAACAGCCAACATAATCAGCTGTATCATTGCATCATAGATCTTTTATTTTTCTTTAGTAACTTCAAAAATGTTTTGGCAAAACTTCTCATCATATATCAATGAGAGGTTGCAATTTCTTTATTGCAACTTGTAAATGTCTATAATACAATGTTCCATTTATGCCTATTTGCCAAGGCAATTCATTATGATTCACATAATTATGTAAGGTACAGCTATACACAATTGAAAATGTTTTATCTTGTTCGTCTCTTATTTTTAAAACGGCGATGTAAGGAGTCTTGTATATGTAAATTAGTTATTTTATTGCAGGCCCAAACGAGAAGGTGAAGGTAACAACCCACGGAAACGGGTAGTAGTTATGAGCAGTTCTTTACATCCTCATCATGATTCTGCTTCTGATAGTGAACCAGAGGAAGATTCAAAGTCTAGTAATGAAGGATCAGTCAAGCGCAGACGTGAGGCAAGTCCTGGGTCAGAGCGTTAGTATTACTGATGGTAAGTAAAGGTAGCTGTGTTCCAGTGATGTAGATGTTAGGTGCTGTCTGAAAATGTGAAGTAGTGTGCGTTCATTGCTATTGTGTGTTTAAATATATCTTGTGTATCTTCACTGGATAACATTAAATCAGTTACTTTACTAGACCTCATCACAAGCTTTCAACAATATAAAATGTTAACAAAAAGGCAGAAGTAGGGGCTTGCATAAATAATACACACATTCAGATACCAACAGTTGTAACTGGGATGTAAACATTAGTCTTCACATTTACTCAGATTCAGATTTGAAAGTAACTGCAGTTGTGAGAGGGTTTAAGAACAACATTGAGACATTGTAGAAATATTATGTACATGTGGGTAAAATAATGTTTATTGGTGATACATTAATTGTTAATTCTTAAATATACTCACTGTGTACCTTGAATTATTATTTTTATAACAACTAATTAACACCATCAGTATTTGAAAGTTGTTAAGTTATTAAAGTTTACACTGTCTGAACAACTAGAGAAGGTAATTTTATTTATTTATTTTTATGTGAGTAATTTCTCACTATGGCTGCTCACTGAATTTCAAAAACACAATTCTGCTTTTGAAGTAGCAGTGTGCAGTGACAAGAAAACTTGTTTTACATGGGTGCCCAAACTAATGGAGATATTGCTTGATAAGCATGATAGAAAAACAATATAGTGTTTTCTTATTGTGGAGAAAAGTATATTACTCTTCCCTTTGGCTTATTAGGCTCAAAACACTTAATCCACTGTTGAATTAAACACCACATGTTGGTTCTATGAGTTTGGGAAAAACTTTCAAAATGAAGTCTTTTTGTTCTTGGAGGATGTACATTTTTTGTTTCAAAGTAGTTTTTGGTTCAAACCATAATTAGTCTCACATTGACTGCATAGCAAATTAAATGCAAACATAACATTCCCTCCAACAGGAAGCCATGGAAGGGCGTATAAAGTGTCTGTTTTGATATTCAGTTTTTTATTCTGTTCCCATTGTACGAGGCGCATCCAGAACGTAAGTTCCATTTGGTAATAAAATGAAATTGTACACAGATAAAGAAGAAAATTTTATTGCTCAAAATTCTACAACTCTTTAACTACTTTTTCAACATAACTGCCGAAATTTTGCAGGCATTTGTCATAGTGTGGCACCAGGTTTTGTATACCTTATTCATAGAAATCTGCCGCCTGTATCTTCAACCAGTTGGAAACGTCAGTTATCGAGAAATTTGGGGGAAGTCCATAGCGAGAGTACTAATTGTAAACCTACGGTTTTCCTGAATCTTGTCATCAATCGCGTGAACCAGTTCTTCTTTAACCAAAGGTGGACACTCACTTCGTTCTTCATCGTGCACATCACTACGCCCACCATTGAACTCTCGGACCCATCTTCTCACCTTCAAATCACTCATTGGATTTGGTCCATAAACATTGCAAATTTGCCGATAAATTTCACTTGGTTTCACTTTCCTCACATTCGGAAACTGAATCACCGACATGATTTCACAGGCGGTGGGATTTTCAATCAACGTCGACATTTCAAACAAGCACAACAAAGCGTACGTAACTGACAGTGATCTCCAAATGGCGCACGTTCTTCTCCTTGATACACATCGTCTACAGCGCATGTGCGGAACTGCAATCGCAGCGCTGCAGCGGAGATAAATTGAAACGGAACTTACTTTCTGGACGTGCCTCATATTACAAAAATGTAACACAGCTAATTCAGTGACTCATAAATTAATGGGAAGCAAAAGTGAGACTTTGCTATCACAAATCATAATTTCAATCTGGTTTAGAATTGCTTCTCTGACAATACATTAATTGGAACAAGCACAAGGTGTCATCTAATATGAGGAGACAGCCCGTAAATTATTAAATATAAATTCCAAATAAGTGACCTCATAAAGACTGACGGATCCATCCACTGTCAAAGTACAATAAAATTTATAAAGGAAATGGAAATTCTGTGTTATGAGTGAATGGAACAGATGATTAATTACTGTGTATACTTCAGTAATCCGCACATTATCTCCCCCCCCCCCCCCCCCCAAATTTATGTACGAGAAACTGGGGTGCGAGGAATACTCTAATTTAGGTTGGTATTACTCCACTTTACTCCGCTTTAAAAAACAGATCGCTTTAGACTGATATTACACAATAACATTCTCGATCAAATCTTTGACAAAGAAATATCAAATATTTGTAATATTTCTTAGACATCAATCTTCATTGTGGTGTTAAAAAGGGGTATTATGGTCATCATATTTCAATTTAACGGATGATAACTTCTTATTGTTTGCTGACTTGGCCACTATCAAAACTGCATATAATTTATTTGACACTGACACAACGTATCAGTAATTTTACTGTAAAGGGCTTCCTCACATCACAAACCGTTGTAGCGGAGTAGGGTCTCTTTCCGCCAGTTTCTTTGGCAACACGGCTGATACATATGAACAGTTGCATTTGCTTGTGATACCATCTTGCCGAGTAATAAAGTACGTTATCTACTTAAATTGGGTATTATTCGGTTCAGTACCACCATATTACCCACAACGGTATCGACACTCCAGGTTTACAGCGATTTCTTGCTACTGGGATTAAACATCAATTATGGTGTGGCACTGCAGCTAAGTTCAAACACGCACACGTCGATTAGCAACACTGCAACAGCGATGCTAGCGCTCATAGCAGTTTCATTTTGCATGGCAGCAAACAGAATACAAGCAACTTTTATAATCAAATATATGGTGAGGCGCTGTGCGCTACATTTGATGATACTTCTTTAAAGAAAGATACCTGTGTGTCAAAGTGCCCTATTACACTGTCAAATACCTCCGATGTAAATGCATGACATATCGACTTCGACAAAGATATATGATTTTGTAATACCAGTCTCGGTTCCATTTATTTATTAACTGTTCAGGTTCTATAAGCATTCATTTCAGTGTGTGTTACTGTGAGTAGGTTTTCATAGTAATAAGTTACGAATGATATATTTTTCAATTTGAGTGAGAATATTTAGTAAGTAAAATAAGAGAATTTTATGGGGTTGCTACGAGATTCGCACACTCTGGATATGACAATCATGTGTGCCACCCCTCCCCCCTCTCTCTCTCTCTCTCTCTCTCAAATTTGTAACATTTGTTACAAATGTCTGTCTAGGTGTGTTTGTTGCGTTTGGATGTGTGTGTGTGTGTGTGTGTGTGTGTGTGTGTGTTTACCTTCCTTTTTTTCCCCTAAGGTAAGTCCTTCCACTCCTGGGATTGGAATGACTCCTTTTCCACTTCCTTAAAACCCATATCCTTCCCTTTCTCCTCCCCTTTTTTCCTCTTATCCTGAAGAAGCGACCAATGGTTGCGAAAGCTAGTATGTGTATTTGTGTGTGATTTTATTTGTGTCTATTGACGAGCCGGTCCTTTAGGTAAGTCATCTGTTTTCTATTTATATATTTGTTTATCCCAGTAGGAAAGTTTCCTACTATAATTTTTGTTTCATTTATATATAAAGTGGCATCTCTGTCCAACTTCTAACTTCTTTGCTTTCTACAGTTCTACAGTATGTCTGCCTAAGTGTATTTGCGTCTGTGTAAATGTGTGGGTGTGTGTATATTTGTTTACCCTCCTTTTGTCCCCCCAAGGTAAGTCTTTCCTGTCCTGGGATTGGAATGACTCCTTATCCACTCCCTTAAAACCCTCATTATTTCCTTTTCCCTCTCCTTCCCTTCTGCCTGACGAAGCAGCTAGGCTGCAAAAGCTTGCTTTGTGTGTTTATTTCTTGCTATCACTGCCTGTGCCCCTTTGCCTGGTAAGTGTACTTCATCTATTTTTTACGTATATTTTTCCTGTTAGGAATTTTTCCTCTATATAGACGAAGATTTCTCACCAGACGAAGGAGCACAGGTGTGACAGCATCACAAATACACACACACACACACACACACACACACACACACACACACACACAAAAGCTTTCGCAACCCAGTTGCTTCTTCAGGCAGAAGGGAAGGAGAGGGAAAAGGAAATGATGAGGGTTTTAAGGAAGGGGGTAAGGAGCCATTCCAATCCTGGGAGAGAAAAGACTTACCTTGGGGGAAGAAAAGGGAGGTGAACAAATTCACACACACCCATACATTCACACAGACGCACAAACACCTAGGCAGACATACTATATGCGGGGGGACGCGTCCCCCTAAACTTTAAATGTCAGAAAAGTGAAGGTTTTTTTTTTTCATTCAATGTTGCAGAATATAAAAGTTCGCCAACGATTTATTTCACAAACGTGAATCGAATTCATGATATTTTTTCATGTTGATACTTGCCTTATAAATAATGCCAGTGCAATCTGTCGTGGGGAATATTATAAATAAATGTATGGGGAAAGGGATACAAACAGTTTTGAAGTATCCAGTTCATAAGACTTTGTACAGACGTGACGTCACACGCTGTTATCAAAGAACACAGGAACTGCGGGCGACTTTCGTTAGCATTTGATACGGATTGTTTTGGAGACACCACTGCTCAAGTGATCGTTTGCAATAATTGAATCGACATTAACTGCTTTCGATAATTGTATCGACACAGACTGCTTTCGATAATTGTATTGACACAGACTGCTTTCGATAATTGTATTGACACAGACTGCTTTCGATAATTGTATTGACACAGACTGCTTTCGATAATTGTATCGACACAGACTGCTTTCGATAATTGTATCGACACAGACTGCTTTCGATCATTGAATCGACACAGATCCTTTTTGATAATTGAATTCACATTTACCGTTTTTGATTATTGAATCGATACACGGGGCAGCCTGAGCGTACTTTCTACTTTGTTCTTCATTTACTGTTCCGTTCTTCTTTGTTGTATAAGTGATTGTGCCGTGAGTCCTGCCTTGTTTGAGAGTTATAGTATATGTTAAAATGAGCTGAAAGATAACAAACTATATTGCCGTGTCCCTTCATCAAAAAAGCAAAAACTTGTTAATAATCCATGTGCGAGTGAAAAGTCAGAAATTTCGGCGTTCTCGGTGGATGGTAAGAGTGTAAGTGAAAATCAAAACGTGTACACTGAACCCACGTGTGCTAATACAGTGAACAAATACGTGTAAGACAGCAGGTCAAATGATCGTCCAGAATGTTGGTCTTCGATTAAAAAACTACATTCCATGAGAAATATGACTGGTTAATCATGTCAAATAAATATCTTGGTCGCAATGTTTGCAAAGAAGTAGGTTATTTGGGCGTCGAAAGAAACAAACAAGGTATGAATATCGCACAACCTTGGGCCATCGTATCTGTGTCCCATTGAGGTGAGTCAAGAAAAGAAGGGATGGATTCTTTGCGGAAAAAAAAAAAAAAAAAAATATTTAAACATAGAGTTCCGCTCATCAAGCTGCTACACAAATAGTGCTTTGTGCTAAAGAGAACATTTTGGAAAATGCTTGCACTTGGGTGTTTCAAAATGAACTGGAAGTTGCATCAAGCTGCCTGACATGGGAGAGCCCACAAATATTTTCATTGGTGTAGTCGAGCTGAATAATGTTACTGCCGAAGGTATTTGTAACACATTGCTCTATTTTTGAAATCTATGGGATTTTCTAATGAGTTCCTCAAAGAACATCTTATTTCAATTGCAACAGATGGAGTAGCAGTGTTGATGGGGAGAAAAAAAAGGAGTTGTTACATTAATGAAACAGTATTTCCCACAGATTTTGGTTTGGCATTGTGCTAACCATAGACTTGAATTGTCAGTTGCTGATGTGATAAAAACAGAATTCCATCACATATGAGTCAGTTCAAGTCTTTCCTGGACAAGTTATCTTCAGTGTATTACCAGTTACTGAAGAACGCTAGAGAGTTAAAGCAGCATGCAGAGATACTTGAAATGGAAATTTTGAAAATAGGAAGAATCTGGGGTACCAGAACTTTAGAAGTGTGCCAATAGTATGGAAAAACTTTAAAGCTTTGGTTGCTGACTTTACAGCTGGAAAGACGATCAAAGCAGGGAGTCAACTGACAGAGGTATGTACGAAGGTTTACTAAAGTGCATCATGAAAGTTGATTTCATTCTCGACTTAGCTCTAATGTGTGATGTCCTTCAAGAATTATCAGAACTAAGTCTTGAACTACAGTTACGAGATATCACACTGTATTCGGCCCAGCGGAAGATCAAAAATCAGATATTGTTGTTCGAAGAAAGGAAACTGAGCATTGGTCCTCATTGTGAAGTTCTCAAGGCAGAAGAAGAGCTGTATTTCGGAGGAAGTACACTTGAAAAGGAGAGCAAAAAGCAGACTGCTTGAGCCCAGCAGATTTTATGATTGCCTGAAACAGCAAATGGAGAATCGTCTTCTGCAAACGGAGGATATTGCTATCTCTGAATGTGGAGAAGTGTTGGACTCATAGAGTTGGCCTGAAAACCCTGCTATAACATAGGGTGAATAAAATGTTAAAACCTTATGTTGTTCTTTTGGTCACCCAGAGAGAGTGACTCTTAGAGGATTTAGAGATTATTTGATGGAGAAGAAAATGCCAGCATCGTTCCTTCCTCTTCTCAATGCAGTGAAATGTTTTCCCATTTCTACTAGTGAATGTGTATGTGGGTTATCGCAAAAGAACCTCATTATCACACCTACAAGAGCTTCACTCCATCTCTCTACTGTTAGCAATCTGATGTTTGTTAAATTGGGCGGCGGCGGATTATCCGTGCTCGCTGGGGCGGGTTCGAGTCCCCCCTCCGGAATGGGTGTTTGTGTTATCCTTAGGTTAAAGTAGTTTGTAAGCTATGGACTAATAACGCAGCAGTTGAGTGCAATAGATTTACAAGCATTTGAACATTTTTTGTTAAATTACATGGGCCTCTACTGCAGGTGTTTCTACTCTTGTGCTATGTATGCTCTTGGTATGTAAACAACTTTGTAGGAAATTTTTGTTACCAATAAAAAGTTTCAATACAGTATTACTTTAAAGTCCTGAGTACCTAATTATTTCACTTTAAAAAATCCGCCACTATTAATGTTGGTACACTGTAGTTTATTAGTAAAATCTTCAACTATATTAAGAGTTGATTCAGTTGAATCACAGGACACCACCCATCTTTACCATCTCGGGAGCCAAACAAGGTTACAAAAGATTTTTATAGTGTAGTTTTTATTGTTGTTGATAGGTGTGGATGGTTTTTGTTGTATTGTGTCTTTTAGTGGTGTTTTATAGGTCAAAATATGTGTTCGGTAATGTTTACCTGTATTGTTTTGTATGTCGAGGGATTGATAGGAATCACCTGTTTCATTTTAGGTGTATTATAGGTCAACTGAACTGTATGATTCTATTTTTCATTATTATTATTATTATTATTATTATTATTCAGGGGCTGATGGGAAGTGCATGCTTGTTTCTATACTACATTATCTGGTATGTTTGGGTGTTTCTTGGTACCCGCCTGCTACATTTGAGCTGTAGTAAAGTCAACTGAAGAGTACAATACCATTCTTTGTAGTTCAACATGTTGATGACGTCATGGGTAAAGGTCGACGAGTGGTATCCCATGATTCAGTTAAGAGTAATTTTCGCTGCTGAAAGAGGAAACCATGAAGTATATTGGTGAAAAGAAAAGGATGCTAAACTTCTGTATTTACTCAAATCTGAGATACATCTGAAAAAAATGACTCTAAATTCAGGAGGGGGGGGGAGGTAGGGTGGCATTTCGAAATTGAAACAAAGTTGATTCATCCTAACAAGAGATACAAATTACGTAAAATGGATTAATTTTGCTTAAAGTCACAAGCTTGGCAGCTGAGCTTAACTGCAAAGGCACACAACTGGCCATCCAACCTTGCTTAAGTCTGAACGTAAATGAATCTGTGTCTCTTATTTTCACAGTGCTTTTATGTTCAGCCCAACCACTAACTTAAAAATTGTGAAATATTCATAGAAACACATCATATTTTTATAAAGGGAGTATACGTACTTAAACCGAAAAACTGTTACATGTAAGAACAGTTTAAAATGGTGTCTCTCTGGTACGTGCAAAGAGCCTGGAGGCACTGTAGCAACTTGGGCATGACATGACCCCTCACAAGGCAGGTTCTGCATGTAAAACAATAAGTCCCATAATTAAGAAGTGGAACCTTGAAAAGATAGAAAATCAGCACTGTTAAGAACCAAACCAAAAATGTAAGCCCCATATAGAAATGAAACTTACCAAACCGCCCAAGCACTGCATCAGCCCTCAAACGGCCACCGTAGCAGTTGAACTGCCAGCAGGCAAGCAAGCAGTGGTATCTTCAACTATGAGCTAGTGACACTGTCCAACTGTCATACTCTGAATTGTTGTGGTCATAATTATACGAAAAGGAACTTAATAACTAGCACCCAGAGCTCTTGAATATTAACTTGCCTGCATTCATGTAACAGAAGCACTAGTAACATGAAATTACACCAGGAGAAATAGAAGCAAAATTAAATTATACATAATGCAAAAAAACAACTGGACTGGTAAGTGTATACTAAGAGGATAAATGAGAAAAGAATGCAGAAAGCCATGAAATGATGCAAATGGGTGGCCCCTAAATGAATGATAAATGCACTCATTAAACCAGAATGCAATTATGACCACTAAAATTAGGCCGAAGCTTCGAGGAAAGGACTAGTGGAAGCTACAATGACAATATAAAATGTGTGAAGGGAAGGCAAAGTCCCTACAGTTGGGATATGAGAAGATCACTGAGATTTAATATCCTGAAAACTTTGTATATAATTACTTAATATGCTCTTGTGCTTCACTTAAATTTGTTCATTCGGTGCCATTCAGGGTAATTAATACTGCACTTCATGATGCCGATATCTTCTAAGATGTTGAGTGTCAGCCCTTCAGGTTGCACATGCAGAATACATAGACCTTCACCAACATCCTGTATTCTGTGATTAAGTGCTAAATGAAAGGATAAGGCTGACTTTGGGTTGTTCACAGCACCATGATGTTTAAATATAATACTGAATCTGGGAGGAGATAAAAAATGCAGGTATTATATTTAACATTCTCAACCACATACCCAGCTTATGTGACTTTGACTCATAATAAGGTATCCCACAAAATCTTTTATCAACAACAACATTTTGTTTAAGTAGAGTACTACCCTCTAATCCATTGTATTCCTACCCTGTGTGATCCTTCTATACAAACCCTCGACTATACCTTCAGGATAACTATTTACTTGGGCCAAGTATCTCACTGCTTGCTTGCTCAGTGGAATTTATTGCATTCTATCTGACATAGTTCTAAAAGCAGCTTGTTTATACGACCTAGGATGGACAGAAGAGTAAAATTGGAGCAGTGCATGGGTCCCCTTCCAGAAATGTCATTTTCTGGAAAACTTGGATGCCTTGTTGTGCTATCTGTCAGATAGGGGGAAGCAAATTATTATTTGTGGTGATTTTAATGTTGATTCACAGAAAGAGTTTAATCGGAAGAACAACCTGGAAGTCTTACTTGGCTCCTTCAATGTGACAAGCAAGTGCTCAGAATGAGACAGGAGGCAAGATACCTCATTCTGAAGAAAAATCTGATTTTGATTATCCAGAAAGAAAACTTTCCTTTGTCACAATGTTACACCAAGCAACCTTCATGTCTAATAATATATGTTTCACATGATTAGTGTTTTGTAAGTAAATAATTGGACCAGGTAAACTGTCAGTGGATCATTTTATATTGATACCATAATCACAAGGAATTACACCAATTGTTAATGTGCACTACCAAAAATACGAAACCAAACAATTGCTTCAATTTTGGCAACAAATTCTCTCCATCTTTTCTTGCCCCTCATTGGTTATGTGAAACGTAACACATTCAATATTTCAAAGTTGCATAACTGTTGTAAAGCTGTGCTACTAGGTTCCTGTATAATCAAATATTCAAAAATCATGACATATTCACAGTTATAAAATCATTAAAAAATCCTAAAGTCTCGTGCATAGCTTGTTTTGATGTAAAGAAATTTACACAGTAAAACCTCGTTTTCACGTTCCCAGTTTTTACATTTTCCCACCATTTACACCATTTTTTGTCGGTCATGTCAAATTTCCTATGTCCACAATGTTAATTCGCCCCCATTTTTGTGTTAACATATTTACACTTTCCCCACATTTTACACTTTTCGTAGGAAGGTTCTTGAAGAAAAACTGATGTAATGTATATAAATTGACGCTGGCATGGCTTTCGTCTTAAAGATAGCTCTTAAAAATTATTCGCAGTAGAGTTTCTTGACACTGCATTTATTCAAATGTATATATCGCATTTCGTTGTTTGCAGTATGCATCTCGTTGACTTACGACGCACCGATTTGTGGCGGTGTAGTTCCTCTTTCCACCAGATTCTTTGCCAGAGAGCCTGGCGTCTACTCAATCAATCAGATGTGCTTTGTTGATGTGAGAATAAAGAGTTGCATTGTTTTTGTGATACATTTTTCTGATTAATAAAAAAAGTTATCTGTTAAAGTTGGGTATCATGATACCCACAACCTCAAAAAAGCGATAATAGTGTGAGATGCCTGTCCTATGCAAACGTCACTAAAATACTTGAGCATATATTTGCACTCGAGAATGCGAATAAATTCTCTAATATTGTCGTGTGAAGCATCTAAAAATACAAAAAGAATGGAACTTGAGGAGTTTTACTACGTAAATAATTAATGCCAGTAAAAGGCAGTAATTTTGAAGATGTTACATAGCCCAGCAGCAGTGTCCTCAATTATAATGAATGAAATTACATCAAAAATTTCTACTTCCCATAAAATTACCAGTTCTGCCTGGTGGTTAAAATAGTAAAAATTTGTATAACCTTTATTATATAATAGGCTTCTTAGTGAGTGTTTAGATGCCTATTATGTACATTTATCACACGTAAACTATGAAAATGCAAGGCTGATCCAGTAAGCATATTTTACCATTTAAAACATTATTTCCTGCATTTTATGTTTTTCTGCATTTTACACCATTTCACTGAAGTCCCTTGAACAGCGTAAAAACAAGGTTCCTACTGTTTTTTGTTGCTATGGCTATTTGAAATGCTGCTACATTCAAAGATGTGCAATACTTTCTTTCTTTCATTACATTGATTCATTGCTCAAAACTCAGAAAAAGGTAGACTTGTCTTCTACTGTATTTTTAAATTTATATTAGCATATAAGTTTCAGCAGTTTCTATGGTCGGCGTCACCTATGAAGGCGGCATAGTTATCAGCCGATCTGACCATCCCCCCCCCCCCCCCTCCATTACCGCAATGACAGCCAATAAAGTTCATTCTCTAGGTCCATGGCTGGATGCGAGTTGCACAATGCTTCTCCGGCAGGTGCAACTGTTGGCTCGCTCCGCCTCTATGCATGGAAGCACCTTCTCATATGACACCAGCTATAGTGCTGCTTATATTCTATGGCAAAAGTTAGTGGTAACAGCTCATAGTGCAATATTTCAGGACTTCCCACTTTTTAAACCAAAAATGGAAAAGAATGGTTTAGATTTGGGTAAATACGGTAAGTTCAGGCAGATACCAAAAATATGCAGACTTGGGCTGAGGACAACCGAGACATTGAAAGATGGTACGCAGATAAACATGACAGCTGAACTTTTCCACTAGTACAATTCAACCATCATTCAGTTAATTAGTAATATATATTTGTAAATTGTTTTTTCTATTGTTAGTCTTAGATTTAATTGCACCTATATTATACTAACAAGACTGATTTCTTTCTTTTTTTTTTTCTTTCCAGTCCACGATGTCATGCCAAGACCAGTTGAAAATGTGATAAGGAAAGCACCATAGTCTGTTTTCATTTTGCAGATGTGCTTCAGTTTCTTGTATAAAAAAAAGCTTGTATTGAATTTTTTTGTGTTTGCAAAAAAATGTGTTAACGTTATTTGTAACATGTAAATATGTAAAAAGTTTTAAACTGTAATATATGAGTAAAGCTTTAATACAAAGTTGTAAGAAATTTACAGAAAAATTATATTTTGTTCAATGTTTTCAATCGGAAAATATGTTCCAGTTTTAAAATGTATGTCTGAATTGACTTACACCGCTGTTAATTGTTTTGAAAGGCCTTTGTCACTCAGCCATTCAAATGTGCATGGCACATATTATATTTTATTACAATAAATATTTTAGTATGCTGTAAAATTGAATCAATGTTCACTTTTGTTATTTTATTCCTTCATTGAAATGTTAAAATGTGTTGTTGCAGTTACCAGTTGATAGCATGTCTTATGTTCCTGTGGAATGGTTGTAAATTCACAAAACTTTTATCTTTAATGATGTAGAGTTTATAATGATATGTATGTGAAAGTGTCTTTCTCAAAGTTTTTAAAATGTTCATTGAAAAAAATGGCAGGTGTGTACCATTTAATGACAATACATTTGCTTGCAAGAGAGAAATTTTCAAGTCATTATTGTGTGGGGGGAGTTGAGATGGAAAGAGAATTGACAAGTATGGAGCGTTATTATGCAGATGTGAGAGTATTTTATGTAGCTTTTGTATTTTATTTTTAAAATTAAAATTTTTACTGTGTGTTGAACATACCTCACTTTTGTTAAACAATCCTTTTGTACACATACAAAAAAATCAAATTAAAAAGGTTTTAAAATACAGTGAAGTGTTAAAAGGTCAAAATCAACAAAGGGATTTACCTGATAGACATTAGAGCCTAATGTATATTTTTATGCAGCAATATAAATATTGTATTATTTGTATAATTCACTCTTCTTTAGTCTCCAGTCTACAAAGAAATAGTTCAAGAATGAAGACTGTAGTAATGTTAAATATATGCCACTTAGCCATCATGTTACGCTAATTGATACACATTTAGACCGTTTGAAAGTTTCCACCCAGGTCAGGAGCACAGCTCAGCTGTACGTCTTCTAGGGAGCTTTTGCGCTTGTGCAACTGACATTTTATTATTGTCTTATGGGTCCAAATACATACAGATTTGATAGTCAATGAGCACAGTTAACTATGTGCACAGCTTAAACTGTGTGACACTATAACCTGCTCTCCTCTCAAGTAGCTACAATCAATTGTGGTTTTTTTATGTTCAGAGGAGATACAAAACATCATTCTTGGTAAGATTTCTTATAATTAAATGTCAACCTCAGGTGTTAAGAGATCCTAAAATGAATTGCAGTGAACTGAATAGCAGTGTTCAACTTGGCCATGTGGTTAAAGGTATGAAGCTATTGAGGAGAAGGTAATGTCAGATAGTTCGTGTCCTGTTGTAGATGTCCCCCCTCCCCCTCTAAGCTAAAAAATTGTATCATTCTGGCACCTAGAATGGCAAATGTCAAAAATATTTGTTGTGATTTAGAAGGTGTGATTAGGCCCCAATCTAATAGTACAGCATAGATTTTTTGTGAATGAAATAAGCAGCAAAGACATTTTATATTCTTCTTCATTTCACAAATAGTTAGCAGTTTGAGGAAGAAAATGAAAATCAGGTTTTGCATGTGTACAAGATGAAGTTTTGGTTCTGGATTGTGTTCACCACTGACTCACCTGTATAACAGCTCTCTTCAGGGCAAAACTTCTTAAAGATGAATGGCAAGACAGTACATTTCATAAGGAGAAATTTCCATTTACCTGCTTCAGAAAAAGAATGCTAATAATCGATAATACTTTCAAAGTATTAATAAATGGCTGACAAAAGAGAGTAGTGAATGCTTACATGTTGTTTCCTTCTTGCCGTAAACTGTAATTATGTTCAAAATTCCACAAAATAATTATTTTGGCAGACAAGTTATGTATATCATTATTATTATTATTGGCACTGTCTTCAGTTGTATACATTTATTCACAATCATAACTGTTACACAGCACATACAATGTCACTCTTCCACATTTATCTGGATCTAAAAAATTGTGAATGCCAAAATGTATTCTCACAAGCTTGCCACTGCTGCAACATGATAGAGCATGACTCATTAGGTGATGATAAATTGTGAAGCAGTTATCATGGCAGTCAGTGTATACTATTGTCATGTACAGAGTATTTATTAAGTCTACAAACCATTTTAATGGGGTGCCATTGACCATCAGGCCATCGAAAATCAGAGTGAATAAGCATTTTGTGTGTTATAATTCACCAGTTCCCATTTGGTTTTGTGTGTGTGTGTGTGTGTGTGTGTGTGTGTGTGTGTGTAAAGAATACAGCCAGAATTCTGAGATAGTTCCACACCATGCGCATGACAATGAATTGACCCTTCTTTGCTGAAAAGTGTTGGTGGTTTTACTTATCTTGACATGGTGCAGCTATTGCTCCTATCACAATTTTATAGTGTTTTCATCCTTTAAGAAGATTGCACAACTCCAGCAGATTTCCACTATTATGTACCGTTATTTGAATTACATAAATGAAACATTGCCACATCACTTGATAGGATGTGTTGCAGGTATTGACTTGGCACTACTGTATTTACCTGAATCTAAGCAGCACCTCCCCCCCCCCCCTCCCCCCATCATCGGGTTCCAGAAAACTGCCTGCGACTTAGAATTGGGTGCAAAGTGAACAGAAGTTATGAAAAAAAGGCCCTATTTATTATAGGAGCCATTACAAGTAAATGCCATCACATACAAGCCGATTCTAGGACTAGGCACACATTGCAGACTCTGAGATTGAATACTGGCACCAAACAGCTGTGCCAATAGAAATATAAATAAAACTTTTTCCTAGTTTTGACCATTGACTTTTATCGTGCAGCGGAGGAAAGAGAAATTCAGTATTGCTCATATTCGAACGTTGCAGCATTTCAAGTATTCATAACAATAAAAATAAATTTTATACCTGATACCAACAATGCATAGGACTAGCATTTTTGCACGAATTGCTAACTGTGAGTGCCATTTTTTCCAATATGTGATATAGAAACCTACTGAAACAATTTGAAAATACACAATGTTGTCATGTTTTTCTGCCTATTTAATGTAACCAATGAGGGGCAAAAATGGAATGAATTTATTGCATCAATATTGAGAAATTGTTTGGGTTCATTTTCTTGCCAGTGCATATTTTTTATTGTCGTGATTTCTTTTGATTTGTAATAAAACACTAATCATTAGAAATATTGATAATTAGAAGTTTGTTTGGCAAAACATTGAGTCGAAGCAATGTTTCGTGTGGATAGTCAATCTCCTATTCAGTCACATCTTTCTTCAGAATGCAGTACCTGTTCATTCCGAGCATAAAACAGCTGGCAGTTAAACACACTTGCTTGTCAGAAATATATTAATGAGTTTCTATGAGTATGTCAAGATTTTTGAGTTTGTGGTTAGGTTGAATATAAATACTTGGTGAAATTAAGATGGAAATGCAGATTTGTTTATATACGGAAAGACTCTATGGCTATCTGCAATGGTACACAATTGCTCGCCCATGTTTCATTGCACCCTTACTTACTATTGCCAACACCTAACAAGTATTTTCACCAAAATAAACTTTCTTAAGCTCAGCTGCGAAGCTTATGACTAGAACCAGCTTTTGAAATGTGACGTGTGACATACAACTCCTCCCCCCCACCCCCCCTTCTTGAACATAAAATCTTATTTTTCAGGTCCAGCATAGATTTGGGTACTTACTTTCTTGAAATTTGAGTATCATTTTTTGAATGCAGCTCAGGTTTGGGTAAATTTGGTAATCAGGTGGTCACCTCAATCACTAGACCTAACACTGTGTGAGGTTGGGTATGAGTAGAAATGGTCTACATATTAGATATGTATCATTCAAGGATGGGTGGATATAAAAACATTTATCAACATTCAAGGGGGAAGGAGCAATTGTGTTTCACATGTTGTATCATTTGCTTCATTGTTCTTGACCATTTATCTGTATTAATTCTTTTGAATGGTGACTTTAATAATTGCCTGTGATTCCACAGTGGATGTATTACTTACAATTTTCTATAAACAAAGTAAGAGGAAAGATACCAACTCACAGGCTAGTAGAGGCATTACGTTGTTAAAAGGCACATAGGCAAAACATTGCTAGCTCCCTGACAAATATATTTTTGTGATAATGTGTGCACGCACATTCGTTTGTTTTCTAGCCCAAAAAGAAAACCGGTCTGAACCTAGCAACCATTGTCTTTTCCCATATGCTCTCTATAGATTCACATTTGTGGTTCTCCTTTGTTATTTTTAGATTTGGATCTTTACTAGACCTTTTATATGAAATAAGCTTCTGATGACTGAAATGAATATGAACGTTGTACCTGTGGAAGCAAGCAGTTCTGAACGAAGAAAACAGGGTCTACATTATTATTATTATTATTTCAGGCAGTAACAGCTAAAATAAACATTTAATCAGTTAAAATAATGATATTTGACAATATTGTTGTTCTATTCAGTCCAGACACTGGTTTGATGCAACTCTCTACACTACAACTGTTCTGAGCAAGCCTCATCATCTCATAAGAACAGCAATCCACATACATTTGAATCTACTTGCTGTTTTTGTCACATGGTCTCTCCTCCTGCGATTTTTACACAACGCACTTCCCTCCAATGATAAATTCACGATTCCATGATGTTTAAGAGTGTGCTACCAGTAAATCACTTTCTTTAGTCAAGGTACGCCAAAATTCCTTTTCTCCCCAATTCTGTTCAGGGCCGCCTCAGTAGTTAGGCGATTACCCTCCAGCATTCTTCTGTAGCACCACATTTAAAAAGCTTCTAATCTCTTCCTGTCTGAACTGTTTCATCATCCATGTTTCATTCCTGTACAAGGCAACAATCCATACAAATGCCTTCAGAAAAGATTTCCTTACACTAAAATTAATATTGGTTGTTAACAAATTTCTCTTTATCAAAAACTCTTTTCTTCACATTGCTATTCTGCATTTTATATCCTTTGTACTGCGACCATCATGTGTTATTTTACTGCCCAAGTAACAAAACTCATCTACCACCTTTATTGTTTGGTTACCTAATTTAATTCCTTCAGAATCACCCAATTTTCTTAGACCACATTCCATTACCCTTTGTTTGCTATTGTTAATGTTCATCTTTTACACTCCTTTCCACACATTGTCCATTCTGTTCAGTTGCTCTTCCATGTCCTTTACTATCTCTACCAGAACTACAATGTTGTCAGCAAAACACAATGTAATTTCTTCAACCTGGACTTAAATTCCTTCTCCAAATTTGTCCTTGATTTCCTTCACAGCTTACTCATTGTACAAATTGAATAACTCTGGGGAAAGGCTGCAGCCCTGTCTTACTCCTTTCGCCACCCATTGCTTCCATTTCATAGCCTTCAATGCAAATAACTGTTGTCTAGTTTTTGTACAAGTTGGAAATAACCTTCCATTCCCTGTTTTTTACACCTGTAGACTTCAGAATTTGAAAGAGTGTATACCAGTCAAAATTGTCAAAAGCTTTCTTCAAATCTACAAAAGCTGGAAATGTTGGAATGCCTTTCCTTAATATATCTTCTAAGGTAAGTTGTAAGACGAGTATTGCCTCCCATGTTCCTACATTTCTCTTAAATCCAAACTGATCTTCCCTGAGGTCAGTTTCTACTAGACTTTCCATTCTTCTGTAAATAATTTGTGTTATAATTTCACAACCATGACATATTAAAATGATGGTTCTGTAATTTACACACACCTGACACTGCCTGCTTTCTTTGAAATGTTGATTATACACTTTTCTTAAAGTCTGAGGGTATTTCACCTGCCTTATAAATCGTACACAGCAGGTGAAAGAAATTTGTCATGGCTGCTCTCCCAGAGACTTCAGTAGCTCTGGAGGAATGTCATCTACTCCAGGGGCCTTGTTTCGACTTAGGTCATTCAGTGATCTATCAAATTCATCTCTCAGTATAGTATCTCCTATTTCATCTTCATCTAATTCCTCTTCCCTTCCTACACTATTGTCTTGAAGTTCATTTCCTTTGTAGAGACACTCTATATACTCTTTTCAGCTTTCCCTTCTTTACTCAGAACAGGTTTTTCCTTGTGATTCCTTGACATTCATAAGGCTATTTTTCTTTTTTCCAGGTCTCTCTATTTTTCTGTAGGCGGTATCTTTTAATCCCATGGTTAAACGTTATACTACAGACTTGCATTTGCCCTCTAGTCATCCTGCTTTTGCACTTCCTATCAATCTCATTTATAAGTCGTCAGTACTCCATTTATTTACTGCTTTATTTACTGTATTTTTATATCTTCTCCTTTCATCAATTAAATTCTGTATTTTGTGTGTCAGCCAAGGATTTTTTTTATCTACCTATGTGCACCTATGCTGCCTTCTGTTTCATTCCTTAAAACTAATCATTCATTGTCTACTGTATTATTTTCCACTGTTACTGTCAGTTGTTGCCTAAACCTGCCTCTGAAACTTTCACTAACCTCATGTTCCTTCAATTTGTGCCAGCAAGGACACATACATCCCAAAAATACAGAACTTGAGAAAAGTGATACTGTTCTTGCTGTGATAAATTGTGAATTAACCTACAACAAAATTGTCATTTCTGCTCCCAGGCACACAAATTGCAGGATGGAAATGTCATTTTTTGTGCGCATTGGTACTCTTGTCAACTTTTCAGTGGACTACACTAAAATTGCCATTTTTTGACAGATCACCTTTCTTGCAGGAGTACAGTATTGTACGATAATGAATTCAGGTTATACAACAGCTATCACATTATGAACATTTTTTGCTGTGTTGGCGGATACTTTCATTTTTCACAATCAACCGTTGATCTTTCTGTTCTTCTACTTGAGTACTTGGTGTGATGATTGCAGTTCATCAAACTTTTTGCCTCACGTATCAGTATACCTGTACTTACATGGAAAAATTGAAGCTCCTTGTCCATGAGATATTTTAAAGATACTGGTACAGGTGTGGTGATGGCCTATACAATGCATGAAAGAAGAGGTAATCCTAGAGGTGTTAAGGCAAGAGATGGTGTTTGATGTGTGTAATAATGACAGGTCATACCACACTAGTCCCACTTATCACTGCATTACATGCATTTACCATCAGACTGCATGCTCCATGGAAGATAAATATGCTTTGTGTATGTTGCACTATATGACTCCACTAACACAAGTTCTGGGACATCTATTAAAATACATTATTAAAGCTAATCCAGTGTCAAATGGAGAAACACCCTTTTGTTGCTGTGGATGTGCCCCCCTGCAGTCAGTGGTGATAGCAAATTTATTTTTGCACTTTCTTTATTCCATCAAGGCCTGAATTTCTTTTTGTTATTCATGATGGTTACTGTGCAGTATCAAATTAAGGAAAGTATTGCATGAAAATTTAAAGAATATGCAGAGGTCATAATGCATTTGCTTGGAGTTTGCTTATGATTGAATGATAGGGAGTAGAGCAGTAGCTGTCATTAGGATGGGGAGGGAGGGCTAGAGAGAGATGCTGGCAATTTTGTTCCTCTGCTGCCCACTCACAGAACCCCATGTGATCCCAACCAACTCACATTATTCGTGGGTTCTACAAGTAGCAATGTTCAGTAGTTAGCATTACCCAGTGTGGAAGCAAGTTGAGACTAGTAGCATGTGCTGAGCCCATGATGAACTTTGTACATCCGGCTGTAGTGACCAGCTAAAGCTCATTTGGTACTGGTCACACCATAAAATTATGGATCCAATGGTCGAACCACAGACATCGCCGAGGTGGGGTGGCTTGCGTGCCTCAACGATGCAGATAGCCGTACTGTAGGTGCAACCACAGTGGAGGGTTATCTGTGGAGAGGCCAGCAAATGTGTGTTTCCTGAAGAGGGGCAACAGCCTTTTCAGTAGTTACAAGGGCAACAGTCTGGATGATTGACTGAGCTGGTCTTGTAATGTCAGCTAACATGGCTTTGCCATGCAGTTATGCGAATGGCTGAAAGCAAGGGGAAACTACAGCCGTTACTTTTCCTGAGGACATTCAGCTCCACTGTATGAATATATGATTATGGTGTCTTCTTGGGTAAAATATTCCGGAGGTAAAATAGTCCCCCATTCGGATCTCCGGGTGTGGACTACTCGGGAAGATGTCGTCATCAAGAAAAACAAAACGGGCATTCTACGTGTCGGACCGTGAAATGTTCTAACCCTTAATCATATAGGGAAGTTAGAGAATTTGAAAAGAGAAATGGATAGGTTAAAGTTTGTAGTGTAATGAGATGCACTGCAAACATATGACCCGACATAAGAATGTCAGATATATTTATTTAGGAAATATTAGTGGTCAGATATTTCTTTCCGACCTTTTTTTTTTTTTTTTTCCAGATAAATAATGGATGAGTTTCACTTGCTGTAGCGAGCTGAAGTTTCCCTGGACTACTACACAGAGACTTTATTTATATTTATTCCTTGTTGAAGTTAATATATGTTCTTTGTTTGACATTGTTAAAGAGAGATTATCTGAAAATGTGCTAGAAGATTGACGGACATTCATATTGTATCAGCTTCTGTGAAAACTATGGAAGTGCCTCTGTGTAGTTACCGGAGAGAATAAATATTTGTTAAACATTAAACCTCCAGTTCAAGACAATTATTTCAATAGTAGCTGTCTCTATTTTCTCATGCTGAAACAATTTTTGGAGAAGAAAACCTGATGTTTTATTTAGGTAAAGAAGACTAAAACTAAATGCTTGGAGTACAGACTAGCTGGACCTCTTATGGCATTTCTTCATATAGGGAAGAAAGAAGACTCAATCTTAATCCTGACTAGTGACGAAATACTGATTTCATGGTCATTCACCCTAAGAACATCAACAACACTAAAAAAACTCTTCCAGTAACACTACAAGTTAGATATAGTAGGGATTAGTAAAGTTCGGTGGCAGGATGAACAGGACTTCTGGTCAGGTGAGTACAGGGTTATAAATTCAAAATCAGGTGGTGGTAACGCAATAGTAGGTCTGATAATGAATAAGAAAATAGGAATGTGGTGAGTTACTCTATGAACAGCATAGTGAACGCAGTATCATAGTAAGACCGACCACAGTAGTGCAAGTTTATATGCCAACTAGCACGGCTGATGATGAGGATATCGAAGAAATATATGAAGAGATAAAAGAAATCATTCAGAAAGTTAAGGGAGATGAAAACTTGATTGTGATGGGGGACTGGAACTCGGTAGTAGGAAAGGGGAAGGAAATGTAGTAGGTGAATATGGACTGGGAAAAAGTATTGAAAGAGGGGATCACTTGGTAGAATTTTGCGCAGAGCACAATTTGATGATCACCAACACCTGGTTTAATCATCATGAAAGAAGGCTGTATACGTGAAAGAGGCTAGGAGACACTGGAAGGTATCATATTGACTTTATAATGGTAAGGAATGACCATAACTTATTATGAACTGCAGATTAAAACTTAAGAGATTGCAGAAAGGTAGAAAAGTTAGGAGATCGAACCTGGGCAAATTGAAGGAACCAGATGTGGTTGAGAGTTTCAGAGGGATCATTAGGCAAGGTTTGGCTGAAACGGGGGAAAGCAATACAGTAGAAGAAGAATGGGTAGTTTTGAGAGATAGGGTAGTGAAGACAGCAGAGGATCATATAGGCAGAAGGACAAGGCCTAATAGAAATCCATGGATAACACTCTTTCAAATTATGAAGGTAGCAGGATAAAATATTCTGAACGTAATCGATGAGATGAGAAAATACAAAAATGCGTCAAATGAAGCAGGCAAAAGGGAGTACAAATGTCTGAAAAATGAGATTGACAGGAAGTGCAGACTGGCTAAGCAGAATTGGCTAGAGGACAAATGCAGAACCGTAGAAGACTGTAAACTAGGGGAAAGATAGATACCGCCTACAGGAAAATAAGAGAGATATTTGGAGACAGGAAAACAGCTGTATGAATATCAAGAATTCAGACGGAAAACCAGTACTAAGCAAAGAGAGAAAGCTGAACTGTGGAAGGAATATATACAGGTCCTATACAAAGGAAATAAACTTCAAGGCAGTATTCTAGAAATGGAAGACGAAGTGGAGGAAGATGAGATAGGAGATATGATACCACGAGAAGAATTTGACAGAGCGCTGAAGGATTTGAGTCGAAACAAGGCCCCTGGAGTAGATTATATTCTGTCTGAACTGCTGATATCATCAGAGAGCCTGTCATGAAAAAATTGTTCCACCTGGTATGCAAGATGTAGGAGACAGGGGAAATACCCTCTGACTTCAAGAAGAATATTGTAATTCCAAAGAAAGCAAGTGCAGACAAATTTGAAAATTACAGAACTATCAGTTTAATAAGTCATGGTTGCAAAATATTAACATGAATTATTTATAGACAAATGGAAAAACTTGTGGAATCTGACCTCGGAGAAGATCATTTTGGATTTAGGAGAAATGTAGGAACACGGGAGGCAATACTCACATTACAACTGATCTTAGAAGATAGGCTAAGAAAAGGGAAACCTACATTTTTAGCATTCGAGATTTGGAGAAAGCTTTTGACGATGTCGACTGGCATACATTCTTTCAAATTATGAAGGTAGCAGGATAAAATATAGGGAGCGAAGAGTTATATTCAACCTATACAAAAACCAGACGGCAGTTATTAGAGTCAAAGGGCTGCAGAGCTTGGGAAGGGAGTAAGACAGGGTTGTAGCCTTTCCCCAGTGTTGTTTAATCTGTATATTGAGCAAGCAGTGAAGGAATTCAAGGAGAAATTTGGAGAGGGAATTAAAGTTCAGGGAGAAGAAATAAAAACTTTGCAGCTTGCCGATGACATAGTAATTTTGTCAGAGACTGCAAAAGATCTGAAAGCGCAACTTAATGGAATGGACAGTGTCTTGAAAGGAAGATATAAGATGAACATTAACAAGAGTAAAACGAGGGTAATGGAATGTAATGTCAGAAAATCAGGTGATGCTGAAGGAATTAGATTAGGTAATGAGAAAATAAAAGTGGTGGATGAGTTTAGTTATTTGGGTAGCAAAATAACTTCTGATGGACGAAGTAGAGAAGATATAAAGGGCAAAATGGCTATGTGAAGAAAAGTGTTTCCAAAGAAACGAAACTTGTTAACATCTAGTATTAATTCAAATGTTAGGAAGACCTTTCTGAAAGCATTTGTCTGGAGTGTAGCTTTGTATGGGAGTGAAACGTGGACAATAAGGAGTTCAGATAGAAAGAGGATAGAAGCTTTTAAAATGTGGTGCTACAGACGAATGATGAAAATTAGATGGGTAGATCACGTAACTAATGAAGAGGTTCTTAACTGAATTGGGGAGAAAAGAAGTTTCTGGCATATCCTGACTAAGAGAAGGTATAGATTGGTTGAACACATTCTGAGACATCAAGAAATCGTCAATTTAGCTTTAGAAGGAAGTGTGTGGGGTAAAAATCATAGAGGGAGACCGAGGGACGAATACAGTAAGCAGATTCAAAAGGATGTAGGTTGCTGTACGTATTCTCACATGAAGAGGCTTGCACAGGACAGGGTAGCGTGGAGAGCTGCATCAAACCAGTCTTCGGACTGAAGACCACAACTGCAACAATGGTCACACCAAACAATTATGGATCTAATGCTCACACCAAATAATTATGGATCTCTAAGCTTTATGGATCTGTTCTCTCTACATGATTAAATGTAGATGACTGGTATTTTATTTAAAATTGAGAGCTGTGTGATAGCTTATTTTGTTCTTGAGTTAAGGTCAATAGTGGTGTGCCCAATTCAATCCCTATGCTTTAGGAATTGTGGTCAAAACAATTTTCGTATTTCATGAAAGAAGAGATATCGAAATAGTGTTACTGCAAATTATAGCATGGATAGGGGCACATAGCTTCTGTAATAAATAATAAAAACTCTTAATGTGAAATTAATTTATCCATAGCAATTAGGGAGTCGATGGAAAGGGACATGCCAATAGAGCGTTTCAAGAACCCAGAGGCCAAGTTTAAACACATCCTAGCATCCAGAGAGTGAGGGGGAGGCATAATGAATTAATTCATTCACAGCATTTAAAGTATTGCCATTATGCTTACAATGAATTCCCCTTTTTCCAAGGAAGTAGTCATCTTTACTTGAAACATTAACTACCATGCACTATCATTTATAACATGGCAATGGCATTATTCATCCAACTTGGAAATTCCTATATCATGCAATATGACACTACATGTCATTGAAGTTAAGGATGCATGCATCCCCAATCAAGCATACATGTCATTAAAGTTGCATTGCTCTTTGAGAGTCACTGTACTGGGGAATTAGAACTAACTTGTAAGAAAATGCAAATGCATCTAGATTTTTTTAATTTTTTTTTTATTTTTTTTATTTTATTTATTTATTTATTTATTTATTTATTTATTATTATTATTATTATTATTATTATTATTATTATTATTATTTATTTATTTTATTTTATTTATTTATTTATTTTTTTTTTTTTTTTTTTTAATTTGAATGTCATATTAGTCAAGAAGCTAGTTCTCATTTACATCTTCGACTCTTGGCCAGGCCATATTTGCCTTTCATTGTTCTGTGGTAGGAGTATTTCTCATTATGATTCCAAAATTTTATTCTACCATATTTGTTTAGCTGTCCTAGTTAACAGAGATGCAGAGGTTGGGAAGGGTGTAAGACACGGTTGTAGCCTTTCTCCAATGTTGTTCAATTTGTACATTGAGCAAGCTATAAAGAAAAGCAAGGAGAAATTTAGAGAAGGAATTAAAGTTCAGGGTGAAGACATAAAAACATTGTGTTTTGCCGATGACATTGTAATTCTGCCAGAGACAGCAAAGGACCTGGAAGAGCAGTTGAATGGAATGGACAGTGTGCTGAAAGATGCATATAAGATGAACATTAACAAGAGCAAAACTAGGGTAATGGAGTGGAAGGTAACTGTACCACTACTAGGCATTTTCTTTCCAATTCCACTGCCGAATGGAATGAGGGAAAAAAGAATTACCGTATAACTCTGTATGAGCCCTAATTTTTCTTATCTTGTCTTTGTGATCTTTATGCAAAATATACGTAGGCGGCAGCAAGATCGTTTGAAGTCAGCTTCAAATTCTGGTCCTCTAAATTTCCTCAACAGACTTATAGAAAAGAATGTCTTCTTTCCTGTAGCAGTTCCCATTTTAGTTCCCATAGCATTTCTGTGACACTTGCACATTGTTCGAACCTACCAATAACAAACCCAGCTGCTTGCCTCTGAACTGCTTCCATGTCTTCCTTTAAACATATCTGCTGCAGGTCCCAAACACTTAAGTAATACTCAATACATGGTCAGACAAGTGTTTTATCAGAGTTGGCGAGTAACTCTTTACTTGTAACGCCATTACTTTTCATAGGTAATGGCGTTATTATTTGCATAAAGTAACTTTAACTGTAATTTCATTTACTTTTATCAGTAAAAGATTTAACAGAAGTATCATTACTTTTTTTTTTTTTTTTAAATCTCAACGATGTAATAAAAGACTTTGATCTTAGTGACAAGAAAAAAGAAACAATATTTGTTTTTGAACTAAATCTTTACAACAACGTATGTTGGAAACGTATGAATTATAGCTGCATTTTAGCACTGTTATAACATTTAATTGGGTTCATTCAGTTGTAACATTTTTATTTTATAATGATGTACAACAATCAATATATAACAATCACCTGACACATCACACGTAAACAGCATGCTGCCTCCTTTCGACATGGACAAGGAAGATGACACATGTATGCCTTGGTCAGCCTTGCTGAAGTTTTCGAATTTCTGACGTTGGATGGAAAAAAATGATTCCTTTTACTGCGTATTGTGTGTTGATGGGAAAACAATTCAAAGCAATCAGAACTCCACAGCAAACTTAAGAATTCATGTACATGTTAGTTCATTGCTTGCTGTTGGCGTTAAGACTCGTTTACAATGAATTTGAAACAAGTTCTGCAACATTGTTCTCTTCTAGTTCTGACCTAGGACAGCGATTTTCATAACATGCTGGCAACACAAAAGCTATGTTCCATGGCTGTGTCGGTAAAGAAACAATGTTTGTTGCTTGCTAGCACTAAATGCTCTTTTGCAGCTGATTGTGTTCAGTTCTACTCTCTCTAACTATAGAGTTACATGTTGTCTTTGTCTTTCCGTGTGTTCCTTTATGAAATGAAGTAGACAAGAAGCAACATTTGCCTACTCGTCACTTAACAAGAAGCAGAAGAGTGCCTGTGGTTCGACATCATAAAAATATTAAAAAGAAGCATGACTCCTTACAGAAAATGGCTATATTGTTTGGCACCAGTTGTATGTGAAGTAGATAAAAGAATTAAGTCTCTCATTTCTCAATACCACAGCAGTAACAATAGGATCTGTTATCTTATTTTGGCAAACAAGTCATCATCATGTTATGTTAGTTGGCGGTCTATGAAAGAGTGATGACAACATTTTGTTTTACAGCATTTTTTATGAAGCAGAAACGAATGTATGTGGCGGCAGCTGTGTGTACTAATAGTCAGTAGGAGATTCCTTGTCACATTCATTTGTAGTGTGAGTGACTTTGAGGCTAAAGAAGTTACCTTTATTGAAAATGATGATTTGGATTCATGTGAAAACATTAATAAATATACAATCAATTAAGTATATATTTCAGTACTATTAATACAGCTGAATTACATTTAAATAAGTCTTCATCCAAAGCTTCACAAACTTGGGGGGGGGGGGGGGGGCAGTAATGAGATATGGCTGGTTTTGAAATGTGGAATAAAGATGCAAGGGCTTCTAGGCACTCCTGATGAAAATGAGCAAACATTGCAACTGAGATGCAGTGAGATAGAAGATTCTGTGGACAATTTATATAATAATCAATTAATTATGTATTATTATTAATTATGTATGTTTTGATGTATTTAATTATTGATTAACATTAAAGCTTAGTTCCAGTCTACATGTGTAAGGTCATTATGGATTTACAAATGAATTACAATTACAGTTTTAAAAAGTAACTGTAAAAATAACTGTAAAGACATTTGTAACTATTACAGTTACTTTCAGGGAAGTAACTTTAACTGTAACTTAGTCACTTTAAAAAAGTAACTTTCCCACCCCGCATTTTGTACAGTCTCCTTTACAGATGAAGTACATCTTCCCATATTCTCTCAATAAACCAAAAGTCGGCTGTCCGTCTTATTCACATCTGTCCTTACATGTTCATTCCATTTCATATCACTCTACAATGTTACACCTAGATATTTGAGCGATGTGACTGTATCAGGAAGCTCACTACTAATGCAGTATTCAAACATTATGGGAATGTTTTTCCTACTCATGTGCATCACCTTACATTTATCTACATTTAGAGCTAGCTGCCATTCTTCACACCAACTAGAAATTTTGTCTAAGTCATCCTGTATGTTATTACAGTCACTAATGATGACACCCCCATACACCACATCATCAGCAAACAGCCGCAAATTACAAGTTACTCTGTCCATCATATCATTTCCAAAGATAGAAAATAATAGTGGTTCTAACACACTCCCCTGAGGCATGCCTGACAATACACTCATCTCTGATGACACTCGGTGTCGAGAACAACATACTGTTTTCTATTATTTAGTAAGTCTTCCAGCCAGCCACAAGTCTGTGAACCTATTCCATATGCTCATATCTTCATTAGCAGTCTGCAGTGCGGCACCACGTCAAATGCCTTTTTGAAATCAAGAAAAACACAATATGCCTGTTGCCTTTCACAAGATGTCATATGAGAAAAAGGCAAGCTGAGTGTCACATAAATGATACATAAATCAGCCTATGCTGATTCATAGAAAGAATCTTATCCATCTCAAGGAAGTTTACTATATTTGAGCTGAGAATATGCTCCAAACTTCTACAGGAAACTGATGTCAACAACATTGTCCTGTAATTATGTGGGCCAGTTCTTTTATCTTTCTTATAATGGGAGTCACCTGCGCTTTCTTCCATTCACTAGGAACCTTGCACTGATTTAAAGATTCGCGATAAATGCAAGCTAAGTAAGGGGCCAACACTCTTTGTAAACCAAACTGGTATTCCATCTGGACCAGGAGACGTTTTTGTATTCAGCTCTCTCAGCTGCTTCTCTATACCAGAAATACCAAAAAATACTTAAATGTTTGTTAAGCTTATGGGACTTAACTGTGGGTCATCAGTCCCTAAACTTACAAACTACTTTATACTAAAGACAATAGAAACATCCATGCCTGAGGGAAGATTCGAACCACCAATGAGGAACGGCCTCTCGCATCGGAGCATTGCTCCTCAATGTATTCGGCTACTTTGGCCCGGTCCAGAAATACCTATTAATATGTCCTCCATTTAGGAGTTAGTGCAGTTATCAAATTATAGTACGTTTGTACAGTTCTCTTGTGTGAAAGATTTCTTAAAGGTTAAATTTAGAACTTCAGCTTTCCGTTTGCTTTCTTCTACTACTGCACCAGAATGATCAACGAGTGCCCGGATAGTGGCCTTTGAGCTGCTTATCGATTTTACATAGGATCAGAATTTTGGGTTCTCGGAAAGATCTTTTGCTAAGGTATGGCTGTGGTAATTACTGTATGCTTTGCGCGTCAATATTTTTATAGACGCACAAATCTCTACTAACTTGATTCACAGCCAGACATGACACAGTTAATAAAATATTCAAAGCTATTATGGTTCAGTTGGATGGATGTTTTATTCAAACCCATTGTTTTGTCTCCATCTGCAGATGACATTTTTAAGGAGGATAGTAGGTTCATTGAATATCTGAATCACACAATGTCTTGTGCTACTCACTACAAACAAATTCTGTTCCACATATTGCTGCACAGTGGTGAGACATCAAACATTTTGAAAATCTGAGTGCAATTTGTTGTTTTCTGTTGCTTTGTCCTCTGTCATTATTGCCACATGTTGCAAGACTTGTACACATCTTTTTCAGCACTGACTCCAGATGTCATTCAGTTCCATGCCCTCCTCCTTCCTATTGAAATTCTTGGTTTGTTGAACAATATATATGGCCTTTCTGTACAGCCTTTTATGGTACCATAGCAATATGGTACCCTACTATGCTAACCTGTTTATGGGCCAGCCACAGGAAACATTCCTAGTCTTCCAAAGTACCAAACCCTTTTGTCTGACTTTTGTTCATTGATGATGATCTTGAGCAATTTTTAAACACCTTAGCTTCATTCCTTCACAACTAAACACCTTCTCCTCCTATTTCTCATGGTCTTCCTCAACTGAAAATATTGTCTTCCTTGACATTGACTTTGTCCTTTCTGATGGCACCATCCACATGTCAGTCTACTTATACCTACAAACCACCAACATTATCTGAACTTCGACAGCTGCCACTCTTTCCTCACCAAAAAATCCCTCCCATGCAACTTGGCCACCCATAAACAATGATGCAGTGATGATCAATCCCTCGCACAGTGTGCTGAAGTCTCACAAAGGTAAAAAGGTTTTCATAGTGACACTCCCCCAAAAGCAACTCCACATACAACTCTCGCATGCCATATCCTCACACACCACCGATCCTCCTCCCATCTCCAGAAACCTTTCACAAAGAAGAGCCACCTTTGTCATTCAGTACCAATCCGGACTGGAACAACTGAACTATGTCCGTTGTCAGAGCTTTGTCTATGTATCATCATTCCCTGTAATGAGAGACATCCTATCAAAAAACCTTTTACCTTCCCTGCCACCCCCTTTAGAGTGCTGTTCAGTCATGCATCCAACCTCCAAAATATCTTAGTCCATCCTAGGCCTCCCCCCGCCCCCTGCTGAAGACATAGGTGCAAGACCTATCCAATCTACCCACTCCCCACTCCAATCTACCTACTCTAGTCCTGCCACAGGCCTGCTCTATCCTATCAGAGGCCAGTCTAATTGTGAAAGGAGCCACCCCATATACCACCTCTGCTGCAACCATTACCCAGCTTTCTATATTGGGTTCACCATCAATCAGCTGTCCATAAGAATGAAGGCCACCACAAACTGTAGCCAAAAGCAAGGTGGACCACCCTGTGGCACAGCATGCAGCAGAATGTAACCCATTAGACTGGATAGGATCCAGACCATCTGGAACCTGCCCTCCTCCATCAGTCCTTCTGAATTACATATCTGGGAGCTAACCTTACAACTCATCCTTTGCTCCCAAAACCAATCTGGTCTTAATCTCCATTACCTTCCTTTTACATTCTCCACTCAGAGTATTTCCCCTTCTCTTGTCTCATCGCCACTCATCAGTTTGCCTTCAGTGTGCAAAACCTGTGCTGCATTTGCCTAGCTGATATTCCGCAACCTCTCCCTCCTGTCTCCATCTCTCAGCCACCTGACCAACTAACCTCCTCCCTCTGAACCACTCATCACCTGACACAACCCCACTTTTCACCTCTTGCCCACATCCCCTTTACCCCCCACCTGCTAAGTAGCAGTGTACCCTGGAATGTCTCACCAGCACTATGTAGGTTTATGTATGTGATTTGTGTGTGTGTGTGTGTGTGTGTGTGTGTGTGTGTGTGTGTGTGTGTGTGTTTGTGTATGTGTATGTGTGTGATAGGATAACAATCACAAAAGTTTGCAAGTATTTACTTCCTGTTTTGTGTGTTCCTGTCAATGACTTAGTACCTCTGCTCTTCAGTGAGTGGTCTCTCTACTCCCATGTACAATAATAGTTTTTTAAAGACCTACTTCAGGTTTCATAACCCAGTCCATACTGAGGACAACATTTACTATTGTCTCAATAGTATCTGTGATTTTTATTCCTGTGTCAGTAACTACATATTCTGTACTGTTTAATTATATCCTATTGCTTCCCTGATATGTCACATACAGGGTTTCTTGTGTCTGCTAAACATTCCCATCCCTGTTATTGGTTTGACTGTTGATTATGCATTCCCCTGTGTCTCATTTTCCTCATGCAAAAGATCTTCCAAAATTTTTTTGTAACCTACATTATTTACCCCATCCTTTCGTGTGTATGATTCAACTTCTGGTTGTATCATATGCTCCTCGCATTTTTAAACTGGAATCCTTTCTTCTTCTCACTCCTCTGGATGCAGTCAATCATATTCTTTTTTTCCAGTATCTCTTTTTATTTGATAATCACAACCTTCTTTATAATAATGTTCACCCAACATTTCATTGCTTATCTTTCCCTCCCAGTCCTCCTCATGTTTTGCTAATATTTATGGCCTTCCAAAACTTACTGTCACACCGTAACCTATTTTCAATATCTGATTTGTGTTTTCATGATCCTGAGTTCCAAGCTTCACTTACATGTGTCTCCTGATTACAGTTACATTGTGATTGACATTTTATTGAACCAAGTGGTAGGTAATGAGCATCATCTGTTTCTTGGGCTCCATATGTTTGCTGTGTTGGCGACACTACTGGCACAAGGAATGGCAAGTGACATGACCTACAAGGGAAGGAGGAGCGAGAGTGCAGGCATTTGGTCTGATGTGGGAAAGCAAAAGGGAGGGGTAGGAAAGGAGCACCAAGTACAAAGTGATATTTGCATCTTCTGTTGCACCATTGTAAAAATATTTTCATGCAAATAAGGCAAAACTATGTGTGCTGCTGAAGTTAGTACTTTTGTTAAACATTTTATTTACTGTACAAAAATATTGAAAAGAAGGCTGTCAGATTCATAATCTTTCTCAGGCAGTGAAAGACAAAATATTTGTTTACAAACTTCAATCCTTTCACCAGTTATAATCTTACAACATAGCTTGTATTGACTGGTCAGAGATATTAAAATGTTTTGAAATTAAGAAACTTACAGCAGTTAAATGAAATGATTGCTGTGAAAAACGTTGTCACTTAAGAGGCCTACTTTATATTCAGTAGTCTATGTTAGTGGATATGAAATGTATCCATCACATTGAAATTGGGAGGGCTGCATCTCTACAATATTGAGTAAATAATATTTAAATATTCACAATACATAACTGTTCACCACAATTGAAGTTACCCTGTGCAATATGCTGAATTCACTTTTTCATGTTTCTGATTCACAATTTTGTGTGATTAATTAGAACTATAGATTAATTTACCTTGGCATTACAGCTAAAGATTACTGTTATAAGCCTGATTGAAATGAAACTATCTATGAGGCAAATTAGTACAGAAGTATGAAGGACTGCATTACAAATGGAAATGTTGTATGTTGAACTACCAATTGAAACCTATTTTTACATTCATATGTTATTTTTTTCTAAAAGACTGTGTTGTCACAAAATGCGGTCATAAAATTTTGTTAGTAGATCTATGAAAGCAGAAAGCTTAACTTTCTGATTGATGTATTTAAATGCAATGGAAATTTGTCTGTGCTAAAAGCACAGAATTGAAATCTGTGAATCATACTGTACTGTATTTTTTTTCCAAAGAGTTATAATAATTTAACCAAAATTTCAACAATAGCTGAAAGGTTTTCAGTAACTCAAAGAAAACAAGACATTATCATCTTATTCTTCAGAGTTCAACCCTCAGGTTGGTTTGCAGCAGAGTGCCATTCCTCTCTTCTGTCTGCCTTCTTCTTCATTGCCACATCTGTGTTACATCCAACATCATTCATGATCTGTTGTATGTATGATATTCTTGGTCGCCTCTGTCAGTTTCTTTCCTCAATAGCTCCTTCTTCTATTGTTCCAATAATATTGTGTCTTAGGATGTGCCCCATAAGTTTGTCTGGTGTTGTTTGTATGTGCCTCCGCAGGGATCTGTTTTCCTATACTCTTTTAAGCACTTCTTCATTTGTCACACTCCAAACAAAAGCTTTCATTGTACATTTTTTTGTCTCCATATTGATGTTCTTCCTCAGACTAAATGCAATTTTGGCCTGTTGTATTCTGCTCACAATTTCTTTCCAGCTTCTACCATCCCTTGTGATCTTGTTTCCCAAGTAAGTAAATTCCTCTATCACTTCCATCTCCTCTCTTCCAATTCTTATTCTTGGAGGTTCATATTCTGCTTTTGTACTGCATACCACTGCTTTAGTCTTTTTCTTGTTTATTCTCATACCATATTGGTTGTAGAGAATCCTTTCCATTATTCTGACAAATTCTTCTAGGTCTTCTTTTGTCTCCGTGATTAAAGCAATATTGTCTGTATAGCATAGCATGTCTATATCCTCTGCCCGTTAATCTTGATGCCCATCTCTGTAGTTTCACGAACTTGGTCTATAGTTTCCTGGATGTAGGTGTTGACATTCTTGTCTTACCCCTTTTCTGATATTTGTTCTTGATCCTGGTTACAGTTCCTAATCACTGCCACCTCATCCTTATAGAGACTTAGTATCACATGGATGTCGTTGTATTTCATTCCACTTTTCTTCAGCACTTTCAACATCTCTTGCCAGATAACATTATCAAAAGCCTTTTGCAGGTCTACAAAGTTGGTTTATTTTTCTGTAATTGCTTTTCAATAAGAAATCTCAGTGCCAGAATCGCTTCTCTTGTTCCCAATCACCTTCTGAATCCAAACTGATCTTCAATTAACATATTGTCCATCTTCTTTTCAATTCTTCACAGAATTATTTTTAATGCATGTGATATTAGGCTTATAGTTTGGTATTGTAGCTGCTGCTTTCTTTGATATAGGATCAATGATGCATTTCTGAAAATCTGCCAGTAATTATAGATGGTCCTAATACGTTTAAGCAGCATTTTTTTCATACTGTCACCAGAATTCTTTATTTTATCATCAAACAAAGAAAAAAAGGAAAGAATCATTCCCATCACATAAGGGTGAATTACTGGATATTATGGCACAGAAAAAAATCCACCTTCTATATGTTGCAGATGAACTGACTAAAAGTGTAGCTGTAGGATCCTAAGACTGCCATCAAATTACTCATTCAGTTTCAAGTTAAGTGTAATGTGGCAAAGAACAACAAAAAGGCACACTGGTAAAATGGAAAAACTGACATAGATTGCTATTAATCACACTGTCACTTTGGCATAATTTATAAGATACTTGAGGGACTTATTAATGAAAGCCTGGGAGAATGAATTTGAAGAGGAAAATAACACTGATGATGTATTAAACAATATAAAAAGAACAGTTTACAAATCACCCCAAAGATGCAACGTTGAGCTGCGACGGGAACATAAAAAAAGACACACACATACAACAGTTAAACTATTTGCCATGGCCTTCTTCAGAAAACAGAACATTCACGCAATCACACAGGCACACAACACAGCTGAAGATGACGGTTGTGTGACTGTGTTGTGTACCTGTGTGATTGCATGAATGTTCTATTTCCTGAAGAAGGCTAAGTTTGATAGCTTAAGTGTGGTATGTGTGTGCCTTTTTTTATGCCTGTTGCAGCTTGTCATTGTGGTGAGTTGTAAACTGTCCTTATTACATTGTTTAATTTCAACCTGGACTAGTTATGTGTTCTTTCATTAAATTGTAACAGCAGCCCTAGCAAGCACACAGACGATATTCAATGTGATTCAGATATACTTGTAACATGATTGAATCAATAGTTAGAATAGTATATTACAAAAATTTCTATTGAAACCAAAGCAACACTGTAAACCTTTATTTGCAAAACTATTTCTAATGACCATTCCAAGCATGTATATCTATGAAACTTTCACTTTCACAAAAAGAAACCCACAACTTTTTGAGGGCAACTGTTTCTCACACCAATATCAAACTAGGCATAGAGCAAACTACATGTTACCAACCCATAGATTAAAATTGTATGAAAAAACCTCATACTATATGGGCATGAAATTTGTAAATAAAATATGTAAAGGTATGGATGAATCAGATGTCAAAAGTACCAAAAGAGACCTGGGAAAATATCTGAAAGATAAATGTTACTACAGTGTAGAAGATTTCTTGAATGACAACAGTTCATTTTAATTGTAGGTCCTCTAAAATGCCTCCTTATGATGTAGCACCACATGTGTTGTTAGTTTATTGCCTGTATGTCATAGTATTGTATATAGTGTAACTTTGACAAGTCACCTATGTCACAATCTTTCATTGTATACGGCATGTAATGTGATAATAGAATTCGAATTGTATTGAATTGCTTCCAGTCCTGAGAAATTCCTCCAATTATTAGATACTTCATCACTATGTGATGTGTGGGTGAACAGTGTCTTATGTATCGCCGCATGTAGAACAATATTGACCCACCACCACTACCTATAAAGATGTATCAACAGACAGTAAGCTGATGATCTGTTTCTTTATCAATGTGCATCCAACTCTGATTGCATGAGCAAATAGTGTGGTGGGTGGTCTACTTGTGAAACTCCAATCGCCAACATTCTCCTCCAAATGCAAAGATATATTGTTGACTCCCACTTACTTAGGTAGAAATGATCATCAGAATAAAATATGAGAAATCAGAGCGTAAACAGATAGATTCAGATGTTATTTCCTCCTGCACTCATTAGAGAATGGAATGGTAGATGAATAGTATAAAGACACTTAAATGTGAAAAGGTTTTGCTCTTTGGCACCTGCAGCATAATTAAGGTCATATAATGACATTTTACTAAAGAAATTCCAAATTTACTGCTAAGTTTAGATCTGTTTTTATTTTGTCACTACAGACTGTTTTGGCACATTATTGCCATTTTCAAGTGACGTCTAGCTGGAATGAAGTGCATATGTCATCATATTGGACTGTCTGATGTATGTCAATTATCTTTTGGTATATAAAATTTTAATTTCATTTGACAGTTCCAATTATATTTGTTTACAGATTCTTAAAATCCAACTGTGATGGCATGAGCACATGTTATCTTGGGTGGTCTACTTGCAAAACTCCAATGTAAATTTAAAACTTAAATGTGATTTCCACAGTACCCCATGTAGATGTAGGTGTAGGAGCTGGCAACAAGGCTCCCCACCACAATGCCCTCTATCAATCACAAAGTAATTATATTTGGAGTACATACTGGAATATCTGATTAACATCAAATAATGTTTTTCACAAAATTATTAAGTGGTTCTCAGCAAACGGACTCTCATTAAATTTCGATAAAAGATAGTACCGGTATCTACAGTTCTGTACAGTAAATGACACAACTCCAGTAATAAATATAGACTTTGAACTGAAGTCTTTAGCTGAGGTAAAATTTTCAGAATTTTTAGGTGTGGGCATTAATGAGAGATTAAACTGGAAGCAACACATTGATGGTCTGCTCAAACATTTGATTTCAGCTACATATGCTATTAGGGTTATTGCAAATTTTGGAGATAAGAATCTCAGTAAATTACCTTACTGTTCCTATTTTAATTCACAGCTTTTGTATGGCATCATATTGTAGGGTAATTCATCACCGAGTAAAAAAGTATTCATTGCACAAAAGTGTGTTATCAAACGAATTGCTGGAGCCCACCCAAGATCATCCTCCAGACATCTATTTAAGGATTTATGTATCCTCTCAGTAACTTCACAGTATATATATTCACTTATGAAATTTGTTGTTAATAATCCAACCCAGTTCAAAAGTAATAGCAGTGTGCATAGCTGTAACACCAAGAGAAAGGATGATCTTCACTATGCGGGGTTAAATCTGACTTTGGTTCAGAGAGGGGAGAATTATGCTGCCACATAAGTCTTTGGTCACCTCCCAAACAATATCAAAAGCTTGACAGATAGCCATCTAGCATTTAAAAATAAATTAAAAGAATTTCTGAATTACAACTCCTACTCATTGGATGAATTTTTAGATATAAATTAGTAAATAAAAATATATATATAAATATAAAAAGTAAAAAATCAATAAAATATATATTTACAACCCACCGCAAAGACGTGGCGACGAGCTGCGACAGGCACATACAAAAGACACACACATACAACACATTCAGCTATCGGCCATGGCCTTCTTCAGAAATAGAGCACTCACGCAATCACACAGGCACACAACACAGTCATACAACCATCACCTCCGACTGCTACACTTTGTTGGCTGGGAAGTCGGAATGTGACAGTTACAAAGGATTGAGAAGAAGGAAAATAGAAAAATACAAGAGTGAAAAGGGATGTTATAGAAAGTAGTAACAAAGGAAAAGGTTATGGGATGGAAGGAAGACTGTTAGGCAAAATATAATAATGGAAAGTCCAGGTTGGAATAATATTATTACAACCTGGACTTTCCATTATTATAAAATATATATTTGTGTCATGTAATATTTTGTGTAATGTAATATCTTGTACAGACACCTTTTATTAACCTGGCATGTTCCACATCTTTACAAAGTGTCGTATTCATGATCTATGGAACAAGTATTAATCTAATATAAACACGACCATCATCTCCGGCTGCCGCATTCCAAATCACACTCTGTGGCATGGAATCAAACAAGGGGAGGGGGGGGGGGGGGGAAGGAAGGTTGCATCACGGTGGTGGGGATGGATACAGAACAGCCTTACAGATCATGTATGTATTAGATGAATGGAACATGATGCAAGGAACTGTTGGGTGTGGAAAAAAGGGGAGTTTATCATAGGTTGAGTCCTGGATAATTTTGGGATCGGAGTATGTAATGCAAGGATAACTCCCATCTGTGCAGTTCAAAAAAGCTGGTGGTGGGTAGGAGGATCCATACGGCCCGAGGTGCGAAGAAGCCATTGAAATTAAACTAGTATACCTGCCTAATATCGTGTAGGGCCCCCGTGATCACACAGCAGTCCTACAACACCATGTGGAATGGACTCGACTAATGTCTGAAGTAGTGCTTGAGGGAATTGACACCACACATCCTGCAGGATTGTTCACAAATCTGTAAGAGGATGAAAGAGTGAAGATCTCTTCTGAAAAGCATGTTGCAGGGCATTACAGATGTACTGGAACCACTCTGTAGCAATCTGGATGTGTGGGGTGTTGTATTGTCATGCTGTAATTGCCCAAACCCATCAGAATTCATGATGGACATGAATGGATGCAGGTGATCTGCGAGGATGCGTAGGTATATGTCACCTGTCAGAGTTGTATCTAGACATATCTGGAGTCCCATATCACTCCAACTGCACATGGCCCAGACCATTAAAGAGCCTCCATCAGCTTGAACAGCCCCCTACTGACATGCAGGCTCCATGGATTCATGAAGTTGTCTCCATATTCATACATGTCCACCTACTCATTACAATTGAAAGTAAGACCCGTCAGATCCGGTAACATGTTTCCAATCATTACCAGCCAAATGTCAGTGTTTATGGGCTCAGGTGAGGTGTAAAGCTTTGTGTCATGCAGTCAGCAAGGGTACACAAGTGAACCCTTGACACCAAAAGCCCATATTGATCATGTTTCATTGAATGGTTCGCACACTGACACTTGTCGATGACCAAGCATTAAAATCTGCAGCAATTTGCGGAAGAGTTACACTTCTGTCAGGTTGAATGATTCTCCTCCATTGTCATTGGTCCTATTCTTGTTGGATCTTTATCCAGCCACAGCAATATCTGAGATTTCATGTTTTGCCAGATTCGTGACATTTACAGTGCACTTGTGAAATGGTTATACAGGAAAATCCCCTTCTCATCACTACCATGGAGATGTTGTGTCCCATCTCTCATGTGCTGACTATAACACCATGTTCAAACTCACATATATTTTGATAACCTGTTATTGTAGCAGCAGTATCTGATCTAATGCCTGCAGCATACATCTGTTGCATTATATATGTGTTGCTGACTGAAGAGTCGTCCTCCGAGTGTTTGCATATCTCTGAATTTGGAGACTCATGCTTATACCAGTTTCTTTGACTTTTCAGTGTATTTTCCTGTAGTTGGTGGTGTCTATCTTCTGACCACTTGTGCATAGCCACTTTGCACTTCCTGTTGGCATCACCCTTTTTTTTTTTTTTTTTTTTTTTTTTTTTGTCTGCTTCATTTTTATATTTTCTCATTTGATGAATTAAGGTCAGAATGCCATAATGCCTATGTCTTTTCTTTCTGCCTATATGATACTACGAGGCCTTCATTTCAGTACCGCATCTCAAAGTCTTACAAAGCTATGTGATTATTTGGAATAAATGTGATATGAATGTTTTGGGCAAGTTTAAAATGGTTGCCATTTCAGACAGCTGACCAGTCTTTTAGAGAGCAAATACAGCCCTTTGTTTCTAGAAACAGGTGTGTAAAGAGTAGGTGTCACTGTTTATTTGAAAAATTACATCTTGAATGTCAGAATTAATTCATCAATTGAAGATTTTAATAGGAATATCAATAATGGAGGATAGGCAACAACTCACTGTAAAGAGGCTCGCTGAGCTGCTGACAGACACGAAAATAGATAATCACATTCACACAACTTAAATTTTCGGCCATGGCCTTCGTCAGAAAAAGAAAGACATACATTCACGCAATCACTCAGATAACTATACACACTCAACTATCGTGTCCGGTCACTCCAGCAACACAAGCTAGACTGTGAGTTAGGTGGGGAGTGGAGGGGGAAGGATGCTGGGTAAAGGTGGGGATGGAAAGTTCAGCATTGCATGATGGATTTTAAAGGCTGTGTTAGGTGGGAATCTGAATTGTGTCAATGAATACAGTGAAAGGAAGGGGTGGGAAAGGATAAGTGGGAGGTGTAGAGGAGTGTGGTGAGAGAGTGGGGGGATTTGAATTGATAATAATAATAATAATAATAAGGAAAAATTAAAATAGGAAAAAAAGGAAAAAATAAGTATAAATAAAAAGCAATAAATTAAGAGGATATTGTAAGTGGTGATACACCGTTGTAAGGAAGACATGGATACAGGGTAATGGGTGGGGAAGGAAGAGGGGGGGATACATTAGGCATAGGCTGCAGGGATGAGAAGTTATCTTCGGTTGAGGCCATGATGGTCATGGGACCATAGAATCTGTTAAAGGGACAACTCCCATCTGCGCAGTTCAGAAGAGCTGGTGGTGGAGGGGAAGACCAGATGGCTCGGGTAGTGAAGCAGCCACTGAAATCCAGAGTGCTGTGCTCAACTGCATGTTGTGCCATAGAATGGTCTGTCTTGTTTCTTGCCACAGTTTGGCAGTGGCCATACATTCTGACGGACAGTTGGTTTGTCTCCATACCGATATAAAATGCTGTTCAATGGTTGCAGCAGAGTTGGTATATCACATGGCAGCTTTCACAGGTGGCCCGACCTCTGATGGGGTAGGATGAGCCTGTGACGGGTCTGCAATAGGAAGTCCTGGGTGAGTGGATTGGACAGGTTTTGCATTGGGATCTTCCACAGGGATATGGTCCCTCTGGTAAGGGGTTGGGGTTGGGAGTGGCATAGGGATGGACTAGGATGTTGTGGAGGTTGGGTGGGTGACAAAACACCACTTTAGGAGTCTCTTGAATGACAGCAACCAGTCACCTTTTATGCAAAATGTTTTTATTGCATTTTTCCCATAACTGGTTTCTATATGCCTAGCATATCATCATCAGATGGTGAACAGTTTTTTACATTAAAAATGGTGTGTAGTGGGATATGTGCATGTATTACAATTACAAGAAACAAAATATGTAAACTATGTGGCGAGCATAAGGGACATAATAATGTTGGCTTAGGCCTAAATATTGCTAATTACAATTTGTGATATCCATAAATCCATTGACACTATTGGTAGCATGCACACATTAATTGTGCTGCTATGCACCTCATATATCTTACACAAAATAACTGGTAGCATGCACATTTTTATTGTGCTGCCAAACACTTTAGACAGGTTATACTACACAGTTTCCACATACAGATATAAACAAACCAAAGATTTTGCCAAAGATGTTGTGCTAAGATTTTGTATAGGTACATCACCCTTTGGTTGGCACTTGCAATATTTGGTAAGTACATATTTGTTTGAGGATATGTCATAAGCAAGAGGCGTATTGTTATAGGTCATATATTAGGGTAATTAGTATCTCTAATAACACCAGTTAAATTCTTTTCTTGTAATATTGAAGTAGGTTATGTTTCACAAGTAATGTTAGGCAAGTTTTGCTCTAATTAATTTCTGTGTAATTACCATTTATTACAAAATTATTGTTGACAGACCTATTTCATTAAATATGTAAATGAAACACTATTAACATAACTGAGATTTATATATCAATTTACTCAGTATTATTTACGCTATCTTTTACTATAGCCAATTGCCTCTAATTGTTCATATTTCCATTATAATTAAGTTAATGAAGTCAATTAACAATATGTAATTTCCAGTGACATTGTTTGGATTGTTTAAATAGGATGCTTTCGTGCCATGTAAATGAGTACTGTTTCGAGTCTTGTTCCATTTTTACTCAAGGGCACAATCCATGTCACTCCGAATTGAACAACTATGTAAAAGTTCTTCAGTGTTATTCATGTAGAAAGTGTATCTACAGTTGATTTGATTTGATTTCTCAGGGAAGCCAAAACAGTCTTGGACCAACCCGCCACTGCCCGCACCGAAACTAAGTTTATTGTGTGGTATCGCTCCCTGTATATCTAGTAAAGCCAAGCAATGCCCTTGAACAATTATTTATTAGACACAATTTCTGTGGGTCTGGTTGTCCCAAATGTTCTGTGCCTTTTACTCTCCAATGCAATGCATTCTAAGATTAGATGTGATGCAGTTTCATCATCGTCATCACAGATCCTACATTTAGAGTCCTCTTCTGTTATTCCCATTGTATGTAGGTGTTTTTTGAAATTCCCATGGCCTGTCAGCAATCCAACCTTGAGTCTAATCTCTCTCCTGTTCAGGCCCAGGATTGCAGAGCTTCTTTTAAAACATGGCTTTGGCATCATTACCGTGCCATGTTTTTGTTGATAGACTTTGGTCCAATATTCTACGTGCTGTCTTCTGAGCCCGTTACGTAGCTCCAATTTTATCATTGCCTTGGTGATTGTCAGGACAGGTTCCAGTCTAATAAATGGAGTCTCTGCCCCATCCTGGCTAATCTGTCGGCATGTTCGTTGCCACTGAAAGGGGAAAGAACTCCTCCTTGTGGGCAACCCCTAGTAGTGTTGTTTACCATTTTTTCATTCATCATGGTAGCCTCTACCTTTCTTCCACTGAGCATGGCCCTAGTCCACCTACATATAGTGGTCCCTAGGTCATGCACCTCTGCTGCCCTAACCATGGAATCGAAGGTCATGTTGCTAAAAGCCCCCTCAATGTCCAGGACGATACAAAGAGCTATTTCCTGAAAGTGTAGTGCTTTCTTCACCTTCCCAATGAGTTGGTGGAGAGCTGTCTCACACGATTTACCTGGCTGATATGCTTGTTGGTTTGAATGTAGAGGAGCCCTACTTAATCTCCTTTCTCCAACATGCACATTAACCAGCTTTTCCAATGTCTTAAGAATGAAGGAGGACAGGCTGATTGGTCTCATATCCTTGGCCTTGGTATGATCAATTCTCCCTGGTTTTGGAATGAAGACAACTTCACTGCCCTCCAGGCATTGGGAATGATTCCTGCTGCTAGGCTAACCCTGAATAACCTGCGTAGGAATCTAATAAGATTTTCTCCCGCTTGTTGCAGGAGAGCTGGAAAGATTCCATCGGGGCCAGGTGACTTAACAGTTGAAATGTTCCCACCGCCCATTGGACCTTACTGAAAATGACACACTCCTTGGCCAAATCCCAGCTTCATCCTAACTCACAACTTCTTCACTTTTGAGGGTCAGACATACCAACAACTAAAGGGAACAGCCATGGGAACCAGGATGGCCCCCTCGTACCCAAACTTATTCATGGGATACCCAAGCCTGTCAACCTAAAGTTTGGTACAGATTCATTGATGACATCTTCATGATCTGGACTCACAGTGAAGAAGAACTCCAGAATTTCCTCTTCAACCTCAACTCGTTTGGTCCCATCAACTTCACCTGGTCCTATTCCAAATCCCATGCCACTTTTCTCGATGTCGACCTCCATCTGTCCAACGGCCAACTTCGCACATCTGTCCACATCAAACCTACAAATAAACAACAGTACCTGCATTACGACAGCTGCCATCCATTCCACATCAAACGTTCCCTTCCCTACAGCTTAGGTCTTCGTGGCAAACGAGTCTGCTCCAGTCCCGAATCTCTGAACCAGTACTCCAATAACCTAATAACAGCTTTCACATCCCGCAGCTATCCTCCTGATCTGGTACAGAAGCAAATTGCCAGAGCTACTTCCTCACCCCCCAAATTCAGAACCTTCAACAGAAGAACCCCAGAAGTGCCCCTCTTGTTACCGGATACTTTCCGGGACTGGAGCAGATTCTCAATGTGGCTCTCCAGCACGGATACGACTTCATTAAATCCTGCCCCGAAATGAGATCCATCCTTCCCACTCCACCAAGAGTGTCTTTCCGCCGCCCACCTAACCTCCTAGTCCATCCCTATGAAATCCCCAAACCACCTTCCCTACCTTCTGGCTCCTACCCTTATAACCACCCCTGTTGTAAAACCTGCCCTATGCACCCTTCCACCACCACTTACTCCAGTCCCGTAACCCGGAAGGTGTACACAATCAAGGGCAGAGCCACTTGCTATAGTACCCACTTGATAATAAATAATAATAATAAACTAGATGTTTACTTGACAATAAAATTTCACGTATATTGCAGTCCCTGTTGCCTCCCTACTGTTATATAAGGACACCAGTCATTTTGTTGTTTTTAATGCAGCAAAATACAGTTTACCTGTTGTAAGGGCCTGATAATGACGGTGTGGTCCGTCGAAACTGGTTGCCAGTAAATAACAATATGAATATACAGCTGACAGTGCTTTTATTCATTGATATTTCATTAAATATGTAAATGAAACATTATTAACATAGCCTATATATGATCATGGATCCCGAAGTCAACAGCTTATCACCGGTTCTGTCCTGGACTACAGTGATGGGATGACAGGGGCCTCTTCGTGTGGGTCATTTCCACCCGTATTCAAAGGTCCGGTTTAAGGGTTAGCCAATCCCCTCAACTCCAGCACCACAATGGATGTGGAAGTCATCTCACCATCTCAACACCCTACCTCTTGACTTCAGGAACCACTGTTTCTTCACCTCCCGAAGGAGGGGGAGTGCAGAAGCCTCCAGAACGATTGTGCAAGGTGCGCACTGGCATGGCATGCCATGGACAGCAGACAGCACGTACAGCCCATCCACAAGAGTGTGCGCACAGATTCTCAGCAGTGCGCTCTACGGCTGAACATCTCCGTCAGCACGGTCCAGGTCGAGTCAGTGCCAAGTCAGGTGCGCCCAGCGACTGGCTCCACTAAGCCACGCACAGTGCTTCGGACAATTGTGTGTTGTGTACTACACAGGGTGTCTACTCCAAACCAAAATTCAATTCTTTTCTGAGGCTTTTAAAGATTAATCATAATTTTTTAGACATTGTATAGGTTGTTAGTTGGTCACGTATTGAGATACTGTTCAATTTACTACGATACTAGGAGGATGGTTATTCCAATGGATCCTACATTTATACTTTTACCATACTGTGTGTAACAATAAGCCCACGGAATTTGTTAGTGGATCAATTTGAGGGAAACAACAACAATAATCTCGATTACAGTCCCACTTGTGAATTGAATTCTTGGGTAAGGATATTGTGTTAGCAGCTCAAAAAGTGTCTTTGTGACAAGTTTCACGTTATCTTCATTATACTGTTGCAGTCTAACATAGGCTTTCTATTGTTAAAAAATATATTGTAGATGCAGCATGTTTTAATGCTCTGTGTATAAAGAATTCCATTACTGTGTATCGAATCAAAAATTATTTCTTCTTCAGGTTTACTGTTATTAAACAAGCCTTTTAATTCAAATTAATGAATTCTTACAGATTGATATGTAAGACAATGAAAAACTAAAGGCTGTCAAAAAAGTAGACTACGATCAATTTTTTAAAAAGATAATTAACAACACAGTTGAAACACTACATGTGGTTTAAACTCTAACAATGTGCTATTAGTTAATTATTTTTTCAGTACATAATTATCGTTAAACATAGTCCAGCAATTAAAAAGAAGACTACATGTAGTGGCAGTGTGTGCGTTGATGTCATCTTGTGTTATAATCATCCTGCGTTATGCGACTAGCAGAATTCTTTTGCATTTATCCAGGTATATGCACATAATTTTTGTACTGCATATACTCCAGTAGGAGCTATCAACAGTCTGGTAATTAAAGTTTACAAAAAAGGAACTAGATTAAGGACAAAAATAAACTGGATGTGTTGCACCATATTTGAAGAAGTGACATCAGGAAATATCAGTTGTAAGACTTAAGAATAAATTCCCAGGATTTTCCCAAATTTTTATAGATGTTCAAAATCCTGGACATTTCACGGTTTTTTAATATTCCCATTACAATACATCCCGTATTACTTAACTTTTTTCCCTTCAATTTCTGTATCCAGTACAATCTGCTCTTTACTGGATACATCACTTTTATTAAGTCAACATTTGAACATTAAACTTACCTGAATTGTATGATTATTGTGTATGCAAGAAATGAAACAGTTCTGTGAAATACAGAGAAACTAGAACAGTCAGCCATTTGAATTCTCCCTTGTGTCTTGTGAAAACTACCCACAAAACAGCACAAAATAGCGGCTGGCCCAGTTTTCATTACCGTTTCTTCCCCACACAAAAATTACTAGAATAAATAACTGGCATAGAGAGCATTTTTAATGCATGTTTCTTAGACAATCTATCACTTTTATGCATGGGTTCTGTGTAGTAAGAGTAAGTTATGTTTTAATTTATAATTGTAGATAATTTTTTAATTTCAATTTTTTACCATTTAGGTAATTGTACATAAAATATACATACATAAAATATTGTACACTTTTCGAACAACAAAAGTCCAAAGAATATCACAAAGTAGAAAAAGGAATGGAAGATATGGGTATTTTTTTACAATGAAATATGTAGTGCTCAGCAGCAAATCATATAACAGTATCAGTAAAATATTCTTAAATTGCACATACAGATTAATATATCTGATATGTATTGATATTGCTGCTTCAGAAGTTTTACATAATAAAACACATATATAAATTAATTTACTCTAGCATAATGCACACACAGAAAAGGGTATGCCACACACAAAGACAGAAGAATATTTATTTACAGAAATTAAAATGACAATGGAAAATCATGGATGGAATACAAATAGTGGAATGAGCAGAAACAACCTTCATCTTATACTGTGTTGAAAAAATGTACACACACACACACACACACACACAGCTACAGCCAGGAGAAATGTGATAGCAAGCAGACAAAGCTTTGATGTTTAACATCTTTGAGACTCAGCTACTCTGTGTAATGGAAAAGAGTAACTATATTCAATCCACAGTAAGTATGTACTGAACACGTGTGACTGAAAATTTAGTCACAAAACATCCAAATAAATTAATCATACAGATAAATATATTAACCTGACACAAAGCGAGATCTGAGATTATTGTGATACCTGGTGAATTTGCAGATTCTTTAATTGCTATGAGACTCAATCTGACTGGCAAGAGATGTACACTTTTCTAAGTTTAATTTTTCAGAAAAGTGTATACTTAAAATATCAAGAATGCAGCTGTGTATGAGGCTGAGACTACAATCCACTACCTTTACTTTGTACACAAAATGCAAAGGCCTCATGTTCCAGTCCAATACACACTAATTAATTTGCCGCCAAGTTTCACTCCACTGAAGTGTGTATCAACTACACAAATTTAAGGCAGGAAATCATCAACCAGGTACAATTTCTTTAAGAATCATTTAGTTTACACAAGAAAAACAGAGGACATTGTGTAAAAACAGGCTACTTGCTTTCTCACTTCATAAAATAGTTTCCTATCTGAAATCATTTCTGAAGTGTTGCACATCTAAACTGAAACAGACAGCATTTTCATTCTGTGTGCAAGACCTGTAGTTGAATCTATTCAAGCCAGAACCAACACAGCCTACAAAGAATTTTTATTTTCATGAGACTTGCAATGCAAAAGCACTCAAAAGACAGTTTCTGTCTAGGCATATTACAAAAAAACAGCCTTTGGAGCCAGTGGGACATAATACTTTGAATGTCTCCCTCACTGCATTATTTCTCTTGTTTTTCATTATAATCAGTTGAGATCCGGGCATTTCTTTCGACCCTGTTAATGAAGGTTACAAAATCCAAAGTGTAATAATTTATTGCATCATGATTGCTTGGCAAGTAGATGACAACTTTAGATGATCTTAAGCCAATAAAAACCTCCCTACATAGATACAAACACATATAGTAAGGCACTTTCAACAACATGAAGTTATTAAATCTATTTCAATGAATCTACACAGTATTGTCAACTGATAAAAATAATAAGCAATCATGATGTATTAAATTATTATACAGAGAATTACAAAGGCCATATACGTCCATCTCATATATCAATTATAAAAAAATAATGAAATATCACCTCTTAACAGATCTTTAAAATTTAATTCTTAAAATATATCACAATTTATGGTATTCACAGTTTATGCTAGACTGTTGCAATGAACAATATGTTCTAGCACATTTCCTAATAATCTACATTTGTTTTCTTGAACACAAAACACAGATTACAGCACAGGACACATTTTTATACATAAATGATTGATGCAATCATTATTTTAATAATGTTCTTTGTGATGCTCTAATAAGTAAAAATCACTTTGTAATACTTTCTAAGACACCATACAGCACAACACTTCAGTCACTACGGTGACCGTTATGATGACACAGGAGCTGCAGGAAGTGACGTCATTTTAAATGATTTGTGATTTGTTCATTATCCAATGAAATGAGGTACAATCAGTTGTCATCCACTTATTCTTCCCTCACAAGTAATTGGCCTCCAAATAATCTGTAAAGTATTACAAACTTGTGTGAAGATGATGTTTAACTTATCAATAGGGGGATTAAAATTTTATAATTGTTTCTTATTTCAACATATGGTTAAATCTAAGATTGGTTCTATACAATGTGAACATTAATACACAAACAAACTGCAGGGGCATATTCCGGATTGGAAATGGAGGAAAAAAGGTCCTATGAACACATATACATGAATACATTGTTGCCATATTAGAGATGGCACTGATGGAGGAAAGTTCCTCTGACCACTTGTCTTGTGATTCTTGTGTATTGCAGGCTGTTAGTAATGCAGTTACCGTAAGTAGCAAAATGGTACACTATTCATATCAGGAACAAGCATATATGGTGTTTCGGCATGGCCAGCAGATGGAAATGCTCAAAAAAGTACCTTCACTGACACCACCAATTATCAGCCTCTCTGGGTATTTGGATGAGCATGGGTCCTTTCAGACAGATGGATGTGCAGAGAGACAGTGTACTGTGCATACATTGGATTTGGAGGACCAGGTTCTACAGGATATTGAGATTAACCCTAGTACAAAGTCTCCAGACAAATGGCCCATAGACAAAGTACGGTTGTAAGTCTCCTACATGACATCTGCTATCATCCCTATCAATTGCAGTGGGTGCAAGTATTATCAGCAATGCATTTCCCTATGATGGAAAGATTTATGCCTCGGACCATCACAATCGTGGGACTTCCATCATCAGTCCTCTTTACCAATAAAGCAACCTTTACTACAACTGGCATCATCAATCTGCATAACTGTCCTCTGTCGGCTACAGACAATCCTCAGGGAACGGTTGAAGCATCTCTTCTGCGTCAATGTGTGAGCACTGATTATTGGTGACCTGGACCAGTGATTATTTAACAACACCTCAAAAGAGAAAAGCTTATAATTCCATAATTAAAACCAATAAGCATATATTTTGTGTGATAAATCCTATGCTAATCCCTCCACTTGCTCAAATATTAGAACCTAGTAAGGTTACAAATTCACCTGGCTATAATTTATTAAATTAAAAGTCTTATATCCTCACTAAAGGAAATTTAGTTATGTGGGCCAGATTTTTGATTATGTATCATCATGCTCTGAAATGAGTGTCATTCTAACTAAGAACCCTCTGCCCCTTCTTTGCCCACCCAACCTACACAACACCTTAGTCCATCACTATGCCTTGTCCACTCTCTGAGGTCAAATCAAGTACTGCCTCCTCCAGTCCTGTCACACCCTTATCCTATCCTACCAGAGCTAGACCACCTCTGGCAACAGCCATTTCATATAACAAATGTACTCCAATCAGTAACACCCCCCCCCCCCCTCCCGGGGAATGACAACCTACCAGCTGCCGACTAGGAAGAATAGCCACTGTCAGACTGTTACTAAGAACAAAATTGATAACCTGTGGCACTCCACGCAACTGAGAACAACATAATCATGGATGATTTTCATCTTGAGTCACCTAAATCTTTCCCACCATACCAGCTTCTCTGAATTACAAAGATATGTGCCATCTTTGCAACATACCCTCTGGTCACCAAGATTATCCTGGTCTCAACTTCCAGTAATCTACTGTCCCTAGACTACCTACCCAATATTTTTCCCTTTCTTCAGCCTGTCACACACCTCCAACTCTTGCCCCACATCACCTTCAGCATGCTCCACTTTCTGCCAGCTCTGACACCTGTATAACACATGCCTAGCCAGTCTACATGCCATCTCTCCCCCCAGCATCTCTAGCCAGCAAACTGAATGCCTCATCTGAGTTGTTAGCTGTGCAATCCCAGCCCATCTTCCTGCCCCCTACCTTATTCTCCATTTACCCATCCCACCTTGTTCACCTACCAAAATGCAGGAATGATTGCAAGTGTCAAGTTGATATCATGTAGAGGTTCAGGTATGTGTGTGTGTGTGTGTGTGTAAAAAGATGGTGGGGATGGGGGAGATGTTTTTTGTGCCTTTGTATCCTAGTTCAAAAAATATGTTGCTGCAAATCTAGCTAGTTTTCTTTCTCTTTTGTGTTTTTAACTGTCAACAACTCAACACATTTACTTGAGTGAGAGATCTCTTCTATTCCTTATATTCTTATAGAATTGTTGGTTCCACAAGCTATGCAGCAGTTTGGGAAATAAGGGACAGGTGCTGAGGGAATTGAAATTGGGAATAGGTCATTTGTTACGACTTATCTTATGAGTTAGGTTACGGATAGGTAAACCTACATTTTTAGCATTTGTAGATCTGGAAAAAGCTTTTGATTGTGTTGACTGGAATACACTCTTTCAAATTCTAGAGGTAGCAAAGGTAAAATAAAGGAATGAAAGAGTTATATTCAACTTTTAGAAAAACCAGACAGTAGTTATTAGATTTGAAGGGCATTGTAATCTCTCCTCAATGTTGTTCAATCTGTAAATCGAGCAATGGTGAAGGAATACAAGGAGAAATTTGGAGAGGGAATTAAAGTTCAAGGAGAAGAAATAAAAACTTTGCAGTCAGCTGATGACATAACAATTCTTTCAGAGATGGCAAAGAACCTGGAAGAGCTATTGAATGGAATGGATGGTATCTTGATAGGAGGGTATAATATGAACATTAACAAGAGTAAAACGAGGGCAATGGAATGTAGTGTCAGAAAATCAGGTGATGCTGAAGGAATTAGATTAAGTAATGAGAAAATAAATGTAGTGGATGAGTTTTGTTATTTGGGTAGCAAAATAACTTCTGATGACTGAAGTAAAGAAGATATAAAATGCAGAAAGGCATTAGGAAGAAAATTTAAATGTTAGGAAGTTCTTTCTGAAAGCATTTGTCTGGAGTGTAGATTGTAAGGGAGTGAAATGTGGTTGATAAAGAGTTCAGACAAAAAGATGACAGAAGCTTTTGAAAGTGTGGTGCTACAGAGGAATGATGAAGATTAGATGGGTAGATCTCATAACTAATGATGAGGTGCTCAACAGAATTGGAAAGAAAATGAGTTTCTGGGGTATCCTGACTAAAAGAAAGGATAGGTTAGTGGGACGGAACCTGAGACATCAAGCAATTGTCAACTTAGCACTAGAAGAAAGTGTGTGGGGTAAAAATTGTAGGGATGAATACAGTAAGCAGATTCAGAAGGATGTAGGTTGTTGCTCTTATTCTCAGATTAAGAGGCTTGCACAAGACAAGGTAGCATGGAGAACTGCATCAAACCAGTTTACGAACTGAAGACAACAACAGGTCGTGTTATGCCTGGAAAACTAAGAAGATAAGGAAAGGTTCTTACTTCAAATTCCTATTGCCAGACACTTTTAAACAGATAGGAAGTTTCAGAAAAATAGAAAAGCATGTTTTACAACCAAAATTGTAGTTAATGTACTTTAGAAAAAGGAATCTCACTATACTGTATAAAGTATAATAGTTACAAAAGGAACACATCTAAAATACAAATAATTTATAGAAAGATTGGTAAAGCTTTCCTTCCTTTAAAAAGTTTAGAGCTTTCAGCCTTTCCAAATTTCTTGACTTATTGATTGTACTAGAATACTGCATTATGACCATTAGAAAACAATGTGGAAATACGCACATTACAGTTACAGCAATTCTTATACCCATATTTATTGTTAGGAATGAATGTTATTAAATATTGAATCTCAGTGTGACAGTGAGCATATGATTTCAAAATTAGGAGCCTTTGAAAAGTATTTCACAACTGTTTTAGTGCTAATTTATGTGAAATAAATCATCTACATAGCCAAGCTGGCTAATGTAATATTATCTTCAAGACCATCACCTAGAAAGTACCTGCTTTAAACTAGGGTGGCAGAGAAAATTTCATTTAGAAGAGGAAAGATTTGGTCTTCACTCCCTGACCATATTTTTTTTGTCCTGTCATGTTTTTTATGATTTAGAGGTATTGTGACTTTTACATTGTGCAGAAAGTATAAATGATGGTTTGCGTATGTGACAAATTGTGTGCAATGAAGTACACACAAAAGCCCTGGGTTGAAACCTAAACCTCTGATGATGTGAAGGCTAGTGGCACTAATAAATGAGATCAGTCATTTGGTTCACTATATTAAGCACAATTTACTATTTGTCGATTACATGGGAGTGTGGTATTTCATGAAATCAACTGTTTTAACAAATACTATGAACAAAGCTTGCAATGTCTAGTTGGTGTCATAATTTTCACATGTTTGCACCCTGTGTACCTAATTGCAAACATCTCAAATGGAAGTTCTCTTTAGTCTTAGCAGAATATTTCCATGGATGTTTCATACACCACACCAGCAGGCATAACATTTGTCCCAATTGAACAGAGGAGTCATAAAGGTTCAATTCTTACAATTAACTGGCAACAAAAGGGCAAGGAAGTTGGCAAACAACTAATTATTTCACCATAATAGAATGTCAACTAACTGTCACAGGTAGCGCAATGATTTCTTAAGAGAAATTGTTGGCTAAAATCGACATCACAGTCAGGGGAAACATTGGCAGTGCTTCCATAGTAACTACAGACTGGCAACGCATACATTTTGCACAGCCAGTAGCATGCCAATTAGACTTTTACAACACAACCACACCTCATGATTTACAGACACTAATCATTTAAAACAATGATAATTTGCAATGGAGACTTCTCTTAACAAAAGAGCATCTCATTACTATTATAATCCAAACTTAATATTTTTGAGAAGGATAGGTTGCTTACTCACCACAGAGTCATCCAATGAGCCATGGAAAGGTGCAAATAAAAGAATACAACTTCATAGCTTTCAGCCTTTAAAGCTTTCATCGGTTGAAGGGACACACACACAGAGACACGACTGCCGACTCCAACCACTGTAGCCAGTTTGCATGACTGACTATGACTGAGGCGAGTGATGGGGGTGAGGAAGTTTCAAGGAGACAGAAGCAGGAGGGGAGGGGGAGATGCACGGCATGGGTGGGGGAATTTGCCAGCACTGTCTGGCGGACAGGGCAGAAGGAAGGGAATGGACTGAAATGTGTGGTGGGATGGGAGACACACAGAAGAATAGAGTATGGGGAGGGAAGGGTAGTGGAGACAGGATCTAACAAAGGTTTAGGTCTGGGGGATTGCAGGAGTGGAGGGTATATTGTAGGGAGAATTCCAACCAGTGCAATTCAAAAAAGCTGATATTTGTGGGGAGAATCCATATGGCCCAGGCTGTGTAGTAGTCATTGAAGTGAACCACATTTGCAGTCCTGCATGCTTTGCAACAAGATGGTCTAGCTGTCTCTTGGCCACAGTCTGACAATGACCATTCATCTGGATAGAGCACTTGGTGCTGGTCATTCCCATGTAGAAAGCTGCACAGTGGTTGCAACTCAATTTGTCATGTTATCTACAAACAGCTGCAACCATAGTTTGATGATGGCCATTCATTTAGATAGACATCTGCATCTACATGGAATCTCATCGAATGACCTTTATACTATTTATCTCCCATTCAATTCTTGATTAGCTCATGGGAAGAAAGAATACCTGAATATCTCTGTTCGAGCTCTGATTTCTAGTATTTTATTCTGATTATTTTTTCTGCCCTACGTAAGTGGGAGTAAACAATGTAGTTTTGCATTTGAAGCCGAATGTTAGCGATTGGAATTTTTTATGTAGCCAACGCCGCAGTGATAAGTGCCATTGTAATGATTCCCATCCCAGATCCTGTATCATTTCTGTATTGGTGCCTCCTCTGTATTGTGACAATACAAGACGAGATGCCCTTCTTTGGACTTTTTCAATGTCCTCCGACAAACCCACCTGAGAAGGAACCCATACGGGGCAGCAATACTCAAAAAAAGGACGAACAAGTGTAGTGTATGTAGCTCGGTTCTTGTCATGCCCGCATAGAAAGCAGCATAGTGGTTGCAACTCAGTTTGCAATGTTATCTACAAACTGAGCTACAACCACTGTGCAGCTTTCTATCTGAGCATGATAAGCATCAAGATGTCTATCCAGATGAAGGGACATCACCAAACTGTTACTAGAGACAGCTAGACCATCCTGTTGCAGAGCATACAGTGCTGCATAATGTGGCTACACAGCATGTGCCATATGGACCCTGCCCACAGTGCAGGTAGGAACTCTCTCTACAATATGTCCTATGCTCCTGCAATCCCCCAGGCCTAATCCTTCCCAAGTTCCTGCCTCCACCACACTTCCCTCCCCACACTCTATCCTTACATATGTCTCCCATCCCACGACATTTCAGTCCCTTCCCTTCCTTCCGCCCTGGCTGCCAGACAGCAGTGGTGTATTTCCCCACCTGTGCCGTGTATCTCCTCCCTCTCTCTCCTTGCCACTTCCTCATCCCCACCACTGGTTGCTCTCGCTTCAGCCCATGCCGAGTCACGCAGTCTGACCACAGCGGCCGGAGATGACTGTCGTGTCTGTGTATATGTTTCTGTACCCGACGAAGGCCTTAATAGCCGAAAGCTATGAAGCTGTATTCTATTATTTGTGCCTTTCCGCGGCTCATTGGACATCTCTGCGGTAAGTAAGCAACCTATCCCTCTCAAAAATATTGATGAATCCTTGCTGGAATTTCCATTGTTTGATAATACAAACTTATCAATTTAATAATGGAAAGTCCATGTCGAAATTAATAATATAGTAATAAGGACAGTTTACAACTTACCGCAAATATGTGGCGACGAGCTGTGAAAGGTAGTTGTAGGTGTATGTCTTTTGTATGTGCCTGACACAGCTCGTCGCCACGTCTTTGCAATGAGTTGTAAACTGTCCTTATTACTATAAACTTACCAATTTAATGTAATACATCCACCAACCAAGTTCCACGATTTAATTAAATATTAATTGCTTGAAACACTGATCATTTGTAATGGATTTTGCTGTGTAGTGAAAATTTAATATTTCATCGTATTTCTGTCTCACTTGATGCACATAAATAACTGATGCTCTCTGCTTTGTTCGGCCATACTGCAAAGTGATAGCTGCCAATATTGCCATGCCAACATAAATAAGTACAGCATGCCACTGACCAAGATGATATCTTTTACCATAATTTTTATCCTTTTTCAGTTAATAGTGGAAATTTACCATACACATAGAAATAACAATGATATTAATATCTAAAGATGAAAATTACCACACTCTCACAAATGAAATAAAAATATGAATAATGAAAACATTCTTAAGTTTAGGCAGAATAAATACCAAGAAATAGAACTCTACCTGCAACATCATTGAATCCTTCTTCCCTGAGTGCAGATATCAATTTATTCAGTTTTGCTTCCTTAGGCTTCAGTCCTACCCATTCTTCCAAAAGATACTGGACACATACATCACTGTTTTCTCCATAAACAAGAACACGCATGCGGATATTATTAATGCATTTTGTAAGACCTAATGTATGTGCTAAACTCGTCCATCCTTGTGCTGCTCTGTAGTTTCGTCTGACAACATTCATCATTTCTGTTGTCAAATCTGCCAAAGGAAAACATTCTTTCTTAACTATCATAAAAGTAACATTCAAAACAAAAAGAAGTTAGCAGAAAAATTTGGGATCTGGCATTGCTTTGTCAAACAAAACTTTCCTTTTAGTTAATTTTCTCTTGCAACTGATACATGAGTATGAAAAATGTACCCAATTTTCTGGATCTTTTTTATCAGTAAAAGTATTATGAAACTTCCTGAAAGATTAAAATTGTGTGCTGGAATCAGGATTCAAACCTGGGACCTTTGCCTTTTGCAGGCAAGCGCTCTATCGACTGAGCTATCCCCATACGCTTCACAATCTATCCTCACAACTTAACTTCTGCCAGTACCTCACCTCGTACTTCCTAAACTTCACAGAAATTCTCCTGTAAACCTTGCAGAACCAACACTCCTGGAAGAAAGGATACGGCAGAGATATCGCTTAGCCACAGCCTAAGGGATGTTTCCAGAATTAAACTTTCACTCTGTGCTGATATGAAATTTCCTGGCAGATTAAAATTGTGCGCCAGAACCGGGATTCAAACCTGCGACCTTTGCTTTTATGGGCAAGTGCTCTACCAGTTGTGGCATGCAATTTTAATCTGTCAGGAAGTTTCATATCAGTACAGAGTGAAAGGTTCATTCTGGAAACATCCCTTAGGCTGTTGCTAAGCCATGTGTCTACCATATCCTTTCTTCCAGGAGTGCCAGTTCTGCAAGGTTCGCAGAACTTCTATGAAGTTTGGAACGTATGAGGTGAGGTACTGGCAGAAGTAAAAGTTGCGAGAACAGACTGTGAAGTGTGCTGAGATAGCTCAGTCGGCAGAGAACTTGCCTGCGAAAGGCAAAGGTCCCAGGTTCGAAACCCACTTCTGGCACACAATTTTAATCTGCCAGGAAGTTTCATATCAGCACATGCTCTGCTGCAGAGAGAAAGTTTCATTCTAAATATATTATGGTTATTTCCTAACAGATTTTATTTTCTATCATCTCAAAAATTTATAGAGAATAGAATACCCATTAGTTTGTGTCTTCCACATATCTGGAGTGGATACCAATATAACTCCAACTATGTGGAAGACACAACAGAGAAATATTTTATCCTCTTGCTGTCAAAGGTGACATTTTTGTTCCACAAAAATGCCCAAGCTTATTTCACACAAGGCAATCACACATGCAACTTCTTTGGCTATCAGATGTGACGTAACACCTCTTCCATAGTGACCTAGTTATTTTTTCCTCAGCTGAAGAAATCATTCCTATACTTATATTTCACAATGACAAGGAAACGACTCTAAATTGGAATGTTTAATCCAAAATAGGTACTACAAAGTATGAAGACAAGATACAGATAGTTATTCAGAGAAGGAATGTTACTGCATATGCAAATACAAAAAATATATTACACACAATAATATGTCATTATTACTGGCTATTAAGTCTTAAAGATGAAACATATTCCAATAACTTCATTATGTATGACTTTTAAATGTATATGTGGGTTTTCAAAATACTATTTACATCCTCTAGCAGTTTAATATTATTTGTACACCATAACATCCAGCCAATATTAACTTTCAATTGAAGTTAGAAATGTGAAAAAAAAACATTCATTTTTACTATTACTAGCAGTTTAGCCTAAAAACACCAGTGAATTTGCTTTTTATAATATAATGGTCATCACATTTTTGTTACAGGGAGTAAGCATATAATCAAGATCATTACATTGGAGAGAAGATAAATATTTATTGCTGGTCTTAAGAATTATAAAGTCAAATCAAGTTTACTTACCACGGTCATCATCTTTCGTATTTTCTGCGTTTTTCTTCTCAGATTTTTTATTATGATCTGAGTCACAATTTCTTTCAGTAACATTTCTTTTGTCATCCTCATTAACTGTGTTATTTTTTTCCTGCAGGCACAGATCTGTTTCCTGTCTAACTTCATCAGTTGCTGGTGGTTCTTTCTGCAGAATGTCTACAAGCCAAGGATAATCATGAGCAATGGCATTAATGAAACTTCTGAATGCTTCATTACCCTTTTCAGGCAACAAATCTAGCAAGCGGTCTATCCTTTCAGCATCACAGGGTGCAGAATTGACCCTTTGGTACTCATCTCGATCCAAGACACCTTCCTGCAGCAGCTCTGCAGCAATATGGTCAAATACTAAATTGTCCCTCAAATCATGACGAGCTGCTTTAAGCCGTGCCAATTCTACTGCATCCATCATCTGGGACAAAGATAAAATAAATTTATAACTCAGTCTTTAATACAATAGTTTATCATCATCTATAAGATTTAATTTCTGGCACTACTTAATGTTTGGAGGAAATACAATAATATCTAAGTGACTGATACCAAGTCACCTATTAATATACCATCAATATAGCTAACTGACAAGATTTCTACAAATATCTACATTCAACTGTTCTATTTTGATACAATGACCAAATAATCAGTTGAGGAAATATGTGATAAAAAGCAATTCTTATTCCCAATCGAGGAATTTTAAACAATACGGAAACAGCTTGTTCCATATAGCCTATAAAACAAAAAATTGTAGGTCTAAATGCAGTTATTTTCCAATGTGTTGGTAAACAAAGTTGGCCCTCCCCACTTCCTCTACCCCCATGTCAGTTGCCAAACAAAACATGAAATACAATACCAGTTCATTACCAAACAGAAAATATTGCATGAATTATGTAAATAATATGTCTGATGCATAAATTCAAAAGAAATGAATGGAACTATTTTTCTGCCTCCTTGCAAAATTCAGAGATGCATTTAAAATGGGTCAAAAGTCACAGACAGTTTAGGCCTATACCATGATCTGACCCTAAGTAAAGATATTGGTGAAACTATCAGAGGTAATGGTGCAGCCTTTTCTTCCACTGCTGCTGAAAACGGTTAAAGTCAACTAACATGTAATTATCAACAAACTAGAAAAAAATACTGATCTTTATTTATTGTTCATTTCATATTCTGTTGATAGTTGAAACTGTGAGCAGGTAAGTTAATAAAACTCTGAAAATGTAATGGAAAACGATCTGGGTAGTTATTTTATTTGCAGCTATGTCGTTTCTAGAGAAATATCGCTGTGAATCTGTTTGGGACCGGTATATGAAAGAAAGAGAATAAAAATTGAAAACAAAAACATTATCCATGAATTTATTTTGGTTCAGATGCTAAAATGTTTAATAATTTTTTACACGTCGACTTTCTGAGGGCTTTGTCAATGTTATTTGCGTAAATATTTCACGACTTGTTTGCCAAGGAAGATTCACAAGTTACGAGTGTAATCGCAGAATGGTTTATGTTTGCTCAGTCTCGTCATGAATGGTTAGCGTGTTTACTGTGACATGACAATAAATAAATACTTTTATGTTATTGATATCAATTGGTGAGTACTGCTGTCGAGTGTTTACAGCCTTTTAAGGTGTTTGTTATTAAATACTGTTTTTTTAGCAGACGCTGACAGGCCTAATTCGGTAAACATCCGATAAGATCGGTTAAATTACAGTTTGTGTAAGTTTCACGCAATTTAGATACTGTTTATAGCAGTTTACATTCACCTATTGTGTTTATATTAACAGAAAAGCCTCAGAGGATGCGAAGCAATTGACATAATGGAAGGTTGTACGCCAACCTGTTACCATTTGGAAGCCATGCTGCCCCTTTTATTCCATACAGTTTCTGTTTGTAAACATGGAAGCGCTGTTTACGTTCGTTTGTGTTAGTGTTATCCAACAGTTACAGCATAATTATACAGTCATTACCTTCGTTCACAGCAAATGCGCGCCCTCGTTGCCTGCTGCATGAAACAGTTCCTACGCGACGCTTCTGTATCAGATACGCGTGGGTGCAGCCAACACAATAAACGAAAATGGCAACAGAACATGGCACCTGTCATCCGACGCTTATTCGTGTCCGTTTTTCAAAGGGAAGGCATTACAGGGAAGCTTGCTTTATTTTCAGAATACTATCGAAAACTTTTACTCAAGCTAATTGTAAAGAAGAAAAAATAGCGTAGGCATGAGACTCACAATTTTTCCCCGCCTCGGCGAGACAGTCATCGCTTGAGGGCGGCAAAAGAAAAGAAGAATACATCCGCCGGGCGGCGAAAGGTTGTTTACTTCTCTTTCGGCAGCAGTTAACACACACGCACACATATATAATGTGTAAAAAGTATATACATTTATACTTTTTACAGAGTGCAACGATGTCTAAAAGAGTGATGATACATCATGCATGAAACAGATACTGCTAACAAGCATGTAGGAAAGTAAAAATATTCAATGGAAAGGAGTTTCTGAAAAGTCATTTTACCAGTATCAGTATCACATTCGAAGAATCATGCGGTCAGTCGAGTGCCTCTTTAACTAAAGCGTATCTCAACGACAGATTTCAGTATATGATTTAAAATTCCCTAAGCTGTTTCATTCTGTTCAAACGACAGCAGTAGGATACAAAATACGGCAGTGTGCGATTTTCGACAGAAATACCAAGTCTTCTTGGTTCATTTACGTAAGAATTAGAGCATTGACATATTTCTAGTTTTTGTGAATAAAACCACTGAGAGGATGACAAACAGTACACCTGTATTCAAGGAAGTCAAGACAGTGATAGCATCAACGGTGTACGGTATTGTTTTTTCCTATCCTGCGGGACAGGAATTCGAAAATTTTAAGTAACGCAAATTTTTATGATTTTACAGAAGCTTAGTAAAGTAAGCAATGAAGACTTTTGTCACATGTTGTTGAGCCTCTCTCCCCCTTAACGGGTGACGTAATTTAGGGATAGCACCCGTTAGTCTGGTTATTTTACCTATTTCTGAAATACTGCAACCTGCAATACTGCAAAGTGCAATCTATTTTCCTACAAATGAGTATTAATCCTAAAAATATTTTCGTCCATAACCCAGATTTTCTTACAAAGCGTAAAACGTATGGTTTTTTAATTATTTATTTATTTATTTATTTATTTTGCTGTCCTGCCGTGGCGGATTATCCGTGCGCATTGGGGCGCCGTACTGCGGTGCGCGCGGCGTTCGCCGTCGGAAATTCGAGTCCCCCCTCGGTCATGGGTGTTTGTGTTTTCCTTAGGTTTTTACCTTAGTTTAAGTAGTTTGTAGGTTGGGCAGTTGAGTCCGATAGATGTACAACTTTTTTTTTTTTTTTTTTTTTTTTTTTTTTTTTTTTTTTTTTTTTTTTTTCCTACCCCAACGCCACTTCTGATTAGATGCCTCCATCTCCTGTCATTCATCTTCATAGCTTTTTTCTTTTTTTTTTCTTTTTTCAACATCTACACGCCTAGCAGCAGCTTGTACAACTGCATGTCAAACCGTAATTCAAAATTTCATTAAAATTTTAATAGATAAAAACAAGTATTGTGTACACCATGTGATCAGCATTATTGTTTTTGTGTTTTAATATTTTCAATATACGACAATTTTAGATACAAAAATGATAATTTTAAGTACAGTATGCCATAATTTTGGGCAACGCTGCGACAAAACAACTCCTTCATAGCTTTGGCTCCTTTCAGTTCTAACGTCGCTCCTAGCGATTTTCATCTTTCGGCTTGTGAAATTGTTCCTTGCTGGTAAAAGCTTCAACAGTGACGAAGACGTAGAAGAACATGTTATCACATGGTTGACACTACAGGCGGCAACATTCATTGACGAAGGAACACGCCTTCATTTCCCACATGAGAAATTCCTGGAAAATTTTCACGATTTTCAGTGACGAGACTAAATGAAGTATATTCTTGGAGCAGGATCTTCCATGGTGGACCCACCCCGTTAAAATGCGTCTTCCAAAACCGGATTTCGTAAACCGATTTTCCAATTCATCTTTTAGTGTTTCGTGTACATACATCAAAATCGATAATGGAAATGCGCTTCCACTTCCATGATCGATTTTCGTGCCCCTGTAAACGCAACCGATTTACAAATATCAAACGTGCTTGAGTTGTCAGGTTGCGTCTTCTCGTTAAGAATTTTCGGCTTATATGGACAAAGCGAGTGATAGTACCTAAGGAGATGTATAAATATCACACTGAGTGTGAATCTGTGTATTTAAAGTAAAGAGACACAGCGATTCTGCTGACTCAATCTGGAACCGAAACGCTGCGGCGGAGCGGCTAAGCGCATTGAAGCGCTATGCTACGATGCGCAAGGCTGTTCCCCGTCGGCGGTTCTAATTCCCCTTCGGGCATGGATGTTTGTCTCGTCTTTAGTATAAGGTAGTTCATAAGTAGTTTGTAAGTTTAGGGACTGATGACCCCGCAGTTAAATCCCGTAAGCTTGACAAACATTTGAACTTTTTTTTTTTTTTTTGGGTGGGGGGGGGGATCCTAAACAGCTGTTTTCCAGATGCCACATTTGAATGGGCAAGTAAATCCGCTTCAGATCATAGCGTGTAAACACGACAGCGGAAAAAATTGTTACGAAATATGGTTTTTGTCTTATGCAGATGTGTCAGGTGTATCTGAGTAGAATTGTACGTGCTCAAACATTTCCCATTCCCCCCGTCCGTACCCAATGATTGGAAGGAGTTTCCCTCTAGTAAGTTGTTCGGTTGGTTTGTTTTTTAAATGGACCAAACACAAATAAGACGTGCCCTTGTGGAAACACGAACCTATGCTGGAATAGGTAGAAATAAAGAAACGGCTCTTGGTGTAGTGTCGTACGTATCGGACTTTATGAGGCACAGTATACAACGTTTTTCATTCGCTCGTGTTTAAGTGGACCACCTGATGGCCTCTGTGATCTACACAAGACCGTGTACGATTTTGTTAGGGGAGCGTGGCAAAATACACCACATCCCGTTTAACAGATAAGTAATGGTCGAAGCTGGCGCCTGTGAGTACAATATACAGGGTGATCAAAAACTCAGTATAAATTTGAAAACTAATAAATCACGGAATATTGTAGGTAGAGAGGTAAAAATTGACACACATGCTTGGAATGACATGGGTTATGTTAGGAAAAAAAAAAAAAAAGAAAAAAAAAAAAAAAAAGAAAAAGAGAGAGAGAGAGATATTCAAAAAATGTCCGACAGATGGCGCTTCATCTGATCAGAAAAGCAATAATTAGCATAACAAATTAAGACAAAGCAAAGATGACGTTCTTTACAGGAAACGCTCAATATGTTCACCATCATTCTTCAATAGCCGTAGTCGAGGAATAATGTGAACAGCAGTGTAAAGCATTTCCGGAGTTATGGTGAGGCATTGGCGTCGGATGTTGTCTTTCAGCGTCCCTAGAGATGTCGGTCGATCACGATACACTTGCGACTTCAGGTAACCCCAAAGCCAATAATCGCACGGACTGAGGTGTGGGGACCTGGGAGGCCAAACATGACGAAAGTGGCGGCTGAGCAGACTATCATCACCAAACGACGCGCGCAACAGATCTTTCACGCGTCTAGCAATACTTTGTTGTTTTTCTTTGGTTCTAATAAAACCCCATGTCATTCAAAGCATGTGTGTCAATTTTTACCTCTCTATCTACATTATTCCGTGATTTATTAAGTTTTCAAGTTTATACTGACTTTTTGATCACCCGGTATATACTTCGTGTAGGCCTACTTGTATTGTCTCATACAGTTGTATGATGTACGACACTAAACCAAAAGCAACTTTAAATGTTCAGTCAGATCAGTATACGATAAACAGATATACGTCGTTGCCGTGATTTGAGTTTGAGAGGACGGCAGTTCAAATCGACCTTCGGATTTAAGTTGTCCGTGATATCCCTCAATCATTCTAGGAAAATAGGGAGATGGTTCCTTTGAAAAGAAACGGCCGCTTTCCTTCCCCATTCTTGTGCTCCGTCTCTACTTATAAAAAATTACAACATTTAAATACGAAAGTTCAGTTTCTAGAAGTTTCTACATTTTTGATATTCAGAAATATCTTATTGTAAAACCGCCTTTGTAATTTAAATGTACTTGAAGTATTAACTCTGTGTAAATGTTAGTAAGAAAAGCACCCCTAATTTCTGTGTAAATCCAAATTGTAATGATCATATTGACGTAATAGATAGTTCAACTTATGTATGTCAACCTATCTTAACAGACTGATTAGCCACGCGCGAATGGCCGCGTGGTTTAAGGCGCCATGCTGCGCATTGCGAGACCGCTCACCGTCAGAGGTTCGAGTCCTCTCTCGGGCATAGGCGTGCTTGTTGTTTTTAACATACGTCACTTTAAGAAAAGAAGGAAGGAAGATTAGGGTTTAACGCCCCGTCGACAGCGTGGTCATTAGAGATGGAGCTCGTTCTTTCAAACGAACCATACCGTCATTTGCTTGGAGTGATTCAGGGAAATCATGGAAAACCGAAAGTTAACACTGCGCTACCTCGCTCGGTCTAATTTAAGTAGTTTGTAAGTCTAGGAGCGATGAATTCAAATGTTTGTATAGTCTATGGGACTCAACTACGGGGTCATCAGTCCCTAAACTTACAAACTACTTATGAACTAACTAAGACTAAGGACGGCACAAATATCCATGCCCGAGAGGGGAATTGGAACCCTCGACCGTAGTGGCCGTGCAGACCGTGACTGGAGCGCCTTAGTCTCCTCGGCCACCGCGGCCGGCTAAGAAGCGATGACCGAAGCAGTTTGGTCCCTTGGGTTTGCAAACATTTCAACGTACGATTGTTATTGTTTGACAACCTTTTAATGTATTCCAATATGTATTTTGTCGAAAGTCCATATGCTGTAACATTAATTTGTAACAATTTCAAACAACGGAATGTAAGTCCGGAGACTGCTTTGATGCAGCTCTCCACCCTACTCTATCCTGAGCAAGCCTCTTCATCTCCTCATAAGAAAGGCAGCCTACATCCATTTGACTCTGCTTACTGTATTCATTGGTCTCCCTCTGCGATTTTTTCCCCGCACACTTCCCTCCAAAGCTAAATTCACGATTCCTTCATGTCTAATGATGTGTCCTACCAAACGATCCCTTCTTTTAGTCAAGGTATGCCAGAAATTTCTTTTCTCCCCAATTCTCTTCAGTACTTCCTCATTAGTTACGCGCCGGCCGCGGTGGCCGAGGGCACTGAGGCGCTCCAGTCACGGTCACTACGGTCGGGGATTCGAATCCTCCCTCGGGCATGGATATTTGTGCCGTCCTAAGGATTAGTTAGTTCATAAGTAGTTTGTAAGTTTAGGGACTGATGACCCTGTAGTTAAGTCCCATAAGCTATACAAACATTTGAATTAGTTACGCGATCCACCTACCTAAAGTTCGCATTCTTCTGTAACACCACATTTCAAAAGCCTCTATCCTCTTCCTGCCCGCACTGTTTATCGTCCATGTTTCACTCCCATGCAAGGCAATACTTCACACAAATGCCATCAGAAAGGACTTTCTTACGATTAAATTAATATTCGACATTAACAAATTTCTCTTTTTCAAAAACGCTTTTCTTCCCATTGCCATTCTGCATTTTATATCCTCTGTACTCCACCATCGTGTGTTATATTGTACTGCCCGAGTAACAAAACTCATCTACCACCTTTATTGTTTCGTTACCTAATCTAATTCCTTCAGCATCGCCTGATTTTCTTAGACTGCAATCTATTACCCTTGTTTTTCTCTTGTTACTGTCCATTTTATACGCACCTTTCAACAGACTGTACATCCCTAACTGTTCTTCCAAGTCCTTTGCTGTTTCTGACAAAATTACAATGTCACCGGCAAAACGCAATGTTTTTATTTCTTCGCCCTGAACTTCAATTACTTCTCCAAATTTCTCCTGATTTCCTTTATAACTTGCTCAATGTACAAATTGAATAACATTGGAGAAAGGCTACAACTCTGTGTTACTCCGTTCCCATCCTCTGCATCCTTTTCATGCCCTTCAACCCTGATAACTGCTGTCTGGTTTTTGTTCAAGTTGTAAATAACCCTCCGTTCCCTGTTGATTTCAGAATTTAAAAGAGTTTATTGCAATCAACATTGTCAAAATCTTTGTCCGAATCTACAAAAGCTAAAAATGTAGGTTTGCCTTTCCACTACCAAAGTAATGCAACACTGTCAACAGAAGGCGGTTGCATGAGTCGTCAGTTCCTGTTTCTGATCAAGTTTTCGCCCGAGATTCTGGAATTCAGCAAAGTAACTCCTGGTGTTTATGTACGTGATTTAACAAATACGGAATTCGCAAGTGCTAATTATTCCAAGTAACAGGCTGAGTTCATCCCGGAATCCTCGAATCCGTCAACAAAAATCTGACGACTATTAATATTCATAATTATTATGTGCGTAACAATTTAATGCTTACCTGAGAAGTAAGGCCTCGTTGCCGATTTTTTGCATTCTTGTGTGGGATTTTCTATTTGGTTTCGGTACTTGCGGGAAGTTACACTAGTGAGGCGTACATCAACTTCCGAAACTTCTATTTACATCAGAAATAAGTCCTACGTGCATAGTACTCATGATATATAGATTCTTTTCGCCAGATCAGAAACCTATTCGAAGTTATAGAGTGAGAAGCAAATGGCAAACAACAATCCCAACATTTTCCCTACCACAAACCTACTAGCACCAAATCTAGCCAAGTAATGGGAAAAGAGCTTTGGCCTGTTTTCGGCAACCCTGCCGAGCATCTGTCCTTGAAACTGCGCCAGTAGCATGCGCGCTTTCTCCCAGCCTCGCCTTTTAAATTATTCATCGCCAGCGTAGGGATTCTTCAGCCGGCGGAATAACAATCGTCGCGGAGTACTAGTTCATTCTTCCCAGCAGCGCAACCCGAAATCTCCTGCATTCCAGAATATCGGCTGTACAGGATGGCGCAGTGATCAAGAGATTGCACTCGCATTTGGAGGAGCGGGGTTCAAAATCCACCCGACGACACACATTTAGTTTCTTCTTAGACTGTTAAGTTGCTGAAGGTGAACACAGTATTGCAAAGGACATGGCCAATAGCCTTCCCCGCATGTCTTCAACATGAACTTGTGATTCGTTTTCATGGGCGGTGCCGTCGAGAGATGATAAATCCTAATGCATCTCCCCTCAAATGATAGGTGCCAACCTTGGAATATGAATTGCAATTCTGGCCTCATCCTAGTCATTGACAGAATTTGATGAACACCTGTCTTAGTTTTCGATGCAAAGAACAGTCACAAATATTCATTCACTTTCCAGAATGAAACTTCACTCTGCAGCGGAGTGTGCGCTGATATGAAACTTCCTGGTAGATTAAAATTGTGTGCCGGAACCGGGACTCGAACCTGGGACCTTTGCCTTTCGCGGGCAAGCGCACTACCAACTGTGCTATCCCGACACGACTCACGATGCCGCCTCACAACTTTACTTCTGCCAGTACCTCGCCTCCTACTTTCCAAACTTCACAGAAGCTCTCCTGCAAACACGCAAGACTAGCACTCCTGGAAGAAAGGATATGGTGGAGACATGGCTTAGCCACAGCCTAAGGGATGTTTCCAGAATGAAACTTCACTCTGCAGCGGAGTGTGCTCTGATATGAAACTTCCTGGCAGATTAAAATTGTGTGCCGGAACCGGGACTCGAACCTGGGACCTTTGCCTTTCGCGGGCAAGCGCACTACCGACTGTGCTATCCCGACACGACTCACGATGCCGCCTCACAACTTTACTTCTGCCAGTACCTCGCCTCCTACTTTCCAAACTTCACAGAAGCTCTCCTGCAAACACGCAAGACTAGCACTCCTGGAAGAAAGGATATGGTGGAGACATGGCTTAGCCACAGCCTAAGGGATGTTTCCAGAATGAAACTTCACTCTGCAGCGGAGTGTGCGCTGATATGAAACTTCCTGGCAGATTAAAATTGTGTGCGCTTGCCCGCGAAAGGCAAAGGTCCCAGGTTCGAGTCCCGGTTCCGGCACACAATTTTAATCTGCCAGGAAGTTTCATATCAGCGCACACTCCGCTGCAGAGTGAAGTTTCATTCTGGAAACATCCCTGAAGTTTGGAAAGTAGGAAGCGAGGTACTGGCGGTAGTGCGCTTGCCGGCGAAAGGCAAAGGTCCCAGGTTCGAGTCCCGGTTCCGGCACACAATTTTAATCTGCCAGGAAGTTTCATTCATTCACTTTATCTACACTAAAAACTCTTCGTCTATTCATTTACTTAGATCACAATGAGCTCTTTGAAACGGCGTGTTTTAGACGAATCAGTTTGAATGTAGGAGGTGCGTCCAGAAAGTAAGTTCCGTTTGGTAATAAAATGAAATTGTACACAGACACAGAAGAAATTTTTATTGGACAAAATTCTACAACTCTTAAACTACTTTTCCACATAACTGCCGAAATTTTGCAGGCATTTGTCATAGCATAGCACCAGGTTTTGTATACCTATCTTCATAGAAATCTGCCGCCTGTGTCTTCAACCAGTTGCAAACAGTTTCTTTCAGGTCGTCGTCCATAGCGAGAGCACTAATTGTAAACCTACGGTGTTCCTGGATCTTGTCATCAATCGCGTGAACCAGTTCTTCTGTAACCAAATGTGGACGCCCACTTCGTTCTTCATCGTGCACATCACTACGCCCGCCATTGAACTGTCGGACCCATCTTCTCTCAATCGAATCACTCATCGCATTTGGTCGATAAATTACACTTAGTTTTACTTTCCTCGCATTCAGAAACCGAATTACCAACCTGATTTCACAGGCTGACGTTTCAAACAAGCACAACAAAGCGTACGTAACTGACAGCGATCTCCAAATGGCGCACGTTCTTCCCCTTGATATACATCGTCTACAGCGCATGTGCGGAACTGCAATCGCAGCGCTGCAGCGAAGATAAATTGAAAAGGAACTTACTTTCTGGACGCGCCTCGTATCTTCCTATAATTAAAGGCTTGCGAAAACAAATGTACTTGGTCCAGGAGACGCGAACAGCAGGTAGAGAAATTGATGTTTTTTTGTAATATTCGGAAAACGCAGGTGTCATTGGTTCCAACGGCGGGGGGGGGGGGGGGGATGTTGCACACTTGAGTCGCATTCGGAAGTACAACAGTTCATATCCCCGGCCAGATATCCATATTTACAGTTATTTTCCTAAATCGCTTAATGCAAATGCCGGAATGGTTCCCTCGAAAGGGCACGGCCAATTCTCTCATACATCATTCAGTAATCCGAGCTTATGCTCCGTTTCTGATGATCTCATTGTCTACTGGACACTAAACACTTGCCGCGGCCGATGCTGCGATGTGCGGGGCCGTTCCCCATCGGGGGTTCCAATCCCCCCTCGGGCATGGATGTTTGTGCTCCTCTTTTAGTATAAGATAGTTCATAAGTAGTTTGTAAGTTTCGCGACTGATGACCCCGCAGTTAAGTCCCATAAGCTTCACAAACATTTGAACCAAACACTTTTGTTTTCTAAACAAAACACTCGTGTGACCCATCATGGGTAATTGTTCAAGCGTGTGGGATCCGTATTAAATAGTACTAATAGTGAATGGCTACAAATATGGATAGCACAAAGGGTCAAAAGTTTGTTCGATCCATAGGAGAGTGTCACGAATAAGCTGAAAGAATTGAACTAGCATGATGTGAAGATAGACGTAAAGTCTCCCTTAAATCCAACAACTTGTAACTTCTAGAACCATCTTTAAATGTTCACTATGGGAGTATATTACAACCCCTTGCATATCGCGCCCATTGAGGGCACGAAGACCAATTATAACTCGCAGAGAGCCATTTAAACACTCATTCTTCCCATACTATGTACGTGCATGGATCGAGAGAAAGCCCTATGAACTGGTACACTCGGACATACCGACTGCCATACACTTCGCAGAGATTTCCAGAGTATTGATATAATGTTGCTGTTCTCAATCGATATAAATTTATCCAATTACATGATATAACATTGCCTGGTAAGACTGAAAACCTCATTACTTTACTAGGTATGGTGCCGTTGCCTTCCTCCGAGCTTTGAACTGACTTGCCCTACCAATGTGAGGGGATTCTACAGTTAAACGTGGATTACGAACCACAGTGAAACCTGTCTTTTTCACAACATTGCTAGAAGTGATAAGTGACAGACAAATCCAAGGACTGGCCGGGGATAAAAACTATGAGCACTGGATTTATAATCTAGCGTTTTACCAAGCTGTGGGTAGTAAACAGGCTATATATAATATCTACTACTTAGGAGGTGAATTTCAGCTGAAAGGACGAGCCAGCCATACGTGTTCATATTTTGTTTCTTGCCTAATTACAACACGAGCGCTACTAAATGTTGCTAGAAAACTAAAAGAAAAACCTCGATTCCGCTATCATACCAGCACATTACACCGCAAATCGACATGAAGTTCAGAACAACAAATAAGTAAGTAATTCTTTATCATAACCAAACTAACGGAAATTTATTTTCCAAATTATAACACAGTAGGCAACGCAAAACCTTGTATAAAACTTACGAAAATGCAAACACGAAGTTCTGTGATTACCTAGTTTATTTACAAATAAGAATGACTGGTGTCACAGACAGTCAATAACTCATTTTTCATGAAGTAGAATACAGTAACTTTTAGTCGAACGAAACACAAGCTTTCAGCTGTAGTAGAATCTTACTGGCCGGATAAGACCTTTCGATCGTTTAAATGTCCATACGGGGGATAAAGTTCTGTATACATTTCTTTGTGAACCACGCCGGGCCGTAAACAGATTCAAAACGAAGCTGGAACGCCCGCTCATGAAGGTCGCGGCCTCGGGAGGACGACCTTCATTGTATTAGTCATACAGCTTTCGCGCCATTCATGTCCCAGTGTTGCCAACGTAAGCGGACGATACTCCATCTACGCTGCTCCCGAGCGGTAAAGTGATTGGTCGCTGGCGGTAGCCGCGGAGAGGGGAAGCTACAGACGCTTCTCTCCGCGCACGTTGGAGGAGAGTGAGAAGCTGAATTCATTGTTTGTATTTCTCTTGCTGTAAATGGAAGAAAACAGAAATAATTGTTTGAAACCGGAAGCTATGAATTCTGAACGTTTCAAAATTTCGGACGGTAGAACTGATACCCTCTTTAATCTAATATTAAACCTATGACCTTTATATTCCACGCTCATTAATTATTGAACATTATTGGTTTCGCCTAGCGTTGCATTCTTCATTATGCAAATGTTCATCCCTCTCAAATTAACAGTGACTGAATGAAACATGGGACTGAATGAAAAAGACAGTTTTGCAGGATTTAACGTCACGCGATGGGGAAAACTTTCTGTAGCAGCAACACTCCTTTTTTTATTGAATATTGCTTAAAACAATAAGGGATTGCACGTCTGCCATGTTGTGAACACTTTTGTTAATTCTCCAAACTAGTTACCCCGAAATACCACTAACTTCGGAGGATTGTTTTCTTTTTTAATTCTAAAACATGAAAATTGGTCATTACCTTTTGATACGAAAAAACATTAGCTGTATTATAATTATGTTGTACTGTTTGGTTTCATATATATCTTATAGTACACCTTTTACAATTTAAAATCATTGCATATTTCAGTAAACTGAGATGAAAGCAGACAAACGCATCAGGGGCTGCCAATTAGAATGGCATGTTAATGTAACTTCAAGATCAATAAAACCAATGAAAAATTACAATAGCCGGCCGCGGTGGCCGAGGGGACTAAGGCGCTTCAGTCACGGTCTGCACGGCCACTACGGTCGGGGGTTCGAATCCCCCCTCGGGCATGGATATTTGTGCCGTCCTAGTTCGTAAGTAGTTCATAAGTAGTTTGTAAGTTTAGGGACTGATGACCCCGTAGTTAAGTCCCATAGACTATACAAACATTTGAACATTTTTTGAAATTACAATAGTAAACGCACAGTTACACAAAAAATTCAGCTTACAATTAAGCCATTCTCGAACGGTCTGGGAGGGCCAGTATCTTCCCAGTCTCAATAGAGATAACAACCTAAAACAAGATACTCGTTTTCTGAGATCGATGAAGTATCTATATACACAATTAGGTGTGTACGAAACCCAGGACGCGAGAGTCGACATTTGTCAAGCTTGTTAAGAGACTTGACTCAGTTTCACTAACCCCGTCGACATCGGTTTTCCAAACATCAGATGATTTAAACCAATGGCGTCTGAAAAAATGTTCAAATGTTTTTCAAGCTTAAGGAACTTAACTGCGGGGTCATCAGTAACTAAACTTACAAACTACTTACGAACTATCTTACACTAAAGACGACACAAACATCCATGCCCAAGTGGGGATTCGAACCCCCGACGGGAAACGGCCTCGTGCATCGGAGCATAACGCCTCAATGCTCTCGGCCGCTCCGCCGCGGCACGTCTGAAAATCAGCTGTTCCGTAGCCCATTTAGTCAGTACGATGGCTCTTACTTTTCAATTAAATATAGAAGGTACATAACTTCTTCTTCAATCTAATAATTCTACTTGTCCTCTGCTGAACAAAACGACACTATGTCCATGTAGTCGAAAGTTTTAGCAATAAGGCGGGCTTAAAAACACGAGGACATGGAAAACGGCAACACTCCACACACATGCCTTCAGAAATGACTTCCTTACACTTAAATTAATAATCGATGTTAGAAAATTTCTCTTTTTCAAAAACGCTTTTCTTCCCATTGCCATTCTGCATTTTATATCCTCTGTACTGCGACTACCGCGTGTTATTTTACTGCCCAAGTAACACCTTCTACCACCTTTATTGTTTCGTTACCTAATCTAATTCCTTCAGCATCGCCTGATTTTCTAGGACTGCACTTCGTTACCCTTGTTTTGCTCTTGTTAATGTTCATTTTATACGCATCTTTCAACACACTGTCCATTCCGTTCAACTGTTCTTCCAGGTCATTTGCTGTCTCTGACAGAATTACAATGCCATGGGCAAAACGCAATGTTTTTATTTCTTCACCCTGAACTTTAATTCCTTCTCCAAATTTCTCCTTGCTTGCCTTTATAGATTGCTCAAATTGAATAACATTGGGGTAAGGCTACAATCCTGTCTTACTTCCTTCCCAACCTCTGCATCCCTTTCATGCCCTTCCACTCTGATAACTGCTGTCTGGATTTTGTACAAGTTATAAATAACCTTACGTTTCCTATATTTTACTCCTGCTGATTTCAGAATTTGAAAGAGTGTATTCCAATCAACATTGTCAAAAGCTTTCTCCAAATCTCCAAAAGCAAGAAATGTAGGTTTCCCTTTCCTTCATCTATCTTCTATCATCAGATATCTGTATGGTGCAGAAATTGGGAATCAACCCTAAATAATGAAAAGCGCTAAGTCCTCCACATGAGTACTAAAAGGATAAGTACTAAATAAGATAAAGCAATCAAATCTGAAAGCCACAAATTCTACTAAATATCCAAGGAATTACAATTACGACCGACCTAAATTGGAAAGAATACACAGAAAATGTTGGGAAGGCGAACCTAAGATTGTGTTTTATTGCCAGAAAAGATGCAATAGAAGTACTAAAGAGACTGCATATACTACGCTTGTAAGTGCTCTCTAACGAGTGGAAGACAACCGAACTAATTGATTAGGTAGTACTGCTGTGAAGCTGGTTAGGTCGCAAGTTCTTTGTTATTGGTCATACTTCATGTACAGCGTGCTCTCAAAAAATGACGCGTTTCGGAATTACCATCATCAGATTAGCATCTCTTCCGTGCCATGTGCACACGTGAACAGATGGAAGATGTTCTTCAATATACATATAGTCTGCTTTTGTATGTATATTGAAGAACATCTTCCATCTGTTCACGTGTGCACATGGCACGGAAGAGATGCTAATCTGATGACGGTAATTCCGAAACGCGTCATTTTTTGAGAGCACGCTGTACATGAAGTATGACCAATAACAAAGAACTTGCGACCTAACCAGCTTCACAGCAGTACTACCTAATCATTTTATAATGGTCGCCTACCTCCTCAGTGACTTTATGTCGCATTTACAACCGAACTATATGATAAACCGACTGCAACGCCAGTTAACCATCTTCGAAAAGTGGACAGCCAACGAAAAACTTAAGGTCAACCCACAAAAGACCAAAGCAATATTTTTTACGAGGAAGAAACCACTACTAAGAGAAGACTCACACTAAACAACCAAGAAATAGAATGGACAGTGTCTACAAAGTATTTAGGTGTCACTTTAGACCACCACCTAACTTATAAAAACCACATCATGGACAAGAAGGATAAACTAATCAGGGCCACTCACGGGCTTTATCCCTTCCTCGGTAGCAGAGAAATGACACAAACAACAAAGAAACGAATATACACGAGTACAATCTTACCTGCAATGTTATATGGGTGCGCATCATGGGGAACTGCTAGTGACACCAACATAAACCAACTTCAAATAGTACAAAACAGATGTCTCAAAGCGATATTAAGAGCACCTAGATGGACAAGGACAGTGGACATACACCAGGAACTGGACCTACCCATGATAAAATACAGATAGAGGAAAGAACAAGAAAACTCTTCGAAAAAATAGAGATACTCAGGCCATCTACAAGACAACTAGAAAATGTAGCTACAATACAACCACAACCCTGGCACAGGGTTAGGGTCCCCAGGGCAATCACAGAAGAGGTGTGAAGGCAATTATAAGTATGTAGGGCAAAAGACCCCAGTGAGGCCACTGTCCTGCAAAAGTCAATAAAATAAAGAGAAAAATTACCTATCCTATACTCTTGGAAGTCCAGCCACCAAAGGTGGTAGCACTTCAACAACTAACAACACCAAAAAAAGTGCTCTTTTGCAGTATTGCTGCGTTGTATGGGATCCGTATAAGGTAGGATTGTGAGGAGAAGAGAAGGTGGAGTACAAAGAAGGGCATCTCATTTGGTATCATCACGATACAGAGGATAGAATGTTACAGAAATGATACCGAAATCGGAGTGGGAATCATTACAACGGCGTTTTTATTGCGGCCAGATCCACGTACGAAAATTCTATTGCCCACTTTCTCCTCCGAATGCGAAATTATATTGTTGACTCCCACCTACAAAACGAACATCAAAATAAAATAAATTAGATTAGAGCCGAACCGAGAGACTTGGGTGTTCTTTCTTCCCGCGTGTTATTCGAGAATGGAGTGGTAGACAAATAGTATGAAAGTGGTTCGATAACATTCTGCCAGCCGGCCACGGTGGCCGAGGGGAGCCGGGCGCCGTGGCTCAGCGCGCCCGGTCAGAGGGCTGAACGTCCTCTGTAATAAAAAAGCTGAGCCAAATGATCAACGAACGACCAAAAACGAACAATGAAAACGACCGCAAAGCATAGATCTACCTGAAGAACAAAAAAAAAAAAAAAAAAAAAAAAAAAAAAAGGGGACTGAGGCGCTTCAGTCACGGTCTGCACGGCCACTACGGTCGGGGGTTCGAATCCCCCCTCGGGCATGGATATTTGTGTCGTCCTAGTTCGTAAGTAGTTCATAAGAAGTTTGTAAGTTTAGGGACTGATAACCCCGTAGTTAAGTCCCATAGGCTTTACAAACATTTGAACATTTTTTGATTTTTGAACACTCTGCCAGGCACTTAGATTTCATCTGCATAGAAATGATGTATATATAAGCATCTGGCTCTAACGGTATTCCATTTACAGTTTACGTTGAATATTCTGAGAAATTAGCCCCCTTTTTTAGCTTATATTTATGAAAACTTTCGCGAAGCTCTGTTTAAATGTGAATACACACAAGACGACATCAACTGCAATAAGACGGACACTATAGTATCTATTACAAGGTTACTGGTGATCATTCGCAGCACAGATCATCGTTTATATATTCAGGTGTAACTGTATGAACCACAGACATTGCCGAGGTGGGGTGGCTTGCGTGCCTCAACGATGCAGATAGCCGTACCGTAGGTGCAACCACAGCGGAGGGGTATCTGTGGAGAGGCCAGACAAACGTGTGGTTTCTGAAGAGGGGTAGCAGCCTTTTCAGTAGTTACAGGGGCAACAGTCTGGATGATTGACTGAGCTGGCCTTGTAACATCAGCTAATGTGGCTTTGCCACACAGCTACTGCGAACGGCTGAAAGCAAGGGGAAACTACAGTCGTTACTTTTCCCGAGGACATGCAGCTCTACTGTATGAACATATGATGATGGCATCCTCTCGGGTAAAATATTCCGGAGGTAAAATAGTCCCCCATTCGGATCTCCGGGTGGGGACTACTCAGGAGGATGTGATTATCACTGACTTTACTAACTGGTGTGTAGGATTTATGAGACAGGCGAAATACCCTCAGACTTTAAGAAAAATGTAATAATCCCCATTCCAAAGAAATCAGGCGCAGACAGGTGTGAAAATTACAGAACCATCAGTTTGACAAGTCATGGTTGCAAAATTTTAACACGAATTATCTACAGGAGAATGGAAAAGCTGGTAGAAGCTGACCTCGGGGAAGATCAGATTTGATTCAGGAGGAACGTAGGAACCCGGGAGGCAATACTCACTTTACGTCTTATCTTAGAAGATAGATTAAGGAAGGGCAAACCTACATTTTTGGCTTTTGTAGATTTGGAGAAAGCATTTGACAATGTTGACTGGAATGCTCTCTTTCAAATTCTGAAGTCAGCAGGGGTAAAATATAGGGAAAGGAGAGTTATTTATAACTTGTACAAAAGCCAGACCGCAGTTATTAGACTCGAAGGGCATGAAAGGGAAGCATCAGTTGGGAAGGGAGTAAGACAGGGTTGTAGCCTTTCACCGATGTTATTCAATTTGTACATCGAGCAGGCAGTGAAGGAAAGCAAGGAAAAATTTGGAATAGGGATTAAAGTACAGGGGGAAGAAATAAAAACATTGCGTTTTGCTGATGACATTGTAATTCTGTCAGAGACAGCAAAGGACCTGGAAGAGCAGTTGAATGGAATGGACCGTGTGTTGAAGAGAGCGTAAAAATGAACAATAACAAGAGCAAAACAAAAATAATGGAATGCGGTTTTAGAGAATCAGGCGATGCTGAAGGAATTAGATTAGGTAACGAAACAATGAAGTTGGTAGATGAGTTTTGCTACTTGGGTAGTAAAATAACATGCGATGGTCGCAGTACAGAGGATATAAAATGCAGAATGGCAATGGGAAGAAAAGCATTTTTGAAAAAGAGTAATTTGCTAAAGTGTAAGGAAGTCTTTTCTGAAGTCATTTGTGTGGAGTGTTGCCTTGTACGGGAGTGCAACATGGACGATAAGCAGTGCGGACAGGAAGAGAATAGAGGCTTTTGAAATGTGGTGTTACAGAAAAATGCTGAAGATTAGGTGGGTAGATCGCATAACCAATGAAGAAGTACTGAACAGAATTGGTGAGAAAAGGAATTTTTGGCATACCCTGACTAAAAGAAGGGACCGCTTGGTAGGACACATTCTTAGACATCGGGGAATCGTAAATTTAGCATTGGAGGGAAGTGTGTGGGGTAAAAATCGCAGAGGGAGACCAAGAAACGCGTATAGTAAGCAGATTCAAGTGGATGTGGGTTGCCGTTCTTATGAGGAGATGAAAAGGCTTGCTCAGGATAGAGTAGGGTGGAGAGCTGCATCAAACCAGTCTCCGGACTGAAGACCATAACACAACAACAACTGTAAGAAGCTGTATGAAATAGCACGAAGGTATAAAATACACAGTAAAGACTTATGGTCGCCCTGTACTCGAAGGGTTTCGAGGAAGTTTCTTCCTGCTCCAATGTTTGGAATCTCTTATCGCGTAGACATGACAACAGATATAGGAGAAATTCAGAGAAACGCTGTTACGATCGTAAGAGGTTGGTGGTTTACTGATACTTAGACAGTCAACCCAAAACATCCTGAGACTCTCGTATAAGAGACTTTTGCGTAATACCTTCGGTGGCAGCTTGAACTGGCAACTGTAAACAATGAGAATGAATCGAACCAATCAGTTGCAAAACAAGCAGTCTTAAGTAGTGGACTTGCGACCATTGTTTCGTAGCGTTGTTTTATCAAGAATCACGATAGAAGAACGTCTTTAAAACGAAGTTAAAGACATTCCTCGGAAGGTTTACAACGCGGACTCCTTTCGCAACTAGACTCATATGAAAAAAGGACAATTCCTTTTTGGAAAAAATCATCGCGTGTGACCTAACAGTATCCCAAAATTACAGCTAGATACTGTGAGTTTGTCTCGTACCTGCCGGGGCTCAAATATTCCTTCTTCCTTCATCAATTATTCGAAGCGATAACTCTTTCAACAAATTTCACATGTAATTTTAAACGTGGCTGGTTGGTTGGTTTTTGGAAGGGACTAAACTACTAATTTAATTTTAAGCCTTTACGAAACTTCCTCGCTGTAATGCGTTAAAAATGATGAAAGGAAAATAGTTTACCTCTTACTATAGTTTTCTCTGTTGTGCTGTGGAACTTCAGTAACTGCGTGGAAGTTATAAATTATAATTTTAACTACTAATTCTATTCGCAACATACGTTACATAAAGTCTCTAAATTTGTCACTGAAAGTAGCTGAAAATTATATCGCTGTATGGCACACATGGCTGAGGAAATATCGGGTAATAAACATCTAGAGAAGTAAAAAAACTACTTATCATCAAGACTGTCCTCGGCCAGGGCAATGTGTCATACCGGTATCAGTACTAAGTAACAACGTAAAACGACAAAGAGCACTAATTCACACTAACATCAACGCTTGGACGACTCAACCGACACTTATAGTCCAGTAGGGTTTAACCTAAAAATTAGACAAATCGGAAATAATTGCTACAAACGGTTTTATTGTTTTAATGGCTTCATTTGTGGCCCAATATGACTATCCTAGGTTTTCCTCATCGGTGGAGTAGTACATAAGTGGTGGTGATGGGGGGGGGGGGGGGGGGGGAGGGAGGTCAAAAATGTACCCGAAAAAAGGGTTCTTTTTCGGTTTTGTGATTATATCTGGCAAATGACTCACAATATAGAAAACATAGTAGGATTAAAAGTTATAGGGCATGAAATTCTGCATTGAATGAGACCATCCGCATATATTTTGTATCACCCGTTTCCATAGAAGTGCTCTTCAAAATTTGACCAATTTTACATGTTCATAAAAAAAATTGTTTTAACGTATGTTTTTTGGTAATAACGTTGAAACTGACCCATCTATCAATAATGTGTTTCATAAAAAAAGATATTGAGAGATAAATTCTACGTTTAATGTACGGCTAAATTTGTGTTTCCATTGCTATGCATGTACTTCACTTTTACAAATTCCTAAAAAGTAAATAAATAAATAATAAAAATAATAAAAAAATCTGAGGATGTACCAGTGTACCCTGAAACCATATTCCACCGGATAGCACTTCTCAAGAAATCTGACCAACAGTTTTAAGAATTCTTCCGATATGAGCTGGCACCCTATCCTCTCTCTCTCTGCACGATGCATCTGGAAGAGGAAGACTCCCAAGTCAGTGTTATGTGGCTTCATCACGCAACTGAATGCTGTAAACCTGCAAGAAGCAGCATTTGTCATCTACATCTACATCGATACTCTGCAAATCACATTTAAGTGCCTGGCAGAGGGTTCATTAACCACCTTCATAACTTTTCTCTACCGTTCCGTTCTCTAATAGCGCGCGGGAAGAAAGAACACCTAAATCGTTCCGTTTTCGATCTGATTTCTCTTATTTTATTGGGATGGTCATGTCTCCCTAAGTAGGTGGGTGCTAGCAAAATATTTTCACATTCAGAACTAAAAGTCGGTGATTGAAACTTCGCAAACAGATCACGCCGCAATGAATAACGTCTTTCTTTTAATGATTTCCACCCCAATTCGTGCAACATTTCCGTGACGCTTCCCCCCCCCCCCCCCCCGTAACGTGATAAAACAAAACGAGCTGCCCTTCTCTGAACCTTCTCAATATCTTCCGTCAGTCCCACCTGGTGAGGGTCCCACAAGGGGCAACAGTACTCCAAGAGAGGACGCACAAGTGTGATGTAGGCAGTCTCTTTGGTGGAGCTGGTGCATCGTCTAAGCGTTCTGCCAATGAAACGTAACCTTTGGTTCGCCTTCCCCACAATATTTTCTGTGTGTTCCCTCCAGTCAAAGTTGTTCGTAATTGTAACTCCTAGGTATTTGGTAGAATTTACGGCCTTAAGGTTTGACTGATTTATCGCGTAATTGAAGTTCAGCGGATTTCTTTTAGTGGTCATGTGTATTACTTCACACTTTTCTTTATTTAGTGTCAATTGCCAATTTTCGCACCAAGTAGAAATTTTGTCTAAATCGCTTTGCAGTTGCTTTTGATCCTCTGCTGACTTCACTAACCGATAAACGACAGCATCATCCGCGAACAGTCTAAGGGAGCTATTCAGATTATCTCCTAAATCGTTTATAAACACAAGGAAGAGTAGGGGACCAATAACGCTTCCCTGTGGAACGCCAGATATCACTTCTGTTTTACTCGATGACTTACCGTCAATTACAACGAACTGTGTCCTTTCTGATAGGAAATCGTGAATCCAATCGCACAATTGGGGAGATATTCCATAAGCACGCAATTTCATTAGAAGCCGCTTGTGGGGTACAGTATCAAAAGCCTTCCGGAAATCCAGAAATATGGAATCGATTTGAGATCCCTTGTCGATGGCACTTAACACTTCATGTGAATAAAGGGCAAGCTGAGTTTCGCAAGAGCGATACTTTCTGAATCCGTGCTGACTATTGGTTAATAGGTCGTTCTCTTCGAGGTAGTACATAATATTCGAACAAAGTATATGTTCCAAAATCCTACTGCAAATCGACGTCAATGAGATAGGCCTGTAATTTTGGGGATCACTCCTATTGCCTTTCTTGAATATTGGAGTAACTTGGGCAACTTTCCAGTCTTTGGGTACGGATCTTTCGCTGAGTGATCGATTGTAAATGATAGCTAAGTACAGAGCTATTGCATCAGCATACTCTGAGAGGAATCTAGTTGGTATACAATCTGGCCCGGAAGATTTATTTTTGTTTAGTGACTTAAGTTGTTTTACTACTCCAGGAACATCTACTTCTAAGTTTCGCATGCTGGCAGCTGTTCTTGGATTGAATACTGGAGTGTTCACTTCGTCTTCTTTGGTGAAAGAATTTCGGAAAGCTCTGTTTAGTAATTCTGCCTTAGCAGTACTGTCGTCGGTAGTATTACCATTGCTATCGCGTAGTGAAGGTATTGTTTCTGTTTTGCCGCTAGTGTACTTCACATATGACCAGAATTTCTTTGGATTTTCTGCAAGATTACGAGACAGGATTTCGTTGTGGAAACAACTATAAGATTCTCGCATTGAAGTCCGCGCTAGGTTGCGAGTTTCAGTAAAAGATTGCCAGTCTTGCGGATTCTGTGTCTTTTTAAATTTTGCATGCGTTTTTCTTTGTTTCTGCAACAGTGATCTGACCTGTTTTGTGTACCACGGGGGGTCAGCCCCCTCTTTTATTAATTTATTTGGTATAAATCTCTCGATTGCTACTGATATTATGTCTTTGAATGTAAGCCACAACTGATCTACACTCGCATTTTTAGTTTTGAAGGACTGGAGACTATCACTCAGGAAAGCGTGAAGCGAATTTTTATCTGCTTTATTGAATAGATATATTTTTCGTTTATTTTTGGTGCATTTGGGAATTTCGATATTCAGTCTCGCTACTACAACTCGATGTTCGCTAATCCCTGTATCTGTTTTGATGCTCTTTACTATCTCGGGATTATTTGTTGCTAGGAGATCAAGAGTATTTTCGCAACCACGTACTATTCTAGTGGGTTCATGAACTAACTGTTCGAAGTAGTTCTCAGAAAAAGCATTCAGAACTAGTTCGGACGATGTTTTATATTTGCCCCCGGTTTTGAATACGTAATTATGCCAACATATCGAGGGTAAATTAAAGTCGCCACCGATTATAACAGTATGCTTCGGATACCTATTTGAAATATGATTCAAGCTTTCTTTGAACATTTCTGCAACCGCATCGTCTGAGTCAGGGGGCCGATAAAATTATCCAATTATTAATTTATTTCGGTGGTCAGGTATAACCTCTACCCAGACCAATTCACAGGAAGTATCTGCCTCAATTTCGTTGCAGGATAAACCGTTTGTAACAGCAATAAACACGCCACCCCCTGTTTTATTTATTCTATCCTTTCTGAAGACCATTTGGCCCTTTGAAAAAATTTCGGCCGAATTTATCTCAGGCGTCAGCCAGCTTTCAGAACCTATAACGATTTGTGCCTCAGTACTTTCTATCAGCGCTTGGAGCTCTGGAATTTTCCCAACACAGCTACGACAATTTACAAGTGTTACACCAATGGTTTTTATGTCTACTTTCTTCCCGTGTCTGACCTGCCCCCTTTGAGACTGAAACCCATTTTGTGTATTCCCGAGGCCATCTAACCTAAAAAACCGCCCAGTCCACGCCACACAGCCCCCGCAACCCGTGTAGCGATGGTGGATTTATTCTCCACCGGGTTCTATCGACGAATAGTGAAATGCTCCAGTTAATGCTAACATAATACGTTAAACATATAAAAAGACACTACAGCCGAAGTGCGACAAGTGTGGTGTTCGAGGGCTCCCCAGAAGACCTGCCCACCAAGAGCAACAAATGTGCTGAGCGCCTACGCCGAAGCAAAAGGTACACTACTCCTGAGGTCATCTTTACCGAGTTAATGGTGGTGACTATGACTCAGGAGCATATTTCTTTCCAATGGCAGAAGTAAAGCACGTCTCATTAGTTTGCTTATCTCGAGGCTTGAAGCCGGCCGCGGTGGCCGAGTGTTCTGCGGCGCGTCAGTCACAGTCTGCACGGCCACTACAGTCGGGGGTTCGAATCCCCCCTCAGGCATGGATGTTTGTGCCGTCCTTAGTATTAGTTAGATCATAATTAGTTTGTAAGTTTAGGGACTGACGACCCCGTAGTTAAGTCCCATAAGCTCTACAAACATTTGAACAATTTTTTTGAGGCTTGAAGGCGTCTCAGTAAAGCAAACTAATGAAGATGCAGACTACCTGATTGTTGCCACAGCGCTTGAGGTATCACAGGAACATAAGAAGGTTGTGGTAGTTGATGAGGATAAGGACCTTCTTATCATGCTCGATTCTCTCAACAAATATGTATTTCTTGAAACCTGGAAGTGGAAAGACCTCATCAAAAGTATTTGATTCCAGCAGTTTCAAACTGACAACCACATCAGAAGGCCACTCGTACTTCTCCACGCCGTAATTGGATGTAACACAACTTCAGTACTCTTCAGTCAGGGCAAGAAAAAGGTGATAAATATACTGGTCAAAAATAAATGTCTTCTGGAAGATATCAAACCTTTTTTCGAGCATGACGGTCAAGCTGAAGCTATTGTCGAAGCTGGCCTCCGATTTTTAACAGTCCTCTATGGAGGTAGGGCAGGAGACATTTTAGACAAATTGAGATTCGACCTGTTTTTCAAAGCGATTGTGAAATCCACGTTCAACCTAGCATCACTACCAGCGACGTCAGAAGCAGCCCACCAGCATTGCTTGAGGACCTACTTACAAACACAAATGTTTATAGGACACCAGATGGATCCGCTCCTCTGGGATGACAGGTTTAAGAGTTTGGTCTTGGCCCCGTTCCCACCTTCAAGGAACGAACTCCACAGTCTCTTCTCTCAACAATTTCCCGCAAATGCAACAAGGGCTGTGCAGATAGTTGTGGGTGTCGGAAGGCTGGTATTAAGTGCTCATTAGTCAGTGTCAACTGCAAGGGGAACTCATGCACTAACTCCCTCCAACCAGATGAAACTAACGAACCAAATGTTGACGAAGACCTGGACTGTAAATATGAGGCAACGAAAATTACTGACTTCGAGGAGCCGAGCGACGGGTCTACGGACTCCGATATTGCAGACTTTAAGGAGCCGACTGGTGCAATGACAGTCAAACGTCGACGTGTGTGAAATTTGTGTACATACCTACTTTTACCCTTTTCATACCATACCTTTATGTAAAATTTTGTTATTACAAAATATAATGACCACTACTTAATTGCAAGATGCGAGTCTCTCTCTTACTGCCTCCTTCATATCAGTTGAATGGATATCACTATATAAAAAAATCTTTTTTCATATTTTAATATATTATTATATTACTATATTAAATAAGTATAAGACAATGGGTTGCAATAGTTCTGTATTTAAAAGAGTGTACACAAGAATTACCGATGAACTACATTTGAAATAATCTTCATTGATGATGAGAAATGGTCCAACTTTGTATACATATGGGAGGTCCAATAAATTCACTTTTGATTTAATCGAATGCAGAATTTATCTCTTTATATCTTTTTTATGAACCACATTATTGATAGATGGGTTAGTTTCAACGATATTACCATAAAACAGAGATTAGAACGAAATTATTTTATGAACATGTAAAATTGTTCCAATTTTGAAGAGCACCAGTATGGAAACGAGTGGTCCAAAAAATATGCAGATGGTCTCATTCAAAGCAAAATTTCATGCCTTACAACTTTTAATTTCACTATATTTTCGATATTGTGAGTCAATTACGAGATATAATCATACCCCTTTTTCGGGTACATTTTTGCACCCTACCACTTAAGCGCTACTCCACCGAGGGGGAAAACCTAGGATAGTCATACTAGGACACAAACGGAGCCATTAAAACAATGAAACCTTTTGTAGCAATTATGTCAGATTTGAATGCTAATTCTACTGGACTATTAATCCAGTGTGACGTTCCAGTTGAACAACATGCCCAAAGAAAGACTTTCTGACCGATACATGTGATTATATGTATTACGAACGTTATCTTCTTAGGTGGTCCTTACGCGAAATGAAACGCTGACGCCAGCAGAATCGTTCTGAAGTCAGCTATAAAATACCTCTTCTAATTCCAGAGATATTATTAATATTTATTTATTGTTCAAATGTTTGTTAAGCTTAAGGGACTTAACTACGGGGTCATCAGTCCCTAAACTTACAAACTACTTATGAACTACCTACAACTAAGGACGGCACAAATATCCATGCCCAAGGGAGGATTCGAATCCCCGACCGTAGTGGCCGTGCAGACCGTGACTGAAGCACCTCAGTCCCCTCGGCCACCGCGGCCGGCATTTATTTGTTGGAATTATGTGCTGTTTTCTTTTAAAATGTTACCTTAACATGTTGCAATACTGGAAGAAAAATTGACATTTCTTTCTCGTTGCTATAGCAACTTTAAAACCTGAAAAATACGACCTTTCAAAACTTGTCAAATTTTAATGCGATAAAATAATATAAAACGGCATAATTTTGCATTGTATTGTTTTTGTGTTACATTTTAAACAAAGTAAAAAATAATAATACATGGTCTATATTATAAAAATGTTTTGTTTCCAGTTTACAAAGTCAGTTTAGCATTCTTGAGCTTATGCCTCCTTTTCAAAGTCTGCGTATGCATCGGAAGTTGTGGGGTAGTGAAATAACTCTTCAGAATACGCCTTATGATAGTGTGATATGTATTTTTTATAATTTATTTAAATTATCTTTTGTTGTCTGTTTTAAGACCACTATTCCTGTTGGGTATGCTAATGTCTCTGGGCCAAGAATTACTGGGTCTCTTGTCTCTGCCTTAAAAAAAAAAGTGTTTTATAAGGCCATTGATTGCAGTGAAAACTGTTATGTGTTCTTTGTTCTTGCTTTCACATTCAAAATAAAACAGTTTATTTATTGAGCAATGTACTTTTATTCCTTCTTCGTTTCTTTTTCGATAGTCTCCTGTGAAATGCAAGATTTCTTATAACATTGCAAGTGCCACTGTTTGAAGTCTAAAATGTCTGTAGTATTTATTTTCCATGAGCAGCACTTCTTATTATTATATATACATGCGCTCTTTCAAAACAAATCAGTTATTTCAGGTATGAATTAAACACAGAAGGAAGAATCACACAGACACAATTTCAAGATAAATACATAGCTGTATGTTTGAGGAACGAAAACCAACAATAAATTAAAAATGACAAATAATGGTGATTACGCCTTTTAAATAACCCCTATTAATTTGTGCTCGAATATGGAAATCGGCAAATGATTTTTGCAAAGCAAATATGTAGTCCGTTGTCGTTGACATGGGCTTCTGGCATGTCAGACATTTTTATGGGCACTAGTAAATGGATAATGGCCGAAATCATGCTTGTGAATGGCCATTTATAAAAATGACTGTTATGTATGTATGTTTATGTGTGTGTGTTTGTTCCTGATCTCCTCCTAAAATACTGGACCGATTTCAACCTACCTTGGTACACATCAGCACTATTCCCTATTATCGGACAACAATAGCTGTGAGGGTAAGAACTACGTACGACAGATAGTTCGGAAGTTATGACGTCACAGACAATGAAATTCGCGAAAAACTTCCATCTCATGCGACAATCTTCCACATCTCCTCCTAAACTAATAGACCGATTTAAACAAGATTTAATACAAATCAGTATCCACCTACGACACACACTTCAAGAGATGAGCATCACAAATAACTGCCCAATTAGGAGATGTAACTTTATTCATCCACTATTTGAGATAAGAGCACTTACGATTTGCAACAAACTTTATGCACGATTTCAAAAGTTTACGAAACTTTTTGTCGCTGACAACCCCAGAAAAAGAATGAGAAAGGTTTATTGCTTACTACTTTTCCGGAGTTCATGCAGTAACACTACGCTATTGCTCAAAGTAATCAGGTGAGATATCATACACAATACACATATCGTAACGTATTTTATTCAGATAATGGTTAAAATTGTAATTTGGTGTGATACAGTACGATATTTTACTGCCTCAACTGGTTATTTGAGATTTACATGGCGTTTACTTTGATCGAGGCATCATGGAGCTACCACAATAGTGAAAAACCTTGGCATGGACAATGTGAGGTTATCAATCAGCTCTTAACGGATATTTGGTCATTCTTCAATTACATCTACATACATACACCGCAATCCACAGTAAGGTGCGTGGCGGAGGGTACACTCAACACCACCTAGAAGACAAGGCCTTACAACAGGCCGTGCCTACGTCACACTTAGAGGCCCTGGCCGCCATCTGACTGGCCGGCCGCTGCGCGGCAGTGGGCGTGCCCCAGCGGCCAGCCAGTGAAGTGGCGGCCGGGGCTCTAAGTGTGACGCAGGCACGGCCTGTTGTAAGGCCTTGTCTTCTAGGTGGTGTTGGCACACTGTACCACAACTAGGCATTTCCTTTCCTATTCCACTCCCAAATAGAACGAGGAAAAAATGAATGCCTATATGCCTCCGTACGATCCCTAATTAATCTTATCTTTGTGATCATTACGTTATGCGAAATGTAAGTAGGGGGCAAAAAAAAAAAAAAAAAAAAAAAAAAAAAAAAAAAAAAAAAAAAAAAAATTAAAAAAAAAAGTTCAAATGTCTGTAAATCTATCGGACCAAACTGCGTGGTCATCATCAGTCTGTAGCTTACAAACTACTAAAAACCTAGGCAAACTAACCTAAGGACAACACACACACACCCATGCCCCAGGGAGGACTCGAACCTCCACGGCGAGCAACCGTGCACTCCGCAGCGAGGCGCTTTAGACCGCTCGGCTACTCCACCGCGGCTAAGTAGGTGGCAGCAAGATCGTACTACACTTAGCTTCAAATTCCGCCCTCTAAATTTCCTCAACAGAAATTCACAAAAAGAACATCGTCTTTCCTCTAGCGATCCCCAATTGAGTTCCCGGAGCATTTCCGTGACACTGGCGCATTGGTCGAACCTACCAGTAACTAACCTAGCTGCTGACCCTGAACTGCTTCTATGTCTTCCTTTACACTGCCGTATCCGGCTCTGAAACCGTCGTGGGAGGTGCTGGTCTGACTTCAATGCGTCTGCCAAGTGCATCCCAGACAAGCTTAATTGGGTTTAGGTCCGGTGAACAAGCTGGCCACTCCATTCGTTCAATTCACTCAGTTTCCGGCATGTTGTCCACCATTTTTTCTGCCAGAACAAGCGTCATCGTCCACCAGAAGAAACCCATCTCCTATGGCACCAGCCGAGGTCACAACAAAAGGTCGAAGGATCTCGTGTGTATACCTCTGAGCAATCAAAGCGCCATTCTGAACGACATAGAGGCCCATAAGTTCTCCATATTGACTCCTGCCCACACTACTTGTTCACCACAATGATAGGCTGATGTTTCCTGTGCATAAGCAGGATTGTTCGGAGTTCTCTCCAGATGAGAGAACGACGATTGTCTGGCTGAACATAAAGTATTGACTCATCTGTGAACGGAAACCGGCGCCATTCGTTACGACTCCAATCCTGATAATCCTCCGTCCAGTTTCTGTGAGCTAAACGGTGTCGTGGTTTTAATGGAACACACAGCATAGGCCTCCGTACGTAGAGGTCACATTCCCGAAGGCGATTTCGGACTCTCTGTGTTAATATTGCACGACCAGTTGCTGCCTGGAGGGTGCGTTGCAGCTGAGTTGCATTCAGCCTTCCGTCTAGACGAGCTGTTAATCGGAGATAGCGGTCATCTCTTGCTGATTTTATCCGTGCACGACCTTGGCCTTGACTTCTTTTAACTGTTCCTGGAAATTACACTTTGGGACACTCCAACGATCGCAGCCAGCTCCCTCTGTGTCTGTCTCGCTTCCAACCCTCCGATGGCTATCCATGCCAAAGCATCAGGTATAAGTCACATTGTTATTGCATTGCACTAGCTGATCACTACACTATCTGAACCCATCTGCTTGTGTAATTCGTTTGGTAGAGTAAACACAAGTCCACGCCATCGCCATTAAATGTTCAATTGTTTGTAGATCTATCGGACCAAACTGCGTGGTCATCAGTCCGTAGCTAACGAACTACTGAAACTAAGTTAAACTAACTTAAGGACAACACAAACACCCATGCCCCAGGGAGGACTCGAACCTCCGACGGCGAGCAACCGCGCGCTCCTCAGCAAGGCGCCTTAGACCGCTCGGCTACTTCACCGCGGCCCATCGCCATCGGCAGGAACTTTCTGTTATTACCGCTATAACGGCTGCAGTAATGTTGTTGTCTCTAATCTGTAGAACTGTCAGAAAGTCGTACAACCATTTTAGTTCAGAACCTAGATATCTCAAGTGATCCCCTAATTGTCTTGACCATTGTATTTCTTCTACAGTCCTAATTGTATTTGCGAGACATTCTACAGACAATTTACACATATATCACTAAATGCACCTTCGAAACTATATTACCGTTCGGTACACAGTTCAGAAGATATGAGGTAAAAAAAATGAAATGCATGGAAATCCACCCTACCATGCACGAGATTATAATTTATTACGTCCTTACTACCAGATGCATTTGCAATAAATTTCCCAGGCAGTTTCCTAATATTGCACACTACGAACATGGAAAATTATAATCTTGTAGGACACATACTTTATGAGATTACGTCGTAAGGATTGAGCTGCATGAAAATGACTCTGAATTGGGTAACAGTAGGGTCGAAGGCGATGAACAGAGAGGGAAAGATAACTGTTAATAATGAAATGGCGGACATTTCCTACAAAAACGCTTCTGAATAGTGTTCCATTAAAAGAACGTCGCCATCCCTTTAGTAATTGAATTCACTAGTTGAATGCCCTTATTTGTACTCTTTCGATGTAGTCCACCAATCCACTCTGGTATCAATGCCATGCCGCACGACAATGTTCCGGCAGGGAACGTTCATGTGTAGTGTAGGTAGTGGGTTTGTTAACATCTAGTAATAATTTAAGCGTAAGGAAGTCTTTTCTAACGGCATTTGTGTGGATTGTTGCTTTGTACGGGAGTGAAACATGGACGATAGATAATTCAGACAGGAGGGTTTTGAAATGTGGTGCTACAGAAGAACGCTGAAGGTTAGTTGGGTAGATCGCGTAACTAACGAGGAGATACTGAAAAGACTTGAAGAGAAAAAGAATTTCTTTCATACCTTGACTAAAAGAAGGGATCGATTGGTAGGACACATTCTGAGACATCAAGGAATTATGAATTTAGCTTTTGAGGGAAGTGTGTGAGCTAAAAATCGCAGAGGGAGACTAAGAAACGAACACAGTAAGCAGATTCAAATGGATGTGGGTTACCGATCTTATGAGGCTTGTTCAAGAGAGGATGGAGACGTGCATCAAAGCAGTCCCCGGATTTAAGACCACAACAACAACACACTAATCTTCTGATGACTACTAGACAGTAAATAATGGCAACGTCTACAAACAGAGGGGTGATCTTGTTATCTCCTAGATCAGGGCTTCACAACCTTTTTAGTAATGGTACCCACAACCTTTCTTGAGATAATTTCGCCATCCAGTACACTTTATAAGACCAAAAGGTCACTAATTCGTCCAATAATATATCTTTATATATAAATCAGAGTGCTCATGTGTTTGTATTGCATACAGATCTACAATTTTGTTACAATTTTGACGAAATTTTGCACAATAGACCTTAAAAACAATAGAAAGATCACTGTGGGTGAAAGCATCTCGTGCAACGCAGAGTTCATGAGATATGACGCCATAAACGATGAAATGTGCGAAAAACTGCTGCATGATGCGACAATGTTGAACGTGTACTCCTAAATCAATGGACCGATTTCAACCAATTTAGCGCACATATCCTTCACCGTGAGGTAGTGGCGAATCCACGCTCTAGGTCTGGGGACTGATGCAAATTTCGGAAAAGGCGATTTCAAATTAAATAAATAAAAAGAAAAACAAAAAATAAACCACATGAAAGAAGCTCATAGCCCCCCCCCCCCCCTCGGGATTCACTAATGGCGTGTTAAGCACTTCGAGAAAATGTTCGGAAATGTCATTCGATGACGACATGAGCACTTCATCATACTTGATACTTTAATTGAACAAATCAATTTCACTGCAAGCATTTTATTTTCCATATTTTGAAAGGGTGTGGTAGTATGGACAAAAGGAGAAAAAGTTATGTAAAGACGGACTCCAATACAATTACCCAGCTTCGTTTACTTTTGATGTAAGTATACTGAACGTCTCTTCAAATGATCAAGTGCTCAGAGCTCTTAAATTATTCGCTTTAGAGTCTTTTCTGGTTTTGGTTCATAGTACATCATTCAAAAATGTGTAACGTAAAGAGCTTGCAGTAGAAGGATTTGTTTCACATTGCCAAAGAAGTACTCGTAGCATCACTCGACGACATTTCTGGACATGGCCTCCTTGTCAAAATATTATGTACTCAGTCCCGTCTACAAGTCTCCGAAATTTGTGACGGGAATGTTCGAACATGTAATATGTTGTTGTTGTTGTTGTCTTCAGTCCGGAGACTGGTTTGATGCAGCTTTCCACAATACCCTATCCTGAGCAAGCCTCTTCATCTCCACATAAGAACATCTGTCTGAATCTGCTTACTGTATCCATCTCTTGGTCTTCCTCTGCGATTTTTACCCCACACACTTCCCTCCAATGCTAAATTCACAATTCCTTGATGTCTAAGAATGTGTCCTACCAATCTATCCCTTCTTTTAGTCAAGGTATGCCAGAGATTTCTTTTCTCCCCAATTCTGTTCAGTACGACCTCATTAGTTATGCGATCCACCCACCTAATCTTCAGTATTCTTCTGTAGCACCATATTTCAAAAGCCTCTATCCTCTTCCTGTCCGCACTGTTTATCGTCCATGTCTCACTCCCATACAAGGCAACACTCCATACAAATGCCTTCAGAAAGGACTTCCTTAGGCTTAAATCAAGTACCCTAGCGACGTCTGGTTTGCAGCTTGTCCTGTATAACTTAGAAACAGCATTACTTCCAGATTATTTTACGTCTATACTACGAACTACGACCTTTCTGACAGCAAATCAGAAATCCAGTCACACAGCTGAGCCAATACTCCATAGGCTCGCAATTTGCCTAAAAGTCAGTTTTTGAGGAACTGTGACAATATGCTTCGGCAAATTCAAACATGTGAATGGATCGGCATTTTGTTGTATCTTTCACAAATAATTGTGAAACTGACGTATTGGGAACCTGTAGCCGAGCGGTCTAAAGCGTCTCGCTGCGGAGCGAGCGGTTGCTCGTCGTGGAGGTTCGAGTCCTCCCTGGGGCATGGGTGTGTGTGTTTGTCCTTAGGTTAGTTTACCTAGGTTTAAGTAGTTTGTAAGCTACGGACTGGTGACCAAGCAGTTTCGTCCGATAGAGTTACAAACATTTGAACATTTGGAACCAGTATCCGAGAAAGACTGTGTGATAATTCTACTACTTCCGTCGCACTTTTTAATCACTAGATTGAAATAATAGAGAGAGCAGGGTGCTTTGCGAAACATCACTTTTATAAAGTAAAAAAAGACAGCCAAGATCGCCGATTACGTTTTATTTAGATTACCAGTTTCGGCAGATTATACTGCCATAATCTAATATGTCATTTACACTCTGCCGGCCGCGGTGGCCTAGTGGTCTGCGGCGTGCCAGTCACGGTCTGCACGGCCGCTGCGGTCGGGGGTTCGAATCCCCCCTCGGGCATGGATGTTCAAATGTTTGTATAGCTACGGGGTCATCAGTCCCTAAACTTAACAAACTACTTATGAACTAGCTAACACTAAGGACGGCACAAATATCCATGCCCGAGGGGGGATTCGAACCCCCGAACGTAGTGGCCGTGCAGACCGTGACTGGAGCGCCTCAGTCCCCTCGGCCACCGCGGCAGGCATGGATGTTTGTGTTGTCTTTAGTATAAGATAGTTCATAAGTAGTTGGTAAGTTTAGGGACTGATGACCCCGTAGTTAAGTCCCACAAGCTCTACAAACATTTGAACATTTTTTATTTAGACTCTCCACATCACACGGGACACCTGCTAAAACTGTACTTTTTCGCCAATGTTGTTTTTGGCTAGTCGCACCACAAATAAAGTGTCAGCCACATCTTGGTACAATGTGATGTGGTCTCGATTAGGTTAAAACAAATGTGATGGCAGTATAATCTGCCGAAAATTGTCATCTAAAAAAAGCGATCTTGGTTTTTTTTTGTACATAATTTATTGAACAGATCGCTCCCAAGATTGACAAACTTCAATGTGTAAACAATTATTTGCACTTCTGTCAATATTCGAATGGGTCAGAGTATTGGATCAAAGGATAACTCCACCACACACTGTACCGTGGATCGCGGAGTATAGAAGATAAGCTACGAGAGTTCATGACCAGAAAAGAAAAACAGCCTACTGCTTTTTAACTCGGTGCTACTCACTTTGCCTGTGGTGCTCGACAGTGCGATACTGGCAGACTTGGTGTTGGGCGTCCGTCCAGACATTTGGCTGCGTCTGCACTGCCACAGCCGGGCAGCAGATGGCCTTTGTGATGTGACCGCCTCGGACTACCTGCGCCCTTGTTCGCTGGAAGCCCCAACTGCCTTTTGTACTGCAGGTAGTCACCGCCCACCGGTGAAGCCCGCGCACACACGTGCAAAATGCCGCAGAAACTGCGCCTGTCAAATTGTCGCTTTCCACACTAGCATGATTATCTACATCTACATTCATACTCTGCAAGTCACATCTAACCTATTTATGATATTTCTCCACAATTCCATTCTCTAATAGTTCGCGCGAAAAAGGAACACCTAAATCTTTCTGTTTTCGATCTGATTTCTCTTATTTTATTATGATGATCATGTCTCCATATATAGGGCGGTGCTAACAATACATGTTTGCCTTCTGAAGAGAAAGTTGATGAAAGAAATTTCGCAAATAGATCTCCTCACAACAAGTGACGCCTTTGTTTTAATGATTTCTACCGTAATTCGTGCATCATTTCTGTGACACTCTCTCCCATATATCGCGATAACACAAAACGAGCTGCCCTTCTCTGAACTTTCTCTAAATCGTCCGTCAGTCCCACCTGGCGTGGATCCCACAATGTGGGACACTTGTAGACAGAATTAGACGCCATAAGGATAAACACAACTCGAAATAACTGCATTAGAAGCACGGTGTTTCGGCGATAACCAACAGTAAGAGATTAATTATGCTAAGGATTTCTCTTGGATTTCAACAATAGTACCGCATTCGTGTATGCTTTCACAGAGAAGTTTATTTTGTTCCCGGGAGAAATGTTCTGTAGATCGAACTGGAGGATACACAGCGGGCAGTAAAATGACAAAGAGTACAAAGAGTACGTAGTAAACTGTTAATTATTTTCAAAATAATCGCCACAATTATAGATAGATTTATCCCACTGTGACATAAGACAGTACACCTCTTCCTTTGTTCGAAGCAAATCGACAGTCATGGATGTTGGTGTTGTGTTATATTTCTAAAAAGTGACGTCATTTCTTACGTGTTCATTAGTTAAAAACCCCTCCCAAAATGAAACGCTGGCATAGTATGTTTACAAACAGATTTAGCGATTGCGAAACGCGGTTCCTCCGTCCTTCAAATGCGCCAATTTTGCTTATTAAAGAACTCATCCAAATGTAAGTGGGCATTTTCACGTGCAAATGGTCGAAAACAACAATACGCATGCGTTTGCGCATACTAATTCCCTCCACGCCCCGCGGCCAACCGTTAATATGAACGCCCTAAAGCAAAACCGTTCAAAACTTAAGGCAATTTTATTTCCAATAGTTCAGTAATTGTCATCTTGTATGAAGCTATGGAGACAGCTTTGTATCTCCTTCCAAAGCGGACTGATCATCTAGTGGTTGACAGCGTTATGTTTGCATCAGAGAAAGTACGAGGCAAATGGAAGGAAGATTAAAGTTTAGCGACCTTTCGACATCGGGGTCATTAGAGACGGAGTACAGTTTCCGATAGCTTTTATCAGGGATGGGAAAGGAAATCGGCCGTGCCCTTTGAAAGTAACAATTCCGGAATTTTCCCGGATCGATTTAGGGAAATCACAGAAATCCTGAATCAGGATGCCCAGAAGCAGGTTGAACCGAGTCCAGTACAGAGGAGTACATAAGGGGAGGGGGGTTGCAAAATTTTAACACGAATTATCTACAGGAGAATGAAAAGCTGGTAGAAGATGACCTCGGGGAAGATCAGTTTTGGTTCAGGAGGAACGTAGGAACCCGGGAGGCAATACTCACCTTACGTCTTATCTTAGAAGATAGATTAAAAAAAGGCAAACCTACATTTTTAGCTTTTGTAGATTTGGAGAAAGCGTTTGACAATGTTGACTGGAAAACACTTCCAAATTCTGAAGTCAGCAGGGGTAAAATACAGGGAAAGGAGAGTTATTTACAACTTGTACAAAAGCCAGACCGCAGTTATTAGACTCGAAGGGCATGAAAGGGAAGCATCAGTTGTTATTCAATTTGTACATTGAGCAGGCGGTGAAGGAAAGCAAGGAAAAATCTGGAATAGGGATTAAAGTTCAGGGAGAAGAAATAAAAACATTGCGTTTTGCTGATGACATCGTAATTCTGTCAGAGACAGCAAAGGACCTGGAAGAGAAGTTGAATGGAATGGACAGTGTGTTGAAGAGAGCGTATAAAATGAAGATTAACAAGAGCAAAACAAAAATAATGGAATGCGGTCTTAAAAAATTAGGCGAAGCTGAAGGAATTAGATTAGGTAACGAAACAATGAAGGTGGTAGATGAGTTTTGCTACTTGGGTAGTAAAATAACATGCGATGGTCGCAGTACAGAGGATATAAAATGCAGAATGGCAATGGGAAGAAAAGCATTTTTGAAAAAGAGAAATTTGCTAACAGCGAATATTAATTTAAGTGTAAGGAAGTCTTTTCTGAAGGCATTTGTGTGGAGTGTTGCCTTGTACGGGAGTGAAACATGGACGATAAGCAGTGTGGACAGGAAGAGAATAGAGGCTTTCGAAATATGGTGGTACAGAAGAATGCTGAAGATTAGGTGGGTAGATCGCATAACTAATGAAGAGCTACTGAACAGAATTGGCGAGAAAAGGAATTTTTGGCATACCCTGACCAAAAGAAGGGATCGCTTGGTAGGACACATTCTTAGGCATCGAGGAATCGTAAATTTAGCATTGGAGGGAAGTGTGTGGGGTAAAACTCGCAGAGGGAGATCAAGAGACGCGTATAGTAAGCAGATTCAAGTGGATGTATGTTGCTGTTCTTATGAGGAGATGAAAAGGCTTGCTCAGGATAGAGTAGGGTGGAGAGCTGCATCAAACCAGTCTCCGGACTGAAGACCATAACAACAACAAGTTTTTGTAAACATTTTGGACCAAAATAATAATCTAAATAATAAAAAACTAAATAATAAGATTGTCTGAAACCCTTTTAGTAAGAAAAAATTTGAGGCCTTTGCGGGTTCCGAACCACTGACCTTCAGCGTCACAGTCCAACGAATTGCCCACTACGCTACAGGTAACACCAAGAAGTTGTGATCTGTAATCTCATACTATTGATAGCCGTTGTTAACTGATGCTAATATGGCATTTGTAGACACTAGATTATCATTTATCTTACGAAGAACGGCGTGTTTTTGTTAATTCTTCAGTGCGCCATTGCTTTGAAATGACAACGTGTAAGTTACAATAAGAAAATCATCAAATACGCAACGAAAGCTGGCGTATGGGCCAAAGTGTTCTGGGCGAGGAATGTCACGTGACATCTGCGAACGGCTGGTTTTCGTTAATTCAATGGCGGATGTTAAAAGTCCGTTATTTTTGCAAATATCTCTCAAACGATACGAGATATGAAAAAACATAAGGGAACAAAGTTGTTGAGAATTTTCTCCTCTACTAATTCGTTTATTCAATTTTTGCGTCAGATGAACGGTTTACTTGCAATTAAAAATACATTACAAACGGCTTTTTTTGGTATTACTAACGTATTTCTTGTCCGAAATATTTCAAAACGCGAGGTTCTGGTCTCTGGTAGCCGACAATTATGTCTGTAAAATTTGGTGCCGATCGGTTGAACGGTTCGACCTAAAAAGTGGGAACACGTTACAGCCAGATAGACATCGTCAAATCGCCGCTATTTTTGCAAATATCTCTGCAACGATGCAAGATATGAAAAAAAAAACAATAATATAGCGAAGTTGTAGAGAATTTTCCCCTCTACCAATTAGGCTATTCAATTTTTGTGTCAGATGAACGCTTCGTTTGCAATTACAATTACAAACGGCTTTTTTTGGTATTACTACCGTATTTTTTGTCCGAAAATTTTGAAAAAGGGAGGTTCTGGTCTCTGGCGGCCTACAATTATGTCTGTAAAATGTGGTGCTGATCGGTTGAACGGTTCGTCTTAAAAACAGGGAACACGTTACGGACGGACAGACAGACAGACATACATCCCAAAATCGCTGTTATTTTTGCAAATATCTCTGAAAAGATATGAGATATGAAAAAAACATAAGATAGAAAAGTTGTAGAGAATTTTCTCCTCTACAAATTAGGTTATTCAATTTTCGTGTCAGATGAACGGTTAAGCCGTTATTTTGATTTAAATTTCGAGCTGTCAAAAGACGATCGCAAAGGCCCACTTTTAGTGTTGTTCTTCACAGGTTTGCGGCCGGATTAAGTCGATCTTCTGATACGATATTTCGGCGGTCCACCTGGCCGCCATCTTCAGGTATGACTGGTGCACAATTACGCCGGAACTGAGGACATATCAGTACGGCGGCTTCTTTATACCGCGGGAACAGGCCAGTGCGCATGTGCAAGAAGTGGAAGAACGCCTTCTGGGACATGAAGAATATAGCAGCGCCACCAGCGTTGTTTTTAGGCAGAATGGCTGTACCAATCATCAAATCAGTCGAGCTTTCCAATTTGGACCACTACGTGAACCACCCACGGACAATTCAAAATCACTTGCATTTTTACCTTATGCGGGAAGTATTTCATGAAAGATATCAAGGATCCTTCAAAAATACGACATCAAAAGCGTATTATTGCCTTTGTCTAAAACCAGAGCTCTTCTAGGTTCGGTAAAAGATGATTTGGGTTTAAGAAAGCCTGGAGTATATAAAATCCCCTGCCACTGTGGAATGGTATATATTGGGCAGACTATTCGTACAATTCACGACCGTAGTGTGGAACATCAAAGGCACACACGTCTGTTCCAACCTGAAAAGTCTGCAGTAGCTGAACATTGTATTAATGAAGGGCATAACATGTCATTTAAAGACACGCAAATTATTGCTCCAGTCTCACGTTATTGGGATTGTGTCCTTAAGGTCGAAATAAGATTATCAGATAATCTTATTAATAGGGAAAAAGGTTTTCCATTGAGTAAAACATGCGATCCCATTTTATCTAATATTAAAAAACAACGGTCTAGTTTTCGACCAGCTTCTTCTTAATTTTCGATTACTCGCTTTGGCCAACTTCTGCCGCTGGTGGCGCTGCAATACTCTTCACGTGACAGAGGGCGTTCTTCCACTTCTTGCACATGCGGACTGGCCTGTTCCCGCGGTATAAAGGAGCCGCCGTAACTGATATGTCCTCAGTTCCGGCGTGATTGTGCACCAGTCATACCTGAAGATGGCGGCCAGGTGGACCGCCGAAATATCGTATCAGAAGATCGACTTAATCCGGCCGCAAACCCGTGAAGAACAACAAATATTATTACGCCGGGAAAATCTACGGAATTACGCCCACTTTTAGTGTTACTACCGTAACCTAAAGTGGGCCAAAAAGATTGTCAAGAAAAAAAAAAGTACGCCATAAGCGAACATGCATCTGAACATCCATCATGTTTTTCTTTTTATGCGTCAGTTTGAAATGCGATGCCATGAAATTTTCTTTTTACTCTCCCCTTCCGAAACTACATGCTATATTCGCCACTGGTCCAGCGTGTTACCACTACACTACCTCGCTCGGTGAGGAAAATGGTGTACGGTTGACATTATATGCCGATGTCCTCAATACCTTCAGAAAAGTTAGTCCAGTCTTAATTCCCGATAAATCCATATTCCTGTGACGTAGTTCAACGCAGCGCAAAAAGGGCAAACTCCAGACTCTAGCTAGCGATGAACGCTTCTATGAGTTACGTGTGCCACATTCGGCTATTTAATCATATCAGTGCCTCATATACTGACGTTTGATGGTTGTTTACTTACATGATTTCTTCGTCACCGGTGTCCTCCGTACACCTCCTCTCTCATCAGTCATCTACCACATGATCACAACTGCGATATCAGATTGAATACGTCCAACAACTCAGCTTTATCTTTGCATAAGACTAGGGTAAGTGTACCATTAACTGGTACTGTTTGAGTCCTCGTCACTTTAGCGATTAAATGCGTATTTTAAATGCACGACTGAATAGTCACGCCATCTAGAAATAAAAATTTACGGCCACTGGCGATAAATAGTACGACTGAGTGCCGACAACCGGGTCTCGGCACACTTTGCACTGCCGATCACTGGTACGAAAGGTGTATCTTACTAATGTAATTATATTAAATTGAACTGTTTGTTATTACAAGGACTTCCGCATATCCATATGAAACCAGATAGATGGATGTGGTATGTCACAATAAGCTAAAACCATTATTGTAGAATTAAACAGGATTTACACGTGATATTTAATGTGAATCCCCTTAAGATGCCGATAACTGGTACACTTACCTTACATGTTTCTCTTCCTCAATTTCAGTCACTCGACTGCAGGACAAATTACTCAGTAATCTGCGTCTTATCCAAACCTTCTATGCCTCAAAGAGAACAAAAAATGTTCAAATGTCTATAAATCTATCGGACCAAATTGCGTGGCCATCAGTCCGTAGGTTACAAACTACTTAAACCTAGGTAAACTAACCTACGGACAAACACAGACACCCATGCCCCAGGGAGTGCTCGAACCTCCACGGCGAGCAACCGCGCGCTCCGCAGTGAGGTGCTTTAGACCGCTCGGCTACTCCACCGCGGCTCAAAGAGAACATGAAAGTTTAACCTGTTATCCATAGCGAAATTCTTCGCAATTGAGTAGGTGGACCGAGATCGTTTTTTATAATGAAACTTTATTTCGGCAAGCTTCTGATGCCATTTTCGGATCTTGTAATTGGAAAATGACGGAATATCACTATGTAATTTAGGTTCAGTTGAAGAAATGAAAATACTGCGTTCTGCCTATGACACTGTAATTCTGTCAGAGACTGCAACGAACTGGAGAGCTGGATCAAACCAGGCTTTGGATTGAAGATCAGAACAACAACATCCTCTAATTCGAATTTGATTCATTTTGACACCTTCTGAAACTAAATCCCAAAGATGAAGCAGTTTCCCTCAGAATTTGTTTGGTGGATTTGCAGCCCCGTTGAATATGACAATGAAAATAGGTTTATCAATGAAGCACTGCAACAGCTTTTTTTTTTTTTTTTTTCCTGTCTGATGTCTTCCGATTGTAACTGCACTGTTTACTCTGAGCAAAGGATGAAAATTCGCGCAGTCGATGCAGTTTTTATGACACATTTGCAGGCATTCCAAAAACATCGATTATTTCTATCATGGTATGGTATAATATTGTACAATAAACTGATCAAGGGGATCAAAGGCGTTCATGTTAGTAATATACTTAGAAAAGCAGTAAAAATCTACCTTTTAATAGTCAGTTAAATACGTATGTGCGTGGAGAACACGGGGCTCCGAGCTAGTGCAGTCTCTCTCCCTTCTATCCTCCCTGGTCTGCATTTTCTTTCCCTTCCCCTCCTTTGCTATCCTCACTCCTGCCCTCCCCACCGGGGGACTGATGATCTAGGCAGTTTTGTCCCCCTGTCCCAAAACACCAACCAACCAAGCTATTAGTCGAGAGTGGGGTATTGTGTCCAAAGCGTTTTGTACATCTAGGAAGAAGGAACTAATTGGATAGCGATATGCACATACAGAGATAGCGGTAATTACACGTGCACGAGTTACAAATGTACGGTGTGTTGTTAGAGCTGTCATTTGTACTTCTGCGATTCATGTAAAAGGGTTCCGGCATAATTATGGCCGCACGACGGTCATGGTAGATGGAGCTAGATATATGGAACATTCAATTTTGGAAATCGTTAGGGAACTAAAAAATGTTCAAATGTTTGTAGAGTCTATGGGACTTAACTACGGGGTCATCAGTCCCTAAACTTACAAACTACTTATGAACTACTTACAACTAAGGACGGCACAAATATCCATGCCCGAGGGGGGGATTCGAACCCCCGACCGTAGTGGCCGTGCAGACCGTGACTGGAGCGCCTCAGTCTCCTCGGCCACCGCGGCCGGCGTTAGGGAACTCAATATTCCAAAATTCACTGTGTCAAGGATGTGCCCAGAATACGAGGTTTCAGGCACTGCCTGCACCGATGACCAATGACCTGCACTTTGAAAGCAGCAGCCTTTTACGTACTGCTAACAGAGAAGCAACACTGCCTGAAATATCCTGTAGGACAGTGCTGCGCGTTGCATGGAATTGACCCATTCTCTGGGTCAACTGAACCGATAATTGAGTGGAGACGATTATTTTCGGCAGCCATTTGTGAACGTCATGTTAGGAAACAACGATGTGATTCTTACGGATGACAATGCGTGTAACACGACATCGCGACCATAGCATTAGAATCACGGTATTCCGACCTTTTTCATCGTTACGTAATTTTAATAATTTTTTAAGAGGCAGAATTTTCTCATTTTTCAAAATTTTTAGCAAATTAAAATTATATCAGCGTAATGCAGAGTAATTGTATCTAGGGAATACTTAGGTCAAAACATCTCGTATATCAGAGATCATTTGTCAAATTGCTATTATAAATAGTACCCGCAGTTGAGTTAATCTTTCTCTATGTGTTTAGCTCCCTATGTGTTTGGCTCTCTATGTGTTTAGCTTTCAGTGGGACTATCTCTCAGTACTTAGCTTAAAGTATTATACGCGGTTTCATTCCAAGATAGGAAAAAAACCGAGAAAATATTTAAAATTTAATATTAACTCTTATATCGTGATCATACGCGAAAGCGAACATTATCTTTGGACTTTGATCGGGATAGGCTAGGACGGAAGAATTAGAAACTTCTACCTCCCGTAATAACTGATGAACATTCTTGAGAGAGATTAATACAAACAAACTTTGACGAAAATAACCACGAATTGTGATCTTATAAAGTGTGTACTGTGAAGGTTTTATGAATGTAACTATTGATTTCAGAATAGAGAATTTATGAACCTTAAAAAAGTTATTCCAGTATTTAGTTCCCTAATATTGTCCCAGCATATTTTAAAAGTGAAGGAATATATCTAACAGTAGTGGTCAGGAGAAACTTACGGTGAAATTTTCTAAAGAATAATTCTATAAAAGAAAAGGATGAAGTAACTACAGCCCTTCCAATGTTCTTATATGACTACCACAGTTCTTATCTCCATATTCCTGCAACATACACCGACTCTTCCAGCAAAGAAAAAGGAAATGGGCAGTTTTCACTTTCATCACACCTGGCAGAAAAGTGGGCAGGATATACCCAAATATATACAGATGGCTCAAAAATGGAGATGTAAAACCACACAGGATGTGCTTTCTTCTGTCCAAACAATTCAGAAGAAAGAAAGTTTCAACTACCAGGTAATGCTTCAATATTTATAGCTGAAACAATCGCCATCGCCAACAGAGACCATCAAATATGTAAGATGCTTGAAAGTATCCAAGGCGGTGATAATCACTGACACTCAAAGCGTTCTGAAATCAATTAGTTGCAGGAATTGGGACGAAAGAACTAATAAAAACACGCTTGACTTAGTGGAGCTTTATCATAAAGCAAAGAATACAGGTCAAATCATCGAATTTGTATGGATAAAGTCTCATTCTGATGTCCTATACAATGATACAGCAGATAAACTAGCAAAATGAGCAATTAGTATTGGAATACCTTTGGACATTAAAATCCCATATACAGACTACTTCCAAAAAATCAGACAACAGGGGATTCTTTTGTGTCAGGAAGAATGGAACGAAAGCCAAAAAACAAAAGGAAGAAACTATGCAAGTATACAAACATTAATTCCTAGACAACCATGGTTTGCAAAATGAAAATACTCAAGGCAAATAATAGTTTCCATTGTAAGAATGCGTCTCAATCATGGCTCTTCCCCTGCCCATTTACACAGAATTGGCTTATTGGAGACACCCTATTGTCAATGTGATGGAGTAACGGTTGGTGACGTAAATCACATCTTGTTTCAGTGCAGACTGTACGAGGAAGGAAGAGACAAATTTTTGAAGGATCTCTTGAGACTTCGTCACTGCCAACCGCTTTGCACTTCTTCAGTTTTAAGGGGCACACAACCAGGAGAGTATATGATGTCATAGCCAGATTTATTTCACAAGAAGACATCAAAATTTAACAAGAAAATGGACATTTAATTTATGAACTGCAGTTAATATATATTACAAACGAGTGTCTAGTTCATAAGTCAATACAGACAAATTTATAAATGTATGCTCTAAAATGTATGTTTATCATTATTGTAATTTTTGATGAGTAAAAAGTATTTTCCTAAGCTAGAAGCCAATAATAAATAAATAATAAAAAAAATTATCTTTGTGTTGGGCGTCAAATTATCTGAACTACCGGGACTCAATGATTCGAATTTTTATTCTTTGATTTATTAAATATCAACCCCTGAGAAACGGATTTTCATGCTCAAACATGTCTTTAAGATTTAAATAAAATCCTGAACCAATATTTACAGTGAAAAATTCAACAAAGATATAAATTTTATTAAATGCGAAGAAGTACCAGGTCTACCAAATTAATTTTCATACTGAGGTGACAAATAGAATTTTGAACCTATACATCCAATACAACTGTGAAAATCAAGACGTAATCTACAGCTTAAAAGTCGCAAGTTAAAACCCTAATATAAAACGAAGTCAACACAACTGTCGCCCCAGTCACCAAACCAAACCATGTCGCTGTCCAGTCACAAAATGTCGCCCTAGAACGTGGGGCTCGACTAAATACGAAAAAAAAAAAAAAATGAAGACTGAAGATACAGACATTAAGAAAGTATACCGAAAGATCGACGAAGAATCTACTTCAGAAGACGACTAAGAATCCAAGATCAAGGTCAAGGAAGAGACGGAAAACCCAATCAAGATTGTTGAAAATAAAAACTGGATGAAATGGTAAAATTTTTGGACAATATTAACAATTGTTGCTGTGGCGCGTGCACTTGTTGCAGAATCGTAAAAAGGTGATTATCTTTTAAAAACTTTTAATTACTGTGAAATATTGTGAAATAATTCATCATCAGTGTGTTTTATTTTATAGTATATATATGTACTAATCTGATAATTTTTCTATTTCATGACCAACTTACTACAATAATATTTATATTTCCGAGCATTACACGGAATAATTCTGTCCAAAGTAAGAAATTGTGACCAAAAAAGGGATATTTATGTTCTACCGACTACGGAAGTATAAGGTAAGGACATCACTTTTACTCCATATTTTGCCTTGCGGAACGAAGTACTTTTAATTACATCTGTGTTGTGCGCAATAGATTGATCGACAGACATAATTAAGTTTAATTTAAAGAATAAAGATTAATTGAAAAATAATACAGATCCCCACAAGGCAAAATATATTTTATATTGCAGCTTGTAACAGTGTATGGTAGTATGTACAGTAGTTTTATTTGTGATTTTTTGATAGTGTTTAGGTTAAAATTGTGTCTGACAGGATTTACTTGAATTTATGTATGTAGGAATTCTAAACTTTTCAATTGTGTGATAAAAATAGTGTTAGGTACTGAACAGAATTTAACTTTGATAGTATGGTTAGACGTACATGCAGATCAGAAATGGAACCCACAAACCGAATGATGACTCGTTCACAAGATAATTTGAACGTGAGGAATGAAATAGACCGGAAATGCTATTCTGAACCCGAATTAGGTGTACATACTGAGGATAGACCGATACCTCAATCTATTGGAAATTTCAATCCACAACCAAGCACATCGCGAGGTCACGAGTTTACAACAGAATCTCCGCGAGTGCAAATTTTGAATACGAATAACCATACCGCCAACATGGTAGATCCATTTGCATTGATTTTGCAAAAATTAGAAGAACAGGCTAGACAAACACAAGAACTGAATCAGTAAATCAAACTTTCTCAAGAAAAACAAACACACGAGATTAATAGAAAATTAGATGAACAGACTAAACAGATACAACTTGTTTGGGAAGAACAGACAAAAAAGTTAGACGAACACTGTAGACAGATAAATGAACAATTCAAAAGCCAGGAAGAAACCATTAACGAACTCCGAGCAGAAACTCGTAAAAACTATGAATTTTTAAAACGTCGTTTGGATGGACAGTGCGAACAGAATGAACATTTAAAAAAAGAACTACACAATACCACCATTAACCTAAAAGCCGAAATTGAAGAGCGAGATACACGTCGCGACAGAATAACTAATCACTTAATAGCGGAATTTAAAAACCTACGAACAGACGTAGAAGAATTTAAAACATCTTTAGAAGAAGTTCCCCAAAAGGTAGAAGAATTACAAACTGATGTAAATAAAATTAAAGATTTCCAGAACACAGTTCAACCTACGATCGAGGAACTAAATAGTAAATTCCAGAACCTCCAAGTAAATGCTAATGAGACAATAAATAATTTCCTACACGAATCGTCAAAACGAATTAACAGTAATGTACAGGACTGGCTCGATAATCAGGCTACCGTCTTAAATAAAAAATTGATAATGAACTGCAATGAAATTTAAACAAAATGTCAAATAATAAAGAAAATAATAGCAATAGCTGTAATTATAATCAAACTAGTCCTTCAAATGAAGCAAATACTTCGGAGCATGTACGTCCAGAACATTCCAGCTACGGCCAAAATTTTAGTAAAGGTATTCCCGTCTGGACACGGAAAACACAACGTTGCCAACCTAACATACGCACGGAACCGGATCCTCATAATTATGGAGTTCCGGAGCCCGAAGCAGAAAATAATATTTCTCAACCACCTACTGGAAACAGATCTATGAAGTTTCATTGCGCGAATTATAGCAGATGTGATTTGCCTAGAAGTCCGGTTGCATGTAATTATAGAGAGCCGTGTAACCATGGATGCACAAATTTTACATGCTCCAGCAGAGATCCGAAAATATTAAAGAATCGACATTTTCAGACTTTCTCGTCAGAAAAGGTCGATACCGCATCCTATTATTTTTATTCGAAGCTTCCGAAATGTATTCCCGTACAACTGGGATGAATATAATAAACTGCAATTTATTGTGTCACACATCGTAGGCGAGGCCGCGCTTTGGGCGAACGAAATTATAGAAATTTGTGAATCTACCGAGGAATTTGAACAATTATTTACCAAAAGATATTTTTCAAGAAACAAACAAGAACGTTTGCGAAATGAAATTTACTACCCTGAATTTTATAACCCGAAGAAAGGAACATTTCGGAAATATTTTGAAAAATACGTTAATAAAATCCGCTATTGGGATAACCCAATACCTACACGTGAAGTTTTAAAGATTTTAAAAGGAAGACTTCCAATCGAACTTCGAGAAAAATTAATGTATGTACTCGACCATGACGTTGAAACTTTTCTAGCACAAGTAGATGTACTGGACCAAATTGAAGACGACAAAAAGAATCTGTGTCGAAATTTGGGCTTCAGTGTCTACAATAATAATAATAATAATAATAATAACGTTAACAACAATAATAACGGAAATGAAAATAGTATGAATTATCACAATGGAAATAGAAATGGAAACAATGATCAAAATTTTAGTAACCGTAATTGGCGCCAGAATGGCCAACCAAACGGGAAACATAAGAATCACAATAATAACGGAAACCGTAATTCTTCTAACTCGAATAATAATAACCACAACAATAATTTCAACAACTTTCAAAAGCCACGAAATCAAATCTTTCAATCACAAAATAATGGACAGCAGTTTAATAACCACACCGAATCACGAAAACGGACATACGATGGAAACTTTCGAAACATAAATCCACCGAATCAGTACAATTGGGCAAACTGGCAATGGTATAATAATCCTCCACCAAACTGGACACCACAGACAAACAATTTACCTACAGGACCACCATTAAATGTACATTCGAGTGGAGATCATCAACAAAAAACTTCACAACCGAGAAATCAACCGACGATGTCTTCTCACCACACTACAAGGCAGAGCAAAAATACTAATCAGCAAGTAAGATTAATAGAAGTTATAGAAGATTAATCCAATCCGATTACAACTAATCCGTCAAACTAGTGCCGACATGTTTTTTGCCTTCCTCGACCTGTCGGTACGAATAAGGAAGGACCGGATACCATTCAGATAAACGTACTGAGATACAATGATGACCAGAATGTACTTGAAGATTTAAATGAGGAACCATCAAACATATGTAAGAAAAAGGTACCTCTTGTTCAAGCTGTGATTAGTGCCAAGATTTATGATGTATCTGTGGATATAGTGATTGATACAGGATCTTCAATCTCTGCAATAAGTGAGAATTTTTATAAATTAATGTCAAAGAATGTATCTGTTCCCACACTTCCTGCACAATCTTGTACGGTGACTGGAGCATTAGGTTTAAATTTTCAAAGAGTAAAGACTCAGTGCTGGGTGGCAGTAAATGTAGAGGATGATGTACTTAATGACACATACCTCGCAATTCCTACTTATCAAATATCAGCCCCTGAGGAACGGATTTTCATGCTCAAACATTAAAGAAAGGTCTTTAAGATTTAAATAAAATCCTCAACCAATATTTACAGTGAAAAATTCAACAAAGATGTAAATTTTATTAACTGCGAAGAAGTACCAGGTCTACTAACTTAATTTTCATACTGAGGTGACAAATAGAATTTTGAACCTATACATTCAATACAACTGTGGAAATCAAAAGGTAATCTACAGCTTAAAAGTCGCAAGTTAAAACCCTAATATAAAAGGAAGTCAACACAACGTTGGAATGAAGCCTTATCCGTAAATAGAACATTTGCACTGAAATGAGGAGTGACACACTGTTGGATGAACCATTCGCAGAAGTGTACTCGTGGAGGCCAATCAGCTGCTGATAGTGCCTGCACATCCTGTACATGGTACGGAAACAACTGGTTCTCCCGTAGCACTCTCCATACAGTGACGTGGTCAACGTTACCTTGTACAGCAGTAACTTCTCTGACGCTGACATTAGGGTTATTGTCAACTGCACGAAGAATTGCCTCTTCCGTTGCAGGTGTCCTCGTCGCAATAGGTCTTCCCCAGTCGCGAGTCATAGGCTGGAATGTTCAGTGCTCCTTAAGACGTCGATCAATTGCTTCGAACGGCTTCCTGCCGGGACACCTTAGTTCTGGAAATCTGTCTCGATACAAACGTACCGCGCCACGGCTAATACCCGTGCTAATCCATACATCAAATGGACACATGCCAACTCTGCATATGTAAACATTGCACTGACTGCAAAACCACGTTCGTGATGAACACTAACCAGTTTATGGTACGCACTGATCAACAATTGGATATTTTGACAATTGTCTGCACGAATTATTTCAATTTACCTTTAAAGAGAAATACTAAAAATGAGCTCTAGTATGGAAATTAAGCGTTTCCGGACCCATAACATTTTTTTTTTCTTTTTTTGTGTTTGAAGAATATTTCCTGAAAGTTTGGCCGTACCTTTTTGTAACACCCTGTATAAACACGTATCAACGTTTGCAAGACTCTCCAATAGCGGAATAGGGACCGACCCTGCCTTTTACCTCAGTCACAGGTGATATAAAATAATAAATCAATGTCCAGAGATATATTATGTGTCGATGTAGATCAAAGATATTGAATTGAAGGAGAGGCATTGATTCAAAATTTGTGGCGCAGCAGGAGGGTTCGAATCTGGCTACGGCACAAATTTTGATGTTGTTGCCTCTCCTTTAGTTATATGTTACACTTTCTGCGGAGCTATGAACATAGTTTATTGTATCATTTTCCAAAGAGTTTTTTCTATCGTGCATTGGATACGTTGAAACCAGCTGCGTCAAAATAAATTTAAACTACATTCCTATCACTGTTAGTTTGGGAGCTACAACCCTTCAAAGTTTCAGGCCGCGCCACATTTAGAAGGTGCATTGCATTATGCGCAGCGCTTGTGGTATCTGCCCCTGAAACTCTGAAGGGTTGTACCTCCCAAACTAACAGTGGTAGGAATGTAGTTTAAATTGATTTGGACGCAGCTGGTTTCAACGAATCCAATGACGATAGATAAAACTAATGTTCCATTAAAAAAAAAAAAATTATATCTTTGTGCTGTAACTCTTTGGAAAATGATACAATAAACTATGTTCATAGCTCCGCAGAAAGTGTAACATTTCTTGTGTTGCCCTACCGCATTAAAATTTCCCGTCACCTATTATTTTATAAGTTACAGAGGCAAGCAAACTTAGTGAAACACCCTATATATATATAGACAAAATATTTCTTGCCGGCCGCGGTGGCCGAGGGGACTGAGGCGCTCCAGTCACGGTCTGCACGGCGACTACGGTCGGGGGTTCGAATCCCCCCTGGGGCATGGATATTTGTGCCGTCCTTAGTCTTAGTTAGTTCATAAGTAGTTTGTAAGTTTAGGGACTGATAACCCCGTAGTTAAGTCCCACAGACTATACAAACATTTGAAACATTTGAAATATTTCTTTGATTATTTATTTATTATTTGATACTTTCACAACTGTCGACAGTTATAGATTCAGCATACTCAATAATCCTTCACGTCGTTTCCAACAATTTGTTGTGTGCAACTAGGTCGAGTTTTTTGCATTTCGCCTGCAAAAGGAGGTCCGATACAGGGAGGGGGGAGGAGGGTGGTCAGTTCTCCACAAAAGACAACTCAAGTTGCATTGTGAGCGACTGTGGATATAACCCTGAGACATGGGGGAAGAGTTCGACCCCTCGTTTTTTACATCATCATCCATAACAAACAAATACCGTTAAAATTTGCTTATCGTCTGCTTGTGGACGCCTGTGATTAACAAGCAGATGCATATTTAGTTGAAATGACCGAAAACATTCTCAAAAGGCGGGATTAAGAGCAAACCAATTGCCAACCGTCTCTTAGTGCTGCTTTTTCCTAGCTCTGGCGCAATAGCTGGGTTTACTGGTGAAAGGAGCGAAGAATCGGCAACATTGTGTTGCGATGAGGTGATGCCTCCTCTGTGGCTCGAATGTCAACAGAGTATTTGGTCGCACGACGATGAATCGACGGCTTAGTCATCGAGAATCTAACTTGGGACTTCTGAGTCACTAGCCGGAGATGGTAATTACGAATCCAAGAAGTGATCAGTTGGTTATATTTTATTAGATACAGTCACTGCATAATGTTTGCAATGTCCGTCGAGGATAAGCGGCTTATCCGTACAGTGCGGAACCTGTATTAAGGGCGCCGCTTTGTCAGGAGATTACATAGACATTTAGCTCAGTATTCGGCTCTTCAGAAAAAAATGAACCGTTGGGAATTGTACATTCTGATACTGGTTAGGACTAGGTTTATACACTATGTGAGCAAAAATATCATATCCCCCAAATCATAAGGTTTTTTTTTTTTTTTTTTTTTTTTATATTAGGTGCATTGTGCTGCCACCTACGGCCAGGTTCTCTATATCAGCGACCTCGGTAGTCATCAGACATCGTGAGAGAGCAGAATGGGGCACTCTGTGGAACTCACGGACTTCGAACGTGGTCTGATGATTGGGTTTCACTTGTGTCAGAAGTCGTACGAGCGATTTACACACTCCTAAACATCCCTGGGACCACTGTTTCTGCAGTGGTGGTGGAGGGACACGAACAGCGCGAAAGCGTACAGGATGACATTGTCTGTGACAGAGACCGTCAACAGTTGAAGAGGGTCGTACAGTGTAATAGGCAGGCATCTATCCCGACCATCGCACAGGAATTCCAAACTGGTGTCCGGACACTTGCCACGCCGGACATTTGCCACACTTTTACCTGCTCCGAAGGGTCGGGTGCCCCTGTTCCCTCCTCCTCCTCCTCCCCCCCTCCCCGTACCACTCGGACCGAGAACTCCGTGGACGGTGTCCCGATATATGCACACTAGTCGCTTCCGCATTTCGTATTACGACCGTCAGTATGGAAGTTATCACAACGGCCAAGGGCAGGCCTTTTGCCCACTACAATGGTTACGCGATAATAAGGTGTGGATGTGCTTACTCCGAAAACAGGATCGTTGCAAGGGAAAGCTGCTTTCGAAGAACGGAGACGTCTTGAACGTAGAGAACACCTGTGAGGATCACCTAACGATGCGACCTTTATTAATTGTAAAAATAAAGAGAGTGTATCAGGCTTCAGTATCCTTAAATAACTTAATGCTGAAGCTAGCTGGTCACAGTTCGGTTCACTAGCGTTTAATCAATAAGCGGCGAAATATGACTCAACGAAGCAATTACATTAAACATCACTCAAATGATCCTCCTGCAACCAGAACTTATAGTTAAATCTATCGCTTTTCAATTTGCAATTTCCTATTTAGGTAAAAGCTCCTACAGTTGACACATTAAGAGAACTTTTTTCTACCTTCTAATATTATGGCCATACCGTCAAAATTTGTGAGTTCTAAAATTATTCCTGTAACTTCAGAGGCGCAATTAGCTCCAAAAATATCATTTTTGTTAAACTGATAAGGTATACTTTAGGTTTTAAAAAGAATCTGAACTTTAGAATTGCATCTAATATACACACCCTAAAACAGATCTGCTCTTAAGATTGATAAGTTCGGCAGCTATAGTGTTGAAATAATTCCCATATCTCCAAAATTAGACAAGGATAGAAATAACTTTACAGTAGACGTAGATCTCATGAAGTAAATTTAGATGTAGTCCTTAAAAATTAAAGTTTCTCACCATGTTGTTGATTATCTTTAATCAGGCCAGTAAAAGCTATGGAGACAAGGCAAGGAGCTTATTATTCAAAAATAGTTGTTATAAAAGAATATCATAAACAAATGTATTAGACGTATTTTTCTTATGCATTACAAACTTTTGAAAACATAGTTTATCATTTCGTCTGCAACATCACTTATTTTATACGGTGATTTGCTTTGCATCACCAAGGGTATTTACTTTGATGTTATGTTTGCAGCACTTCTCATTTCGAATTGTGGAATATTTACTTCGTCTTATTTGAGGAAAGAATTCCTGAAAACTGCATTTAATAACTCTGCTTTAGTGGCACTGTGTTCAGTAACATTACCGCCCCTATCGCGCAATAAAGGTATTCACTTAGTTTTTCCGCTGCTGTAGATAATATAGGACCAGAATCTCTTTGGATTTTCCACCACATTTCTACATAGAGTGTCGTTGTGAAAAATATTAAACGAATGTCGCATTGAAGGCCGCGCTAAATTTCGAGCTTCAGTAAAACATCGTCAGTCTTGGGAATTTTGAATTCGTCTAAATTTTCTGCAAAAGCTTTCTGTTCTGTTTTATGTACCTTGAGGGACCAGTTCAGTCTCATTAATTTATTTGGTAGGAATCCCTCCAATGCTGTTGATATTATTTCTTTGAATATAAGCCACATATGGTCTTCACTTAAATATTTAATTTAGAAAAAAGTGAGACTGTCACTTACATATTTAATTTAGAAAAAAGTGAGACTGTCTTCTAGATTTTATAATGGTAAGACATAGATTTCGGAACCAGGTTTTAAACTGTAAGACATATCCAGAGGCAGATATAGACTCTGACCATAACTTGTTGGTTATGAACTGTAGGCTGAAACTGAAGAAACTACAAAAAAGGTAGGAAAATAAGGAGATGGGACCTGGATAAATTGAAGGAACCTGAAGTTCTTAAGAATTTCAGAGGGAGCTTTAGGCAACAATTGACAGAAACGGGGGAAAATAAAACAGTAGAGGAGGAATGGGTAGCATTGAGAGATGAAATAGTGAAGGCAGCAGATGACAAAATAGGTAGGAAGGCAAGACCTACAAAAGATCCTTGGATATCAAAGGAGATACTACATTTAATTGATGAAAGGAGAAAATATAAAAATGCAGTAAATGAAACAGGCAAAATGGAGTACAGACGACTAAGAAATGAGATTGACAGGAAGTGCAAAATGGCTAAGCAGGAGTAGCTAGAAGGCATATGCAAGGATGTAGACGAATGTATAAATAGGTGAAAAATAGATACAGCCTACAGGAAAATAAAAGAAACATTTTGAGATAAGAAAAACAGCTCTATGAATATCAAGGACTCTGATGGAAAACCAGTTCTCAGCAAAGAAGGGAAAGCTGAAAGGTGGAAAGAGTATATAGAGAAGCTCTATGAAGGAAATGAACTTAGCGGCAATATTGTTGAAAGGGGAGAAGAAGTAGATGAGGATGAAATAGGAGATACTATACTGAGAGATGAATTTGACAAAGCACTGAAAGACCCAAGTCGAAACAAGGCCCCTGGAGTAGATGATATTCCCTCAGAACTAAATACGAAAAAGTCCGCTGGTCCGGATGGAATACCAGTTCGGTTTTACAAAGACTATTCTGCGGCGTTGGCCCCCTACTTAGCTCGCATTTATAGCGAATCTTTAATTCAGCGCAAAGTTCCTAGTGATTGGAAAAAAGCGCAGGTGACTCCCGTGTATAAGAAAGGAAAGAGAACTGACCCATACAATTACAGGCCAATATCGTTGACATCAGTTTCATGTAGAATTTTGGAGCATATTCTCAGTTCGAATATAGTAAATTTCCTTGAAACGGAAAATCTTCTTTCCATGAATCAGCACGGGTTTAGGAAACATCGTTCATGTGAAACTCAGCTTGCCCTTTTCTCACATGACATCTTGCGAGCCATGGACGAAGGGCAGCAGGCGGATTGTGTTTTTCTCGACTTCAAAAAGGCGTTCGACGCGGTGCCACACTGCAGACTGCTAACGAAGATACGAGCTTATGGAATAGGTTCACAGATTGGCTGGAAGACTTCCTAAGTAATAGAACGCAGTACGTTGTTCTCGACGGCGAGTGTTCATCAGAGACGATTGTGTCGTCAGGCATGCCCCATGGGAGTGTGATAGGACCGCTATTATTTTCTATCTATATAAATGATCTGATGGACAGAGTAAGTTGTAATTTGCGGCTGTTTGCTGATGATGCTGTGGTGTATGGGAGGGTGTCGTCTGTAACTGACTGTAATAGCATACAGGTTGACTTAGACAAAATTTCTAGTTGGTGCGAAGAATGGCAGCTAGCTCTCAATGTAGAAAAATGTAAGGTGATGCGCATGAGTAGAAAAAACAATCCTATAATGTTCGAATACAGCATTAGTAGTGAGCTCCTTGATGCTGTCGCGTCGTTCAATTATCTAGGCGTAACATTGCAGAGCGATATGAAATGGAACGAGCATGTAAGGACAGTTGTGAATAAGGCGGACGGCCGACTTCGGTTTATTGGGAGAATTTTGGGAAGATGTACTTCACCTGTAAAGGAGACCGCGTATAAAACGCTTGTAAGACCACGTCTTGAGTATTGCTCAAGTATTTGGGATCCGCAGCAGATCGGTTTGAAGGAAGACATAGAGGCGGTTCAGAGGCGAGCAGCTAGATTTGTTACCGGTAGGTTCGACCAATGCGCGAGTGTCACAGAAATGCTCCGGCAACTCAATTGGGGATCGCTGGAAGAAAGACGACGTTCGGTTTTATGAATGTAACTATTGATTTCAGAATAGAGAATTTATGAACCTTAAAAAAGTTATTCCAGTATTTAGTTCCCTAATATTGTCCCAGCATATTCTAAAAGTGAAGGAATATATCTAACAGTAGTGGTCAGGAGAAACTTACGGTGAAATTTTCTAAAGAATAATTCTATAAAAGAAAAGGATGATGTAACTACAGCCCTTCCAATGTTCTTATATGACTACCACAGTTCTTATCTCCATATTCCTGCAACATACACCGACTCTTCCAGCAAAGAAAAAGGAAATGGGCAGTTTTCACTTTCATCACACCTGGCAGAAAAGTGGGCAGGATATACCCAAATATATACAGATGGCTCAAAAATGGAGATGTAAAACCACACAGGATGTGCTTTCTTCTGTCCAAACAATTCAGAAGAAAGAAAGTTTTAACTACCAGGTAATGCTTCAATATTTATAGCTGAAACAATCGCCATCGGCAACAGAGACCATCAAATATGTAAGATGCTTGAAAGTATCCAAGGCGGTGATAATCACTGACACTCAAAGCGTTCTGAAATCAATCAGTTGCAGGAATTGGGACAAAAGAACTAATAAAAACACGCTTGACTTAGTGGAGCATTATCATAAAGCAAAGAATACAGGTCAAATCATCGAATTTGTATGGATAAAGTCTCATTCTGATGTCCTATACAATGATACAGCAGATAAACTAGCAAAATGAGCAATTAGTATTGGAATACCTTTGGAAATTAAAATCCCATATACAGACTACTTCCAAAAAATCAGACAACAGGGGATTCTTTTGTGTCAGGAAGAATGGAACGAAAGCCAAAAAACAAGAGGAAGAAACTATGCAAGTATACAAACATTAATTCCTAGACAACCATGGTTTGCAAAAGCAAAATACGCAAGGAAAATAATAGTTTCCATTGTAAGAATGCGTCTCAATCATGGCTCTTTCCCTGCCCATTTACACAGAATTGGCTTATTGGAGACACCCTATTGTCAATGTGATGGAGTAACGGTTGGTGACGTAAATCACATCTTGTTTCAGTGCAGACTGTACGAGGAAGGAAGAGACAAATTTTTGAAGGATCTCTTGAGACTTCGTCACTGCCAGCCGCTTTGCACTTCTTCAGTTTTAAGGGGCACACAACCAGGAGAGTATATGATGTCATAGCCAGATTTATTTCACAAGAAGACATCAAAATTTAACAAGAAAATGGACATTTAATTTATGAACTGCAGTTAATATATATTACAAACGAGTGTCTAGTTCATAAGTCAATACAGACAAATGTATAAACGTATGCTCTAAAATGTATGTTTATCATTATTGTAATTTTTGATGACTAAAAAGTATTTTCCTAAGCTAGAAGCCAATAATAAATAAATAATAAAAAAAATTATCTTTGTGATGGGCGTCAAATTATCTGAACTACCGGGACTCAATGATTCGAATTTTTATTCTTTGATTTATTAAATATCAACCCCTGAGAAACGGATTTTCATGCTCAAACATGTCTTTAAGATTTAAATAAAATCCTGAACCAATATTTACAGTGAAAAATTCAACAAAGATATAAATTTTATTAACTGCGAAGAAGTACCAGGTCTACCAAATTAATTTTCATACTGAGGTGACAAATAGAATTTTGAACCTATACATCCAATACAACTGTGAAAATCAAGACGTAATCTACAGCTTAAAAGTCGCAAGTTAAAACCCTAATATAAAACGAAGTCAACACAACTGTCGCCCCAGTCACCAAACCAAACCATGTCGCCGTCCAGTCACAAAATGTCGCCCTAGAACGTGGGGCTCGACTAAATACGAAAAAAAAAAAAAAAAAAAAAAAAATGAAGACTGAAGATACAGACATTAAGAAATTATACCGAAAGATCGACGAAGAATCTACTTCAGAAGACGACTAAGAATCCAAGATCAAGGTCAAGGAAGAGACGGAAAACCCAATCAAGATTGTTGAAAATAAAAACTGGATGAAATGGTAAAATTTTTGGACAATATTAACAATTGTTGCTGTGGCGCGTGCACTTGTTGCAGAATCGTAAAAAGGTGATTATCTTTTAAAAACTTTTAATTACTGTGAAATATTGTGAAATAATTCATCATCAGTGTGTTTTATTTTATAGTATATATATGTACTAATCTGATAATTTTTCTATTTCATGGCCAACTTACTACAATAATATTTATATTTCCGAGCATTACACGGAATAATTCTGTCCAAAGTAAGAAATTGTGACCAAAAAAGGGATATTTATGTTCTACCGACTACGGAAGTATAAGGTAAGGACATCACTTTTACTCCATATTTTGCCTTGCGGAACGAAGTACTTTTAATTACATCTGTGTTGTGCACAATAGATTGATCGACAGACATAATTAAGTTTAATTTAAAGAATAAAGATTAATTGAAAAATAATACAGATCCCCACAAGGCAAAATATATTTTATATAGCAGCTTGTAACAGTCTATGGTAGTATGTACAGTAGTTTTATTTGTGATTATTTGATAGTGTTTAGGTTAAAATTGTGTCTGATAGGATTTACTTGAATTTATGTATGTAGGAATTCTAAACTTTTCAATTGTGTGATAAAAATAGTGTTAGGTACTGAACAGAATTTAACTTTGATAGTATGGTTAGACGTACATGCAGATCAGAAATGGAACCCACAAACCGAATGATGACTCGTTCACAAGATAATTTGAACGTGAGGAATGAAATAGACCGGAAATGTTATTCTGAACCCGAATTAGGTGTACATACTGAGGATAGACCGATACCTCAATCTATTGGAAATTTCAATCCACAACCAAGCACATCGCGAGGTCACGAGTTTACAACAGAATCTCCGCGAGTGCAAATTTTGAATACGAATAACCATACCGCCAACATGGTAGATCCATTTGCATTGATTTTGCAAAAATTAGAAGAACAGGCTAGACAAACACAAGAACTGAATCAGTAAATCAAACTTTCTCAAGAAAAACAAACACACGAGATAAATAGAAAATTAGATGAACAGACTAAACAGATACAACTTGTTTGGGAAGAACAGACAAAAAAGTTAGACGAACACTGTAGACAGATAAATGAACAATTCAAACGCCAGGAAGAAACCATTAACGAACTCCGAGCAGAAACTCGTAAAAACTATGAATTTTTAAAACGTCGTTTGGATGGACAGTGCGAACAGAATGAACATTTAAAAAAAGAACTACACAATATCACCATTAACCTAAAAGCCGAAATTGAAGAGCGAGATACACGTCGCGACAGAATAACTAATCACTTAATAGCGGAATTTAAAAACCTACGAACAGACGTAGAAGAATTTAAAACATCTTTAGAAGAAGTTCCCCAAAAGGTAGAAGAATTACAAACTGATGTAAATAAAATTAAAGATTTCCAGAACACAGTTCAACCTACGATCGAGGAACTAAATAGTAAATTCCAGAACCTCCAAGTAAATGCTAATGAGACAATAAATAATTTCCTACACGAATCGTCAAAACGAATTAACAGTAATGTACAGGACTGGCTCGATAATCAGGCTACCGTCTTAAATAAAAAATTGATAATGAACTGCAATGAAATTTAAACAAAATGTCAAATAATAAAGAAAATAATAGCAATAGCTGTAATTATAATCAAACTAGTCCTTCAAATGAAGCAAATACTTCGGAGCATGTACGTCCAGAACATTCCAGCTACGGCCAAAATTTTAGTAAAGGTATTCCCGTCTGGACACGGAAAACACAACGTTGCCAACCTAACATACGCACGGAACCGGATCCTCATAATTATGGAGTTCCGGAGCCCGAAGCAGAAAATAATATTTCTCAACCACCTACTGGAAACAGATCTATGAAGTTTCATTGCGCGAATTATAGCAGATGTGATTTGCCTAGAAGTCCGGTTGCATGTAATTATAGAGAGCCGTGTAACCATGGATGCACAAATTTTACATGCTCCAGCAGAGATCCGAAAATATTAAAGAATCGACATTTTCAGACTTTCCCGTCAGAAAAGGTCGATACCGCATCCTATTACTTTTATTCGAAGCTTCCGAAATGTATTCCCGTACAACTGGGATGAATATAATAAACTGCAATTTATTGTGTCACACATCGTAGGCGAGGCCGCGCTTTGGGCGAACGAAATTATAGAAATTTGTGAATCTACCGAGGAATTTGAACAATTATTTACCAAAAGATATTTTTCAAGAAACAAACAAGAACGTTTGCGAAATGAAATTTACTACCCTGAATTTTATAACCCGAAGAAAGGAACATTTCGGAAATATTTTGAAAAATACGTTAATAAAATCCGCTATTGGGATAACCCAATACCTACACGTGAAGTTTTAAAGATTTTAAAAGGAAGACTTCCAATCGAACTTCGAGAAAAATTAATGTATGTACTCGACCATGACGTTGAAACTTTTCTAGCACAAGTAGATGTACTGGACCAAATTGAAGACGACAAAAAGAATCTGTGTCGAAATTTGGGCTTCAGTGTCTACAATAATAATAATAATAATAATAATAACGTTAACAACAATAATAACGGAAATGAAAATAGTATGAATTATCACAATGGAAATAGAAATGGAAACAATGATCAAAATTTTAGTAACCGTAATTGGCGCCAGAATGGCCAACCAAACGGGAAACATAAGAATCACAATAATAACGGAAACCGTAATTCTTCTAACTCGAATAATAATAACCACAACAATAATTTCAACAACTTTCAAAAGCCACGAAATCAAATCTTTCAATCACAAAATAATGGACAGCAGTTTAATAACCACACCGAATCACGAAAACGGACATACGATGGAAACTTTCGAAACATAAATCCACCGAATCAGTACAATTGGGCAAACTGGCAATGGTATAATAATCCTCCACCAAACTGGACACCACAGACAAACAATTTACCTACAGGACCACCATTAAATGTACATTCGAGTGGAGATCATCAACAAAAAACTTCACAACCGAGAAATCAACCGACGATGTCTTCTCACCACACTACAAGGCAGAGCAAAAATACTAATCAGCAAGTAAGATTAATAGAAGTTATAGAAGATTAATCCAATCCGATTACAACTAATCCGTCAAACTAGTGCCGACATGTTTTTTGCCTTCCTCGACCTGTCGGTACGAATAAGGAAGGACCGGATACCATTCAGATAAACGTACTGAGATACAATGATGACCAGAATGTACTTGAAGATTTAAATGAGGAACCATCAAACATATGTAAGAAAAAGGTACCTCTTGTTCAAGCTGTGATTAGTGCCAAGATTTATGATGTATCTGTGGATATAGTGATTGATACAGGATCTTCAATCTCTGCAATAAGTGAGAATTTTTATAAATTAATGTCAAAGAATGTATCTGTTCCCACACTTCCTGCACAATCTTGTACGGTGACTGGAGCATTAGGTTTAAATTTTCAAAGAGTAAAGACTCAGTGCTGGGTGGCAGTAAATGTAGAGGATGATGTACTTAATGACACATACCTCGCAATTCCTACTTATCAAATATCAGCCCCTGAGGAACGGATTTTCATGCTCAAACATTAAAGAAAGGTCTTTAAGATTTAAATAAAATCCTCAACCAATATTTACAGTGAAAAATTCAACAAAGATGTAAATTTTATTAACTGCGAAGAAGTACCAGGTCTACTAACTTAATTTTCATACTGAGGTGACAAATAGAATTTTGAACCTATACATTCAATACAACTGTGGAAATCAAAAGGTAATCTACAGCTTAAAAGTCGCAAGTTAAAACCCTAATATAAAAGGAAGTCAACACAACGTTGGAATGAAGCCTTATCCGTAAATAGAACATTTGCACTGAAATGAGGAGTGACACACTGTTGGATGAACCATTCGCAGAAGTGTACTCGTGGAGGCCAATCAGCTGCTGATAGTGCCTGCACATCCTGTACATGGTACGGAAACAACTGGTTCTCCCGTAGCACTCTCCATACAGTGACGTGGTCAACGTTACCTTGTACAGCAGTAACTTCTCTGACGCTGACATTAGGGTTATTGTCAACTGCACGAAGAATTGCCTCTTCCGTTGCAGGTGTCCTCGTCGTAATAGGTCTTCCCCAGTCGCGAGTCATAGGCTGGAATGTTCAGTGCTCCTTAAGACGTCGATCAATTGCTTCGAACGGCTTCCTGCCGGGACACCTTAGTTCTGGAAATCTGTCTCGATACAAACGTACCGCGCCACGGCTAATACCCGTGCTAATCCATACATCAAATGGACACATGCCAACTCTGCATATGTAAACATTGCACTGACTGCAAAACCACGTTCGTGATGAACACTAACCAGTTTATGGTACGCACTGATCAACAATTGGATATTTTGACAATTGTCTGCACGAATTATTTCAATTTACCTTTAAAGAGAAATACTAAAAATGAGCTCTAGTATGGAAATTAAGCGTTTCCGGACCCATAACATTTTTTTCTTTTTTTTGTGTTTGAAGAATATTTCCTGAAAGTTTGGCCGTACCTTTTTGTAACACCCTGTATAAACACGTATCAACGTTTGCAAGACTCTCCAATAGCGGAATAGGGACCGACCCTGCCTTTTACCTCAGTCACAGGTGATATAAAATAATAAATCAATGTCCAGAGATATATTATGTGTCGATGTAGATCAAAGATATTGAATTGAAGGAGAGGCATTGATTCAAAATTTGTGGCGCAGCAGGAGGGTTCGAATCTGGCTACGGCACAAATTTTGATGTTGTTGCCTCTCCTTTAGTTATATGTTACACTTTCTGTGGAGCTATGAACATAGTTTATTGTATCATTTTCCAAAGAGTTTTTTCTATCGTGCATTGGATACGTTGAAACCAGCTGCGTCAAAATAAATTTAAACTACATTCCTATCACTGTTAGTTTGGGAGCTACAACCCTTCAAAGTTTCAGGCCGCGCCACATTTAGAAGGTGCATTGCATTATGCGCAGCGCTTGTGGTATCTGCCCCTGAAACTCTGAAGGGTTGTACCTCCCAAACTAACAGTGGTAGGAATGTAGTTTAAATTGATTTGGACGCAGCTGGTTTCAACGAATCCAATGACGATAGATAAAACTAATGTTCCATTAAAAAAAAAAATTATATCTTTGTGCTGTAACTCTTTGGAAAATGATACAATAAACTATGTTCATAGCTCCGCAGAAAGTGTAACATTTCTTGTGTTGCCCTACCGCATTAAAATTTCCCGTCACCTATTATTTTATAAGTTACAGAGGCAAGCAAACTTAGTGAAACACCCTATATATATATAGACAAAATATTTCTTGCCGGCCGCGGTGGCCGAGGGGACTGAGGCGCTCCAGTCACGGTCTGCACGGCGACTACGGTCGGGGGTTCGAATCCCCCCTGGGGCATGGATATTTGTGCCGTCCTTAGTTAGTTCATAAGTAGTTTGTAAGTTTAGGGACTTATAACCCCGTAGTTAAGTCCCACAGACTATACAAACATTTGAAACATTTGAAATATTTCTTTGGTTATTTATTTATTATTTGATACTTTCACAACTGTCGACAGTTATAGACTCAGCATACTCAATAATCCTTCACGTCGTTTCCAACAATTTGTTGTGTGCAACTAGGTCGAGTTTTTTGCATTTCGCCTGCAAAAGGAGGTCCGATACAGGGAGGGGGGAGGAGGGTGGTCAGTTCTCCACAAAAGACAACTCAAGTTGCATTGTGAGCGACTGTGGATATAACCCTGAGACATGGGGGAAGAGTTCGACCCCTCGTTTTTTACATCATCATCCATAACAAACAAATACCGTTAAAATTTGCTTATCGTCTGCTTGTGGACGCCTGTGATTAACAAGCAGATGCATATTTAGTTGAAATGACCGAAAACATTCTCAAAAGGCGGGATTAAGAGCAAACCAATTGCCAACCGTCTCTTAGTGCTGCTTTTTCCTAGCTCTGGCGCAATAGCTGGGTTTACTGGTGAAAGGAGCGAAGAATCGGCAACATTGTGTTGCGATGAGGTGATGCCTTCTCTGTGGCTCGAATGTCAACAGAGTATTTGGTTGCACGAGGATGAATCGACGGCTTAGTCATCGAGAATCTAACTTGGGACTTCTGAGTCACTAGCCGGAGATGGTAATTACGAATCCAAGAAGTGATCAGTTGGTTATATTTTATTAGATACAGTCACTGCATAATGTTCGCAATGTCCGTCGAGGATAAGCGGCTTATCCGTACAGTGCGGAACCTGTATTAAGGGCGCCGCTTTGTCAGGAGATTACATAGGCATTTAGCTCAGTATTCGGCTCTTCAGAAAAAAATGAACCGTTGGGAATTGTACATTCTGATACTGGTTAGGACTAGGTTTATACACTATGTGAGCAAAAATATCATATCCCCCAAATCATAAGTTTTTTTTTTTTTATATTAGGTGCATTGTGCTGCCACCTACGGCCAGGTTCTCTATATCAGCGACCTCGGTAGTCATCAGACATCGTGAGAGAGCAGAATGGGGCACTCTGTGGAACTCACGGACTTCGAACATGGTCTGATGATTGGGTTTCACTTGTGTCAGAAGTCGTACGAGCGATTTACACACTCCTAAACATCCCTGGGACCACTGTTTCTGCAGTGGTGGTGGAGGGACACGAACAGCGCGAAAGCGTACAGGATGACATTGTCTGTGACAGAGACCGTCAACAGTTGAAGAGGGTCGTACAGTGTAATAGGCAGGCATCTATCCCGACCATCGCACAGGAATTCCAAACTGGTGTCCGGACACTTGCCACGCCGGACATTTGCCACACTTTTACCTGCTCCGAAGGGTCGGGTGCCCCTGTTCCCTCCTCCTCCTCCTTCCCCCCTCCCCGTACCACTCGGACCGAGAACTCCGTGGACGGTGTCCCGATATATGCACACTAGTCGCTTCCGCATTTCGTATTACGACCGTCAGTATGGAAGTTATCACAACGGCCAAGGGCAGGCCTTTTGCCCACTACAATGGTTACGCGATAATAAGGTGTGGATGTGCTTACTCCGAAAACAGGATCGTTGCAAGGGAAAGCTGCTTTCGAAGAACGGAGACGTCTTGAACGTAGAGAACACCTGTGAGGATCACCTAACGATGCGACCTTTATTAATTGTAAAAATAAAGAGAGTGTATCAGGCTTCAGTATCCTTAAATAACTTAATGCTGAAGCTAGCTGGTCACAGTTCGGTTCACTAGCGTTTAATCAATAAGCGGCGAAATATGACTCAACGAAGCAATTACATTAAACATCACTCAAATGATCCTCCTGCAACCAGAACTTATAGTTAAATCTATCGCTTTTCAATTTGCAATTTCCTATTTAGGTAAAAGCTCCTACAGTTGACACATTAAGAGAACTTTTTTCTACCTTCTAATATTGTGGCCATACCGTCAAAATTTGTGAGTTCTAAAATTATTCCTGTAACTTCAGAGGCGCAATTAGCTCCAAAAATATCATTTTTGTTAAACTGATAAGGTATACTTTAGGTTTTAAAAAGAATCTGAACTTTAGAATTGCATCTAATATACACACCCTAAAACAGATCTGCTCTTAAGATTGATAAGTTCGGCAGCTATAGTGTTGAAATAATTCCCATATCTCCAAAATTAGACAAGGATAGAAATAACTTTACAGTAGACGTAGATCTCATGAAGTAAATTTAGATGTAGTCCTTAAAAATTAAAGTTTCTCACCATGTTGTTGATTATCTTTAATCAGGCCAGTAAAAGCTATGGAGACAAGGCAAGGAGCTTATTATTCAAAAATAGTTGTTATAAAAGAATATCATAAACAAATGTATTAGACGTATTTTTCTTATGCATTACAAACTTTTGAAAACATAGTTTATCATTTCGTCTGCAACATCACTTATTTTATACGGTGATTTGCTTTGCATCACCAAGGGTATTTACTTTGATGTTATGTTTGCATCACTTCTCATTTCGAATTGTGGAATATTTACTTCGTCTTATTTGAGGAAAGAATTCCTGAAAACTGCATTTAATAACTCTGCTTTAGTGGCACTGTGTTCAGTAACATTACCGTCCCTATCGCGCAATAAAGGTATTCACTTAGTTTTTCCGCTGCTGTAGATAATATAGGACCAGAATCTCTTTGGATTTTCCACCACATTTCTACATAGAGTTTCGTTGTGAAAAATATTAAACGAATGTCGCATTGAAGGCCGCGCTAAATTTCGAGCTTCAGTAAAACATCGTCAGTCTTGGGAATTTTGAATTCGTCTAAATTTTCTGCAAAAGCTTTCTGTTCTGTTTTATGTACCATGAGGGACCAGTTCAGTCTCATTAATTTATTTGGTAGGAATCCCTCCAATGCTGTTGATATTATTTCTTTGAATATAAGCCACATATGGTCTTCACTTACATATTTAATTTAGAAAAAGTGAGACTGTCACTTACATATTTAATTTAGAAAAAAGTGAGACTGTCTCCTAGATTTTATAATGGTAAGACATAGATTTCGGAACCAGGTTTTAAACTGTAAGACATATCCAGAGGCAGATATAGACTCTGACTATAACTTGTTGGTTATGAACTGTAGGCTGAAACTGAAGAAACTACAAAAAAGGTAGGAAAATAAGGAGATGGGACCTGGATAAATTGAAGGAACCTGAAGTTCTTAAGAATTTCATAGGGAGCTTTAGGCAACAATTGACAGAAACGGGGGAAAATAAAACAGTAGAGGAGGAATGGGTAGCATTGAGAGATGAAATAGTGAAGGCAGCAGATGACAAAATAGGTAGGAAGGCAAGACCTACAAAAGATCCTTGGATATCAAAGGAGATACTACATTTAATTGATGAAAGGAGAAAATATAAAAATGCAGTAAATGAAACAGGCAAAATGGAGTACAGACGACTAAGAAATGAGATTGACAGGAAGTGCAAAATGGCTAAGCAGGAGTGGCTAGAAGGCATATGCAAGGATGTAGACGAATGTATAAATAGGTGAAAAATAGAGACAGCCTACAGGAAAATAAAAGAAACATTTTGAGATAAGAAAAACAGCTCTATGAATATCAAGGACTCTGATGGAAAACCAGTTCTCAGCAAAGAAGGGAAAGCTGAAAGGTGGAAAGAGTATATAGAGAAGCTCTATGAAGGAAATGAACTTAGCGACAATATTGTTGAAAGGGGAGAAGAAGTAGATGAGGATGAAATAGGAGATACTATACTGAGAGATGAATTTGACAAAGCACTGAAAGACCCAAGTCGAAACAAGGCCCCTGGAGTAGATGATATTCCCTCAGAACTAAATACGAAAAAGTCCGCTGGTCCGGATGGAATACCAGTTCGGTTTTACAAAGACTATTCTGCGGCGTTGGCCCCCTACTTAGCTCGCATTTATAGCGAATCTTTAATTCAGCGCAAAGTTCCTAGTGATTGGAAAAAAGCGCAGGTGACTCCCGTGTATAAGAAAGGAAAGAGAACTGACCCATACAATTACAGGCCAATATCGTTGACATCAGTTTCATGTAGAATTTTGGAGCATATTCTCAGTTCGAATATAGTAAATTTCCTTGAAACGGAAAATCTTCTTTCCATGAATCAGCACGGGTTTAGGAAACATCGTTCATGTGAAACTCAGCTTGCCCTTTTCTCACATGACATCTTGCGAGCCATGGACGAAGGGCAGCAGGCGGATTGTGTTTTTCTCGACTTCAAAAAGGCGTTCGACGCGGTGCCACACTGCAGACTGCTAACGAAGATACGAGCTTATGGAATAGGTTCACAGATTGGCTGGAAGACTTCCTAAGTAATAGAACGCAGTACGTTGTTCTCGACGGCGAGTGTTCATCAGAGACGATTGTGTCGTCAGGCATGCCCCATGGGAGTGTGATAGGACCGCTATTATTTTCTATCTATATAAATGATCTGATGGACAGAGTAAGTTGTAATTTGCGGCTGTTTGCTGATGATGCTGTGGTGTATGGGAGGGTGTCGTCTGTAACTGACTGTAATAGCATACAGGTTGACTTAGACAAAATTTCTAGTTGGTGCGAAGAATGGCAGCTAGCTCTCAATGTAGAAAAATGTAAGGTGATGCGCATGAGTAGAAAAAACAATCCTATAATGTTCGAATACAGCATTAGTAGTGAGCTCCTTGGTGCTGTCGCGTCGTTCAATTATCTAGGCGTAACATTGCAGAGCGATATGAAATGGAACGAGCATGTAAGGACAGTTGTGAATAAGGCGGACAGCCGACTTCGGTTTATTGGGAGAATTTTGGGAAGATGTACTTCACCTGTAAAGGAGACCGCGTATAAAACGCTTGTACGACCACGTCTTGAGTATTGCTCAAGTATTTGGGATCCGCAGCAGATCGGTTTGAAGGAAGACATAGAGGCGGTTCAGAGGCGAGCAGCTAGATTTGTTACCGGTAGGTTCGACCAATGCGCGAGTGTCACAGAAATGCTCCGGCAACTCAATTGGGGATCGCTGGAAGAAAGACGACGTTCTTTTCGTGAATTTTTGTTAAGTAAATTTAGAGGGCCGGAATTTGAACCTGAGTGTAATACGATCTTGCTGCCGCCTACTTACATTTCGCGTAAAGATCACAAAGACAAGATAAGAGAAATTAGGGCTCGTACGGAGGCATATAGGCATTCTTTTTTTCCTCGTTCAATTTGGGAGTGGAATAGGAAAGGAAATGCCTAGTAGTGGTACAGTGTACCCTCCGCCACGCACCTTACGGTGAATTGCGGAGTATGTATGTAGATGTAGAAGTCTCTGGGAGAACCAGCCATGACGAAACTGTCTCACCTGATGTGTAAGATGTATGAGACAGGTGAAGTACCCTCAGACTTTAAGAAAAATGTTATAATCCCCATCCCAAAGAAAGCAGGTGCAGTCAGTTGTGAAAACTACAGAACCATCAGTTTAATAAGTCATGGTTGCAAAATATTAACACGAATTATTTTCAGAAGGATGGAAAAGCTGGTAGAAGCCGACCTCGGGGAAGATCAGTTTGGGTTCAGGAGAAATGTAGGAACTCGGGAGGCAATACTCACTTTACGGAGGCTTTTGTCAATATTGATTGGAATAAACTCTTTCAAGTTCTGAAGCAAGCAGGAGTAAAATATAGGGAGCGTAAGGTTATTTACAACTTGTACAAAAACCAGACAGCGGTTGTCAGAGTTGAAGCGCATGAAAGGGATGAAGTGGTTGAAAGGGAGTAAGACAGGGTTGTAGCCTTTCTCCAATGTTATTCAATTTGTACATTGAGCAAGGTTTAAAGAAAAGCAAGGAGAAATTTCTTGAGGAATTAAAGTTCAGGGGGAAGAATTAAAACATTGCGTTTTGCTGACGACATAGTAATTCTTTCAGATACAGCAAAGGACCTGAAAGAGCAATTGAACGCAATGGACAGTGTGCTGAAAGGTGCATATAAGATGAACATTCACAAGAGCAAAACTAGGGTAATGGAGTGCAGTGTAAGAAAATCAGGTGATGCTGAAGGAATTAGATTGGGAAACGAAGCAATAAAGGAGGTAGATGAGTTTTGTTAATTGGGCAGTAAAATAACAAATGATGATCGCAGTACAGAGGATATAAAATGCAGAATGGCAATGGGTAGAAAAGCGTTCTTGAGAAAGAGAAATTTGTTAACATCGAATATTGATTTAAGCCTAAGGAAGTCCTTTCTGAGGGCATTTGTATGGAATGTTGCCTTGTATGGGAGTGAAACATGGACGATAAACAGTGCGGAAGGAAGAGGATTCAGGCTTTTGAAATATGGTGCTACAGAAGAATGCTGAAGATTAGGCGGGTGGATCGCGTAACTAATGAGGAGGTACTGATCAGAATTGGGGAGAAAAGAAATTTCTGGCATACCTTGACTAAAAGAAGGGATAGATTGGTAGGGCACATTCTTAGACATCAAGGAATTGTGAATTTAGCGTTGGAGGGAAGTGTGTGGGGTAAAAACCGCAGAGGAAGACCAAGAGATGGATACAGTAAGCAAATTCAGACAGATGTAGGTTGCCGTTCTTATGTGGAGATGAAGAGGCTTGCTCAGGATAGTGTATTGTGGAGAGCTGCATCAAACCAGTCTCCGGACTGAAGACCACAACAACAACAACAACTACAACTTTGGGTTCACTTATCCCTGTATCCGTCGTTATGCTCAGGAGTATTTGTGACTAAGAGCTCAAGTGTGTTTCCGAAACCATTTACAATTTTAATGGGCTCGTGAACTAATTGTTCAAGATAATTTTTAAAAAAGCATTTAGAACAATATCGGAAGATGTATCTGCCACCCTGTCAGAAGGTGTATTTTTGTCAACGTACGGATGGTAGATTTAAGTTACCGCCGACTATAAAACTTAATTGTATGAGTAGTGTACCAATTTGTGTTGAGACTAAAGTTTTCTATGAACTGTTAAGCGGCCGCATCATGAGAGTGCCGGGGTCGGTAAATTAAAATGTTCAAATGTTTGCTAAGCCGAAGGGACTTAACTGCGGGGTCATCAGTCCTTAAACTTACAAACGACTTGTGACTTACCTTATACTAAAGACGACACAAACATCCATGCCCGATGGGGAATTCGAACCCCCGACGAGGAACGGCCTCGCGCATCGCAGCATAGCGCCTCAATGCGCTTGGCCGCTCCGCCGCGGCAGTTATTAATTTATTCCGGTAGTCTAGTATAACACCTGCTCACACTAACTGACAGGAACTATCGACTTCAGTTTCGCTTGTGAACTAGTACATATATTACATTGTGCTTTTTGTTTCTTTTATAGTGCAGATCATAGGAATTATGGCATTTCCATTAAAAAACTAGGGTGATTCCTCTGCGACTCAGGTAAACAATTTAGGACAACAGTGTACTTTACAAGTATAACATTCTATATTCCTTCATTTCTTGATTTCAAATTTGTATGTCGACTTTAGGTGATCTGTCAAACGTAGACGCACTTATCTATATTTTGTTAACGTACTTTCTGTCATTGATTTGAACATTGTCCCAATTCACTTTATTAACTAATATTTCGCCGCAAAAGAGTGTATTTATTAAGTGTATCGGACTTCATTCCTCCTTTTTTCTCACGCAGTTGTGGCAATAATATATGTACAAATGCAGTGATCAAACTTGAATGATAAGCGAAAATTCTAATTATCTTTATATCGTTCCTTTCATGTTCCTTCCATGGCGATGGACTGTTTCTATCGCAATCAGTAAGTGTGGAAGAAAGCTACCATACAAACGGAAGGAGAATGGATCCATATTTGCGGTTGGAAGAACTAATTACACAGTGACATAGCTGACGGTATTGCTTTCGTTTTCCAAAAGTTATGAATATTTCGATTTCGGGATATTGAAAAGAAGTTGTACATTTCGGCGAGATGTCGAACAGAAATATCTATTTCGTATTGGCTGTATCGAGTAAGATCGGAGACGGAGGTTTGGAAGCAAACAGCAGGAGTACAGGGAAGGGCGTCCCTTGCCTGAGGGGCCGCTAATCCGACTACCTGGCGAAGGGTCAGGTGTGGCAAAAGTCCGGCATGGCAAGTGTCCGGCGTGGCAAGTGTCCGGCATCCTCCAAACTTCATCAGGATCCACTCCACGCAGGTCGTTGGTTCTTCTACAGCATACAAGTGAGGCTAAAATAAGTTCTGTATGATGGAAGCATAAGAAGCGACTCGCGAGAATTTTTAATTGTCAGGGATGCCATTTATTAAATAAATAATAAAATGTGAACAACTTTTGTTAATACGACGCGGCCTATGCTGCCCGTAGTTCATGTTGAGACCTCGACTGTTATCACAATTATACAAAACTTTACTCATTAACGGCACAGTCCGGCGCGTATAGTGGTCAGCTCGAGACTGAAACTGCGGCGCGTTGCGAGAGGGCATCTGACGCTCTATTTCGCGCCAAAACAGGGCCGTCGCGCGCCTTCTCTAATCTTGTTACAATAAGAGAAGGCACCTTGAACTTTTTAAACTGTCAAAACCTAGCCTGTCCTTGAGAGATATTTATCACAAATTCTCAGCTCTGAATAATTAATATTTAGTATATAATAAACAAAACTAATTTCAAAAGAAATCACGTGACGTGAAATGCAGCAGCCAATGCGAGGAGAGTACCAGTAACTTAGGCGGGCTTTCCCACGGGAACCAGCACCTACTGTGCCATATGCTACTGCTCCCCACCCCACATTTCAACATTTGCTGCACTTCTGTCTTTCTTCCGCGTTTAAGACACGTACGATGTTAGCAAAGAAACGGCCAGCGGCCAGAAATATGAAGTGGCCATAGGCCAGTAATATCACAAGGCATGGGTGTGTTAGTTGTCCTTATCATAAGTTAAAGTATTCTGTTAGACTAGGGACCGATGGACACAGTATTTCGATCCCTCTGCTTAGAAACATTTGAACGGTACGATTACTTCTTTAAGTAATACATAAGATGGCTCGTTTCAGAAATAAAGCCGGCCGCGGTGGCCGAGCCGTCTGCGGTGCGCCAGTCACAGTCTGCACGGCCACTACGGTCGGGGGTTCGAGTCCCCCCTCGTCCTTAGTATTAACTAGTTCATAAGTAGTTTGTAAGTTTAGGGACTGATGACCCCGTAGTTAAGTCACATAAGCTCTACAAACATTTGAACATGAGAAATAAAATGTTGATGTATAACATTTGTGTTTCCTTTTCTGAGATTAGTGTCTCATATAGTTTATAATGTATTCACATTAATACGCATGATTAAGTGCAACATGAAAGAAGTCCATTTGATCCTCGTTATCCACGAAGTGTGGAAAATGTAAAGCAACGTTGAAATTAAGCTAAGGGTATCTACTAACGCTACGTGTCATTTTTAGGTTAATTTTTGAAATAGAGATGGGGCATCTAGCGTTGTCACTGAATCATCCAGTCACGCCGCGCGTGAGGAGCTGTGTCCTGCTACGTACTGGGCGGCCGCTTCCGCCGGAGGTTCGAGTCTTCTCTCGGGCATGGAAGCGCGCGCGCGCGCGCGCGCGCGCCCGCGCGTGTGTGTATGTGTGTGTGTGTGTGTTATCCTTGGCATACGTTGGTTTAAGTAGTTTGTAAGTCTAGGGAATGGTGACCTCATCAGTTTGGTCCCTTACATTTATAAAAATTTGAACTTTTTTAGGGAAGGATGTGATTGGAAATTGGCCGAATCGCTTAAAGGAACCATCCTAGCATTTAATTGCAAGCGTAGACTTCTACGGACGTTGTCACTGTCAATATTTCAGGATATGTGACGGCATGGTCAATTTATAAAAACTATCTGGCACCTTTCGGTGTCTCCTCGTCTCTTGCACGTATACAACCTTCTTTTACGATTATTCAAATGTTCAAATGTTTGTATAGTCTATGGGACTTAACTACGGGGTCATCAGTCCCTAAACTTACAAACTACTTATGAACTACTTACAACTAAGGACGGCACAAATATCCATGCCCGAGGGGGGATTCGAACCCCCGACCGTAGTGGCCATGGAGACTTACGATTATTAAAGTGTTTGTAAACGAATTCCAGTCTTCCATTCCTATTAAGTTTTACCTCCCTTAAATGTATGCATAATTTCCTTTCCCTCCTCATTCATTTCTTCGAACTCATCGAAAAATGTATGTCATGTAAACTTGTACTACTGTGGTCGTATCTAATTTGACTGTGATAAATCAATCACTGCGCTGCTTTTAGTAGTTTACCCGCATTCCTATTTTCTTATTAATTTTAGACCTACTCATGTACTTACAACCCTGTACTTGTAAAAGCAGTCAATAATCCGAAGATTGGTTTGAACACCACAGTGCTTTACTAGGCGTGGTCCTGTTTAGAGGTGGTATACCGTTGCATTCCTCCGACCTTCGAATTGACTTACCCAGCCAGTTATAGGGGGACCTACAGTTTAACGTGGGTTCCGAACCACGGTGCTACTCGGTATTTTTACACATGAGCATTACTGCCAGAGGTGAAAGAAGTGGAAAGTAACAGATAAAAATCCCAGGACCTGTCGGGGATCGAACCCTCGACCTTTGGATTTGTAGTCTGGCACTCTACCAATGTGCAACCGAGTTGCACTATCTGACCGGAAATCCTGTTCATCTTTCCACCGAACGTCACCAATCCACATTATATCTAACTTCAACCTATCTATTTCCCTTTTTAATGCTCTACCTTCCCTACCCGGTTAAGGGATATAACATTCCACGCTCCGATTTGTACAATGGCAGTGTTGTCTTTCCTGATGACAACATCCTCCTGAGTAGTCTCCGCCCGAGGATCAGAATGGGAGACTATTTTACCTCCGGAGTATTTTATCCGAGGGGATGCCATCAGCTTATTTTCATAGAGCAGCGTGTCCAGTTTTCACTGGCTTTCAGCCGTATGCAGTACTGCAGGACCAAGCCGCATTAGCTGATGTTATAAGGCCAGCTCAGTCATCTAGACTTTAGTCCCTGCAACTACTAAACTTTCGGTTATTGGATCATATTTCTTCATATACCCACGACCGAAGCTTGTGATTTTTCACGTATTTTATTAATTGATTTTATCGTCGCTGCTGTCCTCCGTACCCCTCCTCATAGTCATCTTCCACGACTTCGATACCAGATCGTATCGTACCCCACAAGCGGCTTCTTATGAAATTGCGTGCTTATGGAATATCTCCCCAATTGTGCGATTGGATTCACGATTTCCTATCAGAAAGGACACAGTTCGTTGTAATTGACAGTAAGTCATCGAGTAAAACAAAAGTGATATCTGGCGTTCCACAGGGAAGCGTTATAGGTCCCCTACTCTTCCTCGTGTTTATAAACGATTTAGGAGACAATCTGAATAGCTCCCTTAGACTGTTCGCGGATGATGCTGTCGTTTATCGGTTAGTGAAGTCAACAGAGGATCAAAAGCAACTGCAAGGCGATTTAGACAAAATTTCTACATGGTGCGAAAACTGGCAATTGACACTAAATAAAGAAAAGTGTGAAGTAATACACATGACCACTAAAAGAAATCCGCTGAACTTTAATTACGCGACTTCAGTCAAACCTTAAGGTCGTAAATTCTACCAAATACCTAGGAGTTACAATTACGAACAACTTTGACTGGAGAAAACAAATAGAAAATACTGAGGGGAAGGCGAACCAAAGGTTACGTTTCATTGGCAGAACGCTTCGAAGATGTACCAGTTCCACCAAAGAGACTGCCTACATCACACTTGTGCGTCCTCTCCTGGAGTACTGTTGCCCCTTGTGGGACCGCCACCAGGTGGGACTGACGGAAGACATTGAGAAGGTTCAGAGAAGGGCAGCTCGTTTTGTTTTATCACCTCACAGGGGGGGAAGCGTCACGGAAATGTTGCACGAATTGGGGTGGAAATCATTAGAAGATAGACGGTGTTTATTGCTGGGTGATCTGTTTGCGAAGTTTCAATCACCGACTTTTACTTTTGAATGTGAAAATATTTTGCTAGCACCCCCCCCCCTACTTAGGGGGACATGACCATCCCAATAAAATAAGAGAAATCAGATCGAAAACGGAACTATTTAGGTGTTCTTTCTTCCCGCGCGCTATTAGAGAATGGAACGGTAGAGAAAAGTTATGAAAGTGGTTAATGAACCCTCTGCCAGGCACTTAAATGTGATTTGCAGAGTATCTATGTAGATTTAGATATACGCCCAGCATCTATGCTATACCTCTGCAAAAGATTACTGGTTTTTCTTCCACAATTTCAGCCATACGACTGTAGGACAAATTACTCGCTAACCTGAGTCTTATCAAAAACGTTTCGGCCACTGTTGTAAGTGACTTTCCTCTGGGTGTTTTTCTAAGCACTTATATTAGTGGCCAAAATGACAAGCAATTTTAGAAATTGAACGTGCAGTCACTAATACTTCAGACTTAAATTGGAAAGAGCATGTAGATAATATCGTGGGAAAGGCGAACCAGAGACTGCGTTTTATTGGCAGAACCCTTAAAACATGCAAAAGAACTACAAAAGAGACTGCATACATGACGCTTGTCCGTCCATTTTTGGAGTATTGCAGCCCAGTGTGGGATCCTCATCAGGTGGGTTTGACGGAGGACATCGAAAGAGTCCAAAGAAGGGCAGCTCGTTTCGTATTGTCACGATACAGGGGAGACAGCGTCACGAAAATGATACAGGATCTGGGATGGGAATCATTAAAACAACGGCGCTTATCGCTGCGGTGTGGGCTACTTGCGAAACTCCAATCGCCAACATTCTCCTCCGAATGCGAAAATATATTGTTGACTCCCATTTACATAGGTAGAAATGATCATCAGAATAAAATACGAGAAATCAGAGCTCGAACGGAGAGATTCAGGTGTTCTTTCTTCCCGCGCGCTATTCGAGAATGAAATGGGAGATAAATAGTATAATGGTGGTTCGATGAACCCTCTGCCAGGTACTTAAATGTGATTTGGAGAGTATCCCATGTAGATGTAGATGTAGACTTATCCTAAAGAATTCTGTTGACATTCCGGCATTGGCGTTGTATGATCAAGGGCCGTCATGGAAGTTGTGAATCTGGACGGTCGGACGTGTATTGGAACGGTGGTCCTCTAGAGAATGCCGTGTGCTGGCTACTGTGGCAGGTTGCTCGGTGTGAGGAGAGGCTTGGCCATGCGAATGCGCCAGCTAGAGCACCTGATAAGAGCGGTGTCGCGTTGCTTACGGTCCGGCCTTCCGCCCAGATAGGCGCCTGCGTCGAGCTCGTCCGCATCCTGTCGACAGTCTTATCGCTACTTTATTTTTACGTACTTGTTGTCTGCCCTTTGTTTACTTTTCAAGTTTTGACATGGAAATGTCTTTGCTCTGGGGCCCAGGAACAATATTGAGCAGTCGTAGAACGTTGACAATGTCTACTGGAATACACTCTTCCAAATTCTGAAGGTAGCAGGGGTAAAATATACGGAGCGAAGAGTTATATTCAACCTATACAAAAACCAGTCTTATCGCTACTTTATTTTTAAGTACTTGTTGCCTGCACTTTGTTTACTTTTCAAGTTTTGACATGGAAATGTCTTTGCTCTGGGGCTCAGGAACAATACTGAGCAGTCGTAGAACGTTGACAATGTCGACTGGAATACACTCTTCCAAATTCTGAAGGTAGCAGGGGTAAAATATATGGAGCAAAGAGTTATATTCAACCTATACAAAAACCAGACAGCGGTTGTGAGAGTCGAAGGGCAAGAAAGGGACGCAGAGATTGAGAAGGGAGTAAGACAGGTTTGTAGCCTTTCCCCAATGTTGTTCAATCTGTACATTGAGCAGGCAATGAAGGAATGGAAGGAGAAATGTGGAGAGGACATGAAAGTGCAGGGAGAAGAAATAAAACATTGCGGTTTGCCGATGACATAGTAATTCTGACAGAGACAGCAAAAGATCTGAAAGTGCAATTGAATGGAATGGACAGTGTCTTGAAAGGAAGATATAAGATGAGCATTAACAAGAGTAAAACGAAGGTAATGGAATGCAATGTCATAAAATCAGGCGTTGCTGAAGGAGTTAGATTAGGTAATGAGACAATAAAAGTAGTAGATGAATTTTGTTATTTGGGTAGCAAGATAACTTCTGATGGCCGAAGTAAAGAAGATATAAAATGCAGAATGGCTACGGGAAGAAAAGCGTTTCTAAAGAAGCGAAACTTGTATGGGAGTGTAACGTGGACGATAAGAAGTTAAGATAAAAATATGATAGAAGCTTTTGAAATGTGGTGCTACAGACGAATGATGAAAATTAGATGGGTATATCACGTAACTAATGAGGAGGTGCTTAACCGAATCGGGGAGAAAAGGAGTTTCTGGCATATCCTGACCAAGAGAAGGGATATATTGGTTGGACACATATTGAGACATCAAGGAATTGTCAACTTAGCTTTAGAAGGAAGCGTGTGGGGTAAAAATCGTAGATGGAGACCGAGGGATGAATACAATAAGCAGATGCAAAAGGATGTAGGTTGCCGAACGTATTGTCAGATGAAGAGACTTGCACAGGACAGGATAGCGTGGAGAGCTGCATCAAACCAGACTGCGGACTAAAGACCACAACAACTACGTAGAACGTGTCGGAAGTGACGTCATCGCTGAAGAATTGAGAGTTCACTAACCGTTTTTGTGGAAGGGAGGAAGCTGAGGGTTTAACGTCCCGTCGACAGCGTTCATTACAGACTCAGCTCAAATTTTTGGGTGAGTGTGGAGTAGGAATTCGGCCTGCCCTTTCAAGTATACGCGGCCGGTTACCGCTAAACAGTCTCATTGCCTTGCAGTTTCAAGTTAAAACGTCTTCTCACACGTCTTAATAGTTTAGTAAAATATTTGGATGCAGTCACGCTTACATTGTAATTCACGGTAGGGTCCGATCACTTCACAGTGACGCTAATCGTAAGATCAAGTTTGCCTCTTCCGACACACAGCATCACAAGAACCAGGACATTTAACCGAATGAAATATAGAAATCGATTCATAAATCTGAAAAGTAAGGTATTTCGTTAGACAAAATTGTCTTCGTTCACTTGCTTTGGAAGTTGTCTTGTTCTCCAACATATACCGCCTGATGAAACGTGTCACATTTGTCGTTGGCAACAGGAATGGTCAGTTGCTAACTGGGTGCCTCCCCTCTTTCTGAACGTTCTTTAGCCGTCAAGCTGAAAACACTCCACTACCAACAAGTATCCCGTCTCGCGAGTTTCTATTTGAGCTGCAAATGAAAAAAGTAACATTGCAATTTTTATCCATTATCAGCTCATCAGCTAACACTCAGGATTTTGAAGTAAAAGGCATAACATCAGACGAGGCATCAATGTCAGCATTGAATAGGGGATCATGGAGGAATTTTATTAGAGGTACTATGCTCCAGACTGAACGCTGAAAGGCATAATCAGTCTCTAATGATGATGATGATTCCTTTTAAAGGAAACATCCCGGTATTTTTGCCTGGAGTGATTTAGGTAAATCACGGTAAACCTAAATCGGTATAGCCGGAGGTAGGTTCGAACCACCGTCCTCCCGAATGCGAGTCCAGTGTTCGTTACCACTGCGCCACCTAGCTCGGAAAGCGTTCCTATGATAACTCGTTTGGTACCGCATACTCTGTATGCCACCTCCTGAAAGCTCATTGTGAATAACAGCGACCGATTTTTCGATACCTAAGGTGAGAATCGTGTCATTAATAGAGATATAGACTGAGAATGAAGAGCGCGTTGAGATTCCAGGATTACATCCCGTTTCACAGTATAAACGCAACGCTGTTTGAGCTGGTGGAGTGTGGCTATAAGAGAACGAAGCATCGCGATCGGCACTTTAATCTGCAGACCATGAGCTGTTGAAATTCGATTCTAAAGAAATGTAAGTGAAAGTAATTGCTACATCACGCGACGGGCTTACTGTTTTTAGCATACAAAACTCCTTTACGATCAATCTGAAGTTTCTTTGAATTAAATTTAACTGCTTACAGTCAAAGGCTCGTGTATTAGTGGTTAAATGATCAAATGTCTGTAAATCTATTAGACTCAACTGCTGGGATATTAGTCCGTAGATTAAAAACTACTTAAACTAAGGTAAACTAACCTAAGGACAACACCACACCCATGACCGAAGGGGCACTCGAGCCCCCGCGCGCACCGCAGCGCTGCGCCCTAGTGCGCACGGCTAATCCACCGCGGCGTATTAGTGGTTAGGGAGAATCAATATCATCAATATCAACAACAATTTGCGGAGTAGTGGTGGAGCACAGTTTATCGATTTCATGCCTGAAACATCCAAACTTGAACTGACCCCTCTATCTCGACGATTAGAAACAACAGATCTATCGATACAGGTTCTGACGTCACGCCGATAATTTGGAACAAAGAACTACATATCATACTTCTTATATCACAATCCTTTGAGTATCACTCATAAGCAGCCGCGGTGGAGCGGCCGAGCGCATTGAGGCATTACGCTACGATGTGCGAGGCCGTTCCCTGTCGGGGGTTCGAATCCCACCCTGGAGCATGGGTGTTTGTGCCGTCTTTAGTATAAGCTAGTTCATAAGTAGTTTGTAAGTTTAGGGACTGATGACTCCGCAGTTAAGTCACAAACATTTGAACTAATAGGCAATCAATAGTATGCGTATAAATTAGCTTTTCACTACCTTTCTCACACGAATACATTAGTTGTCTAGCTAAAAAGTCAATTCATCCTGAGAAATCTCCATGATCAGAACTATTTTCCATAAGGTAAATGGCCAGAGTTACCTTCACCGCCAGTCAGGATTCAGCTTTCCACACCACAGGATGGCTGTGGAGGAGGCCAGTTTGGACTCTCGGTCCACCACTGATGAAGAAGACAACGGCTCATTCTTTAAACAAGTCCAGCAGTCATCATAGTAACGTACATACACCTTGTTTCGCAAAAAATAAATCAAAGGGTGTTTCACTAAGTGTGTTTGCCTCTGTAACTTATAAAATAATAGGTGACGGGAAATTTTAATGCGGTAGGTCAACACAAGAAATGTTACACTTTCTGCGGACCTATGAACATAGTTTATTGTATCATTTTCCAAAGAGTTGCACCACAAAGATATTTTTTTAATGGAACGATAGATTTTTCTATCGTGCTTTGTATTCGTTCAAATGTTCAAATGTTTGTTAAGCTTATGGGACTTAACTACGGGGTCATCAGTCCCTAAACTTACAAACTACTTATGAACTACTTACGAACTAGGACGGCACAAATATCCATGCCCGAGGGGGGATTCGAACCCCCGACCGTAGCGGCCGTGCTGACCGTGACTGGAGCGCCTCAGTCACCTCGGCCACCGCGGCCGGCTTGTATTCGTTGAAACCAGCTGCGTCCAAATCAATTTAAACTACATTCCTATCACTGTTAGTTGGGGAGCTACAACCCTTCAAAGTTTAGGGGGCGGAGGCTACGACAGCGTATCTGACTGGCTGGTGGTCATGAGGCAGTGGGCCGTGCCCCAGGGGATAGCCACTCGGCCAGTCAGCTACGCTATCGCAGCCTCCGCCCCCGGAACTTTGAAGGGTTGTAGCTCCCAAACTAACAGTGATAGGAATGTAGTTTAAATTGATTTGGACGCAGGTGGTTTAAACGAACCCAATACACGATAGAAAAAACTATTGTTCCATTTAAAAAATTATATCTTTCTGGTGTAACTCTTTGGAAAATGATACAATAAACTATGTTCAAGCTCCTCAGAAAGTGTAACATTTCTTGTGTTGACCTACAGCATTAAAATTTCCCGTCACCTATTATTTTATAAGTTACAGAGGCAAACACACTTAGTGAAACATATGTGCTTGTTACTCGAACTGTATTATTTTTAAAAAGTGTAATTTTCGGTAGTTTACCTGTTAGATATTTGCATTTAAAGTTTCTGTAAAAACTCACAGAGACGGGGTACTCGTCGGTAGTGGATTGCTTTTAGCTTTACGGCCAAAGAACGTTCCAAAACGGGAAGAGGCAACCAGTTAGCGGCTAACCATACCTGTTACCAACGACAAGTGTGATACGGTTCATCAGGCCGCATGAAGAAGCGGCAAGTCAGAAGAATTCAGGGATGCAACATAGCAGAGGAAGACGCTCCACCAAGAAAAAATACCACACAAATTTGTTGTATTCGCCCAGATTATATGCTAGCATAGCCATGGTTTGTAGGCATGATTAGATTAGCTTAAATTTGATTAATACTTGTTCCATAGAACATAAATGCGACACTACGCAATGATGTGGAACGTGTCAGTTTAATAAAATGTGTCTATACATGGCACTCAATATTTTATGGATTATGTATGTATTTATTATTATTATTTTGCGAAATTACTAATCATCACCATTTGGTTGTCTGCCGTGCGGCAGGTTTAGACTGCATAGCCCTCCATGCTATTATCTTGCAATAATCTTCGTTCTCTGGTACTCTCCTAGTGGCTTGCTGACGTCATCCAGCATCTGGTACCTTCTTCTGCCCCTCCCTCTCTTTCCCGGTATGTAACCTTCAATTGCCTCTACCAGAAAGCAATCTCGTCTTAAACTGTGGCCTAGCCAGTTTAGTTTCCTGTTATTTACTGTCAGCAACATCCTCCGTTCCTCGCCAACTCTACTCAGTAATTTTTCATTTCTGACTTTATCGTTCCAGCTGATCTTCTCCATTCTACGACATATCCACATTTCACAAGCTTCAATTTTCTTCTCCTCTTGCTTTCTCAATGTCCATACAAGGCCACGCTCGATGTTAGACACTTAACCAGTATCTTCCTTAATTCTTTGTTTAAACCACTGGTTAGGAGTCTTCTTTGCTTCTGAGGTTAGGAGTCTTCTTTGCTTCTGAGGTTAGGAGTCTTCTTTGCTTCTGAAACGCTTATTTCGCCAGAGCCATTCTCACTTTGATGTTGGAAATTCATATCTTCCTTAATCCAACTTCTCAAATACTTGAATGCTGTCATCTGTTCTAAGACTTCAACTTAATTCTTATTTTTTTTCTATAAACCTGACCATGCTTTTAGTTCTCTTTTTAATAATTTTCATGCTATATGCTGCACAGTCTTCACTCAGATCATTTAGTATTTGAGTCAGTGTATATTTTCTGCAAGGATGACCATGTCGTCAGCAAATCTTATACATTAAATTTTCCGCCCACCAATCCTTACGCTTCTAGTCCCATCCAAACAGCTTTCCGGTAATGTACTTCCTCCATATGAATGTTAAATACAATTGTCGAGAGACAACAGTCTGACACCTCTCCCAATCTTGCTGTCTTGAGAGATCCCGTTACCTATTTGTACATATGCCTTCTGATTCCGGTACAGATTTGCAAATGATCTTCTCTCCTTCCACTTTACTGCCTTACTTTTTAAGATGTCTAACACTCATCCCACTACACTCTACCAAATGCCTTTTCGAGATCTATGAAGACAGTATACACTTCTTTACCCTTATCGATGTATCTTTCGCCGATGGTTCTTGGAGTCCAGCTGCATTCCGCGTTCCCTTTCCCCTTCTGAAACCATACTGTTCCTCTCCAAGTGCTTCTTCCAGAGTTCCATAAACCCCCATATTCAGAACTCGAAGAAGTACTTTTCCTGCTTGCGATATTAGACTGCTTGTCCTGTGATTTTCACACTTTTTAGCATTATTAGTCTCTAAGATTGGAACTATTATACTTACGAGAAAGTCTTTTGGCCATTCCCCTTTGTCATAGATGTGGTTGCAAAGAGAAGTCAACTAAGATTTACTAAGATTTTTGTAAAAATTCACCAATGAGTATAAGAAGTTGTCGTTCAGAAATTCTTTTAATTTCTTTTTAAATACTAGTTGGCTATCTGCCAGACTTTCGATGTTACTTGCTAATGCACCAATTCACCGCTTTCTGTGCAAAAGTTAGATTTAACGCTGAATAGTGAAAATCAGCCTTTCTCCTAGTGTTGTAGCTATGCACTCTGCTATTACTTTTGAATTGGGTCGGATTGTTAATAACAAATTTCATAAGCGAATACATATATTCTGAAGCGACTGTGTAGATCCGTAGATTCTTAAAGAAATGTCTGCAGGATGATCTTGGGTGGGCTCTTAGCAATCATCCTTATTACACGATTTTGTGCAATGAAAACTTATTTACTGGATGTTGAATTACCCCAGAATATGATCCCATACGAAAGCAGTGAATGAAAATAGGCATAAGTAAGCTAATTTACTGAGATGTATATCAACAAAATTTGCAATGACCCTGACAGCATAAGTAGCTGAAAAACGTTTCAGCAGTGTTTTTTCCAATTCAGTACCTCATCAATACTAACCCCTAAAAAGTCTGAAAATTCTACCTTAGCTACAGATTTCTGTTCAAAGTCTATATTTATTAATGGTGTCATGCCGTTTACTGTATGAAACTGTATATACTGGGTTTTATCAAAGTTTAATGAGAGTCGATTTGTACAGAACCACTTAATAATTTTCTGTAAGACATTTACAAAGTTTCCAGTTTAAAATTTTAAGTGAAATACTGGCAACTGTGAGTGTAGACTCAGGTTTTATATTGTTAAATGATGTAGTCTTATAGAAGTTCAAATTTGTTGCTGTTGTACTTCTTAAAAAGTTACATGGCGCAGGTACTTATCACACTTTTGGACAAATGTATTTTAGAAGATTATCTGTATAGCAATTTATTGAAAGTTATACTGAAGTAATGTACTAAGCACTGATGTAAACAGATCGATTTTTTTAAAACAGAAATGTTACTATTTTTAAAATCTCAGGCTATGTCGCTCGTTAAATGTGAGGGCGACTTAAGGTTTGTCTGAAAGTGTGGAGAAGGGGGGGGGGGGGTGGCAGGGCAGTAGTGAACGTGTTTTGTCATTGTCGAAGGCTAGGACCCCTAGAAAAATTCAGCTTTACAACAGTCAGACACACACAGTTGGCGTCCGGACAGCTATGCCATTACGTCCGGACAGCTAGGTGGGCGACACTGAAACATTTATCAGTACATGTAGCATCTGCGTCATGGGAGCAAAATAGGCGTCGTGTTTCCAGGTGTACTAATATTTTTCCCCCGACAGTGTATTTTTACTACACCTGTCAATTCATGGGATATAGGAGGAGAATCCATGGAGGTAGTCACGTTCAATTATCTCCGTTCCCATATCTCTGATGATGGCGATTGCAGCCACGAAATCAGGAGACGCTTGTTGCTCAGTAGAAAAGCGATGTCAAACCTTGAAAAGATTATAAGATCCAGTGACATAACTTTAGCAACGAAGATACGTACTGTGAAGGCTATGGTCTTCCCAGTTGTGATATATGGATGTGGGACCTGGACCATTAGAAAGGCTGAACGGCGAATAATTGACTCATTTGAATTGTGGTGCTAGAGGAACATTCTCAGAATTACATGGACTGCAAAGAGAGAAAATTTTTTAAATGTTTGTAAAGTTATGGGACCTAACTGCAGTGTTCATCGGTCCCTTTACTTACAAACCACATAAACTAACTTATCCTAAGAACAAAACTCACACACACACTTTCACACACACGCACATACACACATGCTCGAGGGAGGACTCGAACCTCCGACGGCGAACGGCCGTGTGCACGGCTATTCCGCCGCAGCAATGAAATTACAGCCAACTGCGTCGCGCTTTCCCAGGCGGTCACCCATCCAAGTACTGACAAGCCCCAATTTTGCTTAACTTCGGTGATCAGACGAGAATCGGTGTTTACAATGTGGTTTGGCCGTTGGCACAAAGTGATCCATTAGATCTATATTAGAGCAAATAAAACCAGATTTCTCCATGGAAGGCCTAATATTAAAACAAAAGCTGACCTATTTTGGACGCAATGCGAAGACATGCCTCACTGGAAAAACCATCAATTCTGGGGAAGATCGAAGGAACTAGAAGTATAGGCCGTCAGACGATAAGGTGGATGGATGACATCACAGAAACAACGTGGAAGGTCTACGGGAGAAAGTGCAGGACAGAGAAAAGTGCCGTGCTTGGTTCATGGGGTCACAAAGAGTCGGAATCCACTAAGCGAATAGAGACAGAGAGAGATATTTACTCGGCTATACAACCCACTTTCGTCCCCCATTTTTTTACCTCTGTAATTGGGGAGGGTACTATAGGCGCATACTTCTTAAATTCAATAATACATTCCATTGGTTCAGAATGGGCTTAATTTGATAAAAATCTTATCACACTTTATATGAAATACTTATTTTATTAAATCTTTATATACTCAACCAATATGTTATTCATTGTGCCACAGTTTCCATCGCAGAAGTCTGCGTGTGTTATGCACTTCTTACGTGGCAGTTCGTGGGCAGCAGAAGCCACGTACTGTTAAAAGTAAACACCTGCAATACGAAAATTACGTACCAGTAACTTGTTTTCAGTAGTGATGTGCGGCTCTTCATTTAAACTACGTTCTAAAGCTGATTCTCCGATTCGTAAAGCTGATTCTTCCGATCGCCAGTACTCATTTTAGTATGTTGTAGGCCTACATAGTGTAAATCAGAATTCAACACTAACTGCGGGAAAATGCCAGCCTGGCGATACTAAATGGAGAGTGGGGTTGGGGTATTCAGCATTTGTTACCGTTAATTCGTAAAATTTAGATTGTCAGAGGCAGGCAATGTAGCCGGATTCCGCGTAAATTAGTCCTCCCAAATTTTACGTCACTAACAAATTCAGGAATTTACAAAATTTTATTTTTTTAATTTCTTATTTTGACCTAAAAAATTATGGGGGGTACGATATGCGGTGGGGGGTACTATAGCCGAGTAAATACGGTATATGCTTAAAACTGCAGCAGAAGTACATATTTGATTATAAAAGTGCTTAGCAATCATTTCAGAAGTACAGTATATCATCCAAAATTGGAAGTCAGGGACGAACAAGGACGGAAAAGATAGAATACGCCAGTAGGCATCATTATATTTTCATGTCTAAATGAAGGAAGGAAGCTTGCAGTTTAAAGTCCCGTCGACAGCGTGGTTATTAGAGACGCAGCTTACGCTCGGAAGAATTGAGTAAGGATGTGGAAGGAAATCGGCCGTGCCCTTTCAAAGGAACCATCCCGGCATTTGCCTGGAGTGATTTAGGGAAATCGCGGAAAACCTAAATCTGGATGGCCGGAGGTGGAATTGAACCACCAACCTTCCGAATGCGAGTCCAGTGTGTTACCACTGCGCCACCTCTGTGTAAATTAGATTGTCTATTTCACTTTTCAGTGACTGAATGATTCCTTCTGTAGAGTTCACTACTGATATTAAAGTGTGTTAGCAAAACACGACCATTTAAAATCGTCGGTAAAGTATTTTAATCACGTTTTTGCGCACTTTTCGTGCAACCAATAGTTGCACTAAACACACCTTATACCTTTCATAACACGTTTCTGGCACTTTTTACAGGATGAATTATTTGATTTGTTACTTTTTGAGAGAGTTGTGTCACTACACATTTCTATCGGCGCCATTTTGCATTGTCCAAAAGGAAATGAAGCGTTACGCACTCCAGAAACATGTCTTTGTTGAAGTGTCGCACTTCGATGACGGCATGTGCAAGCAAATAAATTTTCAAATGCAGTTCAGTCATTCTGAAAGACTCCAGTATGTGTGTGGGTGGTTTATCACATGCAAGCGGAGCCAACTAATTTTATCAGGACACTTACGTAACACCATCCATATTTGTGGCCGAGCACATTACGCAAACGTGTGATCTTTCGGAAAACTCGTTCCTTTCTTTAAGGCAAGCTGATGGTTCCTTGCCGAGTCTGAAAGTGAATGTAGCTTTATTGTGATGGCGGCAGGTAAAGTCGGATATATTCGATACGCCTCATTAGAACCATAGGCCCACATAAAACCAAGTTTTAGTTCTGTAGTTGCAAAACCAGCTAGCTCTACTACAGACGAATAGTTTCTCCTATTTTATAATGAACGTCAGTTGAGGACGCATTTGGCTGTTACTGTGTTATTGAACATAAGCGCACTTTGCCGCGGTGGAGTAGTCGAGCGGTCTGAAGCGTCTCGCTGCGGAGCGCGCGGTTGCTCGCCGTGGAGGTTCGAGTCCTCCCTGGGGCATGGGTGTGTGTGTTGTCCTTAGGTTAGTTTACCTAGGTTTAAGTAGTTTGTACGCTACGGACTGATGACCACGCAGTTTGGTCCGTTAGATTTACAAACATTTGAACATTTTTTAAGCGCAGTTTCGTGATTCCTCATTTTCGTGTCGCTGCAAATCGTTTCATATTAATGCACTGGTACAATTACTTAGTGACCAAAATAAAACTCCCTCGAGAACGTGAATACATAAGCAGCGAAGGGGTTAAAATAAAACTATCCGATGCGAGACTGAACACCAGGGAAGATTTGGTGAAATGTGTGTGTGTGTGTGTGTGTGTGTGTGTGTGTGTGAGAGAGAGAGAGAGAGAGAGAGAGAGAGAGAGAGAGAGAGAGAGAGAGTTAGCAGAAGTCTACTAAATACCATATTCTCTGCCTTTTTTCAAAAAATAAATTATTTTCTTTGTTTATAAAAAGGTACTTTCCTACGATATATTCATCCATAGATAAAATATCAGTCTCCAACCATGACAATATTCTTCTGGGGTCTTCTGCAGGACAGCATCGTCAGCTAGACACAATATTTCGTCAGACCAACTAGGGGAGTACTCCGAATGCTCTCACTCGCCGGAAACTGAGACAGAACAGAAATAGCGGCCATTTTATACACCGCTGACGACCCACCGCGCGTGCGCGAAACCAAGGTTGAGGCCCTCGAGGCGCAGTAGAACTAATAGCGCGCCGACGAAGAAAATCGGCAAAAACAAAAGTTAAAAGAAACTGCAGAACGAAATTAAGACAGTAGTTGTTTAATATATAAAATTGGTTGCCAATTTTTAATTAAAGGGAAGTCCTTGCCCGTATTAATAATATTATCGGCCATACGAATGAGACAAAAACTGCTCCTGCCTTCCGCTACTGGAAATGTGTTCTTAAAGAATCGGTGGCGATTTGAATGGTCGATAATATTATTAATAGGAACAAGGGCTTCCCAATTTTATGTGATACTAGCTGAAAACCCGGCGTTGCCCGGGTATTTATTTATTTATTCGAACCTTGAGTTAGTACTTTTCCTATCCACTCTCTCTCTGTCCAACTCCTTTTTTTTTTTTCTAAAAACATGTTACATTTTTTTTTTTTTTTTTTTCTAAAAACATGTTACATTTATCAGTTGAACGGAATGGACAGTGTGCTGAAAGGTGCATATAAGATGAACATTAACAAGAGTAAAACTAGGGTAATGGAGTGCAGTGTAAGAAAATCAGGTGATGCTGAAGGAATTAGATTAGGTAACGAAACAATAAAGGAGGTAGATGAGTTTTGTTACTTGGGCAGTAAAATAACAAATGATGGTCGCAGTACAGATGATATAAAATGCAGAATGGCAATGGGTAGAAAGGCGTTTTTGAAAAAGAGAAATTTGTTAACATCGAATATTGATTTAAGCCTAAGGAAGTCCTTTCTGAAGGCATTTGTATGGAGTGTTGCCTTGTATGGGAGTGAAACATGGACGATAAGCAGTGTGGACAGAAAGAGGATAGAGGCTTTTGAAATGTGGTGCTACAGAAGAATGCTGAAGATTAGGTGGGTGGATCGCGTAACTAATGAGGAGGTACTGAACCGAATTGGGGAGAAAAGAAATTTCTGGCATACCTTGACTAAAAGAAGGGATAGATTGGTAGGACACATTCTTAGACATCAAGGAATTGTGAATTTAGCGTTGGAGGGAAGTGTGTGGGGTAAAAATCGTAGAGGGAGACCAAGAGACGCGTATAGTAAGCAGATTCAAGTGGATGTGGGTTGTCGTTCTTATGAGGAGATGAAAAGGCTTGCTCAGGATAGAGTAGGGTGGAGAGCTGCATCAAACCAGTCTCTGGACTGAAGACCACAACAACAACAACATTTATCAGACAATATATAAGAAATTATAGGTAAAAATGCAGTCGTTTCGAAGAATCCAATCACGAAATTCAACAATAGTGATTGTAATAATATCACAGATGGATCACTTGATCGATTTTTTAGAGAGATGTATTAAAAAAATTCTTTTTTAATGCTTTATTTAGTCATTCTTATATTTCCTTATTCGTATGCTTATCCTTACAAAGAAAGAGCTGAAGACATTGTAGCACGTTAGACCAAAGATATGGTCCGTGGCATCACGTTTCGCTGTACGCAAACTCCTTGCTATAGAGTCGCAAACGTCATCGCTGGCCTTCAGTCCGAATTTTTTTATAATTTGACGACTTTCAGCCACCATATCTTCCACCCCCTTATAGCTGTCGGCATGGAACTGCTATTGTGTACAACGGGAGACTTCGGACAACATTACACACACACCATTCGTTTGCGTTCTGTAGTTTTCGCTGCGGAGCGAAATATTAACACACACACACGTAGAATTTTATATATACCGATAACTTTCCATCCCAATATACTCCACCCTTTTATCATTATCAACCCTCAAGCAACTATGCAACCAATAAAACCATTCTCAAAGAGTGAATATAATTTTCAAAGAATCATTATTGTTCCGCATTTCGCGTTATATTCTTCAAATTACTAAATACCTATGAGATCGCTATAAAACCGTGCCTAAAACCTTCATCAGGTATAAAGTAGTAACTGTACAAATGTTTAAGTATCTGCTTCTTGTCGTTTGGACGTGATAAGCGTACACCGAACAGACATTCACATTAATATATATAGATAAATAGCTAGCTGATCGCCATGAAACCATACCTAAAGCCTTCCCCGGGTAGACATTAGTAACTGTACAAATTTTTAGCTCTTTATGTTTTGTGGTTCAGACGTGATGAACGTACACCGAACAGACATTCACATTTATAGATATAGATTTAACAATAACTGTCTTCATTCTGACCTGCAGTTTCTTTTAACTAGATCTTGTTTCGACCTATCATTTTAGTCGATATTCTACGCCGGTGAGCTACTAGTTCTATTGTGCCTAGAAGGCGTCTACTTTAGTGTCGCGCAAGCGCGGTGGGTCGTCAGCGGAGTATGAAGGCGCCGCTGTTCCTGTTTATCTCAATTTCGGGCGAGTAAGTGCATTTGGCGTACTCACCTGAAGTTGGAGCCAGTTGGTCTGCCGAAATATTATTGTGTGTAGTTGACGGTGTTATCCGGCTGCAGACCCGAGAAGAATATGATCAGTTATTACCCCGGGAAAGTTTATGCAACAACCTCCAACCATTGTTCGACCGCCATTACATGAATTACAGCAAAAGAATATGATGGTAAGCTAAGTGAAGAATATCCTTAGACGTGTACCAACTTTCAGAGTCAAAATATCGAAAATAATTTGGAACAAAAGTTTCTCGATATTAAATTCTGAACAACTTTCACTTGAAAAAATTTTCCGATCCGACGCATAATAACCGAGATAGTGCTTAGTATCTCCCTTTAGCAGCGATCTTTATAGCGCCACAGGGAGGTTTTGTTCGCTGGAGACCAAAAAATACGTCTGTAAAATTTGGTGCCGATCCCTGGAACCCCGCGACCTAAAAAATTGGAACTCCGTGCAGACAGACAAACGCATACAGTGTCAAATCGCCGTTATTTTTGCAAATTGAAACGGTACGGGATTCGAAAAAGAAGAGCGGAGATGTACGGAATATTCTCCTCTAAAGACCGTTAATTCCGTTTTCGTGTCAAATAAACGGCTAAGACGTTATTTGCAATTACATTTCGAGCTGTATAAAGTGTTACTAACCTAAAGTGAGCCGATAGCCTGCAGGCACGTCCAACGAAATGGTAACAGTAAAGTGGGGTGACTTGAACCGTAATTTATTGTCTTTTTAAAATTAGTGCTGTACTCCAGTGTGTAATTAGGGAACCATGGAACATGTGTCGCACAAGTCCAAAGTGCGCGCCACGTACTTTCGCCGCGCGCCGCCATGCACGCACGGCGCGGCGTTCTTACGACGTCAGACACGAGCGCCCTCTGCTACAACTCCGCTCGTGGCCACCACTGAACTCGATCGTTCACTTGGGAATCAGATAGGCACCAGTTAAGACTTGGCTATCAGATAGGCACTAGGAATCAACAGTAGGCAGGCCTCTATCTAAACTATGTATCAACATTCTACTAGTCTGCTGCTATCCAAGTTAAGTATTGTACCGTCTCTATGAAATATATATATCTTGTTCTAATTTAGCCTAGTGTTTCTAGTTTCTGCTGTCCCACTGGCTGGTCACCTCCGTACCTGCACACGCGTGCATCCTATTTTCCTTTGTCGGTCTCTTTCTACTCGGCCACCGACACCCAGGACAACCGGCGGAAACGAGACACAAAAGAACCATCTTTAGAACCACTTATAATCGCCATAGTTGATACTTTCAGATGATGCGACAATCGATATTATAATATTGTTGTATGCCAGCTCCATAAAATAAAATAATTCTCAGGAAATGTTAGGCTTTTTTTCCTAATGTCAAATACATTTGCCTATTATGAAAAGCCTTTTATGTTTCAGAGGCAACAGTTATCTCTCGACGTTGGCAGCGGAGACATTGCAGCCCCTAGTGACTGCTCCGTCTGGCCACAATTATTTACTTTTTAGGTATGACTATCTGATTATGTCAGATAATTTTTGTATTATTTTAGATCTTGACATGTAGTTTTAAAATATTCATCTTCGACCGAAGAAGGTGCTCATAGCGGCATTGAAACCTGGTTACGATTATATTCGTACTTTGCGACTGAAGGCTGCCCCTTAAAAGTTTAATTGTAACAGTCGCTGATTCACAACCATGCAAAAAACTGTACTCTTCAGTACGATGAACAGGGGCTGCGGAATTTGAAGATTTATGTTTATTTTTGCAATTCTCGGATCTTTTTATTTTCACGATCCGGCAATTGTTACCATGTTTCAGCTGCAGAAGTACAAGAATGAATAATACTCGTATCACAGCATAGCAAAACGCTAAAACTATTTAAACAAAAATATCTTGACATGTTCTCGCTTTATACAAATTAATTCTAGCAGATTAAAATTGTGTGCCGAAACCGGGACTCGAACCTGGGACCCTTGCCTTTCGCGGGCAAGCGCTCAACCGAGCGCTTGCCCGCGAAAGGCAAAGGTCGCATGTTTGAGTCCCGATTCCGGCACACAATTTTAATCTGCCAGGAAGTTTCATATCAGCGCACAACTCCGCTGCAGAGTGAAAGTTTCATTCTGGAAATTAATTCTAATTTGCCAGTGCAGTGAGCTCTTGAATGGAAGCTGCGTGAGAGGGCTGCATTTGTAATAGCAACTATCCCTGAATGTATACTACACTTCAATCACATGTAGTGTCATATCGCAGTGCATGAGAAATTTCTTGTTGCGTGGAATTACGGCATGTGTCATGTTACACGACATGGTATCATGTTATTTTACTTGACACATTACATTCAGTGACACTGTGTGTCGTACGATGGCAACATCCTGATTTACTACCTCACACGAATTAAGGAAGATGGAAGGAAACTTAGGGTTTAACGTCCCATTAACGATGTGATTATTAGAGATGACACGGATTGGCGCCTGAACTGATTACAAATGTTGTGCTTGTTAAGATATACGGGACGTTTCAAGAGGAATAGTAAATACTTTAGGAGGTGGCTCTATAGACGAACTGCAATGCCATATAACAACATATCTGTAATGTTTATTGACTACAGAGATAGCCGCGCGGAATGACCGCATGGTCTAAGTCGTCATGCTAGGGACCGGGCGGCCGTTCCCATTGGAAGTTCGAGTCCTCCCTTGAGCACATGAGTGTGGGTATTGTCCTTTGTGTAAGTTAGCTTAAGTAGTTTGTAAGTCTAGGGACTGATGACCATAGCAGTATGGTCCTATAGATTTATAAACATTTGAATTAAACTACATTTATTAGAACGTGACCCAAACAGACTTCAAGCATGTACAAAGTTGATTTTAAAACATTCCGGCATCAATTGCAATGCACTTTTCTCTTCTCTTTTTATTAACACCACTTGTAGCTCTTCTGAAGTCGTATTGCGTTCTATTATGAGGGCTGCTCTGCCGTGGTGAAGTGGCCGAGAGCTCTAAGGCCTTGCTCCGCGGCGGAGGAATGCGGCGGTTTAGCAGTGCGCAGTTTCTCATAAGGCAGCGTGGGCCCTGTTTACAGGCGCGGCTGCGCTCTTCCGCTACGGTGTTAAATACCACCGCGTGCATTTCCAGACCGCTTACACGGCGGCTAATGGGGCTGTTCGGTGCCCCATATGTCTGGCCGCCAGGTGGGAACAGAGTGCTCAACGTCACTGCGGCTGAAACACCTGCTGTGAGTGACGAGCGGAGCCTCCGCAAAATCACAGCGGTTGCTCCGCCGCGGGCTATAGGGCCCTACACACGATGCGATTTACTGGACCAATAGGGTAGTTGAACGTTTTCTGGAAATCGTTTTAAATTGTTAATTATGTCATATTATGGTCCGAACATGTTTTTTTATCTCGTGGATTTCAGTACTTTTTTTAAGAAATGAAATTCAAATAATTTGAAAGCCCGTTAAAACGCTACATTTGAGTCACGTGATGCCTGTGATGTCATACAACACGCTGCTGCTGCTGCTCTCTTAAGATAAACAAATACCTGTATATTGTTTGGGCCGAGGCCCCGTGTTTGGGCGTTAACGTTTGCATAATGACCTACAACTATTGCTTAGTTCCGCACTGTACCAATACATCTGTCAAGACTCCAGGAAAATTGTTCTTGCTAGTACCAAAAAACGAAAACATACGCAAAAAGTGGTTGACACTGGCGCGAAGAGATCCAAATGAAATAGCGGCTACTTCATGTGTGTATTTCTGTGAGGATCATTTTGATGTAAGTAAACAATATTATTCCATTGGTAAACTAAACTGTTAAGTATCATTCTCTTCTACTGCAAAGGTGTAAAGTACGATTTATGTGTAATTAAAGCCGTTTCCTAATATATTTGGTGAAATAACATCATGAATATTGTTGCAGCCCACTATAAAAGTATAGCACTGATTATTTATCTCCAAGAAGTGCAATTTTATCACCAATAGATCTTAGTCAAACAACCGTTTTATAGAATGAAACTTTCACTCTGCAGCGGAGTGTGCGCTGATATGAAACTTCCTGGCAGATTAAAATTGTGTGCCGGAACCGGGACTCGAACCTGGGACCTTTGCCTTTCGCGGGAAAGCGCACTACCGACTGTGCTATCACACAATTTTAATCTGCCAGGAAGTTTCATATCAGCCCACACTCCGCTGCAGAGTGAAGTTTCATTCTGGAAACATCCCTTAGGCTGTGGCTAAGCCATGTCTCCACCATATCCTTTCTTCCAGGAGTGCTAGTCTTGCGTGTTTGCAAGAGAGCTTCTGTGAAGTTTGGAAAGTAGGAGGCGAGGTACTGGCGGAAGTAAAGTTGTGAGGCGGAATCGTGAGTCGTGTCGGGATAGCACAGTCGGTAGTGCGCTTGCCCGCGAAAGGCAAAGGTCCCAGGTTCGAGTCCCGGTTCCGGCACACAATTTTAATCTGCCAGGAAGTTTCAACCGTTTTATACATCGACAACGCCCTTCTGGTTACTTTACAACAACTTACCCTATCGTAATATACGTATATGGGAGATGTCTTTAATGCGCCGATTTATTTAGCTTTCAAACTTTCGAAATACACAAGTATAAATACGATTAAAAGTGTTAGTTACCCAAATATGTGTTTATTGAAGCAAAAATCCTTTTAATGTCATGTTGTGAAGTTTATTTCGCAAAAATAATTAAATATCCAGAATTATATAGTTATTTTACAGGTTTTGATGTTTCACTTTGCACCAGTATTGAAGTAGCTAAATAAAATTACTCCCTTAACTGCGTGCTTCACTGGGTTAAATTTTACTAACTATCCCGGCAGCTTCCTGTGACTATGTTGGCAACAGATGCCGAATAGCGAGAATCATGCGACGTCGTCATTAGCCAATCGCTTGACAGCGCAAATATTTTGTCGTGAAACCTTTGATTTACGAAGGCAGTTACTTTTACTGACCGGACAAGGGTACATACAAGAATCACAGAGCAGGAACAGCATTATTTATTTACTTCATGGTCTGTACGATACACTAATCTAATCATTCTATGTGGTCTGAACATCTGGACAAAGATTTTCTATCGTGTTGTTGATGTTGCCAACATAATCACTCAAGGCCGCTTGGATAGAAGATAAAATTTCACCGTTTACTGCATAATATGGTGACTTCAGGTTAAGTCTGCTGACATCAACAAATAGAGTACTTTTTTCCAATGGCGTAAAATATCTCTCGAAATAATTAGTTATGTGTTACTTACAATGCAGTTTTCACGTTTCTTATTTCTGGCACGTAAAAATTTGGATTGTTTTCAAAGAATGAAGACACCATAATTGCAACTTTCCGCTGTCAGCCTTCACATAACCATCTTACACTGTGGCATAAAAACTGTAAACGCGTTTAGATCACGAAAAAACTGAACTTAAAGCTGCGAAATGGAGGAAACGCGTACAATAATACAGCTCCAACTTCTAGTTGCCGCGCTGTAGGTGGTCTATGAACTTCACCAGTAATTCAGCCAATAACGCAGCGTTTTCGATCACGTGATCTAATCGTGAAATTTGATGATTTTTAAGCTTTAATTACGTAAAAATTACAGATGTTTTGTAAGAATTATGAGCAAAAATGCTGTCTGAATGTTATAATCATTCAGAATAACAACAATTTGAACCATATTTTTAACACAGGAAAATACCCTATTCGTTGGTCACCCGATAAATTGGGCGGTTTCGGGCGCTACCCGACCAACTTCATTTGTCGGCCGGTTGTTGTGCCTGACCACCCGATCTCTTGATTCCCCCACCACTTCAAATGTTAAAAAATGTTCAAATGTTTGTTAAGCTTATGGGACTTAACTACGGGGTCATCAGTCCCTAAACTTACAAACAACTTATGAACTAGCTAATCCTAAGGACGGCACAAATATCCATGCTCGAGGGGGGATTCGAACCCCTGACCGTAGTGGCCGTGCAGACCGTGACTGGAGCGCCTCAGTCCCCTCGGCCACCGCGGCCGGCCCCACCACTTCACCCAACAAATTGTACCGTGTGTAGCTCTTCCCGACCGACTTCCATGCCTGAGGTCGTCTGCACAGCGAACACGCGAAAACAAAAACAGTTCGACAAACAGGCACCAGAACAGGGTGGCGCTGGACGGAACGTGTGTAGGCTGCCACGAATTGGTTGGTTAGTTGTACATCTTGTTGGTCGTACGATAAGTCGGAGCGTGTGTAGGGGCCTTATACATGCGGCCTAAGGCGCCTTGCTGCGGAGCGCGCGGGTGCTCGCCGTCGGAGGTTCGAGTCTTCCCTGGGGTACGGGTGTGTGTGTGTGTGTGTGTGTGTGTGTGTGTGTGTGTGTGTGTGTGATGTCCTTAGGTTCGTTTAAATTAATTTAAGTAGTTTGCAAGCCTAGGGAGTAATACTCAAATAATTTAAGTCCCACAGATTTAGATTTCATTTTTATGAAGGTTGCTCTATTCGTAATCCGATCAAATCGGCTCTGGTGTATACTTTTACTATTTAGACTTTTCCCTTCCAATGAGCCACGCCGCCTGTCTGAAACTTACCAGGAGAACGTCAGAAGTCGCCGCCTTCGGTTTTTATGGGTCTTAAATACGTTGTTCGGGGACCCCTCCTGAGTATCTGGTTAAAGTGCTAAATCGCATTTCGCCCTAATTTTCGAGATCTTTGTTTTATTAATATTATTTCCGCCGTTCGCTAGATATACCGGTAGCTTAGCGTTTATCACGAGCATAACAGCGTAGCCCAGTGAATGTAGTACACGTCTACCATGTTGGAGGTCCCATGTTCGAGTCCCACGCATACACTTTTTTCATTCTTTTTCTCTTCACGATGCTTACAAATATATTCCTTTTCGTGCGAAATTGTTGAAAAATCATTTTCGCGATCATATTGCTTTTGTATTCGTCGTGCGGTAAGCAACATATTGTATTCATACACGCTATTGTTTGCGTTTGACGTATGTTTACGTCCCGCCCGGTTCAAATGTTCAAATGTTTGTAGAGTCTATGGGACTAAACTACGGGGTCATCAGTCCCTAAACTTACAAACTATTTATGAACTACCTTATACTAAGGACGGCACAAATATCCATGCCCGAGGGGAGATTCGAACCCCCGACCGTAGTGGCCGTGCAGACCGTGACTGGAGCGCCTCAGTCTCCTCGGCCACCGCGGCCGGCGCCCGCCCGGTTAATGAAGTGAATGGGCATTAGGGTAAACAATCCGCTAGAGTTATTCAGTTCGCATGCATCGCCAACGAGAGCAGTTTGCAGTATCGTGAGCACAGTGAACGTCTTTTTGTGAAAAATAAAGCCAAAGTGTTACTGCAATGGAAATGCCAAGTACGTCCGCAAGTGAAGTGTCCGAACAATCAGAAGAAGGCACTCCAGACGAGCTGGATCCAACCGAACAATGAAGGGGTGAATTAACGAACGCCTTGAAATATGCGGAGAGTTTACTGCCGCGGTGGGTTTAGCCGAGCGGTCTTAAGCGTCTCGCTGCGGAGCGCGCGGTTGCTCGTCGTGGAGGTGCGAGTCCTCCATGGGGCATGGATGTGTGTGTTGTCCTTAGGTTAGTTTACCTAGGTTTAGAGTAGTTTGTAAGCTACGGACTGATGACCACGCAGTTTGGTCCGATAGAATTACAAACATTTGAATATTTTGAGAGTTTACTTCGTTATTTGAATATCGTGACGAGTACTCGTCCGAGCACGTGTTCTGGAAAGTCAAAAGTGATCAGAAAAGTTATTGCCAATGCAATTCAAGACTTCTTGACAGAAAATCATATCGTCTGCGAAGAAGAATTGATTGGTGTCGACGAAAAAGATGAATTGCAAGAATATACTCCTTGTGAGGGAGAAGCCATGGTAAGTTTTACTTTCGTGCTGTCAAATTTACTTTTTTCACTTTTCGGTCAAATTCGAAAATTGAGACACTAATCGCTTTATAGGAAGTGGAAGCCGACGACGACTACGTTGCCGAAGTGTCTGATGAACGGCAGGCAGATTATGTGCCTCTGCTGTACATGAAACGACCAGACGTTATGGCATCACTTCATCCGGCCGGCCGCAGTGGCCGAGCGGTCTGCGGCGCGCCAGTCACAGTCTGCACGGCCGCTACGTTCGGGGGTTCGAATCCGTCCTCGGGCATGGGTGTTTGTGTTGTCCTTAGAGTAAGTTAGTTTAAGTTAGTCAAGTTGTTAGTGTGTAAGTCTAGCGACTGAGAACCAAGAAGTTTGGTCGCATAAGACGTCACACACATTAAAAAATAAATAAATAAATAAAACCATTGTCACTTCATCCCAAATGGACCTAGAAAACTTTCCGCAGGAAGGGATTCGTTCAGATGAAGAGCGATAGAACTCTCCGACAATGGAAAGAGGACGTCAAACGTGGAGGAACACGTATGGATAAGTGTAAAAGCACTGACGAAGAAGCGAGACAGAATGACAAGCAGGTGAATTGCGTGAAATATACATCATATATGTATATTGTTAGAAAAAAGAGTACTTAGTAGTAATTTTATAAATTTTTGCTTAAACAGGTAGCAACAAGGCCCTTGCAGCAGTGGGCAATGAATGCTGCTTGTCCACTCGTCTCTGAGAACTACTTCTTCACGAGTAGCAAATCATGGGCCGATCGATTCAAGAGAGCGCGTTTAATAAGACAGCGGAAAATCACGAAATTCGTCTCTTGCAAGGAATTCGCCTCTATAGAAGAAACGGAGTGCGAAAAGATTTCAAGTTCAAACAAGATCTTTAATCAAGAATTTTGATGTGGATTACGTTATTAATACGGATAAAACGGGCTGTCAGTACCAGCTATTTCTTTTTTAATAGAACACTTGCAAGGCGGGAATCAAGAGACGTCGTCGAGAAGAGAAAAAGTTTCTACTAGATGACGCTTTCGTACACTGCACAGTATTCTCGTACTGCATCAGGGAAGATACTGCCCCAAGTCTCCCTGTGCATGCAGAAATCTCTGGGAAAATTCGTCCCAGTGCTTCAGAAGAGAATCGACGAAATACGTCAAAGATATAGGAATGTCGTAGAATCCTGTACGAAATCGGGGAAATTCACAAACGCACTCTATGAAAACTTTTTAACATCTGTGATCCGCCCTTACGTAGGACAAAACAAATTTGTTTATATCATTGACTCATCAGACAGATCAGACCATGTACGATTCCTTGTTCGTGGATGATTCTGAAGAAAGCACCTGCACTCTGAAGACCATACCACTAAAGTGTACCCCAGTCTGTCAACCCTGCGATTTATACTTTTATCGTCAGTTGAAGATTTTCATTAAAAAAAGTGCAAAATGCTTCCGAATTACTACAGAGAGATACGGAAATAACATCAAGTGAGGACTGCATACAAATCCACTCCCTGGCTCTACACCAGTTAAGCGCTCCCGCCTTCGTTCCCATGCTCAAATACGCCATCAAAATCGAAGGCGGGGACTTCCGGTGTTGTATATTATAAGAGTTTCTAGGCAAACCAAAGTAGATTTGTTCAAGAATTTTTGACAGTTGCTTGAATGCCTTCGGCTGATTGCGATTTGAGTTCTGAACATTAAAAAATCTGATATCCATGTGGTTTCCGTGTGAGGCAGCTATTAACCCTTTAATGCATACTGTAGCTGATCAGCTACATACCTTATTTTTCCGATTATCTCCCAAACTGATTAACATTTTACCTCAAATTCATATGTAGCTGCTTCTATACATAGTGTTACACATGGAATTAGCTCGTCCTAGAAATTATAAATTGCAGAGTGCTACTGAATTATTTCGGCAGTTAGCTGCATTGAGTTACTTCTAACATGTGCGTTTGTTTACTTTAGTATTCCTCCTCTCCCATGTAAAAGTAGTCAATGACATACTAATATTGCATTATGAGCTACTTTGTGGAAAGATTAGAGGCATAATAGTGACATTTACTGCATCGGATACATCATGGAAGCACTAAGTAGCTGACCAGCTACGAACTTTTTATTACTAGTAGTACATAATAATTTTAAGGAATTTTGTTCAATATTTTTCTCAATATATAAGCACTATACATTAATTGTGGTAGCTTTGATAGCTTCAAATAAAAAAGTCATGCATTAAAGGGTCAATATTGTCTTCAAGGCCATCGCTATGCACAATGAAAAGTCGAGGTCCCAACAGTCTGTGCACGTCTTAAGTTGCTATAGAATAATAATAATAATGATAAAACATCACTCTCTACATAAGACCGATGTAACATATTGTGCTCTGCCTACCAGCAAATCTTCAATTCAGTCACAAATTTCGTTCGATTTGTAATTTCAAGAGTATTGTCAATTAACTGCTCTGGAGTGTTCTCATTCCTAGAGTTTCCATAGATTACTATTGATAATTCAGTAACCACACTCGTGATACATTCATTTTAACTCTTAAAATCCCTTCCTTGAAGGTCAAGGTTGGGGGCAATTGAGGACTTTCTTTTATTTTCTTTCTTTATTTTTTTATTGGACTATTTTGGATAACATTACATATTTACTTATTTAGGATTAATAATATATTTCATCAAAACTAAATTTGAATTAAAATACTGTCGTTATTTTTCCTCAGGACATGCAGCTCTGCTTTATGAATCTATGATGATGGCATCTTCTTGATAAAATATTCCAGAGATTAATTAATACCCCATTCGTACCTCCGGGCGGGAACTAAAGAGGATGTCGTCATCAAATAAAACAAAACAGGCGTTCAACGGATCGGAGCGTGAAATGTTCTAAACTTTAATCAGATAGGTTAGAAAAGTTGAAAAGAGAAATGGATAGGTTAAAGATAGATATAGTGGGAATTAGTGAAGTTCGATGGTAGGATGAACAAGATTTCCCGTCAGGTGAATACAGGGTTATAAGTACAAATGAGTTAGAGAAAACGCAAGAGTAGGTCTAATAATGAATAAGAACATAGGAATGCGGGTAAGTTACTACCAACAGCATAGTGAACACATTACTGTAGCAGAGAGAGACACGACGCCAACAGCGACCACAGTAGCATAAGTTCATATGCCAGCTATCTCTGATGATGAACTATAAAACTGCAGAAAAAGGTAGAAAAGTAAGGAGATGGAACCTGATAAACTGAAGGAATCTGAGGCTGTTGAGAATTTCAGAGGGAGCATTAGGCAAGGTTGCACCGAAATGGGGGAAAAGTAATACAGTAGATGAGGAATTACTAGTTTTGAGAAATAAAGTAGTTAAGGCTGTGATGAAAGGAGAAAATAAAAAACGCAGCAAGTGAAGCAAAAGCGAGTACAGGCGACTAAAATTCAGGTTGACAGAAAGTGCAGATTGGCTAAGCAGGAGTGGCTACAGGACAAATGCAACTGTGTGGAAGAATATATACTTAGAGGAAAGATAAATACCGCCTACAGGAAAGTAAATAAATGTTTGAAGACAAGAAATGCATTAATATCAAGAGCGCAGATTGAAAATCAGTACTGGTTAAAGAAGGGAAAGCTGAGAGATAGGCATAGAGGTCCTATACAAGGGAAATGAAGGCAGTATTGTAGAAATGGAAAAGGAAGTAGATGAAGATGAGATGGGAGATTCGAAACAGCAAGAAAAATTTGACAGAGCACTGAAAGGTGTGAGTCAAAACAAGGCTCCTGGAGTAGATGATATTCCCTCTGAATTGCTGACATCGTTGGAAAGGCCAGCCATGAAGGAACTGTTCCACCTTGTGTTAAAGATGTATGAGACAGGGAAATAACGTCATATGTTCAAATGTTTGTATAGCTTATGGGACTTAATTACGGGGTCATCAGTCCCTAAACTTACAAACTACTTACGATCTAGGACGGCACAAATAACCGTGCCCGAGGGGGGATTCGAACCCCCGACCATAGTGGTCGTGCAGACCGTGACTGGAGCGCCTCAGTCCCCTCGGCCACCGCGGTCGGCGGAAATAACGTCAGACTTAAAGAAAAGTATAATAATTCCAAATCCAAAGAAAGCAAGTGCAGACAAATGTGTAAATTACACTTTAATGTCATGGTTGCAAAATACTAACATGAATTATTTACAGGCGAATGGAAAATTGTTAGGATCCAACCTCGGGGAAGATCTGTTTGGATTTAGGAGAAGTGTAGGAACACGAGAGGCAATACTCATATTACGATTTATCCTGTAAGACAGGTTAAGAAAAGGCAAACCTACATTTTTAGCTTTTGTAGATTTAGAGAGAATTTTTGGTAATGTTGAATGGAATACGCTCTTTCACATTCTGAAGCTAGCAGGTGTGAAATACAGGGAACGAAAAGTTATACGTATACAGCTTGTACAAAAATAAGATAGCAATTGTCGAAGACGCAGTGATTGGAAAGGGAATACGACAGGGTTGTAGCGTTTCGCTAACGTTATTCAATCTGTACAATGAGCAAGCTGTGAAGGAATACAAGGAGAAATTTGGAGAGGAAATTAAAGTTGAGGGAGAAGAAATAAAAACTTTGCGGTTTGCCGAAGACATTTGATTCTCACAGGGGCCGGCCGCGGTGGCCGAGGGGACTAAGGCGCTCCAGTCACGGTCCGCACGGCCACTACGGTCGGGGGTTCGAATCCCCCCTCGGGCATGGATATTTGTGCCGTCCTAGTTCGTAAGTAGTTCATAAGTAGTTTGTAAGATTAGGGACTGATGACCCCGTAGTTAAGTCCCATAGTCTATACAAACATTAACATTCTCACAGGGCAGCAAAGGACCTGAAGAGCAACTGAAAGGAATGGACAGTGTCTTGAAAGGAGGTTATTACATGAACACCAACAAGAGCAAAACAAAGTGTAATGGAATGCAGTATAAGAAAATCAGGCGATGCTGAAGGAATTAGATTAGATAACGAGACAATAAAAGGAGTCGATGAGATTTGTTATTTGGGTACCAAAATAACTCCTGATGGCCGAAATAAAGAAGATACAAAATGCAGAATGGTTATGCGAAGACGCGAAATTTGTTGACATCCAAAATTAAATGTGAGGACGTCCTTTCTGAAAACATTTGTCTGGAGTATAGCGACGTACGGGAGTGAAACGTGGATGACAAGGAGTTCAGACAAAAAGCTGATAGAATCTTTTGAAATTTGGTGTTACAAACGTAAGCTGTAAATTAGATGGGTAGATCGCATAACTAATGAGGGGGTTCTGAACGGAATTGAGAAGAAGTTTCTAGCATATCTTAACTAAGAGAAGGGATATGTACGTGGGACATCAAGGAATTGTCAGAGTTCTTAATTGAAGACCACCACCACCATCACAACATTTATATTCTTTGGTAAAGATTAGTTACATCGTTGCTTCAGTTATGAAGAAGTGTTTTGCGTTCCATTATTGTTTCACTGGCTATGCATATTTTTGATATTACATTTGGTTTAAGTTACATTTTTTGTGTTAATTTTTAGTAATTATATAGAATTTGACAGAACACGTGTGTCATTAGTCCAATGATGCGTGTGGACGTGTAATCTTTAAGTTTATTCCATTTTATTTTTCTCAATTAATTATTCTCACCAAGTTCTGATGCTCCTTCCGAGGACCAAGGTATTGAGACAGCAGCGCAACTTGAGTCAGTGACAGACGTTCTTCAGTGGTACATTATTTTGTGTGTTTCGTCTGCCAAGGCCAACAGCTGTTGTAAATAATATAAATGACAACATTCTTAAGGTCTTTGTCCGTATTTTCAGTGCAGTCACTGGCGAAAGCAATTACATTGATTTCCTGTATTCAGTACGGGCACATTGTGCGATTGGTCAACAGGATTTCTTCTTGCCGACAGCCCTGTATACTTTCTATCAACGTGCTTTCTATGTGCAGACGCGAGAGCCCTCTATCGGGCAGTCGCGCAATTGGTTGGCACGTTACCCCACAGATGTCGCCAGTTGTACCTTCTAAGCGCAGCACTCGAACGTCAAATCTTCCATTCGTTGACAATTCAGGTCCATCAACACGATCAGCCTGTCAGCCTAGGACACTACAGAAGAGACATCATTGTGTTACGAAAAACAGATTGCTTAATCAGTTTCTTCCTAGAAATTTAGAGACACATCCTCATGGCATAGCAAAGAAATTCGGCTTATTCCAAACAAAGTTAGCAGTTAGGGCCGTACGGTAGGTCTTTCGTTCCAGTTATGTAATAACACAAACAATGGGTTTATTAACTACTACACTTTGAAATTCATTAGGCATTTGCGACGAAGACGGTTATGTAAGAGGTACTTACGTCACGGAACGGTTCAAGAATATGTGGGGAAGGTCAAGTCCAGAGATAAGCTCGTCCGTTTTATATGCTCTGCTGTTAACTAGTGAGATACCGCTGAGAGTACGTTTGAAGAAAATTTAACGAGAACTACGGGTAAGCCATGTGGTTCTTTTATGGTCAGGCCAGACATTGAATATAATTTGTAATAAAATATGCAATTCGGAAATTTTTAATTGCTTTAAGTATCGGTACACGCCAAATGAAAAACACCTTTCTTCAAAATTCATCTTTCCAGAGAGTAATATAAGTAACCTTGGTAGTATGTGGGTAAAATATCACAGAATAGACGATTCATTTGGTATGCAGTAAGAATAGAACCAACCCCATGAAGATATGTGCGGTAAAGATAAAAATACGAAATTTTTGATTGTATAGATTAGATTAGCACTTGTTCCATAGATCATGAATACGACACTTCGTAATGATGTGGAACGTGTCAGGTTAATGAAGGGTGTCTCTACAAATTCTTACTTTGTACTAAATATTACATGACACAATTTTTTTATTTTTATTTTTTTTTATTGTTTTTTTTTTTCAAATTTACTAATTTATGTATAAAAATTCATCTACAGTGTAGAAGGAGTTGCCATACAGAAATTCTTTTAATTTATTTTTAAATGATTGTTGGCTATCTGTTAGGCATCTGATGCTGTTTGTTAGGTGACCAAAGACTTTTGTGGCAGCATAATTCACCCCTTTCTGTGCCAAAGCTAGATTTAACCTTGAACAGTGAATATCATTCTTTCTCTCCGTGTTGTAGTTATGTACACTGCTATTGCCTTTGAATTCGGTGGGATTGGTGATAACAAATTTCATAAGTGAATATATATACTGAGAATCTACTGTGAAGATCCCTAGCTCTTTAAATAACTGTCTGCAGGATGATCTTGGATGGGCTCCAGCAATTATTCTGATTACAAGCTTTTGTGCAACGGATACGATTTTACTCAATGATGAATTACCCCAGAAAATGATGCCACACGAAAGCAGAGAATGAAAATAAGCATAGTAAGGTAATTTACTGAGATATATATAATCACCAAAATTTGCAGTTACCCTAATAGCATAAGTAACTGAACTCAAACGTTTCAGCAGAACTTCAATGTTTTGAAGTGTGGCTCCCAATTTTTGATTGCTCCCCAGTTTGAGGACTCAGCTGTTTTTTGCATATTATGAGAACTACTAATGTCAACTTTCTGCACTTTTCCTGTCAGGTATAATTTAAACCATTTGTGCACTGTCCCTTTTATACCACAATACTTTAGATTATCTAGAAGAATTCCATGATTTAATCAAAAGACTTGGAGAGATCACAAAAAATCCCAACGAGTGATGTCCGGTTATTCAGAGTGTAACATATAGTTATCTGAGTGTAACATAAAAATGGGGGACGGGCGATTTCTACGGAGCTCAAAGAATACTCAAACCAGAGCAGGGGTACAATTCTGTTAAAATCAATATAAAATAATATGTATTAGCTTTGGTCAGGCCGTCAGGGATTTGTGGCGTGCCGGCCGCGGTGGCCGAGGGGACTGAGGCGCTCCAGTCACGGTCTGCTCGGCCACTACGGTCGGGGGTTCGAATCGCCCCTCGGGCATGGATATTTGTGCCGTCCTTAGTATTAGCTAGTTTGTAAGTTTAGGGACTGATGACCCCGTAGTTAAGTCCCATAAGCTATACAAACATTTGAACATTTGTGGCGTGTAAACAATGATATGGTGATGCAGTGGTGCAGCCACTTGGGGAGGGGGGCTAATGGGGCTAAAGCAATCCCCCCCGTCCTCCTAGCATCTCCCAAAGATTTTTTAATTTTATTATTTTTTATTGTTTTCATTTTTATTAAACAGGTCGGCATCGGAAATTTTAAATATTACACATGTAATAAATCACATCGTAACTATAATTTTCCAAGCACAAGTGAACGTGACAATGGGTCGCCAGTGTGATGTCGCCACTGAGAACGTGTGCTGCTGTTAATGAGAGCGGTTTTAATGCCAGCTTTGATGCTGCAGCTATTGTTCCTGCTATGCTGAAGTGACGAGCCGATTGTTCATATGCGGCGACCCGCTGCTTAGCAGGTCAGCGGCGCCGGGTGGAATTGTTAATAGTGTTATTTTAGTTCAATTTTTACACATAATAGTCTCATGTTAATTAAACTGTAAAGACCTTCTATTTTGCTACTAACATTAAAGCTACTTAATTATTTTACGAGCAGATTATATGCACTCCATTTCCTCGACGTTGCTCCTCTTCTACTTTCAAATTAATGCGAACCTACTCATTTTACTTGTTGTGCAATTATTTTCGTAGCATAATTAGTTAAATTATAAAAAAAGTGTAAAAATAAGTCATAGATTAATAAATTCAGTATGCTTTGTTGAAAAAGTAGTCTTCCCAGAACTAATCTATCTATATAAATGATCTGATGGACAGAGTAAGTTGTAATTTGCAGCTGTTTGCTGATGACGCTGTGGTGTATGGGAGGGTGTTGTCTTTAACTGACTGTAATAGCATACATAATGACTTAGACAAAATTTCCAGTCGGTGTGAAGAATGGAAGCTAGCTCGCAATGTAGAAAAATGTAAGGTGATGTGCATGAGTAGGAAAAACAATCCCATAATGTTCGAATACAGCATTAGAAGTGAGCTTCTCGATGCTGTCGCGTCGTTCAATTATCTAGGCGTACATTGCAGAGCGATATGAAATGGAACGAACATGTAAGGACAGTTGTGAGTAAGGCGGACAGCCGACTTCGGTTTATTGGGAGAATTTTTGGAAGATGTACTTCATCTGTAAAGGAGACGCATATAAAACGATTGTACGACCACGTCTTGAGTATTGCTCAAGTGTTTGTGACCCGCAGCAGATCAGTTTAAAGGAAGACATAGAGGCGATTCAATATAACATTGACAAATTAGAAAAGTGTCAGTAAGATGTATTTTACATACCATACATTTTTTTTTATGTTAGCATGTTATGCATGTGCATTGTTTCATCCTGATAGATGGTCTGTAATACATTGTTCTCCACAGTTAGATGTAATGCTATTGCATTATGACATAAACAAACAAACAGTTAATTTTGATCTTTACATTGTTGCATATGGTTCATTGTTGCATACAGTTCCATTTCACACGTTCTAACCCACTTTACTAGCAATAGCTTTACATCTAATTGTGGAAAACAATGTATTACAGACAATCTATGAGGATGATACAATGCACATGCATAACATGCTAACATAAAAAATGAATGGTATGTAAAGTACATCTTATTGACTCTTTTCTAATTTGTCAATGTTATATTACATATAATGTATATTCAGAGTGTTAGAAAAAGGTACGGCCAAACTCTCAGGGAACATTCCTCACACACAAAGAAAGAAAATATGTTATTTGGACCTGTGTCCGGAAACGCTTAATTTCCTTGTTAGAGCTCATTTTAGTATTTTTATTTAAGTGTAAATTGAAATAATTCGTGCAGACAATTGTCAAAATACCCTATTGTTTCGTTAGTATGTACTGTACTTCCTCGATTCACCGTCAGTTGGCCCAATTGAAGGAAGGTAATGTTGACTTAGTGCTTGTGTTGACATGCGACTCATTGCTCTACAGTACTAGCATCAAGCACATTAGTACGTAGCATCAACTGGTTAGTGTTCATCACGAACGTGGTTTTGCAGTCAGTGCAATGTTTACAAATGCGGAGTTGGCAGATGCCCATTTGATGTATAGATAATGCACAGGTATTAGCCGTGGCGCGGTACGTTTGTATCGAGACAGATTTCCAGAACGAAGGTGTCCCGACAGGAAGACGTTCGAAGCAATTGATCGGCGTCTTAAGGAGCACGGAAAATTCCAGCCTATGACTCGCCACTGGGAAAGACCTGGAACGACGAGGACACCTGCAATGGACGAGGCAATTCTTCGTGCAGTTGACTGACGATAGCCCTAATGTCAGCGTCGGTTTCAGTTGGACCAGAGGACCCAGTGCATTCCATGTAAAAAAAGTCGCCAGCAGCTCGCACAGCGCCTTGGTCCCAAGGCAGCCTGTGGGTCTGCGTCACACTGAAAGCCTGCCCTCTATTCCTACCAACTGAAATCGGGACTCATCCGATCAAACCACGGTTTACCAGTCGTCTAGGGTTCAACCGATACGGTCACGAGCCCAGCTTGCGATGTGTTTATAACATTACAGAACAAATATTTACTATGGCCAGTTTAATGTGAGATACATTTTCTGTCTTTTTATTTACATATGCAATGTGAGAGAATACTAAAATGTCGTGATATATATTAGAGTTGACTAAAGTGGTCAATATCATAACTACAACATTACAGACCAGATAATTACTATAAACAGTTTAATGTGATATAAGTCTTGTTTTCCTTTTGTTTATATATGCAAGGTGAGAGAATACTAGTGTCGTGATTTCAATGTTTATGTATATATTTTAAAGTTGACTAAAGTGGTCAATCACACGACTGAAACTTTACAGAACAAACAATTACTATAAACAGTCTGTGATATAAATCTTGCTTTCCTTTTTAGTTTAGATATGCAATGTGAGAGAATCCTAAAGTGTCGTGATTTCAATGTTTATGTATATTTTTTTAAAAGTTTACTAAAGTGGTCAATCACGTGAATACACGGAGCTGGGAGCAAGGGAGGCAAGGCGCGTGGTCTTTGGCTTGCCGGACGCCGAGTAGGTAAGGTAGCTGCTTATAGCGGCATCAGTGCGGTCCGCGTTTTATACGCCACGTGTGGCGTTCCGAAATTTGTAAGTGCGCTCGTACGCGAATGTCTTCCGTTCTCGGCTCCAATAGTTACGTGAGTGGCGAAGTTGTTTATTGTAAATTGTGATATATAGTGTAAATGTGACTAAAGAAAATAAACTAACGTAGAAGCACAAGTGTGAACTTATTCGTTAACGGTACTGTACCTTGTGAGGATACTGCTGGCCATCTCATCTCAGTGTCATCCTACGATACCGTGTGCGTCGGATCCAGAATCGTGTGGTTCAATAGTGATAAACGTTGCGTGTGAAGTTAGTTAAAACGATATAGCCAGGCTAGGAATCAATGTAGGACAGTGTCTCGGCGATACTGTGATCAAAATAAGTGATAGATTTCAATAGTTAAGAGATTTGTATAAGACATTTCCAGACAGTTCTATAAACAATACTTTTGTTATCGAACATTATTTCAATAAACAGACAGACTAAGGGTAAAAACTTTTGTAAAACATAAAGAAATGAAAATAAATAGCATTGTATATATGTTAGGCTCATAAACAAGATGTGTTGACCAGCTAATTGTCTTATTTCGACTATTACATTAATTATCAATATTGAATTCTTTGTATATATTGACTGATGTGAGATTTTGAGTATATTTTGTGAATGGCCATGAGATTTGATAGTTCAATATATATGTTAGGGACATGTATGATGTACTCATTAACAAATTAATTGACATTTATCATTATTCTTTGTTGTGAAACAAATAGTACCGCGATTTCGACTTAAAAAGATAGGTGCGATCTAAAATTATTGTATGCATAGTTTTCATTTTATATTGTGATTATTTTTGTGTACATGAAATGTTTTACTGGTATGTTTGTTAATTGTAAATTAGTATATTCAGTTGTTATGAACAATGCATAATGTAACGTCATTATTGTCGATGTTATATATTTGCCTCACCGCCTTGCGTGGGGGAGTTCGAGTTTTGGGTTTTCAAAAGTGCACTGGAAGCTATGTCAGTCTGTTGTTTTGAAATGGAAGTACTACCGTTCTGATGCTTTGTAATTTGTATATGTTTTGGAGCTGTTATGTTTTGGTAAAGAAGAAGTTTGATTTAAATTAAAGAAGAAGTGAAAAATTGCACATATAGAGTATTTATTTCTACCGCAACGCCCCAGGAGAATAATGTTGCAGCGAGCAGAACCCCCATACACCGTAATCTTGAAAAGCTGAGTATCGGTAGAATAAACTGTAGTTACTTAAAAATATATTAAAACATATTAACCTGGTTAGTTTACTAGTTTACAGGCATAAACGTTAAGGGTAAAAGCAACAGTGTTACAACCGCCCCTTAGTAGGCGAGCCAAGATACATTTATGTTAGGTTGTACACGAGCCCTGGCCGTTAGGCATGTTGCATGGTGCAGCTAGTAAAGTCATTCGAATCGGTCGTCTGCTGCCAGGGCTCGTTAAATACGAATCGCGCCGCACTGTTTAACGCGTGATTTAATCCACGTCCCAGACGGATTCTCGTTTCACTCAGCGCTGTCCGTCTACTTGCACTGACAACTGTACGCCAACGCCGCTGCGCTCCGTTGTCCACTGAGCTACCTGTAGTGAGAGGGAATGCCTGAAATTTGATATTGTCGCCGCACTCTAAACATTGTGGAATTCTTGAGAATATTTAATTCCCTTGCGCTTTCCGACAAGGAATGTTCCATGCCTCTAACTCCAACTACCATTCCATGTTCCAAGTTCATTGGTTCCCTTTTGTGGTTCAAGCTCTCCTTTCCTGCGTTTTCTCTCTAATATAGGGCAATGGTGATTGTTTCAGCCTTGAGAAAACACAATTTTTGTATTTTATTCACCCATATATCTTTCGGAGAAATTTCTCCGTCTTCTGTGGGATATTTTCATTGTTGAGTCTGCTAAATTATATACAACGTGTTTTAGCACTATGATATCCCACAGTTTTATTTATTTATCTATTTGTTAAGCTACTGACAACAAGGATACATTTGCAAAAATTACAGGCGATGTTTTGAAGAGAACGTATTAAATGAACATTAACAAGAGCAAAACAAAAATAATGGAATGCGGTCTTAGAAAATCAGGTGATGCTGAAGGAATTAGATTAGGTAACGAAACAATGAAGGTGGTAGATGAGTTTTGTTACTTGGGTAGTAAGATAACATGCGATGGTCGCAGTACAGAGGATATAAAATGCAGAATGGCAATGGGAAGAAAAGTATTTTTGAAAAAGAGAAATTTGCTAACATCGAATATTAATTTAAGTGTAAGGAAGTCTATGGAAGGCATTTGTGTGGAGTGTTGCCTTGTACGGGAGTGAAACATGGACGATAAGCAGTGCGGACTGGAAGAGGATAGAGGCTTTTGAAACGTGGTGCTACAGAAGAATGCTGAAGATTAAGTGGGTAGATCGCATAACTAATGAAGAGGTACTGAACAGAATTAGTGAGAAAAGGAATTTTTGTCATACCCTGACTAAAAGAAGGGATCGCTTGGTATGACACATTCTTACACACCGAGGAATCGTAAATTTAGCATTGGAGGGAAGTGTGTGGGGTAAAAATAGTAGAGGGAAACCAAGAGACGCGTATAGTAAGCAAATTCAAGTGGATGTGGGTTGTCGTTCTTATGAGGAGATGAAAAGGCTTGCTCAGGATAGAGTAGTGTGGAGTCTCCGGACTGAAGACCATAACACACAGGAGATATAGCACAATTCGTATTGCTTGGGACTGATCATATTTGTACACCAGTTTTAAATGCCATACAGTACGTCATCTGCAATTAATAATGTATTTCAAGGTTCTGCTGCATTCCAGTAAGCTAAGTACATAGATACCTAACCTGCACATATTGCATTTCTACCCGTTTTTAAATCCATTGCTAACTGGAGATGACATACTGGATGACATTTAAAAACTGTTCTACAAATATCTGCCAGCCACGAGTACCAAGAAGAGTGATTTTAAGGTGTGTGTGTTATATCTCCTGTAATCTCTGTAACGTAAGTAGCGTTGCCTAAGATAAGAAAAAAACCACTCAGATGTCACAGTGCTGAAACTCTTTATGTCATTTAATAGCTGCAATAATAATAATAATAATAAAAATCCCACTGATGATGGAGAAACCTCCGAAACATGTTTGGGTTAATAAAAAACAAAAATTGTATTTGCTCAAGACAGAAACAATCATCCTTAATATACATTGTTAATTCCCGTTGTGCGGCCACAATCAGGTCGGAAACCATTGCACATGGGTCACTGGAGTACAAATGATAGCTCTGTTTCTTTTCATTTATTTTTTAATTACATTATATTATAGGCTTGCTTTGAAGTACTCTTCCTTATTTTTCAATTTTTTTTTAGATTTTAACAATTTCAGTATTAATTATATATAGGGAAGTATTTTGATTTTGTGTTTTGAGGGTGCAATGTACAATTGTTTTGGGAAATATTGGAAAGTTTAAGCTATGTATGAGATCAGGCCAGAAGGGCTTGGTGGCGCAATAGTTTTAGCTGGGGTAGTTTATGGTTTCTTGAATATTGTTTCTCAATTTTGTTGGCCAGCATTGCAGCATTACAACTATTATTTGCCTTGTGGGAGGGGTTGCACTGCGGTGATACGATGTCACAGTGTTTGGGTATGGGCGTAGAGCGCCATGTGTGAATGTGTGTGTGTGTGTGTGTGTGTGTGTGTGTGTGTGTGTGTGTGTGTGTGTGTGTGTACGTGACCACGAGAGGTGTTCGTGAGTTGTGGCTGAAGTTGGCTGTAGAGATTTGTTTCTTGCCTTCATGACTATATTTGTTTCGCTCCTTTGTCGTGTGTGTGTGTGTGTGTGTGTGTGTGTGTGTGTGTGTTGTGTGCGTGTCTGTTCATGAGTGAAGAGTTTTCTGCATGTGCTAAATTTTTATTGCCTGTTGTCTACGTGTGTTGGTCAGGAGTATCATCGTTAGCGCTATGTCTGGGAAATCAGGTCTGTCGATGGGTCGTCTTGTGTACGAGAGAAATAGCGCCATCTATACCTGTATATCGCTTTCCATTGTCTTTGCCACCTCAGTTTCCACTGTTTTCGTCTAGTCGGTAGTACACTCATTCTTCCTCGTCTAATTTGCTTTTTTAAAAGATTATGCGTAAGACACAACGCCTCATCTCTGAAATGTGAAGCATCTAGAGCAGAGTGTTATTTTAATGGCTAAGGGAGGGCAAGCCTCAGTTCAAAATTAGCAAACATAAATAAATAACACATACGGGGCAACGAACTGTAAAAGTTTCCGGAGTTAACCATAGAAAATGAGACTAAATGGGTTAGAGTGACATGTTTATGAAGGCTGAAGACAAATTTACACGGGAGATTATGAATGCTGTCTAAATTTACAGTAGAGTAACATAGTACTACAGCTATATTTTTTATTCCGGAAGCCAGTATACATTGTGTGGCTGTGGTTGTATTAAGCAGCGGTGCCGTTCCGCCTCCTGCACATTCTAATCCTGGAGGACTGAGTCAGCCCTTTGTGGTTGTGGCGCTGAGTCGACCACATAATTCTCGGCTGCCCACTGCGACAACCGCATTGCTGCAGTGCTTGCTGCTAAGTGGACATCGGCTTGCTACTAGTGTAAGAGACTGCTCGCAGCGTTTGATGAGTCATTGTACAGACATAAATTTACATTCTTAAATAGCTGAAATCTTCAGGATTTAATTTCTTTGTTTAAAGCATATTCTTTCTTGAGCGTTTGTGGTTGTGTGATGAATACTTGGATGTGTCAGTTAATTTGTAACATACCATGGCACTGGAGGCTGAATGATTGGAATATGTTCAAAAGTTATCATAATAAAAATTGTTGTTGTTGTTGTGGTCTTCAGTCCGGAGACTGGTTTGATGCAGATCTCCACAATACCCTATCCTGAGCAAGCTTCTTCATCTCCACATAAGAACGGCAACCTACATCTGTATGAATCTGCTTACTGTATCCATCTCTTGGTCTTCCTCTGCGATTGTTACCCCACACACTTCCCTCCAACGCTAAATTCACAATTCCTTGATGTCTAAGAATGTGTCCTACCAATATATCCCTTCTTTTAGTCAAGGTATGCCAGAAATTCCTTTTCTCCCCAATTCTGTTCACTACCACCTCATTAGTTACGCGATCCACCCACCTAATCTTCAGCATTCTTCTGTAGCACCATATTTCAAAAGCCTCAATCCTCTTCCTGTCCGCACTGTTTATCGTCCATGTAATAAAAATTATATGTATATAATTTTTATTATAATAACTTATGGGCCTATACGAGGGGCATTTGACAAGTCTGTGCAAAAATAAAAACTACTAACCTGTTAGGGGAAAATATTTTTATTTTTCGACATAGTGTCCTTTTAGACTTATACACTTTGTCCAACGCTGTTCTAATTTGTTGATCCCTTCCGAATAATAGAAATTGTCCAAGCCTGCAAATTAGCTATTAGTCTCTACAATCACCTCGTCATTTGAATGAAATCTTCGTCCTGCCAGCCATTACTTCAAATTACTCTTTACTTCCTGGTCTGCATTTCCTTTCCCCCTCCTCTCCTTTCCTATCCTCATTCCTTCCCCTCCCCACCGGAGGACTGATAACCTCAGTAGTTTAGTCCCCCTATCCCAACCAAACAACCCAACCCAACTTCAAATTGGGGAACAAACGGTTGTCCAAGAGTGCCATGTTGGATTTGAGACGAGTTGGAATCCTATTTCCAATAATTTTGCGACCACAACTGCTGAAGTGTATGCTGGTGCATTGTCGCGATGGAAAATGACTTTTTGTGTGCCAATCGCCGTCGTTTTTCTTGGAGCTCGGTTTTCATACCGTCCCATAGCAATGAATAATATGCACCTGTAATAGTTTTACCCTGTTCCAGATAGTCGATGAGGATTATCCCTTGCGAATCCCAAAAGACCGTCGCTATAACCTTTCCAGCCGAAGGATCGGTCCCTTGGTAACTCATTGTTTAGATTGTTCTTTGCTCTGAGGAGTATATTAATGTATCCATGTGTCATCCACAGTGACGAAGAGACGTTTAAAGTCCTGAGTATTCTTCCTGCACAGCTGAAACCCTTCCTTGAAACACGGCACCCACCTTTTGGATAGCTTTATGTCCAAATGTTTATGCAAAATATTATGTACCCGTTCATTCGATATGCACACAGCACTAGAAACCTCACGCGCCTTAACTCTTCTGCCATCCATCACCATATCATGGATTTTATCAATGATTTCTGGTGGCGTAACCTCCATAGGGTGGTCCAGAACGTTCAGCGTCACTTGTGCCCATATGGCCACTCCGAAAATTTTGAAAGCACTTGTAAACTAATCGAAGGTGGAGAGTCACCATAATGTTCATCAAGCTTCTCTTTAGTCTTTTTGCCTTTTATGAAGTAGTGTTTAATCACCACGCAAAATTCTTGTTTGTCCATTTTTTGACAATCACTCGACGTCCTTGATTGACACGAATGCCTAACACAAAGAAATAGACGAATATGGATGAAATTGGTGTGTGTTCTTTCCAAAGATGCTACTAACTAAACATGACTTCGATACGCGCCATTGTTGCCATCTCTTGGACTTTGCACGAACTTTTCAAACGCCCCTCACTAAGAGGCCCTCTATTGGTATTCTGTAGCAATGCGAATGTCTCTAATTTTACCGTCGTACCTATTATGTAGCGTTTGTGGGAACGTAGTAATCTATCTATACATCTTGTAAAACAAAGGCCGGCTCCGTAGTTCAATGGCATTGTCGCAGACCTTCGATGCAAGGGACCCGGGTTCGATTCCGGCAGGCGACTGATTTGTGTGCTTGTCCTCTTCATCACTTTCGTCATCAACATCGCCAGCAAGTCGTCGAAGTGGCGTCAATAGAAAACTTGCAATAGGCGACCGAACCCCCCCCCCTCCCTGGGGATATGCCGACCACAAAAACCAATAAAATAATTTCACTTTTTCATTAAACAAAGTCGTTCCGCCGCCTCTGTCTGTCAGCGATAAACTCAAAAACTAATGAATGTATTTTCAAACGGTTTTCACGAACGCACGGTGTAATTCATGGGAAAGGTTTATTTGTGACCAGCTTATATGCCCGTGCTTCGCAGCGGTTGTTGAAAGAGGGCATGCGTGTATCATGGCTCAGTCAGTAAAAGTTGAATCCTCTTGTTGGATCGCTCTGTCGCTCTCAGTTTTCCTAGTCAAGGTGTCAAATGTAAGCAAAAGACATTGTCGGAAACGAAGTATCTTCATAAAGTTTTTGATGCAAAAGGTGAACCACGCAAAAAAAGTAGTTAAGTATTTAATACACAAAGCAAAATCAGGAACTCTATGTTCAATGGTGGTTGGCATTCATAGACATAAGGTTCCTTAATTCTATCACAGACGTTCTCTTCCTTGTTGTACTACCCCATACTTATTATGCAGCAGCAGTGTTTAATAGTTCTTTGGTGTACTATAGCGACTCTATCGCTTGTTTGCTGAACTACGCAATCCATACTTCAAGCATAACCTACATCTAAAACAATTTCCCTGATTCCACTTTTATGAAACGAAGTTGCTCCATGCAAATCCGTTAAGTAGTTTAGGAGGTTAGGTATTTCTACTAGATGAACAGAAAGTTACTGAGAACACCTAAGATTGCGATGTATCTTTTTTCCGTGATCTGATCTTGATGAAATCATGAGTATATGTTGCCCCAATCTTAGCTCAAATGCCCTGTGAAAACCGCATGAAAATGTCTCAAAGTTTTTCTTTCTTTCTTTTTTTAAATACATTTGCAAAATTTGTTAAAATAGGCGTATCTTCATTAATATGATTTAACTTACATCATACATGTTATATTCGCCATTTAAAACATTTATTTCATGATCATTCATATCTCTGGACAATGGCCTGAGGTATGGAAAACTGAAATATAATAAATAATAAGTATTTCCTAAATGAAGTAGAAATATCACTGAAAACAACTATTATTCTTACGGTTGTCTCTCTTTCCGTTAGATGCGCTATTGTCGCTCCAAGCATGAGACTTCCACAGCAGTTGTACATATACGTTAGACTGTGATATCAGTATGTAAATATATAGATTAAACACGACGAGGATTGTATCAGTTTTATATTCATTGCGATGAATCATATTTCGTAGAACATAGAAAAAAAAACTATTTTCAGAAATATGGTAAGTCAAAGAGTAAGTAGTATTTTCAAAGGGTAATAATCCGATCGCTACCCTGAACTTCACACGAACACCCGCAGCGCTATCTATTAGTTCTTTGATGCATTACGCCGTTCTTTCCAAGCACAAAATACACCTAAAACTTCAAATTACGGTATCTTTTTACTTTCCTGATCTGATTTTGATGAAATTAAGTCTATATGATGCCCCAGGATATTCTCTATTTATCTGTGATAGCCACCATGAATGTTCATTTAGTACTTTTGGATATTACTCTGTACAAATAGACACATGCGATTGCTTTCAGAGAAATGTTTAAATTATGATATCTTACTTTTTCTGAACCGATTTTGTGAAATGATGCGTTTCTGTAACGGAAAGATACCCTCACATTTCCTGTGAAAATCCCCTGAAAATTGGTCAATTAGTTTTGGAGATGAAAGAAAAAGATAGACATGACAGTTGTCGATGAAAAACGTTAAATAGTGATGTTCCTCTTTCCGTGATCCGATTTTTATGAAACTAAGTCTGTATGTTGTCGCAAGGTACTCTGAAGTTACCTGTGAAAACCACATGCGAATTCGTGAAGTAGTTTTGGAGAAGTGGTTTCTAAAAGATGAACAGACAGACACGACGGTCTATGAAAACACTTCGTGATTCTATTTTGATGAAATCATGCCTAGATCCTGAACCAATCTTCGCTCATGTTTCCTGTGAAAACAGCATGAAAATTCGTCCAGTAGTATTGATGATTGAAGCGAACAGTGACAGACCTACATTTACAGATTTGTTATTAGTATAGATATGTTGTACAATTGTAAAATTTTGCAGGAATATATTGATTTGTATAAGTGCTGTACGTCGGTAAAATCTGTTGCGAACATGTTTAACTAGTAAAGAAGGAATAGCTTAAAACGTGATGCTTGATGGGGCGGTTTTTCATGAACGTTACTCTTTACGTCCTCATATCTCACGGACTACGTGTCGTACTGTGATACTATTTCGGGCGTACATTCAGCTTCAAGTGTGTATTCCGTCTGTAAAATTTCCTGCGAGTACAACTGGTAGTGTAGAAATTATAAATTGTAACGTTATGCGGAATTCTATAGTTTTGCTCCATGAACAGCGGAAAAGTAGTAAGCGAGAAACTTTTTTCCTTTCATTATTTTGATGTGATTGTCTGCGAGAAAAAGATTAATAATGGTTTGAAATTATGTTTAAAGTTTGTTGCAAGTCGCCAAGTACTGTCATTCTCATATAGTGTATTTATAAAATCTCGTCACATTATGTAGCAGCTTTTTGCGATTCCTATTGTTCATTACGTTATATCCCCTAAACCATGTGTCGTATGTCGTTCGTACTCCTATAGCAATTGTTATCTTACGTAAGGAATATGTGTACCAAATATTCTTGAAACTGGTCCAGTGGTTTAGGAGGAAATGTGAGCATTGTCGTTTGAGCAGCAGTTTTTCGCGCATCGCATTGTTTATGACGTCATATCGCCTTACGTATGTGTCGTAGGTGATTCTTACCCTGACAGCGATTGTTGCCTGATAATAAGGAACATGTGTACCAAGTTTGGTTGAAATCGGTCTAGTAGTTTAGGAGATGTGTAACATACATACACACATAAAGCCTATTTTATAAGATGTAAGAAAGATTCATTGAGGTGCGTGGTAGTGGTTGAGTGCGCCGAGCAAAAATTCGCGAAATTTGGGGTATAAATACTCTTAGGACAGCACTGTATTCTGAGACTTACGAACTTTAGCATACATGTGAAAATAAATTTATTGTTTCATACTATGATGCTTACGCGGTTTCGGTATTTACACTTTAATAACGACCAAGACATAACGTCGTTTGATATTGTCGCAAATACATACGAGAGGTGTTCAAATGAAAAGATACGAAACGACACAGTGGGTATAATTGAAGCTTTCTTCAAAAGTAACACCAGAGGTCTGAGCACAACTATCTCACTGTTTAACGAGCCGAAGGATTTTCTGTTCCCATAATTCCTGTGGCTGTGTCAAGAACTATTCCTCTACTGTAGGTTCGTTCGAGTGGCGCTGCTGACGATCCGAAACGGTTTGAGGCGTTCGAGTGGCACTTTTGACTCTTACTGACGATATCTGACTGACCAATCAGGTGTTCGAGTGGCGGAGCTGATAGTTTGAGATCGTTTATTTAAGTAAGCAGATTTTCGTCAAACCGTTTTCGGACTGACTCCAAAGCGTTTAACAAGCCTCCTCCAAAAGACAAGCCTGCACATTTACGAAGAGGTTTGTGTTCCAAGTCTTCTATTTTCTCTTGACTGAGGCTGAGTTTTGTATATTAGACAGGCATTCTTTCAACTTATGTTGCCTTCTAATACAGTTCATCCCCTTTTTATTACATCCATACATACTATAAATGAAAGACATGGAAATTTTCATAACATACGAATTTAAAGATAAATGTAATTGTTTTTAAAGTTTGGATTGTGATATATTCGCCTGAAAATTAAGTCAAAATAGTCCTAATGAGATTTTCTGTGCTATCTGTAAATGAAGTGATTGGCACATAAGAATAATGTGTCGAGCAGTATTTCCTTCAGAACAGGCATTAGCACTGATAGATTTTTATAACCGACATCTAGCTTTATATGTGCCACTATAGCGTCTCACAATTACTGTTCCGTCTGTTTCTCCTTGTGGTTATTTATTATAAAAATCTATTAGTGCCAATGTGGGCGTTCACACACTAAATGTGTAACTTCTGGGGAAATCATGTACGATGATAATTCTTGCACAACACCTGCAAATTTTTGTATTTTTTGTATATTAATTTGTATGTCTCATTTTTTAAATTTTATTCTAACTCATAATAATGGGACAAAAAGCATATGAAGTTGTATGTTACCGAAAATTCCTTTCACACACCACTATCCTAATTTACCTCATTTTTGGTTTTGTCAGGTTGAATTTGCTACATTATTTATAAATGGGGGAAATAATAGTGAGAAATACTGTGGCTTACTGTTTCACATTCAAATGATATATAATGTAAGGTGCAGCATGAAGAATTTAACAAATTATCTGCATGGTTTAAAGTTGGTTAATGGGTACGGTGAATAAGACAAACACGATGGCCGAAGAGAGCAAAGATGCCAACTAGCGCTATGGGTGGCCAAACTGCGAAACAGGTGAAATAAGCGTTCGAGTTGGCTTCGAACTTGGAAACCGTCAAAAAGCGCGCATGCGCAATGGAGGCCTTCCAAATCGTCAGTAACTATCAGAAACCATCAGCGTTTGGGCCACTCAAACCGATATTGTAGTTGGTCTTGCTCGAACTAACCTTGTGTCTTTCAGTACGTCGCTCGAGTTGAAGAGCTTCCCTTTGGGATTTCTTTAGCGGACCGAACAGATGGAAGTCACAAGGCGACATGTCCGGCCTGTAGGGCGGATGCTCAAGCTGAGGCTATGGAGTGACTCACAGTACACGTCACTGTTAATGGTTTTTCCGTGCTCGAGGAATTCCATGAGTATCTGACCTCGGACGTAGAAAAAGGCGGTGACCGTCACCTTGCCTACTGAGGGCACGGCCTTGAATTTTTTTACGCGTCCCTAGATGTCCCACTTCGTTATCCACAAGCGGAATATTCAAATTTCAATCGGTTTGTTTGTTGAGACATCTCGTACTCTTTTGTTTGAACATCCCTTGTAATACGAGGGCTATCCACAAAGTACATTACGTTTTGGAATTAAAAATAAATAAAGTTTTGGATACAACTCCCAGTTAAAAGATTCGAGAACTTCACGAGTGGCATATGCCGTGTGGGCCCGGGCGTTGCCGTCAATCAGCAAGATCTTTGAGCCAAATTTTCCCTGGGGCTTGTTTTGTATTGCTCTTCTGAGGTTGTGCAGAGTTTGGCAATACCTTTGAGAGTTTATTGTAGTGTCTCTTTCCAGGAAATCCACAAAAATCACACCTTTTCTGTCCCAAAAGACAGTCGCTATCGCCTTCCTTGCCGACATTGTCTGCATGCATTTCTTGGGTTTTGGGGGGGAATTTGTGTGCCCGCACTGCATTGACTGGAATTTTGTCTCGCAGTTCACATGCTTAACCATGTTTCGTCACCAGTAACAATGCGATCGAGTAATGAGTCGCCATCTTTCTCGTAAGCGTCCAAAAACGTTAACGCTGCAGCCATTAGCTGATTTTTGTGAATCTCTGTCAAGATTTTTGGTATCCATCTTGCACAAAATTTGTGGTAACCAAGCTTTTCGGTAATGATTTCGTGCAGCAAACTTCGGAAAATTTGTGGAAAACTTATAGAGAGTTCCGTTATTGTGAAATTACGGTTTTCACGGACCGCGCCATCGATTTTTTCGACAAGTTCGGCAGTCACTATGCTGGGTCTTCCACTTCGCTCTTCGTCGTGAACGTTAGTTCGCGGCCATTTTTAAATTTTATGACCCATTGATACCGGTGTAGAGTTTTTTGCAGTCGGAAACCTTATTACAGCACGCACTTCACACTTCGCGGCATTTTCAATTAACGCTGACATTTCAAACCGTCACAGTAACTCAACGGAGTACAGCACGAACCTCTCACTAGCACGGCAGGATGCCGACTGAGCGGCGGAATGCCATGACACCAAGATGGCCGCGCTAGCCCCGCCCCTAACGGACACAAACGAAAACGTATGTACTTTGTGGATAGCCCTCGTATAAAACAAAGTCCTCTCGTCGCGTCTGTCTGTCTGTCCTCGATAAACTCAAAAATTACTGAACGGATATTCATATGGTTTTGACCAATGTACAATGTTATCTATGTGCGAGGTTTAGGTGTATAATTCAATGAGGTGCCTGGCAGTGGGTGTCGCGAGAAAAAATCTGCGAAAGAGAGTAATAACTAATCCCAGGAAAAGCTATATATTCTGTGACTTACGAATGCAGTTGTTGTTTCATAATGCATCGGATGAAAATGAGGTACGGTACCTTTTAATCTTCAAATGTTTGTAAATCTATCGGACCAAACTGCGTGGTCATCAGTCCATACCTTACAAACTACTTAAACTAAGTTAAACTAACCTAAGGACAAATACACACATCCATGCACCAGGGAGGACTCGAACCTCCGACGGCGAGCAACAGCGCGCTCCGCAGCGAGACGCCTTAGACCGCTCGGCTATTCCACCGCGGCCTTTAAACTTACAAACATGTTCGATGCATCAGGGTGATACCATACTATGTTGTTGTTGTTGTTGTTGTGGTCTTCAGTCCGTAGACTGCTTTCATGCAGCTCTACACGCTACCCTGTCCTGCACAAGTCTCTTCATCTGAGAATACGTTCGGCAACCTACATTCTTCAGAATCTGATTACTGTATTCGACCCTCGGTCTCCATTTTTACCCCACACACTTCCTTCTAATGCTAAGTTGACGATTCCTTGATGTCTCAGAATGTATCCCACCAATCTATCCCTTCTCTTAGTAACGGTATGCCAGAAACTCCTTTTCTCCCCAATTCGGTTAAGCACCTCCTCATTAGTTACGTGATCTACCCATTTAATATTCATCATTCTTCTGTAGCTTGAAAAGCTTCTGTCATCTTTTTGTCGGAACTTATCGTCCGTGTTTCATTCCCACACAATGCTACACTCCAGACAAATGCTTTCAGAAAGGATTTCCTAGGATTTAAATTAATATTGGATGTTAACAGGTTTCGGTTCTTTAGAAATGTTTTTCTTCCCATAGCCATTCTGCATTTTATGTCTTCTCTACTTCGGTCATCAGAAGTTATTTTGCTACGATACTAAGACAAAAAAAAAAGTAGGATTTTGTGTGGTCTGATACTAGTGCGAAGTCGGGGCGGGTAGCTAGTATGTTTGTAAACTACTTTCGGAATCAGAAATGGAAAAATGTTGCCAATGTATTTCGCGTAGCGTCTTCCATTGTATTTAGATGGGTATTTTTGTAAATTGTGAAAAATTTTATGTCGGCTATTATTAAGTTCTTTCAAGTTGTTAACGTTGGAAACAAATAATAATAGTAAATAATCAAAACGACAGGGTTACCCAAGAGACTTCTGTACGAAACCTAAAGGACGAACAGAAAATGTTCCGAACAAAAAACTTATTAACATGCTTTAAACTAGTAGTTGGTATTTTTTATACAACCACGGAACAGTCACACTGTCAATTAATGACAAAATAGTTAAATTGTTGAACTTTGTCCACAACACGTTTTTACGCTTACTCTTTTGATTTATTGTGCATGGTCTCCTTCTAAATACTCTCCTCCGCAATTGGCACACATATCCCAATGCCTTTTTACCTTCACAAGCAATCTTAGTACGCCTATTCATCTGCGAATTGTCTTTCATCTCTTCTATCGTTTCAAAACTTCGTTCTTTTAACAGGGTTTTCAACTTTAGAACCAAAATGTAAGTCCCATGGGGCCAGGTCTGCGGAATACGGATGATTTGTGCAATCCAAAAGCTGGGTGATGGTCTTTCTGGTCTCGTCTCATGAACCATGGTACAAACTTGGCGGCAAGACGATGCATGCAAAGATGCTGTGTCAAGGTTTCATGACACGATCCAACTGAAATGTTAGATGCTTCTGCAAGCTCTCGGGCAGTCAGTCATCCACCGGCACGTACAATGTCGTTGACATTCCTGACATGAGCGCCATCGGTAGATGTCGAAGAGCGTCCTGAAATTGGGTCATCTCTAACTTCCGTCCGGCCATTTTTAAACCGCGTGAATCTTTCGTAACACGGAATACAGCTTAAACACTCATCATAGTAGGCTTCCTACATCGTTTCAAAGGTAACCCTGCTATCTGGAAATTCGCAAACTGTGCGACACAACGTACTTGTCATTACAGCATTGAATAATAATAACTAATAGGTGAACATCGAAACTTGAAGTGCTATCAACTTGCGCCTTGCGTACCGATCAGGCGCTATGATGAAGTTTCCACACGAAAGTAACAACTTCTCTCGAAAACGCATTCTAGGGACGTTCATGTTCAATTGGTTCATTTTCAGGACCACAGGCATAACGGGCATCTACCGTGACCAAACAGATGGGCCGATTACGTTAAGAGTAGTGGAAATCAAAAATTCACAGTAACATACTCTGTTAACAACATTGTCTATCGATGTCGTTTCATTTACTTTTTTGTTCAAGAGTAACTCTGTGGTCATTTCCTCCGACATTACAAAATTTGAAGTAAGTTCCTAATTTTTTATTTATTCGTTTGACTAGTTCCGACGAGGAAACGGACAGAAATGTGCAGGAAGAGATATGAGGACAAGGAGATGGAGAACAGAAAGAAAGGGGAAATAGACAGAGAACTTTGATGAAGAGATGAAGAAGGAGAAGAAAGAGGAGGAGGAATGCGTATATGGAGGAGGAAACAGAAAGAGGGGATGGGAAATAGATGTAAAAAATTTATAAAACTATTCTTTTGCTCAAGGGCAATTATTTATATGTTACATTCTCCAGAATCAGTAATCTCTCAGCTATTTCTTTGTTCAGAAAACAGGCTTACAAAACATTAAACTAATCCAGTGTTTTAACTACAATCATTTGTTTGTTGAGAAAACATGTTTTTGTAACTTTCCTTTTATTCGACATAGCCACAGCAAGATTATTTTATTTGCTTTCCCAACACTCCATTGGCGCGAATTTACGATGTTCCGGAAATTTGGGCCCATACCTCGTAAGTGTAAGTGTAAGAAAATCAGGTGATGCTGAAGGAATTAGATTAGGTAACGAAACAATAAAGGAGGTAGATGAGTTTTGTTACTTGGGCAGTAAAATAACAAATGATGGTCGCAGTAGAGAGGATATAAAATGCAGAATGGCAATGGGTAGAAAGGCGTTCTTGAAAAAGAGAAATTTGTTAACAGCGAATATTGATTTAAGCGTAAGGAAGTCCTTTCTGAAGGCATTTGTATGGAGTGTTGCCTTGTATGGGAGTGAAACATGGTGATAAACAGTGTGAACAGAAAGAGGATACAGGCTTTTGAAATGTGTTGCTACAGAAGAATGCTGAAGATTAGGTGGGTGGATCGCGTAACTAATGAGGAGGTACTGAACAGAATTGGGGAGAAAAGAAATTTCTGGCATACCTTGACTAAAAGAAGGGATGGATTGATAGGACACATTCTTAGACATCAAGGAATTGTGAATTTAGCGTTGGAGGGAAGTGTGTGGGGCAAAAACCACAGAGGAAGACCAAGAGATGGATACAGTACGCAGATTCAGACAGATGTAGGTTGCCGTTCTTATGTGGAGATGAAGAGGCTTGCTCAGGATAGGGTATTGTGGAGAGCTGCATCAAACCAGTCTCCGGAGTGAAGACCACAACAACAACAACCTCGTACACAGAAAAATAACATGTAAGGGAGAGCAGGGTAAATTGACGAGTGGGGAAAGATGAATAACGGTTTAATTTAAATTCCCGTTTGTAGGTAGCAGGCCGGCCGCGGTGGCCGAGGTGACTGAGGCGCTCCAGTCACGGTCAGCACGGCCACTACGGTCGGGGGTTCGAATCCCCCCTCGGGCATGGATATTTGTGCCGTCCTAATTCGTAAGTAGTTTGTAAGTTTAGGGACTGATGACCCCGTAGTTAAGTCCCATAAGCTTAACAAACATTTGAACATTTTGTAGGTAGCAGCATTCCACACAGGGGAGCAGGCAAGATTTGGTACTGGGGGAGGACTAATTTAAAAAAATAAAGCCTATTGAATTCATTAATGTATGACTTATTTTTACAGCCGCGGTGGAGTAGCCGAGCGGTCTAAAGCGTCTCGCTGCGGAGCGCGCGGTTGCTCGCCGTGGAGGTTCGAGTCCTCCCTGGGGCATGGGTGTGTGTGTTTGTCCTTAGGTTAGTTTACCTAGGTTTAAGTAGTTTGTAAGCTACGGACTGATGACTACGCAGTTTGGTCCGATAGATTTACAAACATTTGAAGTATCAAGTATTTTTACACTTTTTATAATTTAACCAATTATGCTACGAGAATAATTGCACAAGAAATAAAATGAATAGGCTCGCATTAATTTGAAAGTGGAAGAGGAGCAACATAGAGGAAATGGAGTGTATATAGTGAGCTCGTAAAATAATTAAGCAGCTTCTGTAATACTAGCCAAAGAGAAAGGTCGTTACAGTTTTATTAACATCAGACTCTATGTGTAAAACTAGAACTAAAATAACGCTATTGTTGTTAATAAGATTCCGCTCGGTGGCGCCGCTGACCTGCTAAGTAGCGGGTCGCCGCTTATGAACAATTGGCTCATAACTTCAGCATAGCAGTAACAAACAATAGCGGCAGCATTAAAGCTGGTCGCGGCGGCATTAAAACCGCTCACAGTAACAGCAGCACACGTTCTCAGTGGCGGCATCACGTTGGCCATCCACTGTCACGTTCACATGTGCTTGGCAAATTATAGCTAAGTTGTGATTTATTACATGTGTACTATTTAAAATTTCCGCTGCCGACCTGTTTAAAAAAATAAAAACAATAAAAAATAAAATTAAAAAAATCTTTGAGAGGTGCTGGGGGGTGGTGGGGTTCATCCCCATTATTCCCCCCTCAGCCACCCGTGGCTGCGCCACTGACTCCACACGATTACGAAGTAATACGAGGCGCGTCCAGAAAGTAAGTTCCGTTTGATAATAAAATGAAATTGTACACAGATACAGAAGAAATTTTTCCACATAACTGCCGAAATTTTGCAGGCATTTGTCATAGCGTGGCACCAGGTTTTGTACACCTTCTTCATAGAAATCTGCCGCCTGTGTCTTAAACCAGTTGGAAGCAGTTTCTTTCAGCTCGTCGTCATTGGTGAAGTGATGACCGCCAAGGAAAGACTTGAGATGTAATAACAGACGAAAGTCGCAAGGAGCGAGGTCAGGGCTGTACGGAGGATGGTCAAACACGACCCAGCCAAATCTCTGTAGGAGGTTTTTCGTCACATTTGCAGTGTGTGGTGGTGCGTTGTCGTGAAGCAAAACAACACCTTTTGACGTCGCAAATTTGCCGATAAATTTCACTTGGTTTCACTTTCCTCGCATTCAGAAACCGAATCACCGACCTGATTTCACAGGCGGCGGGATTTTCAATCAACGCCGACATTTCATACAAGCACAACAAAGCGTACGTAACTGGCAGCGATTTCCAAATGGCGCACGTTCTTCCCCTTGATACACATCGTCTACAGCGCATGTGCAGAACTGCAATCGCAGCGCTGCAGCGGAGATAAATTGAAACGGATCTTTCTTCCTGGACGCGCTTCGTGTATAGTGCACTGTCGACGCTAGTGTCGTATCGTTTCTTGCAATACTCTGATCCAGATTTCTCTGTAGCCGGGCGTGCTGTAATTTTGTACAGTTCTGAATTAAGACTTCGTAGACACATTGTATTACACTCTGTCATACATGCGCTTTTCTTAAGACTGTGTACATGTATGTCATTCTTTTTCAAACTGCCGCAATAATGGAAAGTTTCTAACATTGTAGTAGGGGCAGGCTGGCTGAGGCATGTTTGCCGACCCACAAACCATACTCTTTGGACAGACAATCCTACTGAACATGAAAATCCGAGTGAAGAACCTAATGCCCAGCCCTCAGAAAAGCTGAATGAAGAAGAAGGGCCTTCAAGAAGTGCCCATCCGGATAAACCAAAATTATGCGCAAGTATTCTTGACTTTAAACCATTACCAAAAGAAAAAAACCAAACATGAGGAAACGTAGAACTCACAATGTGCAAAAGTTTTAAGAAGCACGCCCATGAAAGATACTTTACAGCAGAAAGAAGTGCAGATGGAGAACAACTTCTAAAGAAACGACAGGCTGTGGATACAAGAAATTGAAGTTTACTAAGAAACTAACGTTTTCCTCTTCTGAAATAAAGAAAAACAGAGTTGGGACATCAACCAATGTTTCCTTAGAAAGTTTGGTTCAGTGTCCTGGATGTGATGAGATCTAGGAGTACCATCCGTCAGAAGACTGGATGGTGTAGCATGGTGGCACAAAGACTGCTCAAACTGTGAAGGACACAAATTTTTATGTGTGCAACAATGTATTAATATTTATAACAATAAAAATTAATATCAGTTTTATTATGTTTCATCTTGCCCTGTGGTCAAAGTCATCTTGCCTCAGTACTGGGGCAAGCTGACAGTTTTGCATTACTTTCTAAAATTAACAGGAAGTTGCTGATAATTTGAAATTAAATTACGAACATTGCAAGTGACTGGTCTAATAATATTTGCTAAGAAAAGAAAATAACTTTCCTTAAAAAAAAATGAATTTATTAAATATCAAAAAGGAACCATTTTCTGATGTTCTGCAAAACTTATTTATTCGTCACAAATCAGCTTTCGGCTTCTTAGGCCACATCAGGTGACAACTGACAGTAGTATACATGATTTCAAAGATGTTACAAACATGTTACGATTTACAAAGATGTTATCACAGAAAATCAACTAGTTCACAGGAAAATACATTAAAAGTACATATTTATGAGAATTATTAACATTTAGATAAAAATATAATAAGTATATGTAAAGGATCAACACTGACATGATTATTTTTGTTGAAAGGGAAAGTTGGAAAATAAATCTTATTTCAGTAAAGTGGAACTGGATCTGATCATTTAATACTAAACTGGCATCCTGAGCCAAATATTTATTGATTTCCAGTAGTGCCATCTTTCTGCTTTTCTTCAGGGGATGGAGGATTTCACAGTGTACATCGCAATCATAGTTTTATGTGATCACATGTTCAGCAAAGGTTGAATCTGTCTTTTTTAACCTCCAGCTCCTCTCGTGTTCTGACAATCTAATAGCTACAGCCCTGCCAGACTGACCAACATACACTTACCCACAATGTTTGCACGTGATCTTGTACATACCACTCTGTGATAGGGGTTGAATTTTGTCCTTACAATTGAATAAATACTCTGAAATGTTTGTACTGTAAAATGCAGGCCTGTAATTTCGAGATTTTAACTTTATACCAATATGATCTGAAGCCGAAAGCCGGTTTGTGACGAATAAATAAGTTTTGGAGAACATAGGGAAGTTGTTTCTTTTTGATGTTATTATCATGTTCTGTCAAGCACCGACGGAAATTAATGAATTTATTAAAATTGCTTCATCGTTAACATCGACAACTTGCCTCAGTCTCCCCTACTAGACTACCTCTCACAGTCTTCAGTGATCATTACAGCTGCTATAAAAGTTCAACAGTCACATCTTTGAAAGGAATTAGTTGCTATCGATGGTTCTCGCTACGCAGTACTCTCACGTTCTTCACACATCTGGATGGATGTTTTTGTAAATATGGTCCTCTCTTCAATAAAGAAACCTATTGATGGGTTATAGTTGAGGCCAAAGAGGAGTAATCACACAATAAGCTCAGATTCAAATGTTTGTTAAGCTTATGAGACTTAACTGCGGGGTCATCAGTCCCTAAGCTTGCAAAATACTTATGAACTAACTTATACTAAAGACGACACAAACATCCATGCCCGATTGGGGATTCGAACCCCCGACGGGGAACGGCCTCTCGCATCGGAGCATCGCGCCTCAGTGCGCTCGGTCACTCAGCCGCGGCCAATTTTCGTGTTCACGTGTTTGAGAGACTTGTTTTTCCAATGCTAGGCTGATTGTGTGCTGCGTGCATGTTGCTGGGCACGACTGTAGAACAACACTTTGAGTTTTAAACCCAACGCTGGCCTCCAGACTGCATTATTTTACGAGCGCCTTATGTCGCATTCTTTCCTCTAACGACTTCTTTCCCGGCCTGCAGCGATTTCGCGTGACGCAAATGCAATAAATATCAAGATAAACCGAGAGAACGCTAGTGCAGCACAATGGTACTACCCAGTTCCCTTAGAGACGTTTTAGCTACAAAAGGTACTGAACTCACAATTATTTTCGTCGTTTCCATCTAAATTTAGATTTCAGAACGTCGAGCGGTGTTTACGTGTTAACACGGAGACGCGGCCCCAGTGCACAATCCACGTACGAAGTCTTGGACGTTATCAGTAATTAAGACTTCTTGGTTATTCGTGACCGATCCATAAATTTTTTTCCCATGATGTTTCGTTGCCAACTGTGGGCAACATCTTCCGAGGTTATTCTTTTTAGCGTTTTAAATCCCGGTTGTTCGCAGGAAGCAATGTAAAAGATGATTCATCGGATTATACAACAAACTTCGTCATCAAGTGTCCAAGTCTTCTGATTGTGATACCACTTCTCTCGCAACTTTGCGATGGATTCCGTTATTAAGGGTTTCGCAACAACAAAGGTTCTATGAATGTCAAGCACCAGCCGTACTGTTTTCCTTTTTTTCTTTTTTCGAAACAGTGTTACTCAAGTGAGTGTTGTGCTTTGGAGTCACTTTTGCTTTGGTTGTGTTATGTTGTCTGGCTACAATTCTTCTTAATGATCGTGGCTCGTTGTCAGTTTCGGGTTTTACTCACTGTTCCTCTTCGTCAATGATGTATTACCTTGTTATGTGTACGCTGTCACTACTATCACTAGTGTCACGTTAAACAGTGAAGCTGTTTTCGTGACACATGTTCCGTTTAACTGCGCGAAATCGACGTTGCCTCTTTGGAAGTCTGTGGTTCCACGCATTTCACCGATCGTTTGTGTCGACCGTCACAGAACAAAACTTATAGTATACTGAGAAGGTAACGTCTAAGACTTTGTGCGTTTTTGTCAAGGAGGTTAAAATAAAGGGAGATGGAGTCATCTATGCCGAGCACATACGTCTGTTCAGTTGTAGAGCCGGCCGCGGTGGCCGAGGTTACTGAGGCGCTCCAGTCACGGTCAGCTCGGCCACTACGGTCGGGGGTTCGAATCCCCCCTCGGGCATGGATATTTGTGCCGTCCTAGTTCGTAAGTAGTTCATAAGTAGTTTGTAAGTTTAGGGACTGATGACCCCGTAGTTAAGTCCCATAAGATTTACAAACATTTGAACATTTTTTTCAGTTGTAGACTGTCCGCCATCTTGGTGAGTTGCGGAACCAGAGTCTAACATAAGAGTCACGAAGCTCCCAGTGAATTTCTGCTACATCGTGACTGCAGCGCTGTCAAGCGGCTTGGGAATATATACATACCGCGAAATGACTGAGTAATGAATGGGTATTTGGAGTGAAGCAGCACATTCAATATACCTTCGTATTTAGGAGGTTTTGTGGAACTATGAATTTTAGCAACTACCAAGAATATAATTCGTAAATCTCTCATTTTCAAAGTTTATACAGAATAATGTTACGAATAACAAGTTATACTTTTATGCACAGAAGTAAACTTTTAACAATTCACTCACGTCCAAACTTCTGCTCTTAATGAGAATCGAAAGTGCTAGACCACTATTTCATAATATCACTGCTGTAAAAAGTAATGACTGAATGCTTGCAGTAGCAGTTAATCAACTATTTCAGTAGCGTCTGCTTAGTTTCGAACATTAGTTTCACAAAAATTATAGGCCTTTATACCAACATATTTTGCCGGCTACCTACTAGTTTGATAAAGTCAATGTGTAGCTACAAATAAATAATATGTCCAATATTAGAACGTCACATTCTTGAAGATATTCAGTTTGATGCGTGCCAAGTAGCTAAAATAAATAAATAAATAAATAAAAAGATAATAATAATAATTGGTACAGGAAACGCACAGAAGCAAGGAGACGGTGAAAAGAGCGTTTACAAGCCGATGAAGAACCTAATCTCCTACAATGTAATAATGGTTTGTAGTTTTGAAAAGCCGCGGCGGAGCGGCCGAGCACATTGAGGCGCTAAGCTACGGTACGCGAGGATGTTCCCCATAGGGGGTTCGAATACCCCCTCGGGCGTGAATGTTTGTGCCGTCTTTAGTATAGGCTAGTTCATAAGTAGTTTGTAAGTTTAGGGACTGATGACCCCGTAGTTAAGTCCCATAAGCTATACAAACATTTGACCTTTTATTTATTTATTTATTTATTTTTTGCGCCTAGAGGACCTCTACCTTGATTTCGCGCACGCGCGGTGTGTCGTCAGCGGTGTATAAAGGGGCCGCTGTTTCTATTCTGTCTCAGTTTCCGGCGAGTGAGTGCACTCTCACCTAGTTGGTCTGACGAAATATTGTGTCTAGCTGACGACGCTGTCCTGCAGGAGACCCGAGGAGAATATTATCATGGTTGGAGATTGACATTTATCTATGGATGAATATATCGTAGAAAAGTACATTTTTATAAAGAAAGAAAAAAATTATTTTTTAAAAAAGGCAGAGAAAGAAATCTCGAATATGGTATTTAGTAGACTTTTGCTAACTCTCTCTCTCTCTCTCTCTCTCTCTCTCTCTCTCTCTCTCTCTCTCTCTCTCTCTCACACACACACACACACACACACACACACACACATTTCACCAAATCTTCCCTGGTGTTCAGTCTCGCATCGGATAGTTTTATTTTAACCCCTTCGCTGCTTATGTTTTCACGTTCTCGAAGGAATTTTATTTTAGTCACTCAAGTAATTGTACCAGTGCATTAATGTGAAACGCTTTGCAGACAATGAGGAATCACGAAACTGCGCTTATGTTCAATAACACAGTAACAGCCATATGCGTCCCCAACCGACGTTCATTATAAAATTTCTGTAAATTGTGAGCCGGCCGCGGTGGCCGAGGGGACTGAGGAGCTCCAGTCACGGTCTGCACGGCCACTACGGTCGGGGGTTCGAATCCCCCCTCGGGCATAGATATTTGTGCCGTCCTTAGGATAAGCTAGTTGATAAGTTGTTTGTAAGTTTAGGGACTGATGACTCCGTAGTTAAGTCCCATAAACTCTACAAACGTTTGAACATTTGAATTTAGTTTTGAAAATACTGTAATCGAAATCCGCTAAAACGAAACTCGTGCAAAAAGACAGTACGCGCCGAGCACGCGAACATAATCATAATCAATTCCTTTTGTACTTCAACACATCAGGCTCACAACGACGTTTAATGACTACGAAACTATGAAAGTAGCAGCATTAAAAACGGCAACTTCTCAGTTTGTATCATGGCATCCCTACTCCATACTGGCCGCTTGGAGCGCTAGTATCGCTTCAGCTGTAATTTTTCCCTAGAGTTTCGCGACTGTCTGTGATAGACTGTGGCGGAACGCTATTTCTCCCCGTCTCTAATGACCAAGCGGTAAAAGTCTCGACCGGCGGCATGGCCTAATGTACTTACGTGACGTAGTACGCTAGTGTTGGCGACAGTCGCTGTGGATACTGGGATGAATGGTGGCACACAATGTTTACAAGATGTGAAAATGAATGTGTTAATATCACGTTTCTGTTATTTTATTTTCGAATCACAGCATTGGAATGTAGAACATTGCACACTATAATACTACGCTTCTCCACATGCAATGTATTTCGGTTCAGATGTAACACTTGGAATACGCATTTCGATTTACGTAACAACTATCTCTAAAATGATACGAATTACTATGATTTTTTAAATGTCATAATTTGGTAGAACGAAAGCAACAATTTAATCTGTACTCTTCGATTCCTGCCTAACCACATCTACATCTACATCTACATCTTCATAGATACTCTGCAAATCACATTCAATTGCCTGGCAGAGGGTTCATTAACCACTTTCATAACTTTTCTCTACCGTTCCATTCTCTAATAGCGCGCGGGAAGAAAGAACACCTAAATCGTTCCGTTTCCGATCTGATTTCTCTTATTTTATTGGGATTTTCATGTCTCCCTAAGTAGGTGGGTGCTAGCAAAATATTTTCACATTCAGAACTAAAAGTAGGTGATTAAAACTTCGCAAACAGATCACGCGCAATGAATAACGTCTTTCTTGTAACATCCGTTACAATCACGACATGTTCGTAAAAATTATAACATTCGCTCACATTAATTGAAGCTGTACTCTTAGGTTCCTGCCTAACCACATCCTTTAATATCATGACCTATTCGTAAAAATTTTCGATGTACTCCTGTCCAGTCAGTAAAAGTAATTGGACTCGTAAAAGGAAGGTTAAGACTCACTTCAGTACTGTTTCGTACAGATCATACATTGCCAACCTAACGCTGCTACGGACGCACCAAGACGCTTCTCATGCCGCGGAGCGAGACTTTAGCCTGCAAGCTGTCGACGGGACGTTGAACCCTAAGCTTCCTTCTTTCCTTCCTATTTCTCCGTTAAAACTATGCGTTAAGTCGACCCTCTTACTGTGGATGCATTGAACTGACAGTCGGTGCAAAGTCGGTGCAAAGTTTCAAACAATATACTTTATTGAATAAATAGTAATAAATACTCATCCAAAATATTTGAAAACTCAATTTTTAACGCTAATTTGCATTCTTTTAACACGTTGTACATCGCAGCAAAATCGGCGAACGTTTTATTCCTGTTTTAAGTGACATAAAACATCAGCTCTCCAAGACTTAGCAATATGGCGGAGGCAGGTTTCAGTTTTTCAGCGTAAGGTCGTTTCCCTGTATTCTAACCTCATTGGTTTTTGTGCATCTCAAAGTTAAAACGTACGCAGTAGGTATACTACGTGGTGTTGACATTATTGTGTCCACCCCCTGTGCGTCTGCCCACTACCACAGTCTAACATACACAGTCGCGACACTCACTGCTGTGAAAGTTGTTACCAACTGACAGTTGCAACGACACTAGCGCTCCTAGCGGTGCGCAAGCCGCCGAAAGAGTGATGTTTGTTTATAATTATTTGTGTACGTAATTAACGAAATAGTTAATATAATTTTTGTGTTACAAGAATTAGTAATATATCAAGAGACATACGTAATACGGAAATTAATGTAAAACAGTCGAACTTAATTGATTCAGGTGGTATAACGAAGAACTTTGTCATGAACCAATACTTACAAACATGTGTATATTTGCAGCTTATTCCGCTGAAAGTAAGTAGAATATAAAAATAATAGAAACATAAATTTCTATTTTGGTCTGTTCTTACTATGACAAAGAGTTTTTTGACACGTATCATTGTGGTATGGGGTCTAATGATTCGCACATTTTTAGGCTTCACTCGTCTTTATTATAAGCGCATATTCTTTTCACTGTGTTTACTTTAGCTTAAGAAGACAATGTCTTGACGATTCTTGCCGTTTGTGGTTCAGCTGTAGCAACAATTGTGGAATTGGGTTCTTTTTTGTTGAATACGGTTTGATTGCTTTTTCAGTTTTCTTGTCACGTTACTGATATTTTCCTGATTTAGTATGTTAAATACTGTAGTTATTGCATTCTAAATTCGTTTCCTACGTTCCACCCTCACCGATTTCACTGGAATTGGAATGGAGAAACGTTAACGTTCTTGAGAAGAAAAAACACGTATTTCTGCCAAAGAGCGGCTATTCGGTGTTTCCTAGCCATTTTTCTATTTTTAATAGTAAATTATTCAGTATAACCATGTAGGTTACAAGATAACAGTAAATAAACTGTGCCGCAATGTATCGTTTCCAACCTTGTCAGGGATCTTACGAAACCTAAGAAAGACGAAGGTGGAACTATTTTTAAGTTATTACTTATTTTATGATATTACATACGTTCACTAATGTAAAAAATGTGTTAAAATCAATATAAACGAAACTATTCGCACTCTTCCCCTATCGTATTCATAGAAGTAGCTTGCCCTCCGCTTGGAGCGCTGCTGTCGCAGTGTATAACAAAAATCTGCGTAAGTGTCGTGACTGTATATGTTAGATTGTGCCGCCCGCGCACGTCTGCTCTCAGCTCTAGTCCCCTTGTGCTCTGCTTATAGCGCTACGTCATTTCTGATTCACGGAACTCTGCAGATGCGTGCAGCAGCAGGAAACGCATACTGCTATCTTGTGACGTTCTAGTATTACTCATCGTGGCGCCTCACAGGCATGGTATTGGAACCGCCTCTACTGACCACGTTGTCATGTTGTCACCAAACCGGTACCACCTTTCCTTCCTTCCTTTTTTTTTTTTTTTTTTTTTTTTTTTTTTTTTTTTTTTTTTTTTTAAGTGGGCGCTTTCGCTCTTCGGCACCGGTGGACGTTGAGCTCGACGTACGCACTCCAGCTGCCGGGCTGTCGAAGTCCATTTTGCTCGCACCATAGTAGGAAGGAAGGAAGGAAGCTTGAAGTTTAACGTTCCGTCGACAGCGTGGTCATTAGAGACGGAGCTTACGCTCGGAGTATTTGGGTAAGGATGGGGAAGGAAATCGGCCGTGCCCTTTGAAAGGAACCATCCCGGCATATGCCTGGAGCGATTTAGGGAAATCACGGAAAACCTAAATCTGGATGGCCGGAGGTGGATTTGAACCACCATCCTTCCAAATGCGAGTACAGTGCGTTACCACTGCGCCACCTCGCTCGGTAACCACCATAGTAGCTCATCTCAGATGTGGTTATTACTCCAGTCAGGATGTAGACGGTGGTTATGATTCCCGAAAAACGTCAGCAATGCCAAACCAAACTGCTAATTAACTCTGTACGTCAGAGGTAACCTATCGTAAGTGCAAAAATGACGATTTTGAGGTTTTTATCGTATGTGGCTAGTTTAAGTCATACCTTCTTAGGGGTAGAATACTGTATGCATATATTTTACGCAAAAGAAATTCAGCAATGCGATACTATCGTATTTGCAATCTGAAACCAGTGGTAAACAATGGTAAATGACCATACGACAATTGACCTGAATATAGACCGCCGCGCTCTTTATCGTATTGGCTGTTACGATGGTTTACCTCTAAGTGTTACGTTACTTCCGTATTGTTATACACATTGTAAATCACGTGCGAATAGCAGTGTGCTGTAGTTTGTGATGTTTGGAGGAGCATTTTATGACGGAATCGAAGATTACAATGGATTCTATTAGTGGAAGAAGTAAAAGGATCGTGGAATTAACGCTGTAGTTAGTATAGGTAAGCAGTACTGGTATATCTAGTACTTCAAGAACTAATATTCTATTCTACAGTCTCATTACATCATCAGCTTACAACATTAAATCATTATGCATAGCTAATATACATTTTAAGATATTATTCATCATACTGCGATGTAACAAACATCTAAATGTACATTCCGAGATTTAGGAGACAAATGATCTTGATGCTTTACCACCAGTCAACGGTAGTAATGTCGTCGAAAGAGAAGGGAATAATACTGATTTTAAGAGATTATATGTTGCCTCACACGTAATTGCAAAAAATATTAGTAGAATAGTAGTTCAAAAGAGTGAGTTTAGGCGTAATGTGACACTTCATTACTTCTTTGAAGTTCGTGGCCAGAGACTACAAGTTTACAAAACATTTTTCTTTAATACTTTGAGTATTTCCGAAATGTGGACTTATTGAACCAGACCAGAGAGGAAAGAAAGTTCCACCAAACAAGTTGGATGAAGAAATAAGGGACGGTATCAGAAACCACATCAGGATGTTCCCCACAATCGAGAGTCACTACAGCAGAGAGAAAACAGGTAGATTGTATCTTGGCAGCCATCTCAATATATCAAAAATGTATTCTTTGTATGTAGAGCACTGGAAGGAAAACCAAATGGCCGGCCGCGGTGGCCGAGGTGACTGAGGCGCTCCAGTCACGGTCAGCATGGCCACTACGGTCGGGGGTTCGAATCCCCCCTCGGGCATGGATATTTTTGCCGTCCTAGTTCGTAAGTAGTTCATAAGTAGTTTGTTAGTTTAGGGACTGATGACCCCGCAGTTAATTCCCATAAACTTAACAAACATTGGAACATTGAAAACCAAATGAAGCAAGAGTTAATTGCAAAGCAGTGACTATACCGTGACATATTTAACATTGAGTTTAACTTAGGATTCAAGGAACCTGCGACTGGTACGTGTGATGACTGTAATGAGTTTCAGGAGAAACTCAGAAACGATATAACAGCTGATGAAGCAGTCCAAATTAAATCAGATTACGATGCCCACTTGTCAGAAGCAGATATAAGATATAAAAACAAGACCTTCTACAAAAATCAGTCAGAACAACCTGGATCAAAAGCAAAGGTTGTCATGTTCGATCTTCAGAAATGTTTGTCGACACCTCACTTTACTAATTCCAGAGAAAGCTCTGGACGAATAATCTGACAATCCTTGATGCTTCAGAGCAGAAATCCTATTGTTGCATGTGGGATGAAATAGTTGCAGGTCGTGGATCTAAAGAAGTGTCATCTTGTTTGCTAAAGTGGGCCCTAGCTAACCTGCCAAAAACCCAAACTGAGGAACTTACGATATGGATCGTAACTTCCCCATGATTATGTCATATTTTTGGATTCTTAGGTGTCTTCCTAATCTTAAAGTGATAAACCATAAATTCTTATTGAAGGGACACACTCTTATGGAGGTAGATTGTGTACATGCTGTTATTAAACGTGCAAAAAGCAAACTGAGCCCAAATGACATAATTGCTACTCCTTGGAATAGGCAACAGTTTGTTCGCCAGTGCAGATTCAAAGAACTCATTGAAGTACACGACATGCAAATGACAGATTTCAAAGACTTTGAAAATCTTTTCAAAGGATCATCATCACCTTTAGTTAAATGGACAACCAAAAGTTTATCGTCTGGAAAATTTTTGATTAGCCAAGTTGTGCATCTACAAGTACGAGCAGAGAATTCAGGTTCTGTATTCTATAAAACTGCATTTGATGGTGAATTTCAGGAGATTGATGTGCAATGGTGAACAAGAGGGGCAGTATGGCCGGAAGAGCTTCCTGCTATACCAAATACTCTCAGACCTATTGCTACAGAGAAGTTACAAAAGCTGCTTAGATGGGTGCCTGAATCTTTTCACTATTGCTACCAAAATGTACCACAGATTATGTCAACACAAACTGAAAAGAACTCAGAAGGATATGAACATGATGACGTTGTTATCAATTAATTGTACAAGGGAATTCTTTTTCTACATTTCGAATTTTTTCCTCAATTTTTTAATGAATATATGCTGAATTTGGACAGAAATGTTTGTCATTGTCTCAATTTTTAAAGTGGTTAAACCTTTGTTACTTTCTAGAGTAAACTATTATGGCTGGAATTTATTTTGTTCAATTTACTTACACTTTGCTGAGTGACTAGTATTTGTGACTGGCTTTGTGAAAGGATAAAATTGTAACTCTTAATAAATCTACTGGTATTCAATAAGTATGAATGCCTTTATTTCTTAATTTCAGTACCAATAATTCTCATATTCCTATTCGTATTTCGTAGAATAATCCCGTATAATATAAATATTTATAAACATAAAAAGGAACGTTTATAAACACGAAAAGGAACGTTTATAAACATAAAAATCCATGCAAATGAACAGCAAACCTAATGTAATAAGCACCTTGACAATATCGTATGTGTAAATAAAGATGGCTTCACAAATATATTTATGTGAGGTAAAATATCGTAAGTGCTGTTTCTCCCGTAACATTTGAAAAATATTTCTAAAAACGAAGTAAATGTAGAGACTAACTAGAAAAGATATAAAAATTAGAGCTCTTCATGATTGGGTGTTTGACTTATTCTACAGGTAGCAAAATCCGAGTCGCAGCAGCTTCTTTTTGCTTTCCTGTAAAGTAAGCGAAATGTTACTTACGATAGGTTACCTCTGGCGTCCAGAACTATCTTCCCGATTTGTTCATTACACTAGCAACCATCACCTCATAATCGTTCGGGATACTCCTGTCATTCGACTAAACCAGAAACAATAGATTCATTCTTACTAGCAATTAACGAGCGAGGTGGTGCAGTAGTTATCACAGTGGACTCGTATCCGAGAAGGCGGCGGTTCAAATCCCTGTCTCCTGATTCATATTTAGAATTTACCTGATTTACCCAAATCACTCAAGGCGAACGCCGTAATATTCTAGATGAAAATAGCCAATTTCCTCCCTCAGTACGAAGTTATACTCGGTTTCTAATGAGCAAGACACTGACGTTACTTTAAATTCTTATTATTATTGGCAAATAACGAAACGCCACACATCACCCTTTTAAAAAGGAAAGTGGAGTCTATCCGAGACACACTTCCATGACGCAAAAGACCAATCTCTCGGTGTTTCTATCGCACATTTAGGTGCTCAGTGTGGGTGTTGTTTGTGAAATGACAGATGTCAAATACGGTAGCCAATCACATCTCCAATAGTCAGTGGCAGCAGAGATCACGACCCTATCGTCACAGGCAAGACCGCGGGAAAACCAATAGTAAGAGCCCGCAAAAGATTACCACATGTGCCTATTCTGATTGTCTGGATTACAGTTAACCCTTTTCCTCCGTGGTTTTGACAAATGACAACGTCATCTTTATCTGTTCCTTTAGGCATAACTATTTGTCCAAAGATTGTAAATAACACTGCAGGGCTTCCCAAAATTCATTGTGACTAGGTTGTTTACCATTACTTCGAAGAAACAGAGAGGCTATAATGCATTAACAAAACAAGTATTGTTGCTTAATATCTAAGTTGCAGTACATGCAGCAAGACTATCAAATTATTATATCAAGGTAAAGGAAACAAAGTAATTTAAAATTTTCCTTAATAAATTATCCTCAGACGTCTAAATTAGTAGCAAATAGTTCAAAAAAGTTACGATAAGGAAATCACATCATGCCCTGAGACGCCATTTGGATTCATCCCAAATTTCTTACCAAAAAATATGTCATTCTTTTTAATTAATTTATTTAAAACTTAAGGGACTGAACTGCAGGGTCATCAGTCCCTACTCTTACAAATTACTATGAATTACTTTATACTAAAGACGATACAAACATCCATGCTCGAGGGGGGATTCGAACCCCCGACCGTAGCGGCCGTGCAGACTGTGACTGGCGCGCCGCAGACCGCTCGGCCACTGCGGCCGGCTATATATTATTCCAATCATTACGTGTAGAAATATGCAACGAAATATTTTTGTAGGTAAATTAATGAAATTTGGGATTGAAAGAGTTAAACAGCCGATACATAGGCCTGTGGACAGAGTACCTCAATTCAAATACTGCAGTGTTTCATGAGAGAGAGAGTGCACCACTTCGCCCAACAGTCCTCACTTTGCTACTGAGCTCCGCAGTGTGTCAAGACTTCTCGCTACAGATTCAAAGTTGACGGTGCTTGTTGTCGACAGAAGAGAACATCACTTAGGGTCTGGAAATTCTGTAATTTTTCCCATAAACATCACTTGATATTAATGTGGAGGGGTTGTTTGTGTTCAAGTGTACCTACTCCTTGTAACCAGCACTCCAACAACGTCCCAATTATTATGAGAGCATAGGCGGATTCAAGGGGGGGGGGGGGGGGTCGTTCGCCTCCCCCCCCAACCAGATCTTTTTTTTCTTTTTTAGCTATCGCGCTATCACCGCACTGAGTCTTCAAAACTGTGAGACTCATTTCGTTTGATTAACGTGGGGTAAAAAGGGGTGGCCGGTTCTAGAGTCTTTCTACTGATCCAGACTTTAGATGATGATGAGAATTCCTTCATCGCCCCCCCCTCCCAAGCAGGCCGTCCTGGATCCGCCCCTGTAAGAGAGACATCAGTACAACCACTTTAATTATCCTGTCTTGCTACGCTTGCAATTTAAGTGGCCATCGAGGCAGCAAACTTCTGTCTTTCACATAATGCCAGAAGACTAACTCTTTCGGAGCTGGTTACGTGACTTGACTGAACTCCGTCCTAGACACCTCTAAGTGCCCAACAGGTAGGGACCGGCCGCCGTGTCATCCTCCGCCCGATGGCGTCACCGGATGCTGTATGGAGGGGGGACGTGGTACGCGCTCCACGTACTCGACTGTTGTGTCGGTCTCTTGACCGGGGCCGCTGCTTCTTACTCAATGAAGAAGGTCCTCAGTTGCCCTCACTAACGATCAGTGCAGCTCCAATTTGGCTAACTTCTGCAACTCATTCGTTAAAAATTTTTAGCACAGAAAGAAGAATTTTAAGATGTGCTGCTAGACTAAACCCAAGCACTAGTAGGGCTGACTTATACCAGGAAGTTAATCTGGAACCATTAGAGCAGAGATTAATAAGACTAACTGCAAAGTTTGGAATAGCAAGATTGAATAATAATACTAAAACCACCGAGATTTTCAACCAATCACCGTTCAGAACGAATCTCCCACGTTTTAAGTATCCATATCCGCCCAGCATTGTTGCTCAGGCTATTGAGAAAACATTTCCTGGAGAATACGTTTTAGAGGCAATTTTAGAGGAAAATGACTTACTACACCATTTACAAGAAGAACAAGATGGATAAATATTCTAAATTAATTTAATTATTTTAATTAATTATTTTCATCTATTTTAAAGTCTTACCTGAAGGCATTTTTGTAGAGTGTGGCCTTGTATGGGCGTGAAACATGGACGATAAACAGTGCGGACAGAAAGAGGATTGAGGCTTTTGAAATGTGGTGCTACAGAAGAATGCTGAAGATTAGGTGGGTGGATCGCGTAACTACTGTGGAGGTACTGAGCAGAATTGGGGAGAAAAGTAATTTCTGGCATACCTTGACTAAAACAAGGGATCGATTGGTAGGACACAATCTTAGACATCAAATAATTGTGAATTTAACGTTGGAGGGAAGTGTGTGGGGTAAAATACACGGAGGAAGATCAAGAGTGAATACAGTAAGCAAATTCAAATGGATCTAGGTTGCCGTTCTCATGAAGAGATAAAGAGGCTTGCTCAGGATAGATTAGGATTGATGTTCAAATGGTTGTAAGTCTTATGGGACTTAACTACGGGGTCATCAGTCCCTAAACTTACAAACTACTTATGAACTACTAACGAACTAGGACGGCACAAATATCCATGCC